>CM035802.1:10028485-10523485 GCA_020466265.1 Siphamia tubifer | reverse complement strand
ATCCTTTACTTAATCTTCTTGATACAACACCAGAGACAAACGGGACCCACATGCAAAACTCACAGACCAAAATACTGCAGGTGCTGCACTGGGGACGCTGCTTCAACAGGTGTCACCAGGAAGGGGTTAATCGAAGCAGCGACTAGGGAACAGGGCAAAGATAGGGTCAAAAAACAGATCAGGGTCAGAACCAGAAATCCAGCCAAGGCAGACAGGGAAAAACTCAGACATTACTTGTGTACATGCGAGGGTCATAACACGAGGGCAGAAACTGAAACAGACAGAGAGGAGACAAACTCAGTGTCAGTGGACGATTCTGGATCCAGTAATTTGAAGCAGATTAAGACAGGCAAAGCAGATGAGAGAGAGACAAAAGAACAGAACAAAGTACCTAAACAGATCAATGACCAGAGAGTACAAGATGAGAAGTAAACCGCTGATTTGCTGCAGAGGGACAAAACAAATTTGTGATTTGACAGAGAAACAGGAGGAGCTTAAATAGGGAGTTAAACAGGTGAGACACATCAGGTGAAATTATAAAGGTGGCATGACAAATGCCTGTGCCAGGAAGGAAAAAAAAGACAGTGAGACATGAACCCACAAAAAAAATAAAAGCTCAGACAGAAATAACAGGAAGACAAACAGAAAATCACAAAATGAGACAATAAAAGTCCAGATTGTTACACGTCTAAAATGTGCCAGTATATAATAGGATGTAACTCAATGTAATTGATTGTTTCCCCTTTAATTATCAGGAAATCTTTTAGAATACAATCTGGAGCAGAGTCATGTGAATACAGTACTACCTTTGGATTTGGAAGTTCATGTACTTTTTTTATCTCCAGTACTTTTAACTTCGGAACAAATGTAAGTTTTAACAAAAAAAAAATTTATTTCTGTAAAATTTACCTCCAACTGTTTATCATTTGTAGTAATTTGGTCGTCTACAGTTAATGATATTTTATAATGGTGTGTTATGCTAACTATTGTTAAACATAGTTTTTGTTTGTTCTTTGTTCTTTTTTACACATGCAAGTTTAAATTTTTTTGAAGCATAATTTGTTATTGTGTGATCTGAAAGATTTGTCATTTATAACATTTGATGGCAGATGGAAATTTATGAAACAAACTATATATATATATATATATATATATATATATATATATATATATATATATATATATATATATATATATATATATATATATATATATATATATATATATATAATTTATCCAACACCACACCTTTCTGTGTGGAGTTTTCATGTTCTCCCTGTGTCTGTGTGGCAGAATTTCCACCTGTTCCAGTTTTTCCTGATTATCATGGTCTGTCCTGAACTTTAAAAAAAAAAATCTGGGACAGTGAATGTCCTGTATTTTGTACATGATGAGCAAAATCTGTATTTCCCACACTTGATTGGTGAGTGTGGGGCGTTGTCTGTTTCTGTGCTGAGCAGAAGGCAGAGGGGTGGAGTTAAACAAAGAGGGGTGGAGTTACATACATACTGTCGCACATACACACACACAGGAGGGAGGGAGGTGAGAGAGCAGAGAGACCACAAAGAAAACAGACTGGAAAGGTAAAAATACAATGAGTCAACAACAGGAAATGGAGTAAATTTTGGACTAATTTCAATGACATTGACTAAAGGCCAATTACAGAGTGTGAAAAACCAAAGTTTCATATAGAGCTGGCTCTACCCATAAGCTGCACAGGCACCAGAGAAACCCCCAAAACCATTTATTTATGTATCAATGTATTCATTTATTTATTCATTTCTATCACTGTAGTCTATAAATAAGGGTTTATTTAGGTCTACCCACACTCCATAGACCCTCAGACCAGATCAGTTCCAGTTAACCAAACACAATGCTCCAGCTGTGCAGCGAGATTGTAGTGTGAGTTTCGCACAATGATGACAGTGTAGATTGCAGAAGAATTACAAAATTTTATATGTAGTCTATAGTCGGATAAGCAACAGGTATGTCCCGGAGACGTGGACCGTTCTACAGAACCTCGGTTTGCTATGGCACTCACATCCAGCATCCTACAGCTCCACCTCTGGAGACATCAGAAGCAGCGTGAGAGGAAGTAGAAGCGCGGCGGCCGTGGGGGATTTACAGCTAAGATAAGAGCTAACCCGTTCTGACCTCGCCTTCACCCACTGTAGCTGGATTAGGCCCCCAGTGACCCCCGTGACCCGGGTTCAGATGACGAGACAAAAAAAAATTTTACACTGTTTTACACTGCTTATTACCATTTTTTTTAAAGATATTTTAACCTTAAACCAAAATACCTAAATGTAAATACCTAAATTCTGTTTTAGTTTGCTATAACAAGAATGACTTTTTGTGGCAACAGTTACATACATTTTTCTCTGCATTTAACTTTAGGTGATTTATCACCATTTACTCGTACTCGTCATCTGAACCCACTTTATCCTCACTTGGGTCACTGGGGGCCTAATCTAGCTACAATGGGTGAAGGCGGGGTACACCCTGTATGAGTCTCCAGTTCATCTCAGGGTTGAATATATATAGACGAACAATCACTGTCACATTCACACCTATGGACAATTTAGATTAACCAGTTAACCTATCAGTGCATGTGTTTGGATGGTGGGAGGAAACTGGAAACTGGAAACTTGCCATACACCGCGGACCCCTTGAGGGACTATGGCAAGCCAAAGTGTTCACATAGCCACGCGTTGTCTTAATTATATCATGCGTTACAGAACGTACATTGCGTGTACCAGAGTGCGTCCTGTAACGCGTGATAGCGCACCAGTACGCGTGCTAGAACGCGTTCTGTAACGCGTGATATAATAAAGACAACGCATGGCTATGTGAACACTTTGGCTTGCCATAGCCATAGGCTGCCGCCCGCACGCATAGACATTCGACTATAACGAGGCCTTTAAAAGGAAAGTTGCATCGGATGGTTGCAATCACAGACCTATAGAAATAGTGTATAGGTCTGTGGTAGCACTGGCCTCATCCCGTGTGCTGTCAGAGGCAGCTGGAGAAAAAAAGAGACTTTGATTTGATTGATTTATTTCAAACATGTGCAAAGTGCAACAATAATCAATACAGCAATAAAAATAATAACAATGACATGTCCGAAAAGGAGTAGGATGAAGCATAAGCTTATTTAATCCTACCCCTTCTTCACTTCCCCAATAACCTAAATTCATCTTATAGCAATATAGTGCATAGTACAAAAATGATAATAATAAAATAATAACAATAACAATTATAACAATACCAATAATCAATAACTGAAGTACTAAACATAGACATATATGCAAAAAACCAAACTAAA
Source organism: Siphamia tubifer (assembly GCA_020466265.1). Classification (NCBI taxonomy): domain Eukaryota; kingdom Metazoa; phylum Chordata; class Actinopteri; order Kurtiformes; family Apogonidae; genus Siphamia; species Siphamia tubifer. The sequence goes on along the minus strand of CM035802.1, from coordinate 10,520,160 downwards.
AAAACTAAAAACAAATGAGCAGATAGGAAAGTAGGTAACAAATAGGTTTTTGGTTTTTTTTCTTTTTTCCTCCCTTCCTTCTTCCTTTTTTCTTTCCTTTTTCAAAGTTGTCTGCATTTTGTTCTTATTTTTTATTTTATTTATTTTATTTTATTTTTCTATTCATTCACTTATTTTATTCATGTATTTATTCATTTATTTATTTTTTATATCTTTTAACCCCACAGAGGGGGAGTCAACAGTGCTCGAGATCAGTGCATATTCCAGTCTTGCAGACATATACTATACTATTTAGTGCATGTGTGTGACCATCATCGGTCCTCCCCGAAAGCTGAGCAGACATCCCCCATTAGAACTCTCCCTTACAAGCCAGTGAGGGCAGTGCTACACCTCAGTGATGTGTGGAGGAAACAAAGACTGGACAGGACGGACAGGATGAACGGGAACAGAAACCAACAGGCGGTGCTATTGTAATTAAAGACTGCAAGGTGATGTGTTATTCCCAACCACAAACTGTCCATCAAATAAAAAAATAAATAAATAAGTAGATCAGAAAAATAGGAGTAAACCAAACCAGCACAAAAGGAGAAACAAAAAAACCCAAAAATTAAACAATCGGCACCGAGCACCACAACCGGGGATGTCCTGATAGTACAAAATAGAATGCAATGTAATAGAATAGGCCAGAAGAGGACACCAGTGCAGAAGAAAATGAGTTCAGTGTAGAGATTGTGGAGAGATTCTCAGCACATTCTAGCGAGTCCCATCATTCGTTTAAATGGGACTCAGTAGTAGCTGGTGATACCAGATCAAACATGCAAGTGTGAAGGACCCCGAAGCCCAGAACAGCAATCACGACAAGGCAGGGCCAAGCCAACAGGGCAACCCCCACCTCGGGTGCAGGAGCCACAGGACGCCACTCCCAGAGAGCCACCGGGGCCACTGTGAACGACACAAACCCAGAGAACAAGAGGGAGCAGCTACAGACCCCCCCCCCAGCGCACCAAGACCGACCCAGGCGGCCCGGGGTACGACGACCCACCCGCCACCCCAGCCCCCACCCCACCAGCCAACGGTCCCACGCAGCCAGGAAGCCAGACACAGGGAGCGAGCGGCCCACCGAGGGGGGCGGCAACCTGAACCTGGTTTCCACAGAAAAGAAAACACTGGGAGCTGCTCATCATCTTTAAAAAATCTCAGTAAATGTGTCCCAAACTTTCCTTTTTTCGTTTGTATGTTTCCGGAGCTTCTACTCTCCTAACTTGACTTTCTCTCTTGTTCCCTCCATACCGTAGGTTACTGACGACATTGTATAGGACCTTCACAGACATTCAGTTAATGAAGCGTATTTACTAGGTTATTTTAATGTTTATCTCAAACGACAAATGACTTGACCGCCTGCAACCCAAATATTATTAATAATATTTTTTAATGACCCGTAACTGCAGATGACTGCAGGTGACCGTGGGCACACACTCACTTCGGGTCAGCATGTGCATCACTGATAAATAAGAATAAAAACAATACACAAAACACAATTATTCCATATTTATGAGCACCAGTTTATATCATTAACTAAGCATAAAAACAAATGTCTGCAAACACTTACTTGTCAAATTACATTGATTTTACAAGTAAATTAATGCTACAAAGAGTGAACATGTTTCCATAATCACAATGAGCCTCTGATTGTCTAAAAATGGCACAACGTACGCACTTGAAAAGTTCAAAAGCTGCATTTTACCCTAAATAATTAAATAGTACTATAAGAGGATTGGTGTTTTGAAGGTTATTAACATTTGATAGATGTTCCTGAGTGGTAGGTTTTTTTCAAAGTAAATTTCACTTGTATAGTGATTTTAGTTATATAGTCATTCCTATTTGCTCTGCTGTTAAACTTGAAAATGAGAGTTAGCATCAGGGATATCTGTCAGAAAGATTCAGTATTTGGACCCAAATGCAGACACAACCAGGAGTCAAGGAGTATTTCTTACTATTTATTTTGATGCAGTATAATCAGAATTGGATGGAGTGGTCAGAGGCAGACAGGAGCAGCTGAGCAAGACAGGCAAAGGGGTTGTAGATGGGTGAACCAGCAGGCGGCTGAAGGTGGGAACACGGCAGATTGCAGCTGGGATGGTGGTCAGAGTCAGCATGGAGGTCCGATAAGGAAACTGAACGATCTGGCAGAGTCTGGATGCCTGAGCTGTGGTTAAATACTGCAGTGCTTGATTGTAGATGGTTTGCAGGTGAGCCAACTCAGCAGCTGCAGGGGATCAGATGATAGGAGAGAGGAGGGAACCCTGAAGCCACACCCAGCAACACAGAGACAGACAGAGACAAACATGACACACTAGGAAGGGAAAAGAAATGGGAAACCCAAGGGGAGGGGAAGGCAAGGCCTAAACCTAACAATATCTCTGAAAACCAACATTTTATAAGGTAAAGCACTTCGAAATGATTTGGTTTGGTGTTGTTGGACTGTAAAATAAAATAAAAAAAAGACATTATTTTATTTAAACTCAAAGTGTCGATAAAAGTATAATTATTTCTGCTTTTTGATTTAGTGTCAGGAGTCTATCATTGCAGTCGAGGACATCAAACCCAACACAGTTCACATGGCTCTTCAGATCCCACAGTACTTCTTCTTGGCTGCTACTGATGTCATGTTTTTTGCTACATGTCTGGAATTCTCTTACTCACAGGTAAAGATAGAATAAAAATATCAGCACATGATCCACAACGTATTACCTCCAGCAAGGAGGTATTAAATTCAAGTCTGTTTGTTTGTCTGTCTGTCAGCAGGATTACACAAAAAGTTCTAAACTCATTTTGATTAAACTTTTAGGAGTGATAGATAATGCGTCGAGAAAGTACCCATTAGATTTTGAGCAATGAAGGTCAAAGGTCAAGGTCACATTAACGGTCAACATCTAAAACACATCAGTGGTAACATCTCAGGATTCAGACAAGATATTATCTCATGTCTTTTGCATTCACATCGTCTCATCTTCGGCCATCAGATGGGTCAACACCTATGGCTCCATCACGTCATGTGTGATTGAAAAATCAAGCCTTGGTGGAGGTCTTCTGTCTCTGACTGCAAAATTGACTGTAAATTGGTTTGTTTTTGTTCTGTCATCGGGCTTCTTGACCTTTACATGATGAGTCAAGTTAGAGAAGAGAATGAAAGGTTATCCACACAAGAGGCCAAAAATTAAGAAATTTTAAAAGCAATGCGTGAGGTCAGAGAAGTATAGCCTACTGCATATCCTATAGGCCTATACTAACTCACAATCATTCTAATGACTGCCGCGTTCTTACCTCCGACCGTGGACAGTGACTAAGTTATACAAAGAGTGCACTTATTTTGGCAGAACCACCCAGGTCCAAACCCTGTTTATTTAACAGTAAATAATAGCACATCAATAACAGCTATTCATTTCATTAATTCAATCTACTGTAATACAGATGGTTAAGTAGAAGGCCAACCCCCCCCCAAAAAAAAAAAAAAAACAAGCAGACACTAAATGAAAATCAAATTGCTGAGTCGTGTTATACAACACTTCACATACAGACAACACACATAAACATCACTGTGATGGTGAACATAAATAATTAAGCAAAAAAAAAAAAAAAAAAAAAAAGTCTAATTTTCAGATAATCCTGGGCAACTCAGCCAGCAGTGGCATCAGTTTCGCTTACACAACACAACAGTGTAGGCCTGTAGAACGTCTGCTGCCAGTTAATTTGTAGCAAGAGTGCAGCATGTGAGATGACCTTTGTGAACTCAACACACTCATTAAACTGGGGCACATTTCAGTTGTTTTATTTTTCCCATGCAATCAGGAAATAAGCATTTATAAATAGAATAATTTAACAATAATAATAATTTAAAAAAATCTGATATTTGTGATTTAAGTGGGCCCTCCCCCAAAGGGCTGGTCCATGTGGGCCTGGGGTGACCCCCCACCCACCCGCTAATGTTCTGAATTTCTTTGTCATTTTTCTGTTGTTAAGGCCCCTAGCAACATGAAATCACTGCTGCTAGCAGGATTGTGTCTTTCTGATGCTGTTGGAAACATCATTGTTCTGATTGTGGCTAAGGTTGTAGCGTTTCCTAAACAGGTACAAAAATGTGTCTATAAAATGGAACATTAATCTAATATTCAAAGACCCAAAGGTTTATAATATGACAGTGATTTCCATGTATTGTGTGATTGGTTAATAACTGTTTCCCTTCTTTTCCAAAGTGGGCAGAGTACGTTTTCTTCGCCTCTCTCATGGTCGCAGTGTGCTTCATTTTCTCCATCATGGCATGTTTTTACACCTACAACAACCCAACAGAAATTGAGGCCCAGTTCATGAAGGACGGTGATGATTATGATGATCATGACAAAAAGAAGAAAGCATCGATTGAGATGAAGAGAAACTCAGATGCATCTCAGGACTATGGTGATAAACAAACCAAACTGTGAAGGATCTAAAAACCAATATGTGAGTGTGTGTGTTGATGATTTATATATTAATAATCAGGGCTCTAAATTAACTTTTTTCATCACCAGCCATTGTGGCTAGTAGTTCATATCGTTTCTTCAAACATATGATCAGTTGTGTTTTTTTTTTGCATTTTCACATTTAACTCCTAACTTCTTTACTTTTTATCTCCACTGCCCCCATTAAATATCTGTAAACATACACTCACATTACATCTTGTTGCTTTTACATTTTCTCACCTTTCACTGTTAACACTTCTTTACTGTTCTCACCTATATTACAATACCGTTACCGTTACCTCAGACTTGACAACATCCCCTCCAGCCTTTGCCCTTTTCTCACCCCCACAGATTTAAAAAAGTAAACACATTTAACAGCACACGTCCAATTTATTTATTTACTTTTTAGTTAATCACTACATAAACTTTCTTAAACCATGGACTCACTGTCTCATTTCCTCAGCCTATTTGTGGACTCACCAACTGACCAAAGATAGCACCAAATCCCCATATGGGCCCGATATGATCAATTCATTTGGGCTTATTAGCAATCCTGTGAAACACACAAGTATCCCTAGAGCCTGTCGCGCTTTCACGCATTACAGGGCGCATTCTGGCATGCGCACTGGTGCATGCAATGGCACACATTCTAGCACGCAATGGCAGTGCTAGAACCATTGCGCGCACAGCGCCAGCATATGACCGTGCTATTTTTTTTTTTTTTTATCCTTCCCCTGTCTTTTTTTTCGTCTTGCTTGCTTCGGCCCAGGCAGCGCCCCTATGGCAAGCCAAAGTGTTCACATAGCCACGCCTTGTGTTTATTATATCACGCGTTACAGAACGCATTCTAGCACGCGCACTGGTGCACTTTCACGCATTACAGGGCGTGCTCTGGCACACGCGCATTGGTGCACGCAATGGCACGTGGTGCTAGAATGGCCGAATCTGGGCGGAAGCAAGCGAGACAAAAAAAAAAGAGACAGGGGAAGGATTAAAAAAAATAGGACGGCCATATGCTGCCGCCCCAAAGAGGATTGCACCCTGGTCCGTTGCCCAGCCTGCACTCGCCACCAGCCAAAGTGGCTAGTAAGTTCTTTTTTCTACCCACCAAAATGGATTTTCACCCACATTTGGTGGGTTGGCGGGTGTTAATTTAGAGCCCTGTTAATAATACAGGAGAAATGTAGTTTGTGGAAAAAGACTGGTGACTCTGATTTAGATGAAGTGAGATTTTTTTGGTTAAAAACCCATTGATTAAATGGAGTTCACTTCTTCCAAGGTCAATGCAGCAATCTCTACAAACTATGTTCTTTGTTTATTGTGTGTCCTCCAATCACATTCCAAAGCTTGTTATGTCAACAATTCACAGGTGCTGACTTCGAGCTGAGGAAAGACTGATCCTTTCTGCACACATTGTCAGATTATTCTCTTTACTGTTACTGCTTCAAATTAGACAGAAGATGAAAATGCTAAAACACTAACTTTACAGAGAAATTCACAGTGGAATGGTGACTTTTCATATCAAAATTCTGATTTCTTATTCCAATTCTGTCGTTTCATCCTAAATATTTAGTAGGACTCAGTATGGACTAAAATACATTTTTGCTTACTCTGAGGAGATAAACTAACACAAAGTGGCAGCCCAATGGTTGTACACAAAGTTTAGGTTAAAACAATGAATTAGATGTATTGGTGCCAGATTGTAGAGCTGTATTATAACCTTTGGTAAAATAATCTGATAAATGAGAAAAGATTGAAAGGAAAACAAATCAAGTTTATTCTGCTTTTACGTACAAATTTAGGCATATACTCATTTAGATCTGCTGATAGTGTTATGGGGAATACCTTTAAATGAGTTAGTTTGAGGGCATTTAAAGACCTTTACAATTCTTTGCATAAGATTAAGTTAAATTTAGGATTTCCTTCTTCTTTTTATTTGGTTGGTTGGCTTGCCAGAGCCAGACAAGCCTTAAATAATATAAACGTTAAAATAAACAGTAGTTTATTAACTAAAATTTTATATCAGTCCTATTTTGAGATGGAAATGGGGGTCTCTTTCGTTTCATTTTGGGGTTTTCTAAAATGGCACAAGGTTTAATGTCTGTATAGTATCATAGTGAATTGACCAGAGATTATATTGAAAATAAACTAAAATAATATGAAAGAGATATTAACAAATTAAAATAAAGGAAACTGAGAGATTTTTACACATGACATTGGTCGGTGATCAAACACCACGCATCCTGGCTTGACCTCTGACCTCTCACCACTATGGAACAGTTCAAAGGCCCCACTATCAGGGATCCTGGAGGTGGTCCAAAACAATTAGTCTGACTAAAATTGATTAATAAAAAGGTTTGATAGATTCAAATTGCAAGTTCTTTTTGAAGTTGTTTATTAACCTGATCACATGACTGACCCAACTAGTAACAAAAGGACATGGGTGGGGGGGGTAGGGGTCACCTCAGTACTAATAAGGACACTCACCTTAAATGACACATTCACACACCACATGCCATGAGACACACATGACATCACAACCTCACTAAGTCTATGGCACCAGTCCTAGAAGATTGACCAGTCCTACAGGACTGCATCTGCCCCAACCCAGTATCAGGAGGTGACCACCTGGGGGGATCAGGATTTGCCCTCTCAGCAAAGTCAACGGTTGAGACACTGTGGAGCCATGAGGGGCGTCAGGAAGGAGGGTGGACTGGTGACCAACAGGAGCCAAATGTTCCGGCTGTTTCTCTCTCTCTCTTTCTGTTCAACACTAGAAAGTGTTGAGACGAATATGGACTGGTGACCCACTGCAACCAGAACCCCTCCAGAGACACTGATGTGAGGCTGAAGGGGGGAAGGGTCACTGTTGGAGGGACACTGACTGTGTGGTGAACCACAAGACCAAAGCCTGAGGTCTCAGCGGAGGTCACCACTTTCCTAATGCAGGAGTTCCAAGTCATCATCATCTTTCCTTGTGAAGGGCGGGGCCTTTATATTCAATTATTAATTAAATTATTGACAAAGGACAATTGAACTGGGAAATAGTAATGGGATCAAACAGGATAAACCTGAACAATGTGTGGTGTAAGAGTTAAGATGATGAATTAAAATATTACAAACTTAGAACTTAGATGAAGAAGGGAAAGGGAAGAAAGGACTATTTTGAAATTAAATTTCCAAAGATTGTTCATTAGGGTAATGAACAATCTTTGGAAATGTTATTTAAATTTAATGTCCAATTGATACCAGGTCCAGCTTATAGAACCAGTCCAAATTGGGACATTTGTACATAATTAATCATGTTGATTAATTACAACAGTAAGGATTCAGGGACAACAGTCCCTGAATCCTTCATTTTCTACAATGGTGAGTGGCTGACAGTCTTTGATGATCATGTTGATCACACCCTCATCCAATGCTTACTTGTTAGGAACTGCACAGTCTTTTGTGTGTAATAAAGTATTTTTGAAAATTAAAACTTTTTGAGAATTTCATCATACCTGGGGTACTCATAGCAGAAGTTTATGCCAACTCTTCATTGCCATGCCAAGCTCTATAATGCCTCAGCACTGATGACGTGCTCTTATTGATGTACGACAATTCTGTTGAGAAGAGCCAACCCTTCACCTACAATGAAATAAAAAGTTAATTCATCTGAAAACAAATCAAAACTCTTGATAGAAAAGAGTAGAAACATTAAATATAAAACTATATAACACACACACACATACATATATATATATATATATATATATATATACATATATATATACATATATATATATATACATATATATATACATATATATATATATATATATATATATATATATATATATATATATATATATATAAAATAAAATTCAACATTTTTTTTAATATATATATATATATATATATATATTTTTACATTAACTTATACATTATACATTTATATAAGATAGCAATTAAACCCAGTATGTTTAAAGGTAACAACTTCATTGTATTCATCTGCTGTTTAATGTACATACAAATAGCTTACTAAAGTATAAGCAAGCTTTATGTAAAGCCAAAATGAGATATTTCTCATAGATAAAAGAAGAAAACAAGAATAACTCTAGATTCCTGTTCAGTACTGTAGGCAGACTGACAAACAGCCAGAGCTCCGTGGAACCAGTTATCGTGTCCATGCTCGATTGCAATGAATTCCTGCAGTTCTTTAACAATAAAATATCAACTATTAGAGATAAAATAGATAAACTACTCCCAATTATTAGATCAGAAAAAGCACTGGTCCCCAACCTAGGTCTTTTTATAAACCCCTCTGTAACACTAAATTATTTCGCCACTGTAGACCAAACTGATATAAACTCTATTGTCATGTCTTCCAAATCAGCCACCTACTTCTTAGATTCAATTAAAAAAAAAAAAGTTAAATAAATTCTCCTAATTATTAACACTGTACTCACTGGATATGTGCCACAGTCTTTTAAATATATATCCAATTTGACCTTCCTCTCAAAAGTTCTAGAAAGAGTAATAGTTAAACAGCTGTTTCAACACCTGCAAAACAACAGTTTATTTGAACATTTCCACTCTGGCTCTTCAAGCTCATCACAGACTGAAACCGCATTAGTCAAAGTCACTAATGACTTATTATTAGCCGCTGATGATGGATTAGTATGGATCCTGGTTCTGTTAGACCTTAGTGCAGCCATTGACACAATTGACCACAGTATCTTAGTGCAGAGATTAGAATGTGACATAGGTATTAGAGGAGCAGTCCTCTGCTGGTTGAAATCATATTTATCCAATCGGTAAAAGTTTGTCAACGTTAATCAACAATCATTGTCATTCTCCAGTGTTACTTATGGTGTGCCTCAAGGGTCAGTCTTTTGCTTACACTGTACATGTTCCCTTTAGGTAACATCATTAGAAATGATGGCATTAACTTTCAGTGTTACGCGGGTGACACACATCTGTATTGATTAAACCTGATCAGACCAACTAAATACATAAACTAAGTACATGTATCCAAGACATAAAGACTTGGCCAATTATCTCCTACTGAACCCTGAAAAAATGAAGTAATTAAAAAAAATTTCCTAAAAATATGAGACTTCCTAACTGACCAGATAATTACCTTAAACAAGATGAGTGTAACATCCAGTGCCAAAGTTTAAAACTTAGTTTTATTTGATCCAGATCTTTCATTCAAACACACATTAACCAAACAAAACAGCTTTTTTTCACTTGTGTAAAATTAGGAATATTTTGTCTAAAAACGTTGCAGAAAAATTAATTCATGTATATTTTACATCTAGTTTAGATTATTGTAATTCCTTAATTGTAAGCATGCCCCGAATATTCCTTAAAAAACTTTCAACTGGTTCAAAATATGGCAACAAGATTATTAACAGGATCAAACAGAAGGGAACACATCATCCCTGTATTCCAAATCCTTCACTGGCTTCCAGTTGAGTTTAGAATTTAATTTAAAATCCTCCTCTTTACAGATAAAACCATTAATGGTATGGGCCCCTCTCATCTTAACTCATTGACTGCCAGCTATGTTCAGAACACATTGCGAAAAGGCAGATATATATGTCTTTGGTAGTCAATGAGTTCAATTCAATTTTATTTATAAAGCCCTAAATCACAACAAAGTCGCCTCAGAGGGCTTTACAAAAACACAATCAACTACTGAAATACATGAAAAGTCCCAGGCATCCCCTGTCCTTAGACCCTCCTTCTCGGCAAGAAAAAACTTCAAAACCCAGTGGGAAAAAGAAGAAATCTTGAGGAGAACCACATTGAAGGACAGATCCACTCTCATGGACGGACAGGCTATAGATGAACATCCATTTATAAATGCAGGGGGGGGGCTGGTCCAGACAGGCAGGGGCAGGGGTCACAGGTCGGCACAGGCGAGATACTGCAGATCCTATCGTCCATGGTTCCCGTGCAGACATTGTCAGGAGAGCCACCACTCCCCCCAGGGGGGGAGGGGGGAAAGGGGACACCAGGTGACTAGTCATGAACAGACTTGGTATGAAAGATAGGTTGTAAAAATTACAGAAACGGGTGTGAGAGAGAGAAAGAGAAGAAAGAACTCAGTGTCTGTACTTCCCTCAGCATTCTAACTCCTAGGGCAGCCTAGACTGAACTGTGACTCATACATCATGTATCCATGATGTATGAGTCACATTCTCAAACAGGAATGTTAAAGATGATCTGGTTCTCTACCAGCCCAATAGAACTATTTGTTCTCAGAATGCAGGTATATTGAAAGTTCCCAGGGTTTGTAAAAATAAAGTATATGCTAGAGCCTTTAGTTACCATGGTTGCTGTCTTATGGAATCAGCTTCCATTTAATATTAAAGAGACAGACACAGTCTCTACATTTAAAATTAGGTTGAAAACATTCCTGTTTGAGAAAGACTATGGTCAGGTTAGTTAAAAACAGAGTGAAGTCAGAGTTCAGTCCAAGCTGCCCTAGGAGCTAGAATGCTGGGGGAAGTACAGACACTGAGTTCTTTCTCTCTCTCTTGTGTCTGTATTTGTAATTGCTTCAACCTATCTTACATACTAAGTCTGTTCATGGCTAGTCAAAAAATTTTCGTAACCTTCAAAACACTAATCATCTAAAAGTACTATTTAATTATTTGGGGTGAAATGCAGCTTTTGATCTTTTCAAGTGAATACATTGTGCCATTTTTAGGCAATCAGAGGTAGGGGATTAACGAATTCAGTTTTTTTCAAGATGACTTATCCGTCAAAAAAGTCAAAGTCGAGTCGACTGGTTGTGATGACATTATCACATTGTCAGTGGAGAAACAACACTAAGGCTCCAGAGTGCGACCTAATAGGTTGCATATGCAACCTAATTTATTAAGGTGCGAGTTAAAATTTAATGAGATCGCGCCAGTGCTACTTGCTACGTTACTATAAAGTCTTACGTTCTGTCTCATTCAGGCAAGTCCTATTTCTGCTCCCTGTCTTCCGACCTGTCTGTCTGCACCTGTTACAGTCTGCGCATGTCACGTACACAGTAGTGCACATGCATGTACATGCAGCGCCCTCCAAAAATAAACAAAGCACATTCCATATGAAAACTCTGCCTCTAACACCTGAACAGAGTGGGGCCAAGTCCTTTTTACAGCAGCTTAAAAATGTCCACAGCTTAGTCATTTGACTAAACTACCTCTAAGGCCCAGAGGAGAGCCAAATGGTGATGTGACTTAAAATTAACAAGTCAAAAGCCAAGAGGCAGCTAGCTGAGTACTCTATTGGGATCATGTACTATGCTAATATGGCCATTACCTGAAACCGGCCAGAGTGTGTGGGGGAGGTTCCTAAGAACAACCTTTTACACAACTTTTCTATACACTAATAACCAGCAGAGTGTAATTGTGCACAACCTAAAAAATATCTAGAAATAATGACATTTTCAGGAACTTTGCCTTTATGTAGTTCGGCCATGGGTAAATTTTTCTAAAAGGCTGTTGTCAATAGATAATTGAGTAAGGACAACTTAGCTGGAAATATTATTGCTATAAAACACACACACACGATTTTTTGTTATAGTAATTTACTGACAATTTTACTGTCTGACACTTTGATTCATTAAGTATTTCAGTTTGTTTTATTTTGGCCTGACAGAGAGTTAATAAACCTGAAATTTTGCAGATTTTCAGTTATTTTCAGTTTAATTCTGACAATTGTTATATTTAAACGGGCAACCACCCCAAGTTATTTTGTAGCACAAAATAGCATATATTTTAGTTCAATTTATTTACAATATAGAAAAAAAACAGTGAGTAACTCATGTGGATTACACACGGAAGCCGAAGCTATCCGCGTGTGTATTTACACGCATGCGGCTACAAAGACCCCTTGAAAGATGACTTTTACTGTTGGTGACAGACCTTATCAACAAAAATGCTAATTAACCATGGGAAAATAACAATAAATTAACTTATTTTTAAGATTAGGTTGGTGACAAAAGTTATGCTAATGTTGTTTTAAGATTATGCACATATTTGTTATTGTAATGATTTCATGGTCATTTATTTCTCTGTATCTGAATATGTACCGATTTGATGGAATGGTCCAAATAAAAGAACATACAGAGCATACAAAACCTCACTGAAGAAAATGTTTCATAATGAGTGGATGGTGATCCACAGAAAAAGACAGAAAAAATCTGCACCATGCACATGTGCTTGATGGGAAGGTGAGTGCCTACTGTTATGGAGGGGATTCTTTTCTCCAAAATAATCAAATTAATCCTGTAACTCTCATACACATAACCTTAATAACACTATATGCAATGAAAAATATGGTGCTACCTAATTTTTTTGGTGCTACTAAATGAAAAGATAGATGGCACCAATGCTACCTGTGAAAAAGTTAGTCTGGAGCCCTGAACAACACAGACACACATCTGTCCAGCAATGAGCAGCTTGTATTAAGGTTCACTACAACATAACAATGTAGATCAACATTTTAACCCGAATAAAACAAAGATGGAGTTGACTGTCTGAGAAATAAAAAAAAACATTTTACAGTAAATTGTCATGAATGAAATGCAGTAGATGAGTCCAATGTGATAAAAAAAGAAAGCACAAACCTTACTGTATCTGATCAGGCTGTATAACAAACACCCCCTGAAAACACAGATTCATAGATTGTGAATTCATGGTTTAAGTTCATGAAAAGTATCTACAGTCAATTTTGTTTTTTCATCATCAAACTTACAAAATTTCCATCCAAGTTGGTGGCTTGTAGAATCCATCTGGAGACCTTTAGGTTAAATATATGATTTAGCACAGTTTCCACTGGCAGTTAAAATGAAGAACAGCTTCATTGTAACTGTACCTGTTGGCTGTACAGCGCCCAGAACAATGGAAGTGGAATGTACAGAAACAGGACCTTCAATGCCATTTTGATTTGGGCAATGAAGAGTTTCTACATTGGAAATGTATAATCAGTGAAAATATTAATCAGTCACAAAATTGCCAGAACTTGCAAGAAAAGTCAGAAATAAATCTGACTTCAGATCAATTTATTGCAATTCAGCCAAATTACATAAAAGAACTGCAGAACGTAGAAGCACTGTCTGTCTGATAACTCAAAAAGTTATGGACGGATCTTTATGAAATTTACAGGGAAGGTTGGTAATGGGGAGATCTGGAAATTGTTAGATTTTGGTGGTGATCTGGGGGGGGGGGGGGTTCAGGATGTGTTGTTAGTGTCACAAGGAACAAATTATAAAATTTTGGTGGTGATCCGGAAGAGATCCTGGATCACTTTGAAATGTATTCTCCATTTACCTCAATGTAAAATTTCAAAGTGATCCAAAATCTCTTCCGGACCACCACCACAATGTAATCAGAATAACTAACAGAGACAGACAGACAAACAAACTCCTTGGTAGACCTCTCTTCATTCGAAGGGGGGAGGTCTGCCTTAGCGGAGGTTTGTGCTCACAGTGCTTTTCTAGTTATAATTTAATGGGGGTGTTTTGCACTAAATCAAAGACAAAAGTTTGTAGTTATTGTTTCCATGCTATTCTATTATATTACCGACGGACTGGAAATCAAATCAGGCTAAAATGTGGCCCTTGAAAGAAAAAAATAGTTTGAGACCTCTGGTTAGATAATTGGACTTCAGTATAACTGATGACACTAGCTGGGTTTCCATTACATTCCATTTCCATTATTGCATAAAATATAAATTTTTGCAACAGAAAATTGGAAATGTTAACAAATATCACAAAAATGGTCAAAGAATGCAAAATAGTTGTCAGTCTTATAGACATAGTGTCAAGGAGGGGGTGGAGTGAAGCAGGACTCAAATGCACAGTGCTGAAGGGAGAACAGATTTAATAACAAAAACACAACATAAAGACAAGACAGAGACAAAACCAAACCAAAACCTGGGAACAAACGGCCAGAGTCCGTGGTGATGATGAATGTCCGGGTTATGGTGACTGAGGAGATGGAAAGGCTGTTCGGGTTATGGAGGTGACAATACTGAATGGTCCCACACTGGCAACTGCAAGCCTTACTGCTTTTATAGCCACAGATGAGGAATGGCTTGCAGCTGCGCAGTGCGGGACCAGGTGAGTGTGGAGATGACTGGGGGACAGGTCACCGGAGCGGAGGTCATGACACATAGTTTGAGATATTTCCATATCAAGTGTACTGGAAATGCATATTGTGTATCCACAATTGTTTTGTTCAGGCTCAATGTCCCCATAGTGGTGGAAAAATGTTTTTGAACATCTAATGCATTTGTGATATATTGTATTTCTTATGTATCTATTAATAGATCTATTGGTCATTTTGTCATTTGAGGTAAACATTAAAATAACCTGCTAAATATGTTTTATTAATTGAATATCCATGAGGGTGAAGTATTTTACGGTACAGAGGATGCAAGAGAGAAAGTCAAGTTGGGGGAGTGGAAGTTCCGGAAACATACAAACAAAAAAAGTCGGGTCTGGGACACGTTCACTGACATTTTAAAGATGATGAGCAGCTCCCAGTGTTTTCTCTGTGGGAACCAGGTTCTAATGTCTCTTTGGGTGTTACAGGTTGTCCACCCCTGGTTTAGATGCTGCACACAAGCAATGACACCAGATTTTAACATAGAAATAGATGCAGGTATGTGAGTAAGGTCATGTGATTTTCATAAAGACCATCGGGCCATTCCTTTCAAATATATTTCTTGCAGTCTGAGTTGCGGGTGGGTTAGTTAAAAAAGTGGATGGTTGCGGGTTGTCGACCTGCGCATATATGTGTATATATATATATATATATATATATATATACATATGTATGTGTATATGTATATTAGTAGTGTGACGAGATCTCGCGAGATGTAATTTGGCGAGATTTCTCGTCACATTAAAGTTCTGTCTTGTGAGATTTGTTATCCAGCAAGCACCCAGAATGGACGTCGGAAAATACTGCTAATACCTGAGTGCGATCTGCTTGGGAATCCCCCCCTCTGGTTTTGGACATCAGGTTCGTTATGGTCCACTACTTTTGCTGCCTGCGTGCGTCCAGGTCCCGCAGGGACGGGATCCCACCTTAGCCAGGGTGCACCGGCAACCATTGGGTTTCTGTGAGACCCTCTGACTTCCATGTGCATTAGAGTCCTGTGTTTTCAAAATGGATCGGGTGGGTTGCGCACGTCGCAGCTGACCCCTGGCACCTGTTATATGTGGACCGGTACCTGCCCTGATGATGCGGTTGATGCGCCGCAGGAGAAGGTACAGTGAGTCCAGGTGGAGGGTTCTGTAAAGCCAGGAGCTGGTTGCGGTGTGCTGCCATGAAGGAAATGCACCTTTAACTTTTATAATATTTTCTTTTAGTTTTAATTTGTAGAGGAAGAAGTTCATTAAAAGGAAGAAGTTCATTAAAAGTTATAAAATCCACGTTCAACTCTGTTAAAAGTCTGTTGTCCATTCATATCATTTGTTAGTTAGTCTTCTTAAAATTTTGTCTCGTCTTGATCTTGTGAACCCAGTCTTGTGTCTCGTCTCATGAGCTGAGTTTCTCATCACCCCCCCCAAAAAATAAATAAATATATTGGGTTTTTTTTTTCTCCTTTCGTGTATTATACATTTTTTTCAGTGCAATTACCCAGGGTTCTGTGCAATATTTATCGAATTTTTACACTGTTCATTCTGTTTACACTTTTTACATTTTATTTTAACAATTTATTCTTTATTGAACTTCCATTATTTACACTAAATATACAAATTATATGTACATTTCTTTAACCTTCTGAGACTTATTAAAGAAATGAATAAGACCTTTGAATAACCTTTGATTATAAGTGTATTAAGGCGTAAAATACATTTCTGATCTTCACTTTACAAAACTGAACTTTATTTTGGGGGTACCGTCATTTACAGGGGTGTATCTAGCCATTTTACGGCCCTAGAAAAATGTAGACATGGGGCCCTCATTCTGTAAACACACATCAAGTAATATATGAGAGAGAGACAGAGAGAGAGAGAGAGAGAGAGAGAGAGAGAGAGAGAGACGGAGACAGACAGACAGAGAGAGAGACTAACTTTACATCAGTAACAAATTAAAATAGTTTTTTTCTGTAACTGGGCTGGTCAGATTGGAGGGGGCCCAGATTTGACGGGCCAAAGTCAGTTGTCTCTGGGTTTGCCTATTTGAAAGTCCCTGGTCATTTATAAATGGTTAATTTTAGAATAATTCCAAAATCATGACAAATACATAAAAATATTCACATTAGTTATGGATTCTTAAAAGTTGATGAACATAAGGTTGAACGGATGACGACAAAGGAAATGTAGTTCAACCTCCACAAACATCAGAAACAGTTGAGTTAGTTAAATTCTTGTTACTGTCCCACACGACTAAACCCCAGGTGGTCCAGAGGCAACAATCAAGTGTCATTTTCATTTTATTTTTTAAAATTTTTACTTTACTGTTTGAAAAGGATTTGTCGATTTTTTCATATAAAATGACTAAAATAGAAAAAAAAAACATTTTAGACTATTTAGTAATTTTTTTATTGGTGATTTATGTGTGTTTTATAATTTAAAAATGGACTTACCGTGACACTACTTATGGATGTGTCCCAACATGTGTTCTTGTCTCCTCTCCTTCTTTGTTGCAGCACATGACATAAGTATTTTAAACAATACTAATTTATGGTACAATATGTTTGGTTACAGGCTTGCATTATTTTTTAAAACCAGCGGTGTCAAACATGCGGCCTGCGGGACAAATCCGGCCCCCGAAAGAGTCCAGTCTGGCCCCTGGAATAAATTTGTGAAATACAGATTTTATTTCAGGTTCCACATATATATCAAACTGGGTCAGTCTGGGTCTATTATAATAACCTAAATAAATATTGATAACTCCACATTTTGCCCTTTGTGAAACATTTTCATGTCACTTTACTGTATTTACAATAAAATAAACAATTATTTAACAAAAACACAAATAACCTGAAGAAATATGAACATTTTCAAATGTCTTAAGTGTAAGTTTAACAATGTTCTGTCTGTTATTAAATGTTTGTAGATCCACTAATAAATAATCTGTACTTTGTAAATGATAAACTGAGACATGAACTTGTTAAAATTGCATTTATTTTTCTGCAGAAGTATCAGTTTATTCACATTAACATTGTTTTAGAAGACAGTTGGTAGATGTGAATATTTTCATCACATAATTTAACTTGTTTTTGCTCTAAAACATAGAGGGAAATTTGGAGTTGATATTTACTTGTTACGTTATTATTTTAGTGGTTACGGCCCAATTCACATTAAATTTGGTTTGGCACCTCTGGTTAAAGCTGTTTTTTAATTGTTATTTATAAATGACAGGGTTAACTGCTGCACAACTTCTATGTTTATTCAAATCAAATCAAATCATTTTATTTTTGTAAAGCCCTAATATCGCAGCCACCGCTCCCCCAAAGGGCTGTAAATTGAAAGTCCATTTTAACGTAACATTTAAAAAAAAATTACAAATAAATCCTATCCAGAAGCCAAACAACGACATTTTGTTGCCAGAATCTCTCTGTTATGCGTTTTTGTCCAATGACAAACAAAAGTCTAAAGTCTGTCTGAAGTCTAAGAATCATTAATTCAGTGAAATCTGTCCAGTACTCCTTCTCCAAGCCTACATGCTCCCTTCTGCACGTGCTCAGTTCAGTTCGGGTCAAAACTGGATGTTTTAGTAGAAAAACATTCAGGACAAAACATGTTGAAACTGTCAATTTAGTTAATTTTTTTTCCTCTTATAAACAAAAATATCATTGCGTCCGTTTGTCTGATCTTATGAAACTAAAAATATTTGATGGTAATATTGGAAAAACTAATATTTCTTTCTTCCATTTGACTCAGACCAGGTGGTTGTTGGTCATCTGAGGGAACAGACAGTGGTTTTAGTGTTGGAGCTGCTTCCCCAGGGCAGGATAAGTCTGGTGCCATGACACTTTCAACAACATCACACAGTTCATTAAATGTTGTTAAATTCCACATTCTCTCCCAGAAACCCATTCTAACATGTCACCTGACCTGGAACTGTACACAGTCATTTATAACGGGATTGTTCAGTTTATTTCACCTTCCTTAAATAGCGTTATTAAAAGTAACACGGATTAATCCATCGTGATTAATCTGATTAAAAATGTTATGACGATACATACGTTTTGGAGTTTATCATATTTTTTTGGTGTTTTTTTTCTGTATTTTAGAAGAGTGAATATGCTTTTTTCATCACCGTTTTTTTTTTGTTAATTTTTGTGGATTTTAACAGGTTTTGTGTAATTTTTATTTTTCGTAAACCTTTTTTGCCCCCCTTGTTTCTATGGTGTAAGTTAGCTGTCAATAGATTCATGTCCACATATTGGATACTTGTGCGTATTTGTAAAAAATGACAAGTGCGACCTACAAGCTAGCCTACGACTTCCCACAAGCAGTGCGACGTTAACGGCGTTACTAACACAACCACATTTCGAATAACGGAGTAATTACTTAAATACTTTATCCATAAGTGTATCATTGTTACAGTTACTCAGGAAATAATGTGACGCGTTACAATTTGATGAATTGGGGAGGAAGTGTTGCCCCGGGTACAGACAACAACCGGGAGTTTTGGCAACATGTCAGTGCTGCATATGTCTGCACCAAGCTCACTGCGTTCATGACAACATAATCAATAATGATTTGCTAAGGAGTTGGATGGGCGGAGTCGACACTGTCTGGTTCCCGCACATACACACACAGATGACGGCAGCACAAAGGTCACATTTCAGCTCTGTTAATAATAGCAAATGCACTATTAATATGTGCTTTTCTCTTTTGCTAATTTCTTTTCTAAGCAAGTTTCTGTGGCTTAATATAAAGGGTGTAAACACTTCAAATGATTGTAACTTAAGTTGTTGTGCATGAGAACTCAGTCAATACATGTATAATAGAAACAGAATATACAGACATCATCCTTTTTGTAGCTGAAATAAATAAAAATAATACTAAAAAAAATCATCAGGAATAAGGCAAATAAAAAAAATGATACATACAAATTCAAAAAACGAAAATAAAAAAAGAATTGCAGGACCTGCGATGTTGAGACTATTGCACACATGTACATTGCGACGTCGATGCTCAAACAATATATTATGCAGCTGTAATAGGTGTAAATAACTGAAATATTTGTAGAAAACCGGAATGGAAACCCAGCTGCTGATCATTAATACACTTTTACCTTCAGTCACTCTTTCTGAAGCGGAAAGCAGTGGCCGTTTCGTCGGAGTTGAATGAAACCGTTCAATGCATGTTCATGATTATCGTACAGCTGCTACAGTCTAAACAAATGCCATCTATCCGCATCAAATATCATTCAATGTTTGTTGAGGTTCAGCTCAGGTCCTTATACCCTGTGTTCGTAAGAAGGTGGTGGTTGATTGCATCATTTCGAGTCCCTGCTTAATATCCTCATCTTTTGGAGTTCCGAAAAACACACTTTATGCATAATACTCAACCCTACAAAGCTTTCTTAGAACAAAAATTATATGTACAATGCTTTGAAGCGATATCGGCACTCATTACTTCTGACCAGCAGTGAACATTTCCTCAAAAATATCGACTTTTGTATCAGTACACTCAGTCTAATCTTATATACAATAAAGCAGCTTATCTATACAACAAAAACACAAGTACATCCACATCACTAGTCGACATTTCCCTGATATTTTTTTTCGTTGCTTCCGTAACAGCAGTAAAGGCATGGGCATTTACAGTGTTTGTAGACGAGTGTTTGTTCAAGCGCACGTGTGAACGCGTACCTGAACATGCGCACATTCACAAGCGGGAAAAGTTTCCAGTAGCAACAAAAATATTAGAATTAAATGGCAAAATGTCATCATAAATAGCTGTTCAAGTAAGTCGGACTCATTCAACAAGGTGCTCCGTTAGCTAGTGATGGGCATGCGCGATACAGGAAGTAGCAGAGCCAGCTGTTCACCGTACAGGAAGTTGGAGTGCAGATGACTCTTATTCCTTCTGTCCATTAAAAATGCAAAGTGTTCCTCGAGTGGTCAGGATGATCGGTCACCCCAGGGTGTCTTTATCGGTGTGTGGATCCGTATCAACTCAGTGGTTCATGGCCAATGGTGATTCCACTCAGTGTCCTCGTGTGTCACTTCCTGCGAAATAGAGACATGACATTATGTAGTTTCATAATCTTTATTTTAACTCAGACTTATGAAGGAAGCAGCCTCACTTGAAATATAGAATAGAAAAGACATCATTGGGGTGGTGCTGTGGTTAGCACTCATGCCTCACAGCAAGAAGGATCGTAGTTCGAATCCCATACCAGACCTTTCTGTGTGGAGTTTGCATGTTCTCCTCATGTCTGCATGGGTTTTCTCCAGTTTCCTCCCACCATCCAAACACATGCACTGATAGGTTAACTGGTTAATCTAAATTGTACTATATATGTTCAGCCCTGAGATGAACTGGAGACTGCTGCACGTCTGCGACACTAGAGCCCTAGGTTTTAGTCCAAAGGAATATTGGTCTCAGATCTAAAAGAATTCAAATTCAAAACACTGTCTGCACATAATGATCCATTCACTTTACAGGGTCTTTATGGTGGAGTCTCTATAATTCAGCAAATCTGTGTCTGTAGTGTGTCCTGTTTGTCTGCGGAACACCTAACACCTGCACAACTCCACCAAATGATCCAAAATTTGGACGGGGACTTTCCAGTTCTATGGTGGATTGCAATGCAAAGTTTCACGCCATTACAACAAACAATGAAGATATTAAACTAATTACATTGCTCTAACATTGCTGCCTCATCCCCTGATTTGGCTACAGCTGTGCTTGGATTTTTTCCCCCCAAAGTGACTGCCATTCTCGCTCACACACAGAAAGCGAGCGAGACGGAGATCAATATTTCGCTACCAAACACATACAGGTGTTTAAATACGCTCTCTCTCCACTGTGCGGTTACAGTTCACAGGAAGTTTCAGACACAGGTGTTAAATACATTTACATGTAAAGGCTGCAATATGACTGATTTAATGAAGCACTTAGTGACACAGTGTTTACTAAAGCCTCTTTGAAGAGCCAAGTAGCCTAGTACTGTGCTAATAGCACTAGGCTAGCACTGTGCTAATGGAACATTTGGAATGGACAGACCCAGTAAGTAAATCTTTAGACCAGCTACTGTGCAGATACTGGGCCATGACTATGTATGTGAATTCCTCAACTGGTGACATGTGATGTGATGCTAGCTTGATGAGGATGATGATTTCTGAATTTATTTCCATTTATGGTTTTCATTTTTTATGTATATGTATCAGATATACTTAATAAATGTAGTGTTCTTTGTCTTTTGGAGGAAGGGTTTTTTATGAGAAAAGTTGATACAGTCTGAAGGGCTGGGATTTTATAAGTGTTAACTCCCACCTACTCTATTCAAACATTCTTGTCTTGTATTCTTCTGTCTTTTCCATTAAATTTTTTTTTCAAATAAATCAAATGTCTGATGCTGCTGTGGACTTTTAGGACAATTTTTAAATAAAGTATTAAATAAACCATCAAGCAAGATTTAACATCATTTAGATTTATTTTTATGGACTATGTTTTAGAGTATGGGTGAGTGTCTGCAGATTATTTTTTTCCTCCTGATAAAGATTTTAGTTGTAATGACGATGATCATCATCACATCTTCACACAGCTTTTATGAACTTTTATTGCTGACATGGGGTTGAAACAGTGGCAGTGCTTCAGTCAGGCTGTTGAGATTCATCCACCAGATGTCACTGGTATACAGGGCTCTACACTAACTTTTTTTCCCAGGAGCACACGTGCCCCTAAGTTAAAAAATTTAGGAGCACACAAAAAAAAAATAGGGGCACAAGTCGGTTTTAGTTTTAAATGTTTATTTATTTACAGTGCAGTACTTGCGCACAGATACCAACATTCTTGATTGACTGCTGTATGACTGCTGTCATTTGTGTTCATTTAGAGCAGACCATAACATAACTTTGTATTATGGGATGCTTTGTCCTTTGATACATTTTAGAACGTTGTATTGGCTGCCTTGTTATTAGATACATTTTAGAATGTTTAACCCTTTAACTCCTGAGACTGAGACACAGTAAAAAATAAAATAAGATAAAATAAGAACACAATGAACAAAAAACAGTCAAAGTGATCAGTAAAATGAACAAAAATGAATAATAAACCAACAAAATAATATGTAACATGAACAAAGTAAGACACTAACAGAACACAATTAAAGAAAAATAATAAAATAAAAAAAACCCACAAAACCCAAAATGAAGTAAAAAAAAAAAAAAAAAAAAGGAATAAATAACTAGTGTTGTAATTTGGTTCCAGTAGTTTTAGTTTGGGCTTTTTCTTTTTCTTAATCACTTGCTTTTCGACACCTGTACATCAGTTTCATGAACAAAATTCTCAGTAAATTAACAGTTAAAAAACACTTGAATTTGTCTGAATTTTTAAACTAAACCATCCACTCAGAACATGTCAGCGCTGACGCATCAGGAGTTAAAGGGTTAATCCTTTCAATATGTGCCGTGCTCGTCTCGACTATGCGGAGCTGTTCGCGCAGTTTTAATTCATTTCTAGTAGACTTTCATTAGCTCCTCAGGTCTGTGTGTGTGCCCTATTGTGTGCTGCAAGAAGCACTCGCACATGTGCGACTGTTTTGTTTTTCTCGTTCGCATGCTGAAATATTTGTTCGCAAATGCGAGTGAAATGGGCGCACTGTAGAGCCCTGATTACATATATGCACAAATACAAGAAAAACACATGTAAGGTAAAAGGAACATGTATTCCAGAACATTACAACATCACAAGTGCTGATCCAGACCCTTGTCCACATCCACATGATCCCTTTGAACATCATTCCTTACAGTCGTACCATTACTTCCTGGTACCGAACAAAGCAGGTTCATACAGAGGTGAACCTTACAGACCCTGTAGACCACATTGGACCTGACAGTGTCCTCACTGTAACTCAGTGGTGTGATTCAGGGTATACAGATACTGGGAGTATCTGGGAGTCCAACGTACCTCACTCAATAAATGTAATTTCTCCAGTGCATATAAACTCAGCGTTCTGGAAAACTCCAGTTAAGTTCTTGATAAGAGTAAGGCAAAAAATGTGAATTTCTAAGTGCATGTAAACATAGTAGCTGTCTTTTAATGTGTCAGGAAATAAGTAAAACAGACCTTTGACTGATACACTGTAAAATACAGTAAGTTGGCTTTAATTAGAAAAACTCAGGAAAACAATTGCCTTAAAATTTTAAAGTAAACTAGCTTAAAGGGGGCATATCATACAAAATGCACTTTGTAAATGTCTTTACAACACAATTATGTGTTGTCTGTGTGCGAGGAGACCCTTAAATTGTGAACAAAAACCATCCATCATGTTTTTCTACTGACCCATCTCTTATTGGAGGGGGATGATTTTCTTTGCATCCTGCGTCACATGCATAGATTCCTTTATAATACCCCAGCCCATCCCACCCCACCAGCTCAGGTAACCCCACCTAATGCTCACACCGACCTCCGGTCAAACATTTCCTGTATTTGTCTATTCGACAGGAGTTTAACAGTCTTTTTGAAAAGTGAATGAAAAACTTTAATAATAAGGCATAAATCATGCTATCCTTACATTTCAAATAAGTGACACTATTTTTTCTCCACCCGTTCCTTTTGATGCTGGACGCTGGTGTCATATTTCACCTCCAGGTCATAACATATTTTTTGGAGCTCACTTAAAAAGACATTAAGATAGATATTAGAAGATTTTAAGGGATGCTGCTGCCTCTCAGTCATTTATTCTTCAGGGTATTTTGCCACTCAGTGATAAAATGGCTGTTGGTTCTGAGGTGCCTGTGTGTAGTTTTAACATGGTGGCTATTGGTGTTCCCCTACATAAAGAAGTTATGCAGTACTTGGTGTGTGTGTTGGATTCCCAGTAAAGGGAGTATTGGTGATAATGGGAAATGATTTGGCAGGTGGTAGAGTTCTTGTTAAACCTGAGGCGATGCCTGTCCAGTTATCATGAAAACCCTGATGATCTGACACTAAAATGTCCTACTGTGTTTACATCTGTTGCAGCAGCTGAATGAGAAAAAGAGCGAGATGAGGTTAATTTGGGTGACAGCTTCATGTGTGGGATTGATGTGCCATAGTTGAGCATAAAACAGACAAACCAGTTCCAAGTGGTTTGTCCTTGTCCAGACAACAGTTAATAACTGACCAAACCTCAGATGAACCACTTTCGCCTGTGTTGTGAATGTTGTGAAATGTCTCTCCTTTTGAAGAATGGAATGTTCTAAACGTGAGCTGGAGATCAATTTTTAACAAGTGTTACCCCCCCCCCACACCTCCACACACAAACACGTACACACATATACATGCATCTTAGGGCATATTCACATGGTAAAGTCCGGACCAAGGTTCGGACCAGAACTTTTTTTTTGCCTTTTCACACTGCACTTATAATCTGGACTTTATTTACAGTCTTCATTCACACTGTATTGAATCAAGTGGACCAACAGACTTTAGAATGTCATGTCGTCAATGCGTGTACAGCGTGCGTCTCTCTATACTCGATCCTGATTGGTTAGTAGATGAGCGCGCTACACTGTTGCAGGAAATGGACCCAGTTACTAGTTTTATGAGTATTTTCTAATTCAGTCTTTATACTATCATCCGACCAAATTTCAATGAAATACCTGGTTTCCTCGTCTACCCATGTATTGCCGCGATTCATGCATGGACGTTGACTAGATTCCGTGCACGTGACTGTGACGTAATTGGTCCAATAGTCCGGACTTTCCTAAACAGACCGTTCACACTGTGCACCAGCGAACCTTGGTCCGGACCAAGACTACCTCCTCAGCTCGGACCAAAGACTTGGTCTTTAGTCTGGACCAAGGTTTGGGGGAGCATTCACACTTGTCAATAAGGTTCGAACTTTCCTGGAAAGTCCGAAAGTCCGGATTTGTGCAATGTGAATACGCCCTTACTAACTGATTTGCCCTTTATCTTATCATTGCAAAAACACATTTTTAATAACTGGGACCTTGACCTTTGACCTACATTCACCAAAATTTAATGGGATTGATTCTGGACGATCTTGTCCCTTTCCTGAAAATTTCATGGAAATTGGTCAAGTAGTTTATGCATAAACCTGCTTGAAATTAGACAGACAGACAGACAAACCGACCCAAACATAATACCCCTCTCCCCTTCAGGGGGCTGGCTAATAACTGTAATGTGCACAGCCACCTGATTTTCTGAAGTATTCCCACTGTATACAATCACTTCCCAGATCTTTCTCTTTGTTCGGATTACCTGGATTTTATAGCAAAGCACGAGCCCTTGAAACGGGAATCAGCAACCCTGGTCCTAGAGTCCCACTGTCCTGCATGTTTTAAATTGTTCCTTCTTTCAGCATGCCTGAAGATCATTTTCAGTCTTCTGCAGAGCTTGATGATGTGCTGATCATGTGAATAAGGTGTGTTGGAAGAGGGATACATCTAAAACATGCAGGATAGTAGGCCTTGAGGTCCAGCAGTGAGTACCCCTGCTCTACTGCATATCACCCAGAGAGTCAAGCTGTGTTAGAGCACTTCCATCAGATGCTCAAAACCATTATTTGCACATATTTTTTGAGATTTGAAAAAGACTACGATGAAGGAGTGTATTTGCAAATATTTGCTGTACGGCAGATTGTTCAGGAGTCCCTGTTTTTTTGTCGAAGATGGCTTGTTAACTCACTCACTGCCATTGACGTATATATACGTCAATTGAAATACTTACGCTCACTGCCATCGACGTATATATACGTCAATCACGGCCGAGGGGCGGGGGAGCGGTCTCGCGCAGCCTGTCACTGAAAATCAGACTGGTTTCCAAGTGCTCCGCTATTTTAGATCCTCCTGGGCGGATTGGACCCCTAAAATGTCCCGGAACCATGGTGTAAAACCCAGGTAAATTAAACCGCTCATAATGCTCTGTTCTGGGGCAGAATAAGGAAGGATGTGCCCCCCCCCCTCAACGGACCGGGGATCAACGGTCTGAAGCGCCGCGTTTAATCCGCCCATAACGCTCTGTTCTGGGGCTGCATATGAAGGTTTAATCATATATTTATATTATATAAAGGTACAAGTCCAGTGTGGACTTGCCTCCATAAAAATATTCCACACTGTACTTAGAAATATTTTCACGGAGCCGTGGTACTACAAAACCAAAGTGGAATTTTTTTCTAAGTACAGACTTTGACACACGTAAACGGATTTTGCTCTTCAGTAGTTGCTAGGGCATCCCTATTCAAAGTCAACGGAGACACCGGCTGCATAGTCGTTTTAGCGTTTTTCTGGGAGGTATTTTTTCCATGTACGTCCACGTTATAAGGAACGAGAGTTTTAACTGGTGGTGCTCCAGTGTAATAAGAGGCCAGCTTCGGAGGGTGCGTTACCCGTGCAAAGACAAAGGGACATCGGATCCCTTTATTGGATTTTTGCCCTCCGAACCTCCAGATCGAAAGGATTTATGAAGCCCCGCCTCTGAAGGGCCTATGCCCTCCGTTTGTCGGTTCAGTGGTAGGTTCCTTCAACATTGCGGGCTGGTACACGTTAGGAGGGGGCTTAAGTTTGGGGTACCAGGGACCGACTGGGGCGGTCGGTCCCTGGAGGTCCTGTAGAGGCCGGGTTTGTGGCCGGGGATAGTGAGCCTTTTTTCGGGTATAGGTCCCAGGGTTAGACCCCTGGATCTATGGGGCTCCAGGGGTCCACGCGCCTGGCTACTGTGCCTCAGAATGGGACCTTGAGGCTGTGTTGAAAACCTGGCCATTTTACCCCTGTTTCTATGGGGCTCCAGGTCCCCAGCAACTACCAAGAGGCAAAATTCGCTACGTGTGAAAGTTGGACTTTGTCATTTTTCACAGGGGTCCATATGTTGCTCTATTCTGCCCCAGAATGGGGCCTTAAGGCCGGGTCGAAAGCCTGGCCTTTTTACCCCTGGTTCTATGGGGCTCCAGGGGTCCATGCGCCCGGCTACTGTGCCCCAGAATGGGGCCTTAAGGCTGGGTCTAAAGCCTGGCCTTTTTACCCCTGGTTCTATGGGGCTCCAGCGGTCCACGCGCCCGGCTACTGAGCCCAAGAATGGGGCCTTAAGGCCGAGTCGAAAGCCTGGCCTTTTTAACCCTGGTTCTATGTCATTCCAGGGGTCCAGATGCCCTGCGTTTTTACCCCAGAATAGAGCCTTCTGGCTGGGTTAAAGCCCGGCCTTTTGACCCCTGGTTCTATGTCGTTCCAGGTCCCCAGCAACTACCAAGAGGCAAAACTCGCTACGTGTGAAAGTTGGACTTTGTCATTTTTAGCAGGGGTCCATGTGTTGCTCTACTCTGCCCCAGAACAGAGCCTTATTGGTGGGTCTAACGCCCCGCCTTTTTACCCCTGGTTCTATGTGGTTCCATGGGCCAAATGCCCTGCCTTTTTACCCCCAGAACTGGGCCTTCTGGGCGGGTTACATCCTGGCCTTTAGACCCTTGGTTCCTGGAGGTCCTGTCGCCTGTCACTGAAAATGAGGCGTGTACTCATTGAATTTTTGTGTATTACCAACCCAATCCTGTAGGGGGGGACCATGGGAATCGGTTTGTGGGTGGGGCACAACTGGTGTTGGCAGAGGAAGAAGGACGAGGTTGAGTGAAGATGGCAAAAAAGCGGAGATGTAGCGAACTGAGGCAGCTGGCGGTGGAAGAAAGCAGGTTTAGGAGTATTTCAGGAGATACTGCGGCAGGTGAGGGGGAAAGAGAAGGGAGAGTAGGTCGGAAATACTCAGCAAAGAAGAAGGGCAGAGTGAGCGGGTGTGGTGCGAACCATGTGCCTTCGAAGGACCGAGGGCACCAGCATGGCCCAGGTGAATCCGGTTCAGAGGATCCCAGTGAACCAGAACCGGATACTTCAGATGAATGGCTGCCGTCTGGTTCGTCTGACACCAGCACAGCCTCATCGCCGGAGCGGGAGCCAGATTGCTCCAATAATGGACGTGACAGAGGTAAGAATTAACCCCCATTCAGTCCATGTTACATGAACACCATTTTCCTCCAGTTGTATTATGGGCACCTGTTGCTAATCATTATGGTAATTATGTGTTACAGGTGGTGGGTCCAGCAGGGCCCCCATCCCTTTTCTTGGTGGACAAAGAAAGAAAGGTAAAAGGTTTTATATATATATTTTTATGTTTTTGTTTTTTTCCCTCTTCAATATCATTAAGAATGAAATGATTTATTACATTATGAATTATTGTCCTATGTATGTACATCATTTACAGTTTACAGTTACATTTACAGGTGTATCAGATAGGGGCTGGGACCAGGACCAGGACCAGGGCTGGTGTCAAGCCGGCTGGGAACCCCTGGGGTTGGCGTTTACTGCAACACCGGGCCCTCAGAACGCCGCTGCGGACTTAGACTCCAATGAGCCGGCCGATTACCTAGACCTGTTTGTGACAGATGAGCTGCTGCAGCATATTCGCAATCAGACAAACTTGTATGCTCGTCAGTACTTTGAAGCCAACCCTGAGGCGCTACCACACAGCAGAGGTAATGCCTGGAAGCCAGTGTCAGTCCCAGAACTGAAAACGTTCTTTGCACTGAGTTTCCTCACTGGCTACATCAAAAAACCAAGCCTTGACTTATACTGGAGTGTAGAGGAAATAGATGCAACACCACATTTCAGCCGGACAATGTCCAGGAAATGATTTCAAATTATATGGTGGTTCCTCCACTTCAACAACAATGCCACACAAAATACTGGTGATAAAATGTACAAAGTCCGCCCAGTGTTAGATTATCTTGTTGGGAAATGCAAAGAACTGTACCAGCCAGGAAAAAACATTTGCATTGATGAGGGTATGATGCAGTGGCGGGCGCGCCTACCGTTCCGAGTGTATAACCCACAAAAGCCGGTGAAGTATGGTATAAAATCGTACATTCTGTGTGACTCTGCGACAGGGTACTGCTTCAACTTGCGGCCTTATGTCGGTGAAGGTGGTACTCTGCCAGAGATAGTGTTCTCTCTGCTTGATCGTCTCCAGGGTCATGGTTATACTGTCTACATGGACAATTTCTATAATTCTGTGTCCCTGTGTGAACGCTTACTGAGAGCACAGACAAACGTCTGTGGAACCCTCAGGAAAAACAGGGGAGAGCCAGTGATCATCCGGGAGATCAAAAAGTCTGACCTGGGGGCAGGGGAACGAGTTGTGCAGCACAATGAGCGCATGATGGTGGTAGCTTGGAAGGACAAACGAATCGTGAAGATGGTGACAACCTGCCACCAAGACAGAATGGAAGGGGTTGATGTGTGGTAGAGGGGGCAGAGAAATAGAGTGACCCAGTTTAAACCAGCGTGTGTGATCGCCTACAACACCAACATGAATGGCGTGGATAAACTGGACCAGAATGTGGCCTACTACCCCTTCATAAGGAGGTCCCTAAACTGGTCAAAGAAGTTTGTGGCTTACATGTTCCAAATTGCCATGTTTAACGCATATGTTCTTTATAGGGCCAGAAATCCACAACAATGTAAGTCACTTTTGGAGTTCACACGCAGGGTCGTGAGGATGTGGTCAGGGAAGCAGCATGGGGTGCTGGAGGCGGAGACGGCCCAGGCAGACGAAGCACACAATCCCAGAGCACCGTACAACATGGACCCTGAAAGTAGGCTGGATGGCAACATGGCGAGGCACAGGCTGGAAAAGCTGATGCCCACCACCAAGAAGACCAGGCCAAAACGGAGGTGTCGTGTCTGTGCGCGCAGCGGCCGCCGCAGTGTGACCAGGATGTGGTGTGTTTCCTGTTGTGTGGCGTTACATGCAGGACAATGTTTTACAGCATATCACACACAGAGAAATAGTACACTGATTAGGGCATGTTTATGAATAAATGACTGTTTTTCTATCAAACACCTTGTTTTATGTGTTGTTTTTGTTGTTTCATAGAAGTCTACCCTTTCTCTTGATGTGTTCTGTGTTTATAAAGTCATAAAACTCAATATTCTGTGGGTCTTGAAAAATCACTCAAGATTCTCCAAAACTGCTGGCACTGTGAGGCTGGCTGTTTAGAAAATAGCTGGCAGTGAATGAGTTAAAGGTAAAAAGGTAAAGTAAAGTACTGTATTTGTCATACACTGTACAACGAAATTTGTCCTCTGCATTTAACCCATCCTTGATGTCATTGGAACACCTGTAAGAAGCCGTGGGCAGCCATGGGCAGCGCCACCTCCCTCTGTAGAGCCAGGCTAATGGTCAGACTCTACTGGCTACAGGATTTAACTCTAACAAACAAAGTTTTATGTTTCAAACATGTTAATGCATAACTGGATGCCTGTAAATGTCTCTCCTGTTAAAGAATGTAATGTTCTAAACACAAGCTGGAAATACATTTTTAACAAGTGGTGCTCGGCACAACAAACCCTGCCCCCCCAGGCACACATCTTACCTGATTTGCCCTTTCTCTTATCATTGAAAAACACATATTTGGCAACTGTGACCTTAACCTTGTTGTGGATTTTCGTCAAGGATCAAAGATGTCGACACCAGAAGTTGAGTAGGAAAAGGCTCAGTTTATTCTGACATCTACACGTCCTTTATAATCCATTTTCAGATACTCGTTCCTCACCCTAAACCTGCTCTAACCAGTTTCCCTGACGTCCTTTGACATCATGGATCAGTACTGTCTCCTCATATAGTCATAACAACATAACATTCACTCTTCACTTATCTTACAACCCCGATAGCTTTGACACACAGAGAGGGCAATGTGACCTTTCTTCTCACAAATGATATGTCATACATGTGGATATATATATATTAATTCCTTCAACCTTTGACCCACATTTGTCAAAATTTCTATCTATGATTATTTAATCTGGACCACCTTGCACCTTTCAAGGTGCATTAGAGCACTTCCATCAGACACTCCAAACCATGCTTCACACTTCTTGTTTGGGATTTGAAAAAGACTGTGATGAAGGGGTGTATTTGCAAATGTTTTCTGTATGGGAGGATGTTCAGGAGTCCCTGGGTTTTAGTCCAGCTGAACTAGTCTTCACACACACTGTTAGAGGCCTTTTAAAGTTATTAAAGCCAAATTTTCGCAAAATCGGACGGTTTTTTGAGATTTTTTCATTCCTTTTTATCCCCCACTTTTTAGCCAAAAAGGGTTTGGCCGCCAAATTTCAAAGTGCTGTATCTCAGCAACCAGTGGTCCGATTTTCAAAAATAAAGTATATAAGGAATAAGGAATATAAATACATCATTAAAATACTCTTGTAAGTGATTGTCAGGATCAGGGTGAGGTGAATGAGGACTCCAATGCACAGTGCTGAAGGGAAAATAATTTAATAATAAAAACACAACATAAAGACAAGACAGACAAAATCTGGGAACAAACAACCAGAATCCGTGGTGATGATGAAAGTCCGGGTTATGGTGACCGAGGAGATGGTGAAAGTGTCCGGGTTATGGAGGTGAAATTGATGAATGGTCCCTCACTGGCAACTGCAAGCCTTTCTGCTTATATAGCCACAGATGAGGAATGGGTTGCAGCTGCGCAGTGCGGGGCCAGGTGAGTGGGGAGAGTACTGGGGAAAAGGTCACTGGAGCAGAGGTCATGACATTGATATATCTCCTCATTACCTTTTGACATATATTTTGACCTTGAAACTGACAATTTTGGACAAATGACCCTGCGACGACTTTTCCTGAAAACTGTAGCCCAACATATTTCTTACAACGTATGAAGAAATTGGAGAGGAAATATTTTTCATTTTGAAGCAGCATCAGTTTGAAATGTGCATTACCACAGCTAAAAGTCTTACTCCTGTACATTCCATGTACATCCGTACACACAATTCAACACATTCCACACATTATATGCTTACCACATGGTTAACATGTTCTCTGTCTTTCATGTCTGTATTTCTTTGATGCAGGAAGTTGGTAAGCTGCATCATTTCCTTAGTAATTCATCATCCAATTACTCTTTGTTTATACTACACTAAAAAATAGAACAAGATGGCAAGCTTGCTTACAAAAGCTACTCTGTGATCAGTGACTGCAAGGACCACACCACATCCACTGTTCACACATGGTTGTGGTGGTCAATATAAGAATAGATGTAACTTCATCAACTTGTGGTACCACAAAGATGATTTCTCCCTTGATGCAGAATGGAACTTCTTTGCCACATCACATGGCAAAAGTGCTTGTGATGACAGTGGCACCGTAGAACAATTGGTCACAAAGGCCAGTTTGCAGTGTGTTACCGAAGGTCATGTTCTCGATTCTCAAGCAATGTTTGAATACTGTGTCAAGAATAGCTCTGGAATCTCCTTCTTTCATGTCACACAAGATAAAGTCGCTGCCAACAAAGAAAACCTCAAACCTCGATTCCAGTTAGCGAGCAATATCACAGGCATCCTGCAGCATCATTGTTTTGTACCCATCTCCCTCACTCAGATTAAAGCCTTTAAACTCTCTGAGCAGGATAGTCCTCCAGAATTGGTACATATCCAAGACACCAACAATGATGCATATAGACACAGGGTCATGCAAATTCTCTCAGAAATAATACAAGAGAATTTTGTCTCCTGTTTGTATGATAAACATCCGTAGAACGGACTGGTTGGCAAAATTTCTGAGGAATCCAGTGACGATCAAATTTATACATCCATCTGAACCTGCTAAAACCTTCCATTTGCCATCAAGAGATGACCAATGTTGGTATTCCGGAGTTGGATATTCTATGTGTGATAACTGCTCTGTACCTAACCTCCTGCTCTACTAGAAACTAAAAGATTAAATTAATGATATACTTAGATTCCTTACGATCTCCCCTTCATTAAGTACTTTACTTTTGAAAATCAGACCACTGGTTGCCAAGATACATCACTTTCAATTTTGGCAGCCAAACCCTTCTTCGTGAAAAAAAGAAATTGTGATATCTAAAAAAATTAGCAAATTTTCTGGCTAGGATCTATGTATAAACCAATTTTCATTGAATTTGGAGGAGGTGGGGATTAAAATAAATTTTTTTGGGGTGATTTGACATCTAGTGAAAAAGAACAAAATCTGTTTGACAACGTGAGTAACTTAAGATTGAAACTGTGTCATGCTTGTGAAATGGTGAAAGAGAATCTTGAAATTGTGTAAGTCAGAATGAAAATGTGGTTTGACCAAAAGGCTACAGTCCATGAGTTTAAGTCGGGTGATAAAGTGTTGGTTTTGTTGCCTGTGCCTGGTTCAAGTCTACAAGCGCACTACAGTGGCCCTTACTTCATTCAGCACAAGGTCAGTGACAGGGACTATCTTGTTGCTATACCTGACAGGCCCACCTATCTGAGGGCCAGATTTGTGATTTAACTTACTTATTAAACCTTTACATTTCCACTGAATTTTGCCTAATTGTCTTAATAAAAGTAATTTTAATGCTGTTCTTGAATCAAGTATATGTTGCATGGATTGATGCTCATCTCAGAGCGGGAGAGTTTTTTACATATTTAAATCCATTGTATACAATAAATATAATCCTTGTTTTTTATTGATGTATATACAAAGGAGTGCCTAGAATGCCCACAATACCCTGAAAATTTCATCAAAATCCATCCATAGGTTTTCGAGTTATGTTGTACACAGATGGATGAACACCGGCAAAAGCATAACCTCCTTAGTGGAGGTAAATATGAGCTGAGGTTTAGTGCTTTAGGGCTCTGGGTAGAGGGGTTTGCTTGCTTGGTGACTGTCTGCTGCACCCGAACCGACCATCAGTAGGGTGGACATGCACCTCGGCCCTCACCCATCCCCTAAACTCTCACGTGCTGGCTCCAAGCGCCACACCCCGGTACACCGCTTCAGCAGGCGGGCTAAACCATGTGAGGGACCGATACTGCCTAGTATCACTGGGAGACAACCCATCGACAAATCTGGAGTGGAGCCCCATAGGCGGTCGGTTAGTACTGATAACTGTCCGGCAGCTCCTGCATCCCGTTCTTCCCCCAGGCGTCTCGGCAATGCCCTGCTACTGGATCCGGAGGCCCGGGACGAGAGAGTGAGGTCGGTCGGAATAGTCCCGCGCACCCCTTCCTCACTATAATCCAAGTTTCGCGCAAGTCAATGCCTCGGACTTGACTACTTACAAGTCCTGTGGCGATGGAGGAGTGGCGAAACAGCAGGCGAGGATACGCCCACGCTGCAGTCACAAATCTGCACACAGGCGGCTCAGGGCATTGGGTCGCTCAACACTGAAGGAAGTAGCAGTGTAGTTCGGCAGCCCCCTGTGCGACCAAGCAGCCCTTTTTAGGATTCGCTCTGCTTGCCTCCATAGCCTGAGGACGGGGCTAGAAAAGGTGCTCCAAACATAGCCTGCTTCAACACACCCTGACCAGCTGGCCGCGGCTGGAGGGGATCTCACTACAGCGGTCGATCAACAAGAATGCAAAAGAAGATAGGACTAATTGTAGGTTCCTGGAACGTACGCACCCTTCTCGATAATACAAATGCGGACAGGCCGGAAAGGAGAACTGCCTTAGTCGCAAGAGAACTTGCCCGCTATAACGTCGACATAGCGGCCCTCAGTGAGACGCGCCTCCCGGGGAAAGGTCAGCTGACTGAATCCGGTGGGGGGTACTCCTTCTTCTGGAGTGGTCGGAGCGCCGAGGAGCGCCGTGAAGCTGGTGTAGGTTTTGCGATCAAGTCCCAACTTGCACAAAGGCTTACAAGTCTACCTGAAGGTTTTAATGACCGCTTAATGACCCTGAAGCTATCCTTAGATGGCAAGACGTCTGTGACCCTCGTAAGTGCCTATGCACCAACTATTACAAACCAGGACGCTGTAAAAGACATCTTCTATGAAAACTTGGACAGTATACTAAACAACATACCCAAGTCTGAGAAAATAATCCTACTAGGGGATTTTAATGCCCGAGTCGGTACTGACTTCAGGTCTTGGAAAGGCACCATCGGTCGGCACGGCATCGGGAAATGTAACAGAAATGGGACACTGCTCCTGAGGACGTGTGCCTCTCATAGCTTAACAATCTCGAATACCATGTTCCGCCTACCCACCCGCAACAAGACGTCCTGGATGCACCCTCGCTCTAAGCACTGGCATCTGTTGGATTACATCATCGTCAGAAAGCGGGACCTGGGAGACGTGAGGGTGACAAAAGCCATGTGTGGCGCAGACTGTTGGACGGATCATCGTCTAATCATCTCTAAGCTGAATCTTCACATCCGACAGAAGAGAAGACCGCAAGGACAGAAGAAGTCGGCCAAGAGACTCAACATCTCAATGCTCAAAGACCAGACCACCCTCTCTAAGTTTGCTGCCGAGCTGGACAACAGAATGACAAAGATGCAGCCTGGACATGGTACCATCGAGGAACAGTGGACCTCCTTCAGAGACACTATGTACCAAACAGCCCTAGACCATGTCGGACCTGCTACACGAAAACACCAGGACTGGTTCGACGAAAACGACGCAGAAATTCAAACGCTCCTCGATGAGAAAAAAACGGCTACTTCACGCACACCTCTGTGATCCATCGTCTGCAGGCAAGAAGGCCGCTCTCACACATATTCGTCGCACAGTACAAACACGGCAGGACTCCTGGCTGAGTGCAAAGGCTGTAGAGATCCAGAGGCATGCTGATAACCACGATGCAAAGAGATTCTACGATGCCCTGAAAGCTGTTTACGGTCCACAGTCCTCAGGACCATCCCCTCTATTCAGTGGTGACGGACAAGTGTTGCACACACAGAAACAGCAAATCCTGGAGAGATGGGCAGAGCACTTTCAAAGTGTGCTCAACCGGCCCTCCTCGATTAACAGTGAAGCCATTGCTCGACTCCCTCAGATAGAGACAAACCACGAGCTTGACTCCCTACCCACACAAGAAAAAGTGATAAAGGCCATCTCTCAAATGTCAAATGGCAAGGCCCCAGGCCCTGACGCGATACCTGTGGAAGTGTTCAAGGCAGTCGGGCCAGCTACTCTCTCAGAGCTGACACACCTCTTTGGGAACATGTGGAAAGAGGGGAAACTACCCCAAGACTTCCGAGACACAAACATCGTCCATATATACAAGCGGAAAGGAGACCGCCGACAGTGTGATAACCACAGAGGAATCTCCCTACTATCGATTGCCGGCAAGATATTGGCTCGCATCATGCTGAACCGCCTGTTGCGGCACTTAGAGCAAGGTCTGCTCCCAGAGAGCCAATGTGGTTTCCGTGCCGGTCGGGGAACAGTCGATATGATCTTCGCTGCACGCCAACTTCAAGAAAAATGCCAAGAGCAACATCGTGATCTCTACTCAACCTTTGTCGATTTAACAAAGGCCTTCGACTCGGTAAGCAGGGAAGGACTCTTGCAGATCATGGAGAAATTTGGCTGTCCAGAGAAGTTCATCATCATAGTGAGACAGTTTCATGACGGCATGCTGGCCCGAGTGCTCGACAACGGGGAGATGTCCGACCCCTTTCCAGTAACAACAGGAGTCAAACAAGGATGCGTACTTGCTCCCACGCTGTTCAGCATGATGTTTGCAGCAATGTTAACAGATGCGTTTGACGACAGCAGCCCTGGAATCAGTATTAAATACCGCACTGATGGCAAGCTGTTCAATGCCCGTCGTCTGCAAGCCGTAACCAAAGTAAAGGAAACTGTCCTAAGAGACTTCCTGTTTGCGGACGACTGCTCGTTAAATGCTGAAAACGAGCCTGGGATGCAGAAACAACTAGACCAGTTCTCCACATCTTGCACCAACTTCAGCCTCGAGATCAGCACAAAAAAGACCGAGGTAATGTACCAGCCTGCCCCGGGAAAACCTTACAGGGAGCCACAGGTAACTGTAAAGGGCCAGAAGTTGCAAAGCGCTGATAGATTCACATACCTAGGCAGTACCCTGTCACGAGTGGTCCACATCGACGATGAGGTCACCAACAGAATCTCCAAAGCAAGCTCTGCATTCGGCAGGCTGCGAGAGAACGTCTGGATGCGCAAAGGAATTAGCCTCAGTACCAAACTGAAGGTCTACTGTGCAGTCATTCTCACAACTCTCCTGTATGCGTCAGAATC
This sequence comes from Siphamia tubifer, assembly GCA_020466265.1. Classification (NCBI taxonomy): domain Eukaryota; kingdom Metazoa; phylum Chordata; class Actinopteri; order Kurtiformes; family Apogonidae; genus Siphamia; species Siphamia tubifer. Next base: position 10,482,479 of record CM035802.1, on the reverse strand, counting down.
CTGGACAGTGTACCGGCGGCACGCCAGACAACTCAACCACTTCCACATGAGATGCCTTCGGAGTATCATGCACATACGTTGGCAAGATAAGATCCCTGACACTGAAGTGCTTCAGCGGGCCAACATACCGAGCATCTTCACCCTCCTGAAGAAGGCCCAGGTGAGATGGGCAGGGCATGTCAGCTGCATGTCTGACCAGCGCATCCCGAAGCAGCTGTTCTATGGAGAACTGAGCCGGGGGAAGCGTACAGTCGGAGGGCAGAAGAAACGGTTCAAAGACTGTCTCAAAACATCTCTGAAGGACCTGAGCATAGAGATCAACTCATGGGAACTCATAGCTCAGAACCGCTCAGCGTGGCACCAGCTGACACATACGGGTGCTGCTAAAGTGGAAGAGAAAAGGATCAACGCCGCAGTTGAGAAGCGTGCATTGCGTAAGGCCAAGACTACTACTAGTAACACAACCTGTCCCACCCATTGGTGCTCAACGTGTGGGAGAGAATTCCTGGCCTGGATTGGCCTCATCAGCCATCTCCGGACCCACCAGAAGTGAACTGAGGCATTGGTCATCCTCGACTCGAGGGACGAACAAGAATATATACAAAGGAGTGCCTAGAATATTTACAAAGTATCTTGATGTGTGGGGGCTCATACACGGTATAGATAGCGTTCACTTTTTTTTTTACCAAAGCTATGAGGTGTGGAACCCGACACTACACCAACTGTGGACATAATATGAAGTTTTTACCATTTTAGTGCTCAAAAAAGAAGAAGTGTTAAAAACTATTTGGGGAAGCAAATTAGTATTTTTTTTTTTTACAAAAAAGTCACTGTACTGCTGTTAACAGAAATGTTCTCTAATGCTTTTCTTTTAAATAAAATACATCAACTCCCTGCACTTGTACTGCCTTCTTGGTGCAAAACAGTCTTTATAGTGACTTTCAGTCTGGATTCCGAGCACACCACAGCACTGAGACTGCACTGATCAAAGTGCTAAATGACATTCATCTGAATAATGATTCATCCAGAACCTCTGTCCTAGTACTATTGGACCTCAGTGCCGCATTTGATACAGTTGACCACGACATACTGCTTGACAGACTGGAAAAGTGGGTGGGGCTCACGGGCACTGTGTTAAACTGGTTCAAATCTTATTTACAAGATAGGAACTACTTCGTTTCAGTTGGTAATCACAGGTCAGTGAGTACAACGATGTTGTGTGGGGTTCCCCAAGGGTCAATTTTGGGACCACTTCTGTTCAACATCTATATGCTGCCCCTGGCTCAGATCATAGAGCATTTCAACATTTCTTACCACACATACACAGATGACACACAACTTTATATTTCCGTGTCATCACTCGATTACAGTCCCTTACTGACACTGAGTAAATGCATTCATCAAATCACTGAGTGGATGTGCCAGAACTTCCTCCAGCTTAATGCGGACAAAACAGAAGTGATTGTTTTTGGCCCCAAAAAAGAAAGGTCAAAGGTCAGTGCTCACCTTGACTGCATGTCACTAAACCCCACAAACCAAACCAGAAATCTAGGTGTAATTATTGAGTCTGACCTGAAATTTAACAAACGTTTAAAAGCCATTACCAAATCTGCCTATTACCACCTAAAGAACATTGCTAAAATCAAGGGTCTTCTGTCCAAACCAGACACAGAAAAAATAATTCATTCATTCATTTTCAGTAAGTTAGATTATTGCAGTGGTGTCTTCACTGGTCTAAACAAAAAATCAATCAGGCAGCTACAGCTGATCCAAAACGCTGCTGCCAGAGTCCTGACCAGTACCAGGAAACTGGACCACATCACACCCGTCCTCAAATCCTTACATTGGCTTCCTGTAGGTCAAAGGATAAAATTCTAAATCTTACTCCTGGTCTATAAAACACTAAACGGCCTTGGACCCAAATACATCCCAGACCTACTGGTTCCCTATGAAGCATCCAGAGCCCTGAGGTCATCAGGAACAGGTTTACTGTGTGTTCCAAAGATAAGAATGAAACAAAGTGAGGCATCATTCAGTCACTCTGCTCCTCAACTGTGGAACAAACTACCTGGATACCTGAGGTCTGAGAAAAACTGTCAGTTCATTTAAATCAGGCCTGAAAACATTATTGTTCACTGGAGCTTTTACTAAGATTATTATTTGCTTTAAAATGTTTTTATGTCTTGATTTTAATTGTCTTTTAATGCATCTTTATCATTTTAATTTTCTTCCGTTTCTGTTTTTGTGTAAAGCACCTTGAGTTGTCCTGTACATGAAATGTGCTATACAAATAAATTTGCCTTGCCTTGCCTAAAGAGTTCTTATTCTACTTTTTCCATTGTCAACGCTGATGAGGTTATTTTCATTAACTGACTCACAGAAGTTGTAAAATGTATTATTTATTTTAATCAGGATTCACTTAACATATCTGCTGTCATGGTTCTTTATTTAATAATAAAATAATTCACTTCATAACTTTTAATACAAACTGAACTAAACTTTTGATGATACTCAACCTTCAGTTCTAAGAACCACAGGTTATAGATGCATAAAGTCACAGATGAGTAGAGTCAGCTGGTTTTCAAATCCAAAAAATGTTTATTGTAGAAGACACGGCAAACATGATATAACCTTGAGGCTAAATCTACAATCCAAATGTGAAACCCTTTCTTTTATACCCTCTGGGTGGTGGGTGGACTGGTATTTTTCCACTATACCCAAAATAATATAATCAAGTAATTTCCCATTAGCTTAATTTTTTATTTTTTTCATAACCCGTTACATGTTTTCACTCTAATTATGGTGGCATCAATGTTTGTTTCCTTGTTAACTGTGATAAGGTGAAGTTTGTAAATCACCAACCTCTAGACACCAGGGTTGGGTCATTTTTTTTTTCATAACCTGTTGCATGTTTTCACTCTAATCGTGGAGGCATTCATGTTTCTTCCTTCATTAACAGCAATGAGGATTGGCATATTGCCAATGACTAGATGCCAGGGTTGGGCCATAGAGTATCTTCTCAGTGGCTTTGGACACCTGGGTTGTGTTGGGGAAATAACAATATAACCAGAGACATAAATGTTAATGTAATATTTTCTATCTTTTAATTTTTTTTATTCCTTGGATTTTGACTCTGTGGAAGCATTCACAGTGAAGCAAATGGCCTTCATTCTCTCCGTACACCCACGGCCTCTGTGAGACGAAGCAGGGGATTCTCTGCAGCCTGACACAGAGTGGAAAATTTCCTACACCAGTGGATGGAATGTCCCCAAGGAAGCTCCCGTGTCACATGATGTCGTCTTACTTAAAGTCTTGTGTTGAGGAGGTGCCTTAGTGCTTCTTTGCTTCTCAAGCAGCGGGTACTCACTAAGACTCAGACAAGACTGACTCTTCTGACAAAAGACATTTGATAAAGACTCTTTATTTTTTAACTTGTTTTGTATTCTTAAAGTAAACTGTAAACAAATAATTTTATGTAAGACTCATTTGAACAAACTGTGAAGTAAATTTAAATGAATCAAAAACAACGAAGAGACTCAGAATAAGATAATAAAAATAAAAAATCACCAAGTTCAGCCATAAAATACTGTAGGTCTTTAATCATATTTTCCTATACAGTTGGTTTTACATAGACATTAAAAGTGTACATCAGAGCTCTGGTTCTGTCATGAGACACCAGGTCCACATCAAGACTTTCTCTCAGACACAGTGTAATAAGTCACACATTAGATGTTCCCACTATACTTGGTGTTCTTCCAGTGTTAATACAGTGTTGGACCAGCATTGGGATTTCACATTAATATGTACCTGATTATATTATTGATTAAATTTTTTTTGACACTGTCTGCATATGTCATGACTCATCTCATACATTCCCTCCCATCATAAAAGCAACAGTCAGTAGCTAATAAGCAGTTGTACTTGTGTAGTGTTCCCACTTCCACTCAGTAGCAGTGGAGGATCTTTTCCTGAGTGTCTACTTCTCTGGAGCATCAAAGTAAAAGCTGACATCATGACAGGTGGGTTTACAGACAGTTCTTTTATATGTCATTTTAAAGGTGCAGAAAGACACAAATAGTTGTACTTTATAAATTGTTGATGTATTTGTACTTTCTAGCAGTTTGGGGGAAATTACTTTAGGTGCATAGCTTTGTAGACCACTGAAGACTTTGCAGAGGTTTTGTACCAGTATGTGAAAGAGAACAGATTAGGATTATACAGAGTTTTAGATTTGTTGATTGTTTAGACTCAGAATAGCAATGATCAGAACAAAATGGTCTTGTAGTACATCTGTGAAAACTGCAGATATGTACAATCTAGAAAGTAACGCAGAAGGATCTGGTTCTTTTTTCCATAGACAGAGGGACAGAAAAATTTCAACAGCTGAGTCAAAAAGATTTTGGTTTAAGTGATAAAATTTATGAAAACGCTGTGGTTTGATTTAAACACCGACAAAGACAACAACAGTATTATGTATCACATCTTTGTTGGACGGAGGGATGAACAGATGGAGGGATGAATCGATAGATAATATTATGGATATATTTTGCACAGATAAAGAAGAACAGAAAAAAGACAAGAAGAAAAAGAGAACGGTAAAATTGTTTATTTTTCACTGTATTTGTCTTTTTCTAGGGTAACATTTTTTTATGAAACACTGACATGATTTTAAAATTTTTTTACCAGTTAATTTGTAATGGTGCATAAACTGAAAATGAGTCACTATTAAACAATATTGGAGACCAAACCTTACAGTGATGACAGAAAATGGTCAAATTGATGTAATAGCACAGTGATTTAATCATACAACAATAACCCTGACAATGATCATTTTATATTTTCTTTACTTTTTCTTTTGGAATACTTGAAATTTCCCTTCTTCTCTTCAACAAATGTATTTTGTCTGGAAATTACCTTTTTAAAATGGCATATGGATTGTTTATTTTAGGAAATGATCTATAAATAAAACTAATACTACCTTTGTGTTGACTGTATCCATCAGATCACAGAGGTGTGTGGTTACCCCCTCAGCATTTTCTTCATTGTTATATACAAGTTCTGCGAGTGGTTCACCTACAGAGGCATCCAAGGTGAGCATTCTTCTTTTGGTCAACAGTCAAACATTTCAAGGCTGATTTGTACGGGCAGAAATTTTCTCTCACATAAGAACATAACTCATTCATTTCCCAATGTCCTCACAGCTTTGCTGGTGTTATACTTGAAGTTTTTTCTCCATTGGAATGATGTTATGGCCACGTCCATCTATCATATCTTTTTGGCTCTTTGCTTCCTGACCCCTATCCTTGGAGCCATTGTGGCAGATTCTTGGCTTGGAAAGTTTAAGTGAGTAAATGTTTGATCCAAGGGGAATTAATTTGTGGCTAAATGTTTTGTGATCCTGTTAATCTTATTTAAAGCATTCAACTTTTCACTACCATGAAAATAAAATGTTTTTTTTACCACTTAGAGAGAATATTTACAGCATAAGAAACTTTGGAAAATTTACATTTAAGGATACATTTATACGGAGACGATGAAAACAAGACGCAAAAGTGGCATCTCAACTTCAGTTTTTCATTCACATTTAGATGAGTGTATCCAGGAGGACATCCTTGGTTACACGCAGACGCAACAGTCGGTGAAATACAATTGGATATGAATGCCAGGCCAGCTATGTCGTTTTCTGTTTTTGACGTATGTAATTGTCCACCTGTCTCTGTTTGGCCATGGTATACGTGTAATGTTTGTACAATAGCTGAAATGACTCCTGTACATTTACTAGAGATGCAAGTGCAGCTGGAAGATCTGTGGGATTGAGGTTTTATGACACGTTTGTCACTTTACCTGCTCACCGTATGAATGTAACATGACAGTGTATGTGGCGTGATTGATTGATTGATTGATTGATTTATTTTGAGCAATTCACACAATATATACATACATAAAAAAATATGACATAATATGATTTACACCCGAAAAGGAGTGGGATGAAGAAATATTTATTTAATCTCACCCCATTCTCATCAATAACTTAAAAAAAGTCAAATTCTAAAAATTCACATACTCCTGTTCCTTAACCATAAACCATATAAACAAAATAAATAAAACAAACAGGCCCAAACTAATTCAGAATCAACTCATTCAACAGTGGAGCCACAATGTGAATAGAACACAGCAACAAAGCACATTCACACATTCAACAGCTAAACTCACATCATAACCACAGACCAACAGTGATAACAACAAAACTAGCAAAGTACTAATGCTAAAGAATAACACAGAACAGTGGCTTCAAACTTCACTGCTTAAGTATTAGAGCTCATGACATTGCCCTCCCCCTGAGGAGTGGCTCCAGATGCCCCTAAGAAGAAACAAACAGGGTTGGACAAGAGGGTCGGGGTTATACCAGGCCGAACAGGACAATAATGTCTGTGCTTCAACTAGGAACCAGTGCCTCCAACTTCAAACCAGCACCCGTCCCCAAACCAGTGCCCCCACAGCCGAGCAGTACCATCTTGGGCATCTGGCAATTAGGGAAACTGGCCACAGGCAAACTACCAACAAAAGCCAGACAAAAATGGGAAAACCAGAAAGGGAGCAGAGAGACCATACACAGAGAGAAAGGGAACACACAAGAGTCAGAACAGGAAGCGAGACCGAGGAGGAAAGAGGAAAGGCCAACAGAAAATACACTATACTAGACAGAAAAAAAACTGTACTAGACATAAAAGAAAAAAACCTCCACTATACCAGGCAGAAGACCAGACAGCTAGACAAAAGCAAAGCTGGGACGAGGGGAAAACATGACTGTGTCGAGGGAAAATACAGGGGTAACAAACACACAGAACAAAGACAAAAAAAGGAGAAAAAAACAAAACAAGTCCCTTCAACACCGGCGGAGTCCAGATAGTTGGCTGGACCATTCTGTCATGAAGCTTGAGGTAGAGAGAGGACTCAGATACTCAGTGTAGAAGGGAAACATAATTTAATAAATAGAACAAAGTAATGACAAAGACAGAGATCAAACAGAAACAAAACCTGAGGGTTGATCAGCCACAGACCGTGGTGGTGAATGAAATGTGTGGGTTATGGTGACTAGTGAAATTACATCGTTTCCGGGTTATGGAGGTAACAAACTGGATGGTTCCGCACCGGCAACTGTAAGCTTCAGTGCTTAAGTATTGCTGATCAGCAACAACTTGCAGTTGCACAGTGTTGGGTCAGGTGAATTTGGTGAGCACTGGGAGAAAGGTTGTGACACATTGATCGTTTGTCACCCAACTGAAGATCTTCAATACAATTTGATACACACAGTTCCAGTCCATGCAGACAAGCAAAAATAAATTACAGACTGACCCACACCAACTTGTGAGCAAAAAGATTCTTTTTTTGAAATATTGTAACATTGTGACATAAGCACTCCATGATCTCTGCCTCGTATGTGTTTTTCTTTTTTCTCGTCTTTTTTTTCTCTCATCTATTTTGGAGTGTGTGACATATGTGTGACCTGCGACATATGTTTAAACTGGACATTGTCATCACTAATCAGTCATTTCCCCATGTGGTGGGCATCTGGAAGTGCGCACACACGTGCGTGTACACACACGCATGCGCGCACACACACACACACCTGCTGCAGAACTGGACCACTGTTATATCCTCATAATTCACAGGCTTCATTGAACACATCATCAGACCATTGACTTCAGCAGTGGTGTCCAACCCCGGGCCGGTCCGTGGATCACTTGGTACCAGGCCACTGCCCGCCTAATAATTCATTATTTCTCTTGTATTTATTATCCGAGTCTGAACAAGCTTTTATTTAGAAAAATAACCGGTGTCTCTGGGTTACATTTTTGGAACGTTTCTTTTCGAGGAGGAAAAGGCGACTGAAGAGACAGACTTCCAAGAAAAGGAAAGATTTTAACAGACAATACCAGGAGTTGGACTGGAAATATGGATTAATGGTGACAGGTGATTCCCACAGATCAGACCCGCTCTTGCCGATATAAACAATCTACGTAACCGGTCCGTGGTAATAAAAAGGTTGGGGACCATTGACTACAGCACACAGACATTAATTCATTGTTTTGGTTTTTCTTCTGTTTGTGTTTATGTATGGAAAATAATTGGTGCCATTGTTTATATGAGTTATTATTATTTCCGTTTAATGTTTGTTCCATGTAAATATTGCAGATTGTTAATTAAATAATGTGATAATTGGTATGTCCATGGGTGGAGCTTAGGGATATATAAAGGGGGGCGTTTCCCAGTAGTGTGTGTGTGGGGGGTGTAGTTGTAGATAAATTCTGTAGATTTAGACAGATTTGAAGTTGAAGTTGAAGTAAGATTGTGGCTGAAATAATTTTTTTTTTTTTCGTGGTGAATGGTAAAATATTATTTTATTGTGTTTTGAGATCTCTTGTAACTATTTTTTTGTTTTTCCTGTATTTTTTGTTTTGTTTTGCACTGTAAATACTGTGCACTCCTCATCACTGCTGGTTTTGGACTTGGGTTTCAATGAATGAAAAACCACTGAAGTCAGACCAACCCTTGACATACATACTTAAATAATAAATACTAATTATAATTATAGAATTATATAATAATATAAATATAATATATTTATATTGTATAATATATAATAAATTATACATATATATATATATATATATATTAGTATTTATTATTTAAGTATCTCCAACTGGCTGCTTTTACAGCTGTATTACTGTTGATTTGTTCCAGCAGACTAGCAAAATATATATTTTTAAATTGTATTTAGAGTTAATTAGCTGCTGTTATGAATCTGTCAACTTTCAGAGCAGACTGTAATAACCAAATATTTATTTGGAGTAAATGGTTGGTTCTCAACTTTTGTTTCCAGGGTGCAATTTGTCTTTGTGTGACCCTGACAAATAGTATTACTGAATCCCAGGCACAACTAATAATGTTATAATGCACTATAAGTGCAGATTCAAAATTGTTATCAGTATTGTCACTGGAGTGGGGCTATTATGGCGCCCCCCTCCCTGCCGCCGTGTGCCCCATAGGTGCTGTGGCCCTCGGCTTGGTGCCCATGTCAAAATTTGGCCCTTGATGAAATCTAATTGGGGAACCCTGACATAGACACAGCGTAAACCAGATGAGGCCTTCCACACTGACAGGAAGTGTCCAACCCCACTATGGGTTATATACTAATATGTGACGCAAAGACATGTATGTTTCTTGTCGTCATATTACATGAAGACGTACGCAACGTGAACATGTGCGTTTCTTGCCATTTAGACAGAGACACGACCCAGTGCATCTTCAATATGGCCCACTCTGCAAGCAGTCTTCAGATTTGTGTGGATTCACACCCTGACGGCATCGGCTTCATGTAAATGAAAGGCACTTCTGATAATACGCTGTCATATTTAGCTGCAATCATCCTCGTGTTAATGTCCCCGAAGTTTCAAACTACCAGGAGGAGTTTTTGTCTGTCTATGGCTATGTTTACACAAACCCGGGTATTTTTGAAATGCATATTTTTTAAAGCTCTGTTTAAAAAAAGAAATTTGTGCATACAGAGGTGGTTTTTAACAAAACATTTATTTCCATTTGTATCGATCCACATGTCAAGATGTAAAATGTCCACATCCAAGAGACAAAGCCTGTCAGTGGCCGTGTTAGACGAATGACATCTCCACACAAGCCAATCAGAAGCCTCATTGAGAATCACCCATATTCCTACTTCCTGTTCCATCCCACAGAGAAAGGCAAAGCATGGCCAAGTGGTTTGTGTGGAATGTGTCGGTACGGGCTCTTTGATCGGTCATAAGAAGAAACACAATTCCTGCCCTCTGAAAACTTGATGCGTCTCTGCTGGTCTATGACTTGGATCAACTTTATTTTAAAAAGCAAACTTGTGAATATAATAACTTTTAATAAAACAAATGCTGTTATTTGGAGTGTATCCATGTTTGCCAGATATAAGATGCTGCTCTCTGTGCCATGAAATTAGTCCATTTTGGTCTCTTTATACAAAAACTGAGTTTTTAAAAAACTTCACTTTTGCTTGAGTTTTAATAAAGATGCATTTTCAGAGGAAAAAACTCTGTGTATAAACGAAAAGCACAAATGAAGGCAAATGTCTGTGTTTTCAAAAATACCTGGGTTATTGTAAACATAGCCTGTATGTTGGGTGAATCTATGGAACAGTCTGGATCTGCACCACAGCTTTAAAACCCTTTACAAACGGACAATTTGGTCACAGTACTGGGAGGGCGGGGCTTATTCTTAATTGCTGGTTTATTCCATCCTTGGCTCTTTCTTACCTTTATTGATTTGTACTTGTCATTGTTTATCATGTTGGTATGTGTCACTTCCATTACCATTGGTGGTCTGTAATATTGTTGGAATATACTGTGCTATAAATTCTACAGACTACCATTTAGATCAGTGGTCCTCAAACTATGGCCCGCGGGCCAGATACGGCCTGTCTCCATATTTGGTCCGGCCCCCTGAGCAATACCAAAGACCATTTAGATTTTTTTTTATATGTGTGTATTTGTATTTGATAACAAAGTTGGACTTTCGCAACAAAATCTTCCTTAGTTATGAACTATTTTCATTATTAATGAAGCAGAGAGCGTGGGGTTGTCTCCAGGATTTGGTTCAGAGTGGCAAGGTGTGGGTTGTGGTTCCTATTAAAGAACACAGATACAGATGTCCTCATTGAAGGTTTATTCACTGCGGTCTGTAATAATACACAGTAACACTCAGTATAACAATATATACATACAATAAAAAATTAACTAAATTGACTATATGAGTCACTCAGATGTATTACATGGGTCATGGAACACACAAATCACCTCATGGAAATCACAGATGACAGCTAGCATATTATCGTATTAGCTTCAACAGCACACGGCGCTAAACAGCATTAACTTATACAGTACCACATGCTAACATCTACCCGAACTGTACTGTGTTATTTATCTCCCCTTGTGGCATCTACACACAGTAATAAACCAGGAATAGATGAATAAAAAAGAGAAAAAGAAGCCGAGATGGCATGGACACGGACTACGTTCATAACCATCATAACATCAGTGGTGCATTCAACAGCGTGGGACATAACCAAACAATCAAACAATTAAACTGTGTGGGCTTTCTAATAATTAAATATTAGTAACTAGTTTAACACGATAATTTTGACATATATGATTCTCATATGAGTCACTAAAGTCAGAGATTCTGCTCTGACAACTAAGCTGAACTTTGACCTGTTAAGACGAAGAAGGTTATGTTCCATGGACCTTTTTTCTGTGAAGAACCCAAAGAGGGTTATTTATTTCATAAATAGTTTTTTATTTTCTGACTTTTGTTCTGTGAAGAATCCAGAAAAGGTTATTTGATTGTGGATTTCTGATTAAACAATCATATACATTAAGGCACTCCTGCATTCGTCACACTTTTTCTGTTACAAACTGAACCCGGCCCGTCATCTGAGAAGGGAAAAGATATGTGGCCCTCACAGGAAATAGTTTGGGGACCCCTGATTTAGATACTTACTATGTGTAATTGACATGTTTTCCTAATCACTTTACTATCTATTATTTACATTATTAGGAATCTAAACATATGTTACTGTACTGTATTTCCTACACTACCATTAATGTGTCTTATAGTCCAGTGGTCCTTATACTGCTGAAAATGCCGTATATTTTCTTCTCCTCAAATAAATAAAATGAATGAATTGATGTAGTCTAACAGACACTTGTCTCCCACAGGACGATCATGTACCTGTCCATCGTGTATGCAGTCGGTCTGATCCTAATGGTTGTCAGTGCAGTCCATGATATGACGGATACAAACAGAGACGGGTCACCAGACAACCTCACCCTCCATGTGTATGTTACCACTGCATTACTGAAACAACTTTATTTTCATGACATATCCCTGCAGTATTTTCTACATTTTCAAGCATGTGTTTCTCTTAATATCTAGAGTATTGTCCATGGTGGGTCTTTTCCTTATTTCTCTTGGCTGTGGTGGCATCAGACCTTGTCTACCTGCTTTTGGTGGAGATCAGTTTGGTGATAATCAGGTTTGAATATTATTTTCCTACTGTTAATGTTTGAACTTTGGTTCGATATTAATCAGATATTGTCACATGTTCATTGTCCAATATCTGCTATGAACAGTCAAAATAAACTCAGTAATACTTAAATGCATCATAATAACTTGGTTGCTGACATCTTATACACATGTAGAGTAAATTAGTAGATTCGAAGAAGAAAACATACAGGTGCTTCATTTATGTTTACAAATAAAAGCAGGACTTAAATTAACATCAACACTAAACATTTGTAGAGTACATTTCTGAGTTTTCTCTTTAATGCAGAGTAGAATATGATATGATACAATATTTGATTTGGATGCTTTATTTTGAACATGTGCAGAATGCAACAATAATCAATACAACAATAATAATAACAACAATAACAATAATAATAATAATAATAATGTGATTCAGTATAACCCTTTAACTCCTGTGATTTTAGCAATCAGTAAAAAAGTAAAAAAAATAAAATAAAATGAGCAAAGACACAAACAAAAAGTAATAATAAGCTAACAAAATAATTGGTAACATGAGCAAAGTAAGACACAAATGGCAGAAAATCAAAGAAAAATAATGACACTTAAAAAAACCAAATGTAGAAAAATAAACAAAATCAGCAACAAAATGAACAAAAGACTAATGCATATTTACAAAATGAAAAAAATAATGTGGAAAATTTAGAAAAAAATACTTCAAAAGAAAGCTAGTATTAAAATTTGGTCCCAGCAGTTTTAATTTTGCCTTTAATTTTTTTTTTCAATAAATAAAAAAAAATGCTTTTTGACACCTTTTCAAACCACAAAGCTAAAAGGAAAATGGTAGAATTTTTCTGAATATTTAAACTAAATCATCCATTCAGAATGCATCAGTGCTGACACTTAAAGAGTTAATAATCAGCTCCTCATCACTTCTGCAGAACACTGATAATGATACAATGGACTCCAGGTGTAATGGAAGAGGGGAACATCTAAAACATGCAGGACACCGGCCCTTAAGGACCGCAGTTTGACACCCCTGCCTTAAAAACACACCAATGCATTAAAAAACTGTAAAAAGTACAAACATTAAAAACACAATGCAGTTAATTTTATATTGTGAAGAGCATCTATTGCAGAAGAGATGAAAGATTTGCACTTCCTGCCAGTAATCAAAGTAGTTTCATAATTTAGGTTTGTTTCATTTGTACTTCAGTTTTTACTCCTGTGTTTATACTGTACATTTCCTCATTGTGGGAATTATCTAGTTTTAAGCCTCATAATTTTACTTTTTCTTCACACCTTCCACCAAGTTAATTTGAGTTTATCATGACATGCTATCCTCATGGATACAGCACTAGTACGAATGACAGGACAGAAGCTGATGTCTGTGTGATGTACTTGTGCAGGAACGGCAGAGGACAACATTCTTCTCTGTATTATACGTATGTGGCGTCGTGGGGAGTCTCCTGTCCAGACTGATCACACCCATTCTCAGAGGTAGATATGAGTAAAGTTTACAGCAAATAGCACCTCAAACATCAGAACATTAAGTAATCACAATAAATCTTCCTTGTTGGTTCTATTTTTTTTTTAAATGTCCAAATTGCTTTGTTTCCAGCTGTTTATTCACGGTAGAAAATTTACGTGAGTTTCATACATGTCCATGACACAGTGACGAGGTATCGCTGATTGGCTCACAATGTGAGAAGAAACACTTCCCCCTCCCCTCTGGCTCTGTGTGTGTTTACCTTTACCAGAGTAGCATCCAGCTAGCTTTGTGCCATTGCTTGTTCTGAAAACAAGGCCTTATTTCCACAGAGAGCACAGGAACAGGTTTGTTCCACCATTTTTTTCAAGTTTATGCAGCAGCTACTGTGGCGCCGTGTTCTCTGCTGCAATGGGGGATGGACTTAACCCAACGTGGGTGACACTAAAGTCCATCTGACGTTAGATGAACCGCCTTTTTCTGGGTCCCTCGTTCCTCTTGTTCTTTTCTGTGAATGAAGTATGCAGCCAGTGGAGGTGACAAACGACTTTCAAAAGCAGCACGTTTTGGTAACTCAGGGTGACCCATCAGATTCCGAAAGGAGCGTGGAAAATTGGTTTTCAGGGGAATGACTCCTTTAAAGTTCCTGTTTTTCGGTAACTGTTGGTTTTGTCCATCTGCAGTCCAGGAGTGTGGCATCTACTCAAAGCAGGACTGTTATCCTCTGGCCTTTGGTGTTCCTGCATCAATGATGGTTGTTGCAGTTGGTAAATGATTTAAAGTCATTATGCATGTAAGAATATATACAAATGTCTGACAAATACATATCATTCAACTATTGTGGTGTCCTTAACAGTGGTGTTCATTCTTGGAAGTGGCACGTACTATAAAGCTGAACCACAGGGAAATATTATGGTGGATGTGTGTAAATGTATTGGAGTAAGTCTGCCATTAACACAATCAAAATTTAAGTGTACAAACTGTGGCTTTAGATGTTTCTAAAAACTCACTTTTCTTTTATCTTTCAATCAGTTTGCTATTAAAAACCGCTACAGGCACAGAAGCAACCGATTCCCAAAGAGGGAGCACTGGATGGACTGGGCAGAAGAAAAATATGATGTAAGATTAGTTTATTTCTTTTCAATGAAGGACTGTAAATAGGTAGCCTGGCTTTCACCGACACTCATGTGTTTCCTCTCAGCTCTGTGAGCTTCACACAAGGGTATGGTAAAGCACCATAGACATTCTGTTGTCTCCGGCTAAATTGTGGATGGACCAATCAAGATCACTGGACGTGATTTTAACAGTTATGAAGGAAGGAAGACTCACAACACTGTAGCTTTGAAAACATGGTGGCTAGCATGGAGGAGACTCGATTCTGCAATTTCAACTGTGTTGTTGAAACTACTGCATATTGATTCTTTAAAAGATGAACAGAACAGTTTTGAAAAAATGTATTGGTGGCAAGGATGTTATGGCTCTTCTATGGTAAGAGCTTCTATCATCTACGTTACATGCTGCTTTCAATGTGATTTGTAGAAGTAGCACGTTATTCAAAATGATAAGCACCTGGTTTCTCCAATCAGGGCAAATGATTTTGATTGACAAACCCGCCTTAACAAAGAGAAGCTAATGGTGCTTTCCCAGATGTAAGATGTGAGTAGCCAATGCGAAGCATCCATATATCTTGGTGTGAGTCAGGTTAGCAAATAGGGTATGTACAATTACAAATGGAAAATTGTGCAATGGCTTTGTACTTAGCTGTGCAATAAGTAACTTTTAATTTTCTAATTTTGTATTAATTTATTCACTCACTTCATGATCTCACCAGTATTTTAAAACAGGTGGGTTTTTTTTTTTGGTTTGTTTTCTGTGTTTTTATTGTTGACTCTGCATCGTCATAATGTTCTGCAGTAGGGCTGCAAGATATTAGACATTAGACATTAGATATTAGATATTAAACTGACATTGTGATATTTTGATATTTTTAAACTCTGTGATATCGGTATATTGTGATATGAAAAAATACTCAGGAGCATAGAACTGTTGTGTGGTTCCGATACTAACGGTCAAACAGAATAGTGGTTGGCACAGAACGCATGTTTCAGTGTCATCCTTCTTGTAGCTGAAAAAAATAATCAAAATCAACAATTAAAAATAAATATAATAATAAAATATAATATATTTTTAAAATAAACTATAAACAAACAAAATACATGAAAAAGAAATAATAAATAAGTAAGAATAATTAATGAAAATACATAAAATAACAAGTGAACAAATAAATAAAAAAGAGAAATAAATAAATGAATTAACAAAACAAAACTAAATCAATAAATGAAAAAAAAAAAGCAAAAATGAAAAAAAAAAAAGACCAATCTAATACAATGTCAGTAACAGAACGGACCCAAATGCCAAACTTCTCTCTGTGGTTCATCAGTCTCTGGAATTATCCATTGTGGGCAGAAACTGAGACACAGGAAAACTGGATCAGAACACAGGCAGTCAATACTCATACAGAGGGAGAATCCAAAAGACGATAACAGAACAGAGAAGCACAGGCAAGGAGAAGGAAGAGACCATGTCAGAATCAGGCAAAAGGTCATTAAACGGGGGATGTGCATACCAGAGATAGGTAGGAAAAAAGAGAAACCGAGAAGCCAAAAATGTGTCAAAAACCAAGTGATCAAGACAAGAATAAACACTCATAAGTCACCACCAAGGCAGATAACACAAACACAAGGTATATATACTCAAAGAAACAGGCGGAACACATTGGGAGGTAATTAACGGGGTGGAGAAAACGCCAGTGACAGGAACTAAAGTGAGAAAAATTGAACATGAACCCACATGGCAAAATAAACGCCCAAGACACCAACAACAACAGAAAACAGGAAGACTTTAAAAAATGAAAAAAACTAGATAGACTCTTAATAAAATCAATAAAAAATACAATGAAAATAATTGCAGGACATGTGATGTGAAAATTGTGCACACGTACATTGTGACATCAATGTTCAAACAATATATTGTGCAGCTCTTTTCTCCAGTGCTTCTATGTCCTGCCATTCTTTTATATGTAATTTGGCTGAATTACAATAAATTGATCTGAAGTCAGATTTAATTCTGACTTCTCTTACAATCTCTGGCAATTTTGTGGTTGTTTCATATTTTGTCCATTTCTAATGTAGAAACTCATCATTGCCCAAATCAAAATGGCATTGAAGGTCCTGTTTATGTACATTCCACTTCCAGTTTTCTGGGCGCTGTGCAGCCAACAGGTACAGTTACGATAAAGCTTTTCTTCATTTTAACTGCCAGTGGAAACTGTGCTAAATTATATATCTAACCTAAAGGGCTCCAGATGGATTCTACAAGCCACCAACCTGAACGGAAACTTTGTAAGTTTGATGATGAAAAAACTAAATCGACTGTACATTATTTTCATTAACTTAAACCATGAATTCACAATCTATGATATGTTTTCAGGGGTTGTTTGTTATACAGCCTGATCAGACGCAGGTATGTTTGTGCTTTTTTTTATCACATTGGACTTATCTACTGCATTTCTTTCATGACAATTCACTGTAAAATGTTTTTTTTATTTCTCAGATAATCGAGTCCATCCTATTCCTGACTCTGGTGCCTGTTATGAACAGGTTCATTTACCCTCTGATCAAGAAATGTGGCCTGAACTTCACGTAAGTTTCATTAAAACTATAAATTGGTGGAAATAAGTACACCACAAAAAACATGGGATCATTGTAAGAATGCAATTTTAAACCATATTTATTAAACATAAGCTCCAAACAAATACATTGCAGTCAATTTACTAAATATTTAACAAAAAAGGTATAAAATATGTAAAATACAAAATAGTATAAAATATATAGATGGATATTTCCACTTCTATAAAAACTGTTGAAAAAATTAAGCTAGATTTACTTAAATAATTTTAGTTAAAGCTTCGAACATAATCCTCTATGAAGGAACATCAACACTGGCAGTGCTAGCATGAATTTGAGCATTCAGGCTCTTTAATCTCCCATGCGTCCTTTCCTTCGAAATGCTCACTGGCGGCCATAGAAGCATCCGATTCCAACCCAACACAGACATCAATTGTCTTTGAGCCTGGACTAATCTCTCTCCTAAAGTTGTCCTCATTTTCCCTCGTTGAAGTAGTAGGGGCATCAGTAGCATTAGCAACAATGCTAGTAGTAGCACTCCTGGCCACAGCAAACAAATTATCTATTTTAAAACACCTGGAAGTGTCATCTTGAAGAGCTTTCTACTTTTTGTCCCAAATCTCTGCTCCCACTTTGTCTTCTTACCATCTGTTTACATGAATTGTCAGGTGGATATATGTCCAACATGCATCCTTCTTCACATGGACATGCACCACTCATGAGTCATCACATCAGACAACAGCCTTTACCACATACCCCATCATGAACCGCAACACATTTTTCCAAATTTTTTAACAAAAATCCAGCAGATACAAAAGTAGTATCATAGTTTGGCTCCAACAAAGTACTACTTATTATATTTTAGCATGTTGTAAGAATATTACAGATCCCCAGGTACTTAAACTCCTCCACCTGAGGCACGACCATCCCACCGACCTGGAGAGGGCACTCAATCCTTTTCTGGCTGTGTTTTTTGCCAATTGTTATGAAATGTTTATAAAAATGTCTAAATATGTATAAAACAGAGTGTTATATAGCTGAAAATACTAGGTTGGAAGAGCGGGTCTTCCATTGACTGAAGGGTTGGCAGTTTGTGTCCCAGCTCTGGCTATTCAGATGTTGACGTGTCCTTGGGCAAGACACTGAAGCCTAACTTAGGTTCCCAGTAGGTCTAGCAGAACCTTAGAAACCTACTGGTGTGTGTATGAATGGATGAATGTGAGTCTAATGTAAAGTCTTTTGAGTACCATGAAGGTGGAAAAGTGTTAGTATATAAGTGCAGACCATTTACCATGATGATGGTGTCATTTCCTATTTTTATAACAAATCAAAACACCACAGTGATGCAACAACCCATGCTGCACATTTGTGTTTTTTGTCAGTGGTTCCGGGGAATTTAAGAGGGTTTTGGAATTCAGTTCCCCACAGGAAAAAGTGGTAAAATGTGCATTCAAAAGAATATGAATTTTACTCTGGACCTTTCTTGTGATAAAAACCAATACAAACACTCAAATTAACCCTTCCTGAGTCTCTTTGTTCGGATGGATGGATGAATGGATGGACGGATGGCCATTGGTGGTGGTTATTTATTGTCTTTATGAACCTTCAGATCTTATAACAACTTTGACTGATGCTGAAATTTCTCACCACTAATGTGTCTGTCTTTATATTAAAATAAATACATCAGTAACAAACAAGTCGTACATGTAAATTCAACAGACCATTGAAGAGAATGACAGTGGCAATGTTTCTGGTTGCGGTGTCGTTTGTCTGCACTGCTCTGGTTCAGCTTCAGATTGATGTGAGTAAAAACACATCCATCATTTTATCTTCTGTCACATGAGGGGGACACATTTATCACAAAAGTAAAGTCCATAAAATGTCTTCATTCATGGTAAACACTGCTCATTTTTATGGTTTTCAGCAAACATTGCCGACCTTCCCGTCTGCCTCCGAGAGTCAAATAAAGTTACTGAACATGGGAACTAATCCAGTGACAGTTAAAGTGAACCAGATGAACCCAGTGGAGGTTCCTGCTGCTCAGGTAGGTTTTCATATCAATAACTCAACAGTGACCTCAGGCGCGCAGATAGCGGGGGTGTCAGGTGTGTCATGACACACCCAGTTTTGAATGCCCTTAGATCCATCCCACCCACTTTTATTTAAGAAAAAAACATGTTACTTCTTCTTTTTACTTTTTTTTAAAACTTTTACTACTTACTTCTTACTTAGTCAAGCATCACGAAGCTTCCAAAATATGAATTAACATACATAATAACGTGACTGGGTTATTGCGCTGTGCGGCGGCATCGTCGTTTACTTTGGTTGCCACGGTTACAAACAGTCTGACAGGCATTACTTGGACAGCCAGGGTGCACGTTCAGGAGGACCCCAACATGGCATGGAATAATGAGGCGAGCTAAAAAGCAGAAAACGATCATGTGGTTTTTTTTCAAAGAGCAACAGCTGTAAGTAAACTGCTACTTTACGTTATCACCAGGGCTCTAAATTAACACCCACCAACCCGCCAAATGCGGGTGAAAATCCATTTTGGCGGGTAAAAAAACAACCTACTAGGCACTTTTGGCTGTTGGCGAGTGCAGACCCGGTTGTAGCAATCCTCTATGGGGCACCAACATGTGACCATATTTTTTTTTATCCTTCCCCTGTCTTTTGTTTCCTGTCTTGCTTGCTTCGGCCCAGGCAGCGCCCCTATGGCAAAGCCAAAGTGTTCAAATAGCCACGCGTTGTGTTTATTATATCACGTGTTACAGAACGCGTTCTGGCAGCGCACTGGTGCGCGCAATGGCACGCGTACTAGCACCGTGCCAGTGCGCGCGCCAGTGTGCCTACAGCCTACTTGTGTGTTTGACAGGAATGCTAATAAACCCAAATGAATTGATCATAACGGGCTTATATGAGGATTTAGTGCTATCTTTGGTCAGTTGGTGAGTCCACAAATAGGCTAAGGAAATGAGATGGTTTAAGAAAGTTTATAACAACACCAAGATGTAATGTGAGTGTTTACAGTGGGGACAGTGGAGATAAAAAGTAAAGAAGTTAGGAGTTAAATGTGAAAATGCAAAAAAATAAAATAAAAATGTGATCATATGTTTGAAGAAATGATATGGGGACCAATTGAGAAAATGTAAGAGCAACAAGATGTGAGTCTATGTATTGTATAAATTGTAATATAGGTGAGAACAGTAAAGAAGTGTTAACAGTGAAAGGTGACAAAATGTAAAAGCAAGAAGTTTTAAGAGTTAAATGTGAAAATGTAAAAAAAAAAAAAGATCATATGTTTAAAGAAATGAATTATTTCAAGAGGAAAAGGTTAAATAAAATAATTTAATGAAATTTGGTCAGGGGAAAAATGGCTAGTTGAATTTCTGATAGGGGAGTAAGATAAAAAATCTACTAGCCACATTGGCTGGTGATGAAAAAAGTTAATCACCTTGCAATTTCTGTTCAAAGCAATGTCGCCATGAGAGTATTGTACAAAGCTGGCCAGAGCCAAACTGTCACCTTCTTTTGCCTCCACCTGTACATGCCCCAGACATATATTCAGGGCAAGGATCAGAGGAGAGAGGTTTTTGGATCCTTCACTTAATCAGTTTTGAGACCATTATTGAAAACTCTCATGGAGAGATCTTATTTACAATTTAATTTGTATATGGAGGCTGTGTCCTATTTTGTGTTTGTTGTTAGTGTGTTAGAAGTTTTAATTACATTATATGTTTTTTACACTCCTGTGAAATTTATGAAAGAATCAGTGTGCTGAAAGTCAGTGTTAAAATAAAACAGTTTTGCAAACAGCATATGGTATGTTTAGTGAGTGATTTGAATTAGTATCAGCATTAATAAACTTTATTAAATAATAAAAATTTATCTAATACTTATACAATAAATAATTTCTTCCAATGATGGGTAATTAAGTTTGACAGTCCAAATATACACAAACAGTGAGCAGTCATGTAGCACACACACACACACACACACCCATATTGATCATCCTGTCATGTCAGTGGTATATAGCACTTGAGAACATCAGACATCACAATTAGGTAAGATAATGCATTTTTCGTCTTTGAGGAGTAATAACTCCCCCCCCAATCAGAATGGTGGGGCCGGGGGGTGTTAGCTGGCATCTTCGTCCCCCCCAGTTTCACAAACCTATCTGCGCCCCTGAGTGACCTTGAATTCTGAAATAATTTTGGAGTCAAAATGTTGTAGTCAGTTGTGTGAACCTAAACCAAACTTTATTTTGCAGGCGAGTCCTGACTACTTAACAGTTAAAGAAGAAACAACCAGTGTTTCCATAGTCGGCACTGATGTTTCCAAACAATTTAAGTTGACATTTAAAAGAAGACAAACACTCCTCATTCCTTCAAATTTCTCTCAGGAATGGTTATTGGTGAGTGTCAACTTTGAAAACATGGAAACCAAACCCACAGAATCGTTCAAATGTATATAGCTAATGAATGAAAATGTATATGTGTCTCAGATTGAAGATGTTACTTCTAAACCAGAAAAAGGCACCAATGCAGTACGGTAAGTTCCAGAATAAGAAATGCTTAAGCTGCGTCCCATTACTAGCACTTCCACTCACTTGTACTACTAACACTCACGTTTGCACTTTCATGTGAAAGTGTAGGACAGGGTTCCCCAATTAGATTTCATCAAGAGCCAAATTCTGACCTGAACACCAAGCAGAGGGCCACAGCACCTATGGGGCACACGGTGGCAGGGAGGGGGGCGCCACAATAGCCCCACTCCAGTGACAATACTGATAAAAATGTTGAATCTGTACTTAGTGCATTATAACATTATTAGTTGTGCCTGGGATTCAGTAATACTATTTGTCAGGGTCACACAAAGACAAATTGCAAACAAAAGCTGAGAACCAACCATTTACTCAAAATAAATATTTGGTTATTACAGTCTGCTTGGAAAGTTGACAGATTTATAACAGCAGCTAGTTAACTCAAAGTAAAATTTAAAAATTATACTTTGCTAGTCTGCTGGAACAAATCAACAGTAATACAGTTATAACAGCAGCCATTTGGACATTCTTAAAAAATAAATACTAAAATATATATATATATATATATATATATATATATATATATATATATATATATATAAGCCAAGCTGGGAGAATGGCTCCAGCAGATACCAGGAACAACATCAGAGATCTCTGTACAAAAGAGCGCATTGCTAGGAACAGCTAAGATCCTGCGCAGAACCCTCAGGCTCCCAGGCCTCTGGTAGAGGACCCAAGTCTGAAGGAGACACCGCCCACGTGGGGCGAGAGGAACATTTTATATATATATATATATATATATATATATATATATATATATATATATATATATATATATATATATATATATATATATATGTTTGTCAAGGGTTGACTTGACTTCAGTGGTTTTTCATTTATTTAAACCCAAGTCCAAAACCAGCAGTGATGAGGAGTGCACAATTGTTACAGTGTAAAAATACCCCAAAAAAAAATGGGAAAAAGAAAAAACAGTTACAAGAGATCTCAAAACACAGTAAAATAAAGTTGGTCTCTTTTACAATTCACCACTAAAAAAACAGATTTCAGGCAAACTCTTACTACAATATTTACTTGGAACATATACATACACAACAATCATATTAACTCATATAAACAATGGCACCAATTATCCTCCATACATAAACACAAACAGAATAAAAACCCAAAACAATGAATAAATGTCTGTCCTGTAGTCAATGGTCCCAACCTTTTTATTACTGTGGACCGGTCAACGTTTGACAATTTTACCACGGACAAGGGGTGGTTATGTAGATTGTTCAGACTCAGATAATAAATACAAGAGAAATAATGAATGAATTAAGTAATTATTAGGCGGGCGGCGGCCGTTACCAAGTGACCCATGGACCGGCCCAGGGGTTGGACACCACTGCTGAAGTCAATAGTTTGATGATGTGTTCACTGAAGCCTGTGAGGATATAACAGTGGTCCGGTTCTGCAGCAGGTGTGTGTGTGTGTGTGTGTGTGCGCCTCCAGACGCCCACCATATGGGGAAATGACTGAGTAGTCAGGCAAGGTCCAGATGACAATGTTCAGTTTAAACATATGTTGCAGGAGAGCCGCGCTGCACACACTCCAAAAAAGATGAGAAAAAAGAAAAACACACGTGGGGTAGAGATGATGGAGCGCTTATGTCGCAACGTTACAATATTTCAAAAAAGAATGTTTTTGCTCACAATTTGGTGTGGACCAGTCTGTGTCCTCTCATGGGCCAGGAGTGGACTGCGGGCTGCCTGTTGGGGAACGCTGGTGTAGGGTATCCCATTATGTTTGAGGAGGAGTCCAAGTGCTAAAAAATTACTTCAAACCCCCCCGTACGAGTGTTAGGTCATATCACCCAAAAAAACCCAAAAAAACAAATATGACAATAAACAGCTGGACTTGTTTTGTATGTTTCCATCATTATCATCATCTTTATGTTTCATCTTTATGTTTCGAAGGAATCACATCATTTACAACTAAATAAATAGGATGTTGTTTGCTGTTTTATTTGAGACATGCAAAAACTAATTAATTAATCTTCAGAGAATAAAAATAAACAAATAGACTAACCTGTGTCAATGCGCTAAGGGTGAGAAAGCTGAGGAGGCGTCTTCTCTTCCCTGTAATCCCTTTTGTTTAACAGGCGAAAATGTCCATCAATGTACATCAAAGAAAGTCACGCTTGACATTATAGCAGGTGACATGTTTTTTTTTTCCCCCATAGTGTCCCAATCTGTAGGGAAAGATGAGACTTCTCAATTAATTTTTCGACGGATAACTCACTTTTGAAGTGGAAGTGCTAGTAATGGGACGCAGCCTTAGAAAATGAACAAATGGCAGTTTACTGTTAAAATCTATCTGCATCTTGACTTTCAAACAGATAGAAAGATTTCAGATGTTTTAGTGACTGTGTTTAGACCTAATGCCCATTATGTTTTTGCTTCTATTTCAGTTTTGTAAATGGAATGAATGAGATGATGACGATAACAGATTTTGGTGTCATTGAGCCCTTTTATTACTCCAATTACACCCTGTTAAAAAATGGAAGGTAAGGAGTGTTTTATTTTATCCTTTACTTAATCTTCTTGATACAACACCAGAGACAAACGGGACCCACATGCAAAACTCACAGACCAAAATACTGCAGGTGCTGCACTGGGGACGCTGCTTCAACAGGTGTCACCAGGAAGGGGTTAATCGAAGCAGCGACTAGGGAACAGGGCAAAGATAGGGTCAAAAAACAGATCAGGGTCAGAACCAGAAATCCAGCCAAGGCAGACAGGGAAAAACTCAGACATTACTTGTGTACATGCGAGGGTCATAACACGAGGGCAGAAACTGAAACAGACAGAGAGGAGACAAACTCAGTGTCAGTGGATGATTCTGGGTCCAGTAATTTGAAGCAGATTAAGACAGGCAAAGCAGATGAGAGAGAGACAAAAGAACAGAACAAAGTACCTAAACAGATCAATGACCAGAGAGTACAAGATGAGAAGTAAACTGCTGATTTGCTGCAGAGGGACAAAACAAATTTGTGATTTGACAGAGAAACAGGAGGAGCTTAAATAGGGAGTTAAACAGGTGAGACACATCAGGTGAAATTAAAAAGGTGGCATGACAAATGCCTGTGCCAGGAAGGAAAAAAAAGACAGAGTGAGACATGAACCCACAAAAAAAATAAAAGCTCAGACAGAAATAACAGGAAGACAAACAGAAAACCACAAAATGAGACAATAAAAGTCCAGATTGTTACACGTCTAAAATGTGCCAGTATATAATATGATGTAACTTAATGTAACTGATTTTTTCCCCTTTAATTATCAGGAAATCTTTTAGAATACAATCTGGAGCAGAGTCATGTGAATACAGTACTACCTTTGGATTTGGAAGTTCATGTACTTTTTTTATCTCCAGTACTTTTAACTTCGGAACAAATGTAAGTTTTAACAAAAAAAAAAGTTATTTCTGTAAAATTTACCTCCAACTGTTTATCATTTGTAGTAATTTGGTCATCTACAGTTAATGATATTTTATAATGGTGTGTTATGCTAACTATTGTTAAACGTAGTTTTTGTTTGTTCTTTGTTCTTTTTTACACATGCAAGTTTACATTTTTTTGAAGCATAATTTGTTATTGTGTGATCTGAAAGATTTGTCATTTATAACATTTGATGGCAGATGGAAATTTATGAAACAAACATATATATATATATATATATATATATATATATATATATATATATATATAATTTATCCAACACCACACCTTTCTGTGTGGAGTTTTCATGTTCTCCCTGTGTCTGTGTGGCAGAATTTCCACCTGTTCCAGTTTTTCCTGATTATCATGGTCTGTCCTGAACTTTAAAAAAAAAAAATCTGGGACAGTGAATGTCCTGTATTTTGTACATGATGAGCAAAATCTGTATTTCCCACACTTGATTGGTGAGTGTGGGGCGTTGTCTGTTTCTGTGCTGAGCAGAAGGCAGAGGGGTGGAGTTAAACAAAGAGGGCTGGAGTTACATACATACTGTCGCACATACACACACACAGGAGGGAGGGAGGTGAGAGAGCAGAGAGACCACAAAGAAAACAGACTGGAAAGGTAAAAATACAATGAGTCAACAACAGGAAATGGAGTAAATTTTGGACTAATTTCAATGACATTGACTAAAGGCCAATTATAGAGTGTGAAAAACCAAAGTTTCATATAGAGCTGGCTCTAGCCATAAGCTGCACAGGCACCAGAGAAACCCCCAAAACCATTTATTTATGTATCAATGTATTCATTTATTTATTCATTTCTATCACTGTAGTCTATAAATAAAGGTTTATTTAGGTCTACCCACACTCCATAGACCCTCAGACCAGATCAGTTCCAGTTAACCAAACACAATGCTCCAGCTGTGCAGCGAGATTGTAGTGTGAGTTTAGCACAATGATGACAGTGTAGATTGCAGAAGAATTACAAAATTTTATATGTAGTCTATAGTCGGATAAGCAACAGGTATGTCCCGGAGACGTGGACCGTTCTACAGAACCTCGGTTTGCTATGGCACTCACATCCAGCATCCTACAGCTCCACCTCTGGAGACATCAGAAGCAGCGTGAGAGGAAGTAGAAGCGCGGCTGCCGTGGGGGATTTACAGCTAAGATAAGAGCTAACCCGTTCTGACCTCGCCTTCACCCACTGTAGCTGGATTAGGTCCCCAGTGACCCCCGTGACCCGGGTTCAGATGATTACTGTCATTTTACACTGTTTTACACTGCTTATTACCATTTTTTTAAAGATATTTTAACCTTAAACCAAAATACCTAAATGTAAATACCTAAATTCTGTTTTAGTTTGCTATAACAAGAATGACTTTTTGTGGCAACAGTTACATACATTTTTCTCTGCATTTAACTTTAGGTGATTTATCACCATTTACTCGTACTTGTCATCTGAACCCACTTTATCCTCACTTGGGTCACTGGGGGCCTAATCTAGCTACAATGGGTGAAGGCGGGGTACACCCTGTATGAGTCTCCAGTTCATCTCAGGGTTGAATATATATAGACGAACAATCACTCTCACATTCACACCTATGGACAATTTAGATTAACCAGTTAACCTATCAGTGCATGTGTTTGGATGGTGGGAGGAAACTGGAAACTGGAAACTTGCCATACACCGCGGACCCCTTGCGGGACTATGGCAAGCCAAAGTGTTCACATAGCCACGCGTTGTCTTAATTATATCATGCGTTACAGAACGCGTGCCATTGTGCGTGTACCAGAGCGCGTCCTGTAACGCGTGATAGTGCACCAGTACGCGTGCTAGAACACGTTCTGTAATGCGTGATATAATAAAGACAACGCATGGCTATGTGAACACTTTGGCTTGCCATAGCCATAGGCTGCCGCCCGCGCGCATAGACATTCGACTATAACGAGGCCTTTAAAAGCAAAGTTGCATCGGATGGTTGCAATCACAGACCTATAGAAATAGTGTATAGGTCTGTGGTAGCACTGGCCTCATCCCGTGTGCTGTCAGAGGCAGCTGGAGAAAAAAAGAGACTTTGATTTGATTTGATTTGAATGATTTATTTCAAACACACTCACTTCGGGTCAGCATGTGCATCACTGATAAATAAGAATAAAAACAATACACAAAACACAATTATTCCATATTTATGAGCACCAGTTTATATCATTAACTAAGCATAAAAACAAATGTCTGCAAACACTTACTTGTCAAATTACATTGATTTTACAAGTAAATTAATGCTACAAAGAGTGAACATGTTTCCATAATCACAATGAGCCTCTGATTGTCTAAAAATGGCACAACGTACGCACTTGAAAAGTTCAAAAGCTGCATTTTACCCTAAATAATTAAATAGTACTATAAGAGGATTGGTGTTTTGAAGGTTATTAACATTTGATAGATGTTCCTGAGTGGTAGGTTTTTTTTAAAGTAAATTTCACTTGTATAGTGATTTTAGTTATATAGTAATTCCTATTTGCTCTGCTGTTAAACTTGAAAATGAGAGTTAGCATCAGGGATATCTCTGAAAACCAACATTTTATAAGGTAAAGCACTTCGAAATGATTTGGTTTGGTGTTGTTGGACTGTAAAATAAAATAAAAAAAAGACATTTTATTTAAACTCAAAGTGTCGATAAAAGTATAATTATTTCTGCTTTTTGATTTAGTGTCAGGAGTCTATCATTGCAGTCGAGGACATCAAACCCAACACAGTTCACATGGCTCTTCAGATCCCACAGTACTTCTTCTTGGCTGCTACTGATGTCATGTTTTTTGCTACATGTCTGGAATTCTCTTACTCACAGGTAAAGATAGAATAAAAATATCAGCACATGATCCACAACGTATTACCTCCAGCAAGGAGGTATTAAATTCAAGTCTGTTTGTTTGTCTGTCTGTCAGCAGGATTACACAAAAAGTTCTAAACTCATTTTGATTAAACTTTTAGGAGTGATAGATAATGCGTCGAGAAAGTACCCATTAGATTTTGAGCAATGAAGGTCAAAGGTCAAGGTCACATTAACGGTCAACATCTAAAACACATCAGTGGTAACATCTCAGGATTCAGACAAGATATTATCTCATGTCTTTTGCATTCACATCGTCTCATCTTCGGCCATCAGATGGGTCAACACCTATGGCTCCATCACGTCATGTGTGATTGAAAAATCAAGCCTTGGTGGAGGTCTTCTGTCTCTGACTGCAAAATTGACTGTAAATTGGTTTGTTTTTGTTCTGTCATCGGGCTTCTTGACCTTTACATGATGAGTCAAGTTAGAGAAGAGAATGAAAGGTTATCCACACAAGAGGCCAAAAATTAAGAAATTTTAAAAGCAATGCGTGAGGTCAGAGAAGTATAGCCTACTGCATATCCTATAGGCCTATACTAACTCAGAAAAAAAAAAAAAAAAAAAGTTGTCTAATTTTCAGATAATCCTTGGCAACTCAGCCAGCAGTGGCATCAGTTTCGCTTATACAACACAACAGTGTAGGCCTGTAGAACGTCTGCTGCCAGTTAATTTGTAGCAAGAGTGCAGCATGTGAGATGACCTTTGTGAACTCAACACACTCATTAAACTGGGGCACATTTCAGTTGTTTTATTTTTCCCATGCAATCGGGAAATAATAATTTTAAAAAATCTGATATTTGTGATTTAAGTGGGCCCTCCCCCAAAGGGCTGGTCCATGTGGGCCTGGGGTGACCCCCCACCCACCCGCTAATGTTCTGAATTTCTTTGTCATTTTTCTGTTGTTAAGGCCCCTAGCAACATGAAATCACTGCTGCTAGCAGGATGGTGTCTTTCTGATGCTGTTGGAAACATCATTGTTCTGATTGTGGCTAAGGTTGTAGCGTTTCCTAAACAGGTACAAAAATGTGTCTATAAAATGGAACATTAATCTAATATTCAAAGACCCAAAGGTTTATAATATGACAGTGATTTCCATGTATTGTGTGATTGGTTAATAACTGTTTCCCTTCTTTTCCAAAGTGGGCAGAGTACGTCTTCTTCGCCTCTCTCATGGTCGCAGTGTGCTTCATTTTCTCCATCATGGCATGTTTTTACACCTACAACAACCCAACAGAAATTGAGGCCCAGTTCATGAAGGACGGTGATGATTATGATGATCATGACAAAAAGAAGAAAGCATCGATTGAGATGAAGAGAAACTCAGATGCATCTCAGGACTATGGTGATAAACAAACCAAACTGTGAAGGATCTAAAAACCAATATGTGAGTGTGTGTGTTGATGATTTATATATTAATAATCAGGGCTCTAAATTAACTTTTTTCATCACCAGCCATTGTGGCTAGTAGTTCATATCGTTTCTTCAAACATATGATCAGTTTTTGTTTTTTTTTGCATTTTCACATTTAACTCCTAACTTCTTTACTTTTTATCTCCACTATCCCCATTAAATATCTGTAAACATACACTCACATTACATCTTGTTGCTTTTACATTTTCTCACCTTTCACTGTTAACACTCCTTTACTGTTCTCACCTATATTACAATACCGTTACTGTTACCTCAGACTTGACAACATCCCCTCCAGCCTTTGCCCTTTTCTCACCCCCACAGATTTAAAAAAGTAAACACATTTAACAGCACACGTCCAATTTATTTATTTACTTTTTAGTTAATCACTACATAAACTTTCTTAAACCATGGACTCACTGTCTCATTTCCTCAGCCTATTTGTGGACTCACCAACTGACCAAAGATAGCACCAAATCCCCATATGTGCCCGTTATGATCAATTCATTTGGGCTTATTAGCAATCCTGTGAAACACACAAGTATCCCTAGAGCCTGGCGCGCTTTCACGCATTACAGGGCGCGTTCTGGCATGCGCACTGGTGCATGCAATGGCACGCATTCTAGCACGCAATGGCAGTGCTAGAACGCGTGCCATTGCGCGCACAGCGCCAGCATTTGACCGTGCTATTTTTTTTTTTATCCTTCCCCTGTCTTTTTTTTCGTCTTGCTTGCTTCGGCCCAGGCAGCGCCCCTATGGCAAGCCAAAGTGTTCACATAGCCACGCCTTGTGTTTATTATATCACGCGTTACAGAACGCATTCTAGCACGCGCACTGGTGCGCTTTCACGCGTTACAGGGCGTGCTCTGGCACACGCGCATTGGTGCACGCAATGGCACGTGGTGCTAGAATGGCCGATTCTGGGCGGAACCAAGCAAGACAAAAAAAAAAGAGACAGGGGAAGGATTAAAAAAAATAGGACGGTCATATGCTGCCGCCCCAAAGAGGATTGCACCCTGGTCCGTTGCCCAGCCTGCACTCGCCACCAGCCAAAGTGGCTAGTAAGTTCTTTTTTCTACCCACCAAAATGGATTTTCATCCACATTTGGTGGGTTGGCGGGTGTTAATTTAGAGCCCTGTTAATAATACAGGAGAAATGTAGTTTGTGGAAAAAGACTGGTGACTCTGATTTAGATGAAGTGAGATTTTTTTGGTTAAAAACCCATTGATTAAATGGAAAACAGTTCACTTCTTCCAAGGTCAATGCAGCAATCTCTACAAACTATGTTCTTTGTTTATTGTGTGTCCTCCAATCACATTCCAAAGCTTGTTATGTCAACAATTCACAGGTGCTGACTTCGAGCTGAGGAAAGACTGATCCTTTCTGCAGACATTGTCAGATTATTCTCTTTACTGTTACTGCTTCAAATTAGACAGAAGATGAAAATGCTAAAACACTAACTTTACAGAGAAATTCACAGTGGAATGGTGACTTTTCATATCAAAATTATGATTTCTTATTCCAATTCTGTCGTTTCATCCTAAATATTTAGTAGGACTCAGTATGGACTAAAATACATTTTTGCTTACTCTGAGGAGATAAACTAACACAAAGTGGCAGCCCAATGGTTGTACACAAAGTTTAGGTTAAAACAATGAATTAGATGTATTGGTGCCAGATTGTAGAGCTGTATTATAACCTTTGGTAAAATAATCTGATAAATGAGAAAAGATTGAAAGGAAAACAAATCAAGTTTATTCTGCTTTTACGTACAAATTTAGGCATATACTCATTTAGATCTGCTGATAGTGTTATGGGGAATACCTTTAAATGAGTTAGTTTGAGGGCATTTAAAGACCTTTACAATTCTTTGCATGAGATTA
Source organism: Siphamia tubifer (assembly GCA_020466265.1). NCBI lineage: Eukaryota > Metazoa > Chordata > Actinopteri > Kurtiformes > Apogonidae > Siphamia > Siphamia tubifer. Next base: position 10,450,985 of record CM035802.1, on the reverse strand, counting down.
AGTTAAATTTAGGATTTCCTTCTTCTTTTTATTTGGTTGGTTGGCTTGCCAGAGCCAGACAAGCCTTAAATAATATAAACGTTAAAATAAACAGTAGTTTATTAAGTAACATTTTATATCAGTCCTATTTTGAGATAGAAATGGGGGTCTCTTTCGTTTCATTTTGGGGTTTTCTAAAATGGCACAAGGTTTAATGTCTGTATAGTATCATAGTGAATTGACCAGAGATTATATTGAAAATAAACTAAAATAATATGAAAGAGATATTAACAAATTAAAATAAAGGAAACAGAGAGATTTTTACACATGACATTGGTCGGTGATCAAACACCACGCATCCTGGCTTGACCTCTGACCTCTCACCACTATGGAACAGTTCAAAGGCCCCACTATCAGGGATCCTGGAGGTGGTCCAAAACAATTAGTCCGACTAAAATTGATTAATAAAAAGGTTTGATAGATTCAAATTGCAAGTTCTTTTTGAAGTTGTTTATTAACCTGATCACATGACTGACCCAACTAGTAACAAAAGGACATGGGTGGGGGGGGGTAGGGGGAGGGGTCACCTCAGTACTAATAAGGACACTCACCTTAAATGACACATTCACACACCACATGCCATGAGACACACATGACATCATAACCTCACTAAGTCTATGGCACCAGTCCTAGAAGATTGACCAGTCCTACAGGAGGGGTCAAAGGTCAATTCTGACCCTAACTGCATCTGCCCCAACCCAGTATCAGGAGGTGACCACCTGGGGGGATCAGGATTTGCCCTCTCAGCAAAGTCAACGGTTGAGACACTGTGGAGCCATGAGGGGCGTCAGGAAGGAGGGTGGACTGGTGACCAACAGGAGCCAAATGTTCCGGCTGTTTCTCTCTCTCTCTTTCTGTTCAACACTAGAAAGTGTTGAGACGAATATGGACTGGTGACCCACTGCAACCAGAACCCCTCCAGAGACACTGATGTGAGGCTGAAGGGGGGAAGGGTCACTGTTGGAGGGACACTGACTGTGTGGTGAACCACAAGACCAAAGCCTGAGGTCTCAGCGGAGGTCACCACTTTCCTAATGCAGGAGTTCCAAGTCATCATCATCTTTCCTTGTGAAGGGCGGGGCCTTTATATTCAATTATTAATTAAATTATTGACAAAGGACAATTGAACTGGGAAATAGTGTGGTGTAAGAGTTAAGATGATGAATTAAAATATTACAAACTTAGAACTTAGATGAAGAACCCACAAAGGGAAAGGGAAAAAAGGACTATTTTGAAATTAAATTTCCAAAGATTGTTCATTAGGGTAATGAACAATCTTTGGAAATGTTATTTAAATTTAATCTCCAATTGATACCAGGTCCAGCTTATAGAACCAGTCCAAATTGGGACATTTGTACATAATTAATCATGTTGATTTGATCAGGTGAACAAATTGAGTAGCGGGTTGGAAGTATTGACATCAACCCGATAAAATCTCACCCAGGGCATTATTCAACTTCTACATAATATGACCAGGGCTACTACCAAAGGAGCTCCTGAACAATGACAGGCTACAGAGTGGGTGACTTACCCAAACAGATTGGCATTGGATTTCCTATTGGCTGAATAAACAGATGCCTGATATGAAAAGATGGTTGATTCCACTTTTCTTCAAAACTTTAGGTGGGTGTTGATTTATACTTCATATTTACACTTTATTCCCAGAATCAGATGCTTCGTTGTAACATAAAATTACTGTTGTTAGAGACAACAGTCTAAATGCAACAATAAAACATCAATTAATCCAGGCCAACCATAAACAACATCAATTAATCCAGGCCAACCATAATCTAAAACCAACCTTAGGACAACAGTCCCTGAATCCTTCATTTTCTACAATGGTGAGTGGCTGACAGTCTTTGATGATCATGTTGATCACACCCTCATCCAATGCTTACTTGTTAGGAACTGCACAGTCTTTTGTGTGTAATAAAGTATTTTTGAAAATTAAAACTTTTTGAGAATTTCATCATACCTGGGGTACTCATAGCAGAAGTTTATGCCAACTCTTCATTGCCATGCCGAGCTCTATAATGCCTCAGTACTGATGATGTGCTTTTATTGATGTACGACAATTCTGTTGAGAAGAGCCAACCCTTCACCTACAATGAAATGAAAAGTTAATTAATCTGAAAACAAATCAAAACTCTTGATAGAAAAGAGTAGAAACATTAAATATAAAACTATATAACACACACAGACACACATATACATATATATATATATATATACACACATATATATATATACATACACATATATATATACATATATACATACACATATATATATACACATATATATATACATATATACATATATACATACACATATATATATATATATACATATATATATACACATATATAATCTTAGTGCACAGATTAGAATATGATATAGGTATTAGAGGAGCAGCCCTCTGCTGGTTTAAATCATATTTATCTAATCGCTACCAATTTGTTCACATCAACAAACAATCATCGCAGTCCTCCAGAGTTAATTATGGCGTTCCTCAAGGGTCAGTCCTTGGGCCTATTTTGTTTACACTATATATGCTCCCTTTAGGTAACATCATTACAAATCATGGCATTAATTTTCATTGTTACGCGGATGACACACAGCTATATTTATCGATTAAACCTGATCAGACCAGGCAAATAGATAAACTAAGTACTTGTGTACAAGACATAAAAATTTGGATGAGTGCCAATTATCTTTTACTAAACCCTGATATATATATATATATATATATATATATATATATATATATATATATATATATATATATATATATATATATATAAATAAAATTCAACATTTTTTTTATATATATATATATATAAATAAAATTCAACATTTTTTTTATATATATATATTTTTACATTAAATTATACATTATACATTTATATAAGATAGCAATTAAACCCAGTATGTTTAAAGGTAACAACTTCATTGTATTCATCTGCTGTTTAATGTACATACAAATAGCTTACTAAAGTATAAGCAAGCTTTATGTAAAGCCAAAATGAGATATTTCTCATACATAAAAGAAGAAAACAAGAATAACTCTAGATTCCTGTTCAGTACTGTAGGCAGACTGACAAACAGCCAGAGCTCCGTGGAACCAGTTATCGTGTCCATGCTCGATTGCAATGAATTCCTGCAGTTCTTTAACAATAAAATATCAACTATTAGAGATAAAATAGATAAACTACTTCCAATTATTAGATCAGAAAAAGCACTGGTCCCCAACCTAGGTCTTTTTATAAACCCCTCTGTAACACTAAATTATTTCGCCACTGTAGACCAAACTGATATAAACTCTATTGTCATGTCTTCCAAATCAGCCACCTACTTCTTAGATTCAATTTAAAAAAAAAGTTAAATAAATTCTTCTCCTAATTATTAACACTGTACTCACTGGATATGTGCCACAGTCTTTTAAATATATATCCAATTTGACCTTCCTCTCAAAAGTTCTAGAAAGAGTAATAGTTAAACAGCTGTTTCAACACCTGCAAAACAACAGTTTATTTGAACATTTCCACTCTGGCTTTTCGAGCTCATCACAGACTGAAACCGCATTAGTCAAAGTCACTAATGACACATTAGCCACTGATGATGGATTAGTATGGATCCTGGTTCTGTTAGACCTTAGTGCAGCCATTGACACAATTGACCACAGTATCTTAGTGCAGAGATTAGAATGTGACATAGGTATTAGAGGAGCAGTCCTCTGCTGGTTGAAATCATATTTATCCAATCGGTAAAAGTTTGTCAACGTTAATCAACAATCATTGTCATTCTCCAGTGTTACTTATGGTGTGCCTCAAGGGTCAGTCTTTTGCTTACACTGTACATGTTCCCTTTAGGTAACATCATTAGAAATGATGGCATTAACTTTCAGTGTTACGCGAGTGTGAGAGAGAGAAAGAGAAGAAAGAACTCAGTGTCTGTACTTTCCTCAGCATTCTAACTCCTAGGGCAGCCAAGACTGAACTGTGACTCATACATCATGTATCCATGATGTATGAGTCACATAATTTTTAACTAACCTGACCATAGGCTTTCTCAAACAGGAATGTTAAAGATGATCTGGTTCTCTACCAGCCCAATAGAACTATTTGTTCTCAGAATGCAGGTCTATTGAAAGTTCCCAGGGTTTGTAAAAATAAAGTAGGTGCTAGAGCCTTTAGTTACCATGGTTGCTGTCTTATGGAATCAGCTTCCATTTAATATTCAAGAGACAGACACAGTCTCTACATTTAAAATTAGGTTGAAAACATTCCTGTTTGAGAAACACTATGGTCAGGTTAGTTAAAAACAGAGTGAAGTCAGAGTTCAGTCTAAGCTGCCCTAGGAGCTAGAATGCTGGGGGAAGTACAGACAATGAGTTCTTTCTCTCTCTCTTGTGTCTGTATTTGTAATTGCTTCAACCTATCTTACATACTAAGTCTGTTCATGGCTAGTCAAAACATTTTCATAACCTTCAAAACACTAATCCTCTAAAAGTACTATTTAATTATTTGTGGTGAAATGCAGCTTTTGATCTTTTCAAGTGAATACATTGTGCCATTTTTAGGCAATCAGAGGTAGGGGATTAACGAATTCAGTTTTTTTCAAGATGACTTATCCGTCAAAAAAGTCAAAGTCGAGTCAACTGGTTGTGATGACATTATCACATTGTCAGTGGAGAAACAACACTAGGGCTCCAGACTGCGACCTAATAGGTTGCATATGCAACCTAATTTATTAAGGTGTGAATTAAAATTTAATGAGATCGCGCCAGTGCTACTTGCTACGTTACTATAAAGTCTTACGTTCTGTCTCATTCAGGCAAGTCCTATTTCTGCTCCCTGTCTTCCGACCTGTCTGTCTGCACCTGTTACAGTCTGCGCATGTTATGTACACAGTAGTGCACGTGCATGTACATGCAGCGCACTCCAAAAAATAAACAAAGCACATTCCATATGAAAACTCTGCCTCTAACACCTGAACAGAGTGGGGCCAAGTCCTTTTTACAGCAGCTTAAAAATGTCCACAGCTTAGTCATTTGACTAAACTACCTCTAAGGCCCAGAGGAGAGCCAAATGGTGATGTGACTTAAAATTAACAAGTCAAAAGCCAAGAGGCAGCTAGCTGAGTACTCTATTGGTTTCATGTACTATGCTAATATGGCCATTACCTGAAACCGGCCAGAGTGTGTGGGGGAGGTTACTAAGAACGGCCTTTTACACAACTTTTCTATACAATAATAACCGGCAGAGTGTAATTGTGCACAACCTAAAAAATATCTAGAAATAATGACATTTTCAGGAACTTTGCCTTTATGTAGTTCGGCCATGGGGAAATTTTTCTAAAAGGCTGTTGTCAATAGATAATTGAGTAAGGACAACTTAGCTGGAAATATTATTGCTATAAAAGACACACACACACACACACAATTTTTTGTTATAGTAATTTACTGACAATTTTACTGTCTGACACTTTGATTTATTAAGTATTTCAGTTTGTTTTATTTTATTTTGGCCTGACAGAGAGTTAATAAACCTGAAATTTTGCAGATTTTCAGTTATTTTCAGTTTAATTCTGACAATTGTTATATTTAAACGGGCAACCACCCCAAGTTATTTTGTAGCACAAAATAGCATATATTTTAGTTCAATTTATTTACAATATAGAAAAAAAACAGTGAGTAACTCATGTGGATTACACACGGAAGCCGAAGCTATCCGCGTGTGTATTTACACGCATGCGGCTACAAAGACCCCTTGAAAGATGACTTTTACTGTTGGTGACAGACCTTATCAACAAAAATGCTAATTAACCATGGGAAAATAACAATAAATGACCTTATTTTTAAGATTAGGTTGGTGACAAAAGTTATGCTAATGTTGTTTTAAGATTATGCACATATTTGTTATTGTAATGATTTCATGGTCATTTATTTCTCTGTATCTGAATATGTACCGATTTGATGGAATGGTCCAAATAAAAGAACATACAGAGCATACAAAACCTCACTGAAGAAAATGTTTCATAATGAGTGGACGGTGATCCACAGAAAAAGACAGAGAAAATCTGCACCATGCACGTGTGCTTGATGGGAAGGTGAGTGCCTACTGTTATGGAGGAGATTCTTTTCTCCAAAATAATCAAATTAATCCTGTAACTCTCATACACATAACCTTAATAACACTATATGCAATGAAAAATATGGTGCTACCTAATTTTTTTGGTGCTACTAAATGAAAAGATAGATGGCACCAATGCTACCTGTGAAAAAGTTAGTCTGGAGCCCTGAACAACACAGACACACGTCTGTCCAGCAATGAGCAGCTTGTATTAAGGTTCACTACAACATAACAATGTAGATCAACATTTTAACCCGAATAAAACAAAGATGGAGTTGACTGTCTGAGAAATAAAAAAAAACATTTTACAGTAAATTGTCATGAATGAAATGCAGTAGATGAGTCCAATGTGATAAAAAAAGAAAGCACAAACCTTACTGTATCTGATCAGGCTGTATAACAAACACCCCCTGAAAACACAAACAGATTCATAGATTGTGAATTCATGGTTTAAGTTCATGAAAAGTATCTACAGTCAATTTTGTTTTTTCATCATCAAACTTACAAAATTTCCATCCAAGTTGGTGGCTTGTAGAATCCATCTGGAGACCTTTAGGTTAAATATATGATTTAGCACAGTTTCCACTGGCAGTTAAAATGAAGAACAGCTTCATTGTAACTGTACCTGTTGGCTGCACAGCGCCCAGAACAATGGAAGTGGAATGTACAGAAACAGGACCTTCAATGCCATTTTGATTTGGGCAATGAAGAGTTTCTACATTGGAAATGTATAATCAGTGAAAATATTAATCAGTCACAAAATTGCCAGAACTTGCAAGAAAAGTCAGAAATAAATCTGACTTCAGATCAATTTATTGCAATTCAGCCAAATTACATAAAAGAACTGCAGAACGTAGAAGCACTGTCTGTCTGATAACTCAAAAAGTTATGGACGGATCTTTATGAAATTTACAGGGAAGGTTGGTAATGGGGAGATCTGAAAACGATTAGATTTTGGTGGTGATCTAAGGGGGGGGGGGTTCAGGATGTGTTGTTAGTGTCACAAGGAACAAATTATAACATTTTGGTGGTGATCCGGAAGAGATCCTGGATCACTTTGAAATGTATTCTCCATTTACCTCAATGTAAAATTTCAAAGTGATCCAAAATCTCTTCCGGACCACCACCACAATGTAATCAGAATAACTAACAGAGACAGACAGACAAACAAACTCCTTGGTAGACCTCTCTTCATTCGAAGGGGGGAGGTCTGCCTTAGCGGAGGTTTGTGCTCTCAGTGCTTTTCTAGTTATAATTTAATGGGGGTGTTTTGCACTAAATCAAAGACAAAAGTTTGTAGTTATTGTTTACATGCTATTCTATTATATTACCGATGGACTGGAAATCAAATCAGGCTAAAATGTGGCCCTTGAAAGAAAAAATAGTTTGAGACCTCTGGTTAGATAATTGGACTTCAGTATAACTGATGACACTAGCTGGGTTTCCATTACATTCCATTTCCATTATTGCATAAAATATAAATTTTTGCAACAGAAAATTGGAAATGTTAACAAATATCACAAAAATGGTCAAAGAATGCAAAATAGTTGTCAGTCTTATAGACATAGTGTCAAGGAGGGGGTGGAGTGAAGCAGGACTCAAATGCACAGTGCTGAAGGGAGAACAGATTTAATAACAAAAACGCAACATAAAGACAAGACAGAGACAAAACCAAAGCAAAACCTGGGAACAAATGGCCAGAGTCCGTGGTGATGATGAATGTCCGGGTTATGGTGACTGAGGAGATGGAAAGGCTGTCCGGGTTATGGAGGTGACAATACTGAATGGTCCCACACTGGCAACTGCAAGCCTTACTGCTTTTATAGCCACAGATGAGGAACGGCTTGCAGCTGCGCAGTGCGGGACCAGGTGAGTGTGGAGATGACTGGGGGAAAGGTCACCGGAGCGGAGGTCATGACACATAGTTTGAGATATTTCCATATCAAGTGTACTGGAAATGCATATTGTGTATCCACAATTGTTTTGTTCAGGCTCAATGTCCCCATAGTGGTGGAAAAACGTTTTTGAACATCTAATGCATTTGTGATATATTGTATTTCTTATGTATCTATTAATAGATCTATTGGTCATTTTGTCATTTGAGGTAAACATTAAAATAACCTGCTAAATATGTTTTATTAATTGAATATCCATGAGGGTGAAGTATTTTACGGTACACAGGAAGCAAGAGAGAAAGTCAAGTTGGGAGAGTGGAAGTTCCGGAAACATACAAACAAAAAAAGTCGGGTCTGGGACACGTTCACTGACATTTTAAAGATGATGAGCAGCTCCCAGTGTTTTCTCTGTGGGAACCAGGTTCTAATGTCTCTTTGGGTGTTACAGGTTGTCCACCCCTGGTTTAGATGCTGCACACAAGCAATGACACCAGAGTTTAACATAGAAATAGATGCAAGTATGTGAGTAAGGTCATGTGATTTTCATAAAGACCATCGGGCCATTCCTTTCAAATATATTTCTTGCAGTCTGAGTTGCGGGTGGGTTAGTTAAAAAAGTGGATGGTTGCGGGTTGTCGACCTGCGCATATATATATATATATATATATATATATATATATATATATATATATATATACATATGTATGTGTATATGTATATTAGGAGTGTGACGAGATCTCGCGAGATGTAATTTGGCGAGATTTCTCGTCACATTAAAATTCTGTCTTGTGAGATTTGTTATCCAGCAAGCACCCAGAATGGACGTCGGAAAATACTGCTAATATCTCTGACTTCCATGTGCATTAGAGTCCTGTGTTTTCAAAATGAATCGGGTGGGTTGCGCACGTCGCAGCTGACCCCTGGCACCTGTTATATGTGGACTGGTACCTGCCCTGATGATGGGGTTGATTCGCCGCAGGAGAAGGTACAGTGAGTCCAGGTGGAGGGTTCTGTAAAGCCAGGAGCTGGTTGCGGTGTGCTGCCATGAAGGAAATGCACCTTTAACTTTTATAATATTTTCTTTTAGTTTTAATTTGTAGAGGAAGAAGTTCATTAAAAGTTCATTAAAAGGAAGAAGTTCATTAAAAGTTATAAAATCCACGTTCAACTCTGTTAAAAGTCTGTTGTCCATTCATATCATTTGTTAGTTAGTTTTCTTAAAATTTTGTCTCGTCTCGATCTTGTGAACCCAGTTTTGTGTCTCGTCTCATGAGCTGAGTTTCTCATCACCCCCCCCCCAAAAAATAAACAAATATATAGGTTTTTTTTTTCTCCTTTCGTGTATTATAAATTTTTTTCAGTGCAATTACCCAGGGTTCTGTGCAATATTTATCGAATTTTTACACTGTTCATTCTGTTTACACTTTTTACATTTTATTTTAACAATTTATTCTTTATTGAACTTCCATTATTTACACTAAATATACAAATTATATGTACATTTCTTTAACCTTCTATGAGACTTATTAAAGAAATGAATAAGACCTTTGAATAACCTTTGATTATAAGTGTATTAAGGCGTAAAATACATTTCTGATGTTCACTTTACAAAACTGAACTTTATTTTGGGGTACCGTCATTTACAGGGGTGTATCTAGCCATTTTAGGGCCCTAGAAAAATGTAGACATGGGGCCCTCATTCTGTAAACACACATCAAGTAATATATGAGAGAGAGACAGAGAGAGAGACAGACAGACAGAGAGAGAGACTAACTTTACATCAGTAACAAATTAAAATAGTTTTTTTCTGTAACTGGGCTGGTCAGATTGGAGGGGTCCCAGATTTGACGGGCCCAAGTCAGTTGTCTCTGGGTTTTCCTATTTGAAAGTCCGGCCCTGGTCATTTATAAATGGTTAATTTTAGAATAATTCCAAAATCATGACAAATACATAAAAATATTCACATTAGTTATGGATTCTTAAAAGTTGATGAACATAAGGTTGAACGGATGACGACAAAGGAAATGTAGTTCAACCTCCACAAACATCAGAAACAGTTGAGTTAGTTAAATTCTTGTTACTGTCCCACACGACTAAACCCCAGGTGGTCCAGAGGCAACAATCAAGTGTCATTTTCATTTTATTTTTTAAAATTTTTACTTTACTGTTTGAAAAGGATTTGTCGATTTTTTCATATAAAATGACTAAAATAGAAAAAAAAAACATTTTAGACTATTTAGTAATTTTTTTATTGGTGATTTATGTGTGTTTTATAATTTAAAAATGGACTTACCGTGACACTACTTATGGATGTGTCCCAACATGTGTTCTTGTCTCCTCTCCTTCTTTGTTGCAGCACATGACATAAGTATTTTAAACAATACTAATTTATGGTACAATATGTTTGGTTACAGGCTTGCATTATTTTTTAAAACCAGCGGTGTCAAACATGCGGCCTGCGGGACAAATCCGGCCCCCGAAAGAGTCCAGTCTGGCCCCTGGAATAAATTTGTGAAATACAGATTTTATTTCAGGTTCCACATATATATCAAACTGGGTCAGTCTGGGTCTATTATAATAACCTAAATAAATATTGATAACTCCACATTTTGCCCTTTGTGAAACATTTTCATGTCACTTTACTGTATTTACAATAAAATAAACAATTATTTAACAAAAACACAAATAACCTGAAGAAATATGAACATTTTCAAATGTCTTAAGTGTAAGTTTAACAATGTTCTGTCTGTTATTAAATGTTTGTAGATCCACTAATAAATAATCTGTACTTTGTAAATGATAAACTGAGACATGAACTTGTTAAAATTGCATTTATTTTTCTGCAGAAGTATCAGTTTATTCACATTAACATTGTTTTAGAAGACAGTTGGTAGATGTGAATATTTTCATCACATAATTTAACTTGTTTTTGCTCTAAAACATAGAGGGAAATTTGGAGTTGATATTTACTTGTTACGTTATTATTTTAGTGGTTACGGCCCAATTCACATTAAATTTGGTTTGGCACCTCTGGTTAAAGCTGTTTTTTAATTGTTATTTATAAATGACAGGGTTAAGTGCTGCACAACTTCTATGTTTATTCAAATCAAATCAAATCATTTTATTTTGGTAAAGCCCTAATATCGCAGCCACCGCTCCCCCAAAGGGCTGTAAATTGAAAGTCCATTTTAACGTAACATTTAAAAAAAAATGACAAATAAATCCTATCCAGAAACCAAACAACGACATTTTGTTGCCAGAATCTCACTGTTATGCGTTTTTGTCCAATGACGAACAAAAGTCTAAAGTCTGTCTGAAGTCTAAGAATCATTAATTCAGTGAAATCTGTCCAGTACTCCTTCTCCAAGCCTACATGCTCCCTTCTGCACGTGCTCAGTTCAGTTCGGGTCAAAACTGGATGTTTTAGTAGAAAAACATTCAGGACAAAACATGTTGAAACTGTCAATTTAGTTAATTTTTTTTCATCTTATAAACAAAAATATCATTGCGTCCGTTTGTCTGATCTTATGAAACTAAAAATATTTGATGGTAATATTGGAAAAACTAATATTTCTTTCTTCCACTTGACTCAGACCAGGTGGTTGTTGGTCATCTGAGGGAACAGACAGTGGTTTTAGTGTTGGAGCTGCTTCCCCAGGGCAGGATAAGTCTGGTGCCATGACACTTTCAACAACATCACACAGTTCATTAAATGTTGTTAAATTCCACATTCTCTCCCAGAAACCCATTCTAACATGTCACCTGACCTGGAACTGTACACAGTCATTTATAATGGGATTGTTCAGTTTATTTCACCTTCCTTAAATAGCGTTATTAAAAGTAACACGGATTAATCCATCGTGATTAATCTGATTAAAAATGTTATGACGATACATACGTTTTGGAGTTTATCATATTTTTTTGGTGTTTTTTTTCTGTATTTTAGAAGAGTGAATATGCTTTGGATTTTTCATCACGGTTTTTTTTTGTTAATTTTTGTGGATTTTAACAGGTTTTGTGTAATTGTTATTTTTCGTAAACCTTTTTTGCCCCCTTTGTTTCTATGGTGTAAGTTAGCTGTCAATAGATTCATGTCCACATATTGGATACTTGTGCGTATTTGTTAAAAATGACAAGTGCGACCTACAAGCTAGCCTACGACTTCCCACAAGCAGTGCGACGTTAACGGCGTTACTAACACAACCACATTTCGAGTAACGGAGTAATTACTTAAATACTTTATCCATAAGTGTATCATTGTTACAGTTACTCAGGAAATAATGTGACGCGTTACAATTTGATGAATTGGGGAGGAAGTGTTGCCCCGGGTACAGACAACAACCGGGAGTTTTGGCAACATGTCAGCACTCATGCCTCACAGCAAGAAGGATCGTAGTTCGAATCCCATACCAGACCTTTCTGTGTGGAGTTTGCATGTTCTCCTCATGTCTGCATGGGTTTTCTCTAGGTACTCCAGTTTCCTCCCACCATCCAAACACATGCACTGATAGGTTAACTGGTTAATCTAAATTGTACTATATATGTTCAGCCCTGAGATGAACTGGAGACTGCTGCACGTCTGCGACACTAGAGCCCTAGGTTTTAGTCCAAAGGAATATTGGTCTCAGATCTAAAAGAATTCAAATTCAAAACACTGTCTGCACATAATGATCCATTCACTTTACAGGGTCTTTATGGTGGAGTCTCTATAATTCAGCAAATCTGTGTCTGTAGTGTGTCCTGTTTGTCTGCGGAACACCTAACACCTGCACAACTCCACCAAATGATCCAAAATTTGGACGGGGACTTTCCAGTTCTATGGTGGATTGCAATGCAAAGTTTCACGCCATTACAACAAACAATGAAGATATTAAACTAATTACATTGCTCTAACATTGCTGCCTCATCCCCTGATTTGGCTACAGCTGTGCTTGGATTTTTTCCCCCCAAAGTGACTGCCATTCTCGCTCACACACAGAAAGCGAGCGAGACAGAGATCAATATTTCGCTACCAAACACATACAGGTGTTTAAATACACCCTCTCTCCACTGTGCGGTTACAGTTCACAGGAAGTTTCAGACACAGGTGTTAAATACATTTACATGTAAAGGCTGCAATACGACTGATTTGATGAAGCACTTAGTGACACAGTGTTTACTAAAGCCTCTTTGAAGAGCCAAGTAGCCTAGTACTGTGCTAATAGCACTAGGCTAGCACTGTGCAGATACTGGGCCATGACTATGTATGTGAATTCCTCAACTGGTGACATGTGATGTGATGCTAGCTTGATGAGGATGATGATTTCTGAATTTATTTCCATTTATGGTTTTCATTTTTTATGTATATGTATCAGATATACTTAATAAATGTAGTGTTCTTTGTCTTTTGGAGGAAGGGTTTTTTATGAGAAAAGTTGATACAGTCTGAAGGGCTGGGATTTTATAAGTGTTAACTCCCACCTACTCTATTCAAACATTCTTGTCTTGTATTCTTCTGTCTTTTCCATTAAATTTTTTTTTCAAATAAATCAAATGTCTGATGCTGCTGTGGACTTTTAGGACAATTTTTAAATAAAGTATTAAATAAACCATCAAGCAAGATTTAACATCATTTAGATTTATTTTTATGGACTGTGTTTTAGAGTATGGGTGAGTGTCTGCAGATTATTTTTTTCCTCCTGATAAAGATTTTAGTTGTAATGACGATGATCATCATCACATCTTCACACAGTCTTTTATGAACTTTTATTGCTGACATGGGGTTGAAACAGTGGCAGTGCTTCAGTCAGGCTGTTGAGATTCATCCACCAGATGTCACTGGTATACAGGGCTCTACACTAACTTTTTTTCCCAGGAGCACACGTGCCCCTAAGTTAAAAAATTTAGGAGCACACAAAAAAAAATAGGGGCACAAGTCGGTTTTAGTTTTAAATGTTTATTTATTTACAGTGCAGTACTTGCGCACAGATACCAACATTCTTGAATGACTGCTGTATGACTGCTGTCATTTGTGTTCATTTAGAGCAGACCATAACATAACTTTGTATTATGGGATGCTTTGTCCTTTGATACATTTTAGAACGTTGTATTGGCTGCCTTGTTATTAGATACATTTTAGAATGTTTAACCCTTTAACTCCTGAGATTGAGACACAGTAAAAAATAAAATAAGATAAAATAAGCAACACAATGAACAAAAAACAGTCAAAGTGATCAGTAAAATGAACAAAAATGAATAATAAACCAACAAAATAATATGTAACATGAACAAAGTAAGACACTAACAGAACACAATTAAAGAAAAATAATAAAATAAAAAAACCCCACAAAACCCAAAATGAAGTAAAAAAAAAAAAAAAAAAAAAAAAAGGAATAAATAACTAGTGTTGTAATTTGGTTCCAGTAGTTTTAGTTTGGGCTTTTTCTTTTTCTTAATCACTTGCTTTTCGACACCTGTACATCAGTTTCATGAACAAAATTCTCAGTAAAATAACAGTTAAAAAACACTTGAATTTGTCTGAATTTTTAAACTAAACCATCCACTCAGAACATGTCAGCGCTGACGCATCAGGAGTTAAAGGGTTAATCCTTTCAATATGTGCCGTGCTCGTCTCGACTATGCGGAGCTGTTCGCGCAGTTTTAATTTATTTCTAGTAGACTTTCATTAGCTCCTCAGGTCTGTGTGTGTGCCTTATTGTGTGCTGCAAGAAGCACTCGCACATGTGCGACTGTTTTGTTTTTCTCGTTCGCATGCTGAAATACTCGCAAATGCGAGTGAAATGGGCGCACTGTAGAGCCCTGATTACATATATACACAAATACAAGAAAAACACATGTAAGGTAAAAGGAACATGTATTCCAGAACATTACAACATCACAAGTGCTGATCCAGACCCTTGTCCACATCCACATGATCCCTTTGAACATCATTCCTTACAGTCGTACCATTACTTCCTGGTACCGAACAAAGCAGGTTCATACAGAGGTGAACCTTACAGACCCTGTAGACCACATTGGACCTGACAGTGTCCTCACTGTAACTCAGTGGTGTGATTCAGGGTATACAGATACTGGGAGTATCTGGGAGTCCAACGTACCTCACTCAATAAATGTAATTTCTCCAGTGCATATAAACTCAGCGTTCTGGAAAACTCCAGTTAAGTTCTTGATAAGAGTGAGGCAAAAAAATGTGAATTTCTAAGTGCATGTAAACATAGTAGCTGTCTTTTAATGTGTCAGGAAATAAGTAAAACAGACCTTTGACTGATACACTGTAAAATACAGTAAGTTGGCTTTAATTAGAAAAACTCAGGAAAACAATTGCCTTAAAATTTTAAAGTAAACTAGCTTAAAGGGGGCATATCATACAAAATGCACTTTGTAAATGTCTTTACAACACAATTATGTGTTGTCTGTGTGCGAGGAGACCCTTAAATTGTGAACAAAAACCATCCATCATGTTTTTCTACTGACCCATCTCTTATTGGAGGGGGATGATTTTCTTTGCATCCTGCGTCACATGCATAGATTCCTTTATAATACCCCAGCCCATCCCACCCCACCAGCTCAGGTAACCCCACCTAATGCTCACACCGACCTCCGGTCAAACATTTCCTGTATTTGTCTATTCGACAGGAGTTTAACAGTCTTTTTGAAAAGTGAATGAAAAACTTTAATAATAAGGCATAAATCATGCTATCCTTACATTTCAAATAAGTGACACTATTTTTTCTCCACCCGTTCCTTTTGACGCTGGACGCTGGTGTCATATTTCACCTCCAGGTCATAACATATTTTTTGGAGCTCACTTAAAAAGACATTAAGATAGATATTAGAAGATTTTAAGGGATGCTGCTGCCTCTCAGTCATTTATTCTTCAGGGTATTTTGCCACTCAGTGATAAAATGGCTGTTGGTTCTGAGGTGCCTGTGTGTAGTTTTAACATGGTGGCTATTGGTGTTCCCCTACATAAAGAAGTTATGCAGTACTTGGTGTGTGTGTTGAATTCCCAGTAAAGGGAGTATTGGTGATAATGGGAAATGATTTGGCAGGTGGTAGAGTTCTTGTTAAACCTGAGGCGATGCCTGTCCAGTTATCATGAAAACCCTGATGATCTGACACTAAAATGTCCTACTGTGTTTACATCTGTTGCAGCAGCTGAATGAGAAAAAGAGCGATATGAGGTTAATTTGGGTGACAGCTTCATGTGTGGGATTGATGTGCCATAGTTGAGCATAAAACAGACAAACCAGTTCCAAGTGGTTTGTCCTTGTCCAGACAACAGTTAATAACTGACCAAACCTCAGATGAACCACTTTCGCCTGTGTTGTGAATGTTGTGAAATGTCTCTCCTTTTGAAGAATGGAATGTTCTAAACATGAGCTGGAGATCAATTTTTAACAAGTGTTACCCCCCCTCCCTCCACACACAAACACATACACACATATACATGCATCTTAGGGCATATTCACATGGTAAAGTCCGGACCAAGATTCGGACCAGAACTTTTTTTTTGCCTTTTCACACTGCACTTATAATCCGGACTTTATTTACAGTCTTCATTCACACTGTATTGAATCAAGTGGACCTACAGACTTTAGAACGTCATGTCGTCAATGCGTGTACAGCGTGCGTCTCTCTATACTCGACCCTGATTGGTTAGTAGATGAGCGCGCTACACTGTTGCAGGAAATGGACCCAGTTACTAGTTTTATGAGTATTTTCTAATTCAGTCTTTATACTATCATCCGACCAAATTTCAATGAAATACCTGGTTTCCTCGTCTACCCATGTATTGCTGCGATTCATGCTTGGACGTTGACTAGATTCCGTGCACATGACTGTGACGTAATTGGTCCAATAGTCCGGACTTTCCTAAACAGACCGTTCACACTGTGCACCAGCGAACCTTGGTCCGGACCAAGACTACCTCCTCAGCTCGGACCAAAGACTTGGTCTTTAGTCTGGACCAAGGTTTGGGGGAGCATTCACACTTGTCAATAAGGTTCGAACTTTCCTGGAAAGTCCGAAAGTCCGGATTTGTGCAATGTGAATACGCCCTTACTAACTGATTTGCCCTTTATCTTATCATTGCAAAAACACATTTTTAATAACTGGGACCTTGACCTTTGACCTACATTCACCAAAATTTAATGGGATTGATTCTGGACGATCTTGTCCCTTTCCTGAAAATTTCATGGAAATTGGTCAAGTAGTTTATGCATAAACCTGCTTGAAATTAGACAGACAGACAGACAGACAGACAAACCGACCCAAACATAATACCCCTCTCCCCTTCAGGGGGCTGGCTAATAACTGTAATGTGCACAGCCACCTGATTTTCTGAAGTATTCCCACTGTATACAATCACTTCCCAGATCTTTCTCTTTGTTCGGATTACCTGGATTTTATTGCAAAGCGCGAGCCCTTGAAACGGGAATCAGCAACCCTGGTCCTAGAGTCCCACTGTCCTGCATGTTTTAAATTGTTCCTTCTTTCAGCATGCCTGAAGATCATTTTCAGTCTTCTGCAGAGCTTGATGATGTGCTGATCATGTGAATAAGGTGTGTTGGAAGAGGGATACATCTAAAACATGCAGGATAGTAGGCCTTGAGGTCCAGCAGTGAGTACCCCTGCTCTACTGCATATCACCCAGAGAGTCAAGCTGTGTTAGAGCACTTCCATCAGATGCTCAAAACCATTATTTGCACATATTGTTTGAGATTTGAAAAAGACTACGATGAAGGAGTGTATTTGCAAATATTTGCTGTACGGCAGATTGTTCAGGAGTCCCTGTTTTTTTGTCGAAGATGGCTTGTTAACTCACTCACTGCCATTGACGTATATATACGTCAATTGAAATACTTACGCTCACTGCCATCGACGTATATATACGTCAATCACGGCCGAGGGGCGGGGGAGCGGTCTCGCGCAGCCTGTCACTGAAAATCAGACTGGTTTCCAAGTGCTCCGCTATTTTAGATCCTCCTGGGCGGATTGGACCCCTAAAATGTCCCGGAACCATGGTGTAAAACCCAGGTAAATTAAACCGCTCATAATGCTCTGTTCTGGGGCAGAATAAGGAAGGATGTGCCCCCCCCCTCAACGGACCGGGGATCAACGGTCTGAAGCGCCGCGTTTAATCCGCCCATAACGCTCTGTTCTGGGGCTGCATATGAAGGTTTAATCATATATTTATATTATATAAAGGTACAAGTCCAGTGTGGACTTAGAAAAATTTCCACTTTCGTTTTGTAGTACCATGCCTCCATAAAAATATTCCACACTGTACTTAGAAATATTTTCACGGAGCCGTGGTACTACAAAACAAAGTACAGACTTTGACACACGTAAACGGATTTTGCTCTTCAGTAGTTGCTAGGGCATCCCTATTCAAAGTCAACGGAGACACCGGCTGCATAGTCGTTTTAGCGTTTTTCTGGGAGGTATTTTTTCATGTACGTCCACGTTATAAGGAACGAGAGTTTTAACTGGTGGTGCTCCAGTGTAATAAGAGGCCAGCTTCGGAGGGTGCGTTACCCGTGCAAAGACAAAGGGACATCGGATCCCTTTATTGGATTTTTGCCCTCCGAACCTCCAGATCGAAAGGATTTATGAAGCCCCGCCTCTGAAGGGCCTATGCCCTCCGTTTGTCGGTTCAGTGGTAGGTTCCTTCAACATTGCGGGCTGGTACACATTAGGAGGGGGCTTAAGTTTGGGGTACCAGGGACCGACGGGGGCGGTCGGTCCCTGGAGGTCCTGTAGAGGCCGGGTTTGTGGCCGGGGATTGTGAGCCTTTTTTCGGGTATAGGTCCCAGGGTTAGACCCCTGGTTCTATGGGGCTCCAGGGGTCCACGTGCCTGGCTACTGTGCCTCAGAATGGGACCTTGAGGCTGTGTTGAAAGCCTGGCCATTTTACCCCTGTTTCTATGGGGCTCCCGGGGTCCACGCGCTCAGCTACTGTGCCCCAGAATGGGGCCTTGAGGCTGGGTCGAAAGCCTGGCCTTTTTACCCCTGGTTCTATGGGGCTACAGGTCCCCAGCAACTACCAAGAGGCAAAATTCGCTACGTGTGAAAGTTGGACAGGGGTCCATATGTTGCTCTATTCTGCCCCAGAATGGGGCCTTAAGGCTGGGTCTAAAGCCTGGCCTTTTTACCCCTGGTTCTATGGGGCTCCAGGGGTCCACGCACCCAGCTACTGTGCCCCAGAATGGGGCCTTAAGGCCGGGTCGAAAGCCTGGCCTTTTTACCTCTGGTTCTATTGGGCTCCAGGGGTCCATGCGCCCGGCTACTGTGCCCCAGAATGGGGCCTTAAGGCTGGGTCTAAAGCCTGGCCTTTTTACCCCTGGTTCTATGGGGCTCCAGCGGTCCACGCGCCCGGCTACTGAGCCCAAGAATGGGGCCTTAAGGCCGAGTCGAAAGCCTGGCCTTTTTAACCCTGGTTCTATGTCATTCCAGGGGTCCAGATGCCCTGCGTTTTTACCCCAGAATAGAGCCTTCTGGCTGGGTTAAAGCCCGGCCTTTTGACCCCTGGTTCTATGTCGTTCCAGGTCCCCAGCAACTACCAAGAGGCAAAACTCGCTACGTGTGAAAGTTGGACTTTGTCATTTTTCATAGGGGTCCATGTGTTGCTCTACTCTGCCCCAGAACAGAGCCTTATTGGTGGGTCTAACGCCCCGCCTTTTTACCCCTGGTTCTATGTGGTTCCATGGGCCAAATGCCCTGCCTTTTTACCCCCAGAACCGGGCCTTCTGGGCGGGTTACATCCTGGCCTTTAGACCCTTGGTTCCTGGAGGTCCTGTCGCCTGTCACTGAAAATGAGGCGTGTACTCATTGAATTTTTGTGTATTACCAACCCAATCCTGTAGGGGGGGACCATGGGAATCGGTTTGTGGGTGGGGCACAACTGGTGTTGGCAGAGGAAGAAGGACGAGGTTGAGTGAAGATGGCAAAAAAGCGGAGATGTAGCGAACTGAGGCAGCTGGCGGTGGAAGAAAGCAGGTTTAGGAGTATTTCAGGAGATACTGCGGCAGGTGAGGGGGAAAGAGAAGGGAGAGTAGGTCGGAGATACCCAGCAAAGAAGAAGGGCAGAGTGAGCGGGTGTGGTGCGAACCATGTGCCTTCGAAGGACCGAGGGCACCAGCATGGCCCAGGTGAATCCGGTTCAGAGGATCCCAGTGAACCAGACCCGGATACTTCAGATGAATGGCTGCCGTCTGGTTCGTCTGACACCAGCACAGCCTCATCGCCGGAGCGGGAGCCAGATCGCTCCAATAATGGACGTGACAGAGGTAAGAATTAACCCCCATTCAGTCAATGTTACATGAACACCATTTTCCTCCAGTTGTATTATGGGCACCTGTTGCTAATCATTATGGTAATTATGTGTTACAGGTGGTGGGTCCAGCAGGGCCCCCATCCCTTCTCTTGGTGGAGGACAAAGAAAGAAAGGTAAAAGGTTTTATATATATATTTTTATGTTTTTTGTTTTTTTCCCTCTTCAATATCATTAAGAATGAAATGATTTATTACATTATGAATTATTGTCCTATGTATGTACATCATTTACAGTTTACAGTTACATTTACAGGTGTATCAGATAGGGGCTGGGACCAGGACCAGGACCAGGGCTGGTGTCAAGCCGGCTGGGAACCCCTGGGGTTGGCGTTTACTGCAACACCGGGCCCTCAGAACGCCGCTGCGGACTTAGACTCCAATGAGCCGGCCGATTACCTAGACCTGTTTGTGACAGATGAGCTGCTGCAGCATATTCGCAATCAGACAAACTTGTATGCTCGTCAGTACTTTGAAGCTAACCCTGAGGCGCTACCACACAGCAGAGGTAATGCCTGGAAGCCAGTGTCAGTCCCAGAACTGAAAACGTTCTTTGCACTGAGTTTCCTCACTGGCTACATCAAAAAGCCAAGCCTTGACTTATACTGGAGTGTAGAGGAAATAGATGCAACACCACATTTCAGCCGGACAATGTCCAGGAACAGATTTCAAATTATATGGTGGTTCCTCCACTTCAACAACAATGCCACACAAAATACTGGTGATAAAATGTACAAAGTCCGCCCAGTGTTAGGTTATCTTGTTGGGAAATGCAAAGAACTGTACCAGCCAGGAAAAAACATTTGCATTGATGAGGGTATGATGCAGTGGCGGGCGCGCCTACCGTTCCGAGTGTATAACCCACAAAAGCCGGTGAAGTATGGTATAAAATCGTACATTCTGTGTGACTCTGCGACAGGGTACTGCTTCAACTTGCGGCCTTATGTCGGTGAAGGTGGTACTCTGCCAGAGATAGTGTTCTCTCTGCTTGATCGTCTCCAGGGTCATGGTTATACTGTCTACATGGACAATTTCTATAATTCTGTGTCCCTGTGTGAACGCTTACTGAGAGCACAGACAAACGTCTGTGGAACCCTCAGGAAAAACAGGGGAGAGCCAGTGATCATCCGGGAGATCAAAAAGTCTGACCTGGGGGCAGGGGAACGAGTTGTGCAGCACAATGAGCGCATGATGGTGGTAGCTTGGAAGGACAAACAAATTGTGAAGATGGTGACAACCTGCCACCAAGACAGAATGGAAGGGGTTGATGTGTGGTAGAGGGGGCAGAGAAATAGAGTGACCCAGTTTAAACCAGCGTGTGTGATCGCCTACAACTCCAACATGAATGGCGTGGATAAACTGGACCAGAATGTGGCCTACTACCCCTTCATAAGGAGGTCCCTAAACTGGTCAAAGAAGTTTGTGGCTTACATGTTCCAAATTGCCATGTTTAACGCATATGTTCTTTATAGGGCCAGAAATCCACAACAATGTAAGTCACTTTTGGAGTTCACACGCAGGGTCGTGAGGATGTGGTCAGGGAAGCAGCATGGGGTGCTGGAGGCGGAGACGGCCCAGGCAGACGAAGCACACAATCCCAGAGCACCGTACAACATGGACCCTGAAAGTAGGCTGGATGGCAACATGGCGAGGCACAGGCTGGAAAAGCTGATGCCCACCACCAAGAAGACCAGGCCAACACGGAGGTGTCGTGTCTGTGCACGCAGCGGCCGCCGCAGTGTGACCAGGATGTGGTGTGTTTCCTGTTGTGTGGCGTTACATGCAGGACAATGTTTTACAGCATATCACACACAGAGAAATAGTACAGTGATTAGGGCATGTTTATGAATAAATGACTGTTTTTCTATCAAACACCTTGTTTTATGTGTTGTTTTTGTTGTTTCATAGAAGTCTACCCTTTCTCTTGATGTGTTCTGTGTTTATAAAGTCATAAAACTCAATATTCTGTGGGTCTTGAAAAATCACTCAAGATTCTCCAAAACTGCTGGCACTGTGAGGCTGGCTGTTTAGAAAATAGCTGGCAGTGAATGAGTTAAAGGTAAAAAGGTAAAGTAAAGTACTGTATTTGTCATACACTGTACAACGAAATTTGTCCTCTGCATTTAACCCATCCTTGATGTCATTGGAACACCTGTAAGAAGCCGTGGGCAGCCATGGGCAGCGCCACCTCCCTCTGTAGAGCCAGGCTAATGGTCAGACTCTACTGGCTACAGGATTTAACTCTAACAAACAAAGTTTTATGTTTCAAACATGTTAATGCATAACTGGATGCCTGTAAATGTCTCTCCTGTTAAAGAATGTAATGTTCTAAACACAAGCTGGAAATACATTTTTAACAAGTGGTGCTCGGCACAACAAACCCTGCCCCCCCAGGCACACATCTTACCTGATTTGCCCTTTCTCTTATCATTGAAAAACACATATTTGGCAACTGTGACCTTAACCTTGTTGTGGATTTTCGTCAAGGATCAAAGATGTCGACACCAGAAGTTGAGTAGGAAAAGGCTCAGTTTATTCTGACATCTACACGTCCTTTATAATCCATTTTCAGATACTCGTTCCTCACCCTAAACCTGCTCTAACCAGTTTCCCTGACGTCCTTTGACGTCATGGATCAGTACTGTCTCCTCATATAGTCATAACAACATAACATTCACTCTTCACTTATCTTACAACCCCGATAGCTTTGACACACAGAGAGGGCAATGTGACCTTTCTTCTCACAAATGATATGTCATACATGTGGATATATATATATATTAATTCCTTCATTCCCCCCTTTGATAATTATCAATTATCAACCTCATTTACCAGTTCAATGCAAGTAAGGGTGAAAAACCTGTCAGATGTTATTAACAGGAAAAGTCCCTTACGACCCCCAATCAAAGTTCGAGCCTTCTGCACATCTTTATGTATATTTGGAGCGATCACCAGTGGCTTGCATTGAAGGGATATCAACCGAGATGGATTAATGCTGAGCTGTGAATCATTTATCTAATTGTTGATTTCATGTTGATTAAATATTGAGTAATATAGGATCTTATACAATTTATAGATACTACTGATTCCAATTAATATAATATAGTAAATAGTAAGTAAATAGCAAATAGTAAAATACAACCCTTAATTTATAATTTGTATATAAACCCACCTCATTTACCTGAATCACTGCACACTGCACTTCGTCATCCACGCAACCGCACCTTAGTGTATATACGCATATGCACAATGTATATATACACATACAGACATGTATATTTTCTCTCGTATTTGCACATAATTCTATTTATCTCATTTTATTTATTTCTTTTTATTTTATCTTATTTTATTCTGTTTTTATTGCATGCCAGTTGGTTTATCTTGTTTCATTTTGTTATCTTTGCACGGGGGTTGCACTGAAAATTTCACTGACATGCAAATGCTCAGTGACAATAAAGACATCTTGAATCTTGAATCTTGAATCTTAATGTCAGATATTGATTAGGAATTATCAACAGTACACCAAAACAGATTAATAATGTAACAACAAAATAATGAGTAGATATAAAATCTTAGTTGATCAGGCTATGTCCATGAGAATCCATAGTCCGTTCGCGTCCTGTTGAACGATATCTTTCAAACAGTCCGTGAGCTCGAGTGCAGACGAACATCAGATGGTGATGAGGTGGAGGTGTGTGACAGTTCAGTCCATTCAGTTTCATTCCCCCCTTAAGACCTCTATAGCCTCTCGCAAGTCTCTTATGTCCATTCCGTAGTTTGGCATGGGGCGTAAGTCTGGATTTGTCACCACCATCTGTGTCAGCTGCATCTCAGCTTCTTGCACAACCAGCATCTTCACCTGGTGGGCGAAAACGTTCAGAATGGGTATGATGCAACAGATCAACAGTGAAATAATTACTAACACTATAGCTACAGTAACCCCCAGTTTGGCCAGTGTAGCTCCTACTTAACCAATTTTCAACTCAAGCCACTCCGTGTCAAAGAAATTGTTATTTACCCCCGCAAAGGCAGAAACCTGCCCTCTTAGTACCCTTAATTCCGTTATCGCCAGATCGAAAGTTTCCCCTGGGGCTGTGTTGTTTGGTATATAGGTACAACATTGGTCTCCAAACATTACGCACAGTCCCCCTCTTCCCGCAAGCAACCAATCTAACGCTTGTCTATTCTGCCACGCCACTCTGCTAGTCGCATCTAATTGCTCCCCCAATGCATTGTCGGTGTAATTAATAAACCTCTGCTGGTTGTAATAAATAAAATTTATCCATTCCAAATTTTTATTGGCCGTCACATGAACAAAGATAGACTCTATGCCTGCTACTATCTCGTGTCTGGCTTTGAATTCATCCGGAATCCCTTTTGGTTGCCCAATTGCACTTAAGTATACATTGGGATCTGCTGCAAAAGCTCTTTTAGCCCTCCCCAATTTACTTGTTTGGATTTTCAGGATGTCGTTAACTCCTCCATATACCAAATGTACTGGGACTTTCATTCTCACCAATGTACATAGTCCAATCCACCGAGGAGGAAGAGTGTTCAACAAAATGTCGTCCCCACACATCCAATAGCTATCTGCGACAGCAGTAGGTTGTTCGGTCAGTAATTGTGCATTTGGTATGGTCATATTGATATCTTGACAGCTCTGATTTAATGGCTTTGGATGCTCATACCACACAGGAGTTTCTATAAACAATGATGTCATGTTCGCATGTGGAAACCATGACAACACCCATGTAACATTACACTTAACTGTAGTATTACCCACATAAGTCCCCTTCCAATTATATTCTGGATCAGAAAACGCCCCACTTGTGAAACACTCATACTCCATAGTGTCGTCTACCACGTAATCAGTTGGAGGTTCATTTTGGGCTGTTAAAGTATTATACTCTGCACACACCTTATTATCTCTAACAGCCGGTTGGTTTAATAGATCATGCCTGCCTTTGGACCCATGAATTAATCTACATTGGATAGCACACAGAGGCAAAGATAGAATTCCTACACTCCGGGTCGGAGTAAAATTGCCTTCCCTACACTCTGCCTGTTGTATTTTAGCACATTCCTGGAATGTATGTCTCTCTGGCACAACAGTCGGTAACTTAGTAGGGGCATTCGCGCAAACTAAACACTCTGTATCAATCATATCTTTGGTTGTATACCATACCCACTTATACCATTCATTATGTATTGCTTGCTCCCATTTTTTATCCCCTATTTTTCCATATCCCTGTGACCCATGTGGATCCCGATGATAACGTGTTCGCGTATACATCCAGTCCTTCAAATGAACTAAGGGTCTTTTCGCAGTCATATTTACGGCTTTTGTCACTGGCTTTGGTCTAGGCTTCGAGACTGGCCCCAAATCAATTTTTGACATTGGGTATAGTTTAAATCGAACTTTACTGGGAGAACGTCCCTCTATAATTAATTGCACATTAAGATGATCCTTTCTTAATTGCCTGTGCCGCCGTGGATGCATCTCAGCTACTACCACCCCTTCCTCCTCTCGGAGAACTATATTACACCTCGCAACACCCCAACTAGATAGTGCACGACCATTTATTAATGTTTTACCGCATAGTGGTTCAATTCCTTCACCGCTTACCATGGGTCCTGCCATTACATGATCTATTTTAGTTAAACCTCCCCCTATTTCTAACACTGGTATCCGAACCTCCCAGATTGCCATATCCGCTCGCATTTTTCTTTCTCTCCTCGTTCCGCCTCTTCCTACATGTTGCTTTGCATCATACTCATCTGAATCTGGTCTTTGGATATTCACTGCCGAACCAACGACCGAAACGGCCCCTCCGGTACTGGAATATGGCCCACACTAGTTGCCACACCTTTCCTCACCGTGTTTAGAGCACACACCTCACACAACCTTAGCATCTCCTTTATTGTTCCCCGTAAATATGGTGACCAAAAGCCCAACCTGTCAATCCTCCTTTTAGTCTCTCCCTTCCCACAATGGTCCCCATTGTGGACTTCTGAAATTAACACAGTCAGTAACGCAACTGGTGCTACCAGCAACCCCTCATGCGACCTCCATAAACCTGTGTCATCTTTTGCTGCTCCTCTATGTTGCCACAATGTATGTTCACTTACGCCTGCGTTTTGTTGCATGTTAATTATATCCTCAGCTGTTGCTACTGGTTCTATTGACACCATAGGGGACAAAATGGCCACCTGGCTACGACTCAACTCCTTTGCAGCCATGTCTGCTGCATTATTGCCTCTACTTACATCTTCATTACCTTTCCTGTGAGCCTGACATTTAACAATCGCAAGTTTATTTGGCCTCAACATAGCTGAAATTAATTCAATTATTTGCTTCTTATGTTGAATGGGTGAACCGTCTGTTTTCTGGAACCCACGTTGTTTCCAAATGGCCCCAAACAAATGACACACACCATGTGCATACGCCGAATCTGTATACACGTTTGCAGTTTTACCTTCTGCCATATTACATGCCTCTGTTAAAGCTTTCAGCTCGGCCAATTGCGCTGAACACGGCTGCTCACACTTTTTAGCCATTACTGTTTGAAATTCTTCCCCTCTCTTTTGAACTACCGCAAACCCAGCATGATTACCTGCGTAATCCTTGAAGCATGATCCATCAACAAAAAACGTCACTTCAGCATTTTTTATTGGACCTGCTTCTAAGTCGGATCTCAACCGTGTGTATTTTACCGCTTCTGCCACGCACTCATGAGTCTGACCCTCAAAGTCTAGCAGAATCACATCCGCCGGATTCACTGTCCGACATTTCTTTATTGTAATGTCTGGGTATGTTAGCAACGGCAGGTATTGCAAACACCTTGCTTGGGTCACAATGAACTTACCATGCTCAATGAGCTCCACAGTTTTATAGTGAGTGTATATGGTAACTGGATAACCTCTTGTCAGCACTGATGCTTTTTCATAAGCGTATTTCACTGCTGCGACTGATTGATAACATGGAGGCCAACCTAAGACCACATTGTCTAACCTGGCACTGTAATATGCTAGAGGCTGCTTTTTCCTGCCTTCGCAGGTTTCTTGCATCAGGACTGCTGATGCATACATATCACAACGATTAGATACATACAGGAAAAATGGCTTCGTGTAGTCTGGGATCCCCAAGACTGGAGCAACTTGTAATTTCTGTTTGAGGGTTTCAAATGCTATCTCTGCCTCTATCGTCCACCTCAGTGGAGCTTTGAGATATTGGTGTCCTGTGTTTTTCAAAATTTCCCTCAATGGAGCGGTTTTGATTGCATAATCCTCAATCCATTCTGAACTAAACCCCACCATTCCTAGAAATGTCATCATTTGTCCTACTGTCTGAGGTTGCGGTGCACAGCTTACCCCTTCCAGCTGAGAAGGTGCAATAGCAACTTTACCATGTGACACCATCCTCCCTAAGTATTCTACCTCTGTCTGACAGTACTGCAATTTAGACTGAGACGCTTTATGTCCTCCTTGTGCCAATTGTGTCAAAACAGCCACAGAGTCCTGGTGACACTGTTCCAAGGTTGGTGCACAGATCAGCAGATCGTCCACATATTGTATTAGTGTCCCATTAAACACCACGTTTTGCAAATCTTGTCTCAACGCCTGATTGTATATGTGTGGACTGTCCTTGTAACCTTGCGGGCATCTTGCATATGTGAGTTGTCTTCCTCTGTAAGTAAACGCAAAAAGATACCTACTTTCTTCCGCTAATGGCATTGAGAAGAATGCATTACTCAAGTCAATGACCGTGAAATATCTCGCCTCTGTTGGGATGTTGGTCAACAAAGTATGTGGGTTTGGCACTTCC
The DNA here is from genome assembly GCA_020466265.1 of Siphamia tubifer. Lineage (NCBI taxonomy): Eukaryota > Metazoa > Chordata > Actinopteri > Kurtiformes > Apogonidae > Siphamia > Siphamia tubifer. The sequence goes on along the minus strand of CM035802.1, from coordinate 10,422,759 downwards.
GCTGGTAAATCTTCAACTATTTCATTCACTGCCCGGAGGTCATGAACTAAGCGATGTCTTTACTTATCAGCTTTTTCAATCGGATGAATTGGCATATTACACGGACTACTAGTCTCCACCAATACTCCTGCTTCCAATAATCCTTCAATGATTGTCCTGATTCCTTCATCTGCTGTGTTTGACAATGGATATTGAGAGAGTCTAGGAAGTTTCACATTTGGTTTTAAATTTACAACAACTGGATTAGCAGAGGTTATCAAACCCACATCAGTATCACTTTTAGACCATAGATGTTCTGGAATTTGTTTAAGCATATCTGCTTTAACGTCAATATCATTCTCCTCAACCTGTGTCATTTGGGCTGGAACATTTGTAAGGATTTCTACTTCCTGTGGAGCAGACACCATACTATTACCACATAGAATTTTAATCATGGTTTTGTCTCGTGTTTGGAAAATGAGCTGATTCTCTGTTGATACCCAGTCACCCTGTAGTGCTGTCTGCATCATTGGTCCCAGATCTTTAGCTTCAAACCCTTCATTTATCAACAAGGTTATATGTGGTGCAGAGCTTGGTACCCTATGCCATCTTCTCAGAAAGGAATTAGTTTCAACATTTAAAGCGGCACCTTCCTTACCTATGATGATGTACTCTGTCACTAACTCCACCTGCTTGCTTGAAGTGGATTGTCTACATTCTTCTTCAAACACTGCACTCTGGAAAGGGTCATAATACATTGTACAATGATATTCTGACTTTAGGTTTCTAGCTTTTGGAAGCTGTTCCTTAATGTATTTTCCCCATTTGCTCATCACTTGTGTTACTGTGTGTGAAAACCCATGTAACCAATACACATTTGCTGCACCCTTACTCACATACTCACACATCTGCATGTCCACTCCTGCGCTGTCTATGTACACTCCTTCTGGAGAGCACCAAATTCGCACCTGTAATTTACACAATGCATCACGGCCTAATAAATTCACTGGCGTTTGGTTAGATACTAAAATAGGCAAAATGGCTGTTTTGTTGTCAATTGATAGTTTTACTGGAGCTGTCATTGGTATGTTTTATTTTATCCCAGAAAACCCCACTGTCCTGATCACTTTTCCGGACAAGGGAAGGTGTGCGGCATAATTTGGACTTACACATGTGTAAGTTGCTCCAGTATCAACCATCATTGGTGTCTTTTGGCCTTCCAATTGAATGTCAATTATTGGCTCAGTTTCTGATTTTGAAGACATTACTGATAGTTGAGCCTTCCCTGTAGGTTTTTCTAGGCACCGCTAATACCCATGCTTAGGCCCAGCCCATGGATTTTGAGGGCCCCTGTGGAAATGCTTTGGACCCTGGCCCCCAAAGCCTCCCCGCATCCAATCTTGAGCCCTGGGACAATTGCGATACCTATGGCCTGGTTGCTCACATGTCCAGCAAAGCCTTGGTTCATTGTTCGCTGACCCCCCTTGCTGACCCCACTGTCTGCCTCTGTAGGGCCTTCCTCTGCCTCTTTCCCCTGTAGTTTGAATATAGCCATTCATATTCCAAACAGGCGGAGGTGGTCGGGGCGGAGGCTGCATTTGTTGTTGTTGTTGTTGTTGTGCTTGTGGCATGGGCGGGCTTATCCATGCCTGTACCGGGGCCTGTACAGATGATAACAAAGGCACATCATTATCATTCAATACTGCTTGGATTTTGCTTTTATTCTTACTTGTCAACTCGTTCAACTGCAGCTGAGTCACTTTTCTTTGCATGTCCTTCTCCTGATCTTTTAGTTTTTGTTCTTCTTTTCTATGTTTTTCCACAGCATGACTCATGGTCACAAAACTCTCTGTGAGACTTGGATGATAGTCCAACAACATCCTCTAATTTGCTTTTCACTGGTGTTGGCATAGCTTCAATTATGGAATTTCTGAACAAAGTCACCAACAGAGGACTTTTCTCAATATCCTCTTCAGTTTCTTGTTTCCACTTTTCCATTCGTCTACTGACGTACCCTACTGGGTTTTCAGTCTCATTCAGCTGCTCCCCTTTTAAAGCTTTGGGGTCAATTTTAGTTGGAAATTCTTTTCTCAGAGCAGTCCATAGTTCTGAACGGTACATATTCAATTCAGTACCATCAGCGTTTTGATCTATCATCCACTCTGCATGGATTGACTTAAACAACTGTTCCATTGCTGAAAGGCCCATTACGCACGCCCACAATGCTTTAATGTCCCCTAGGGCGAGCAACTTCCCTGCAGTCTCCTCCTCAAATGCTCTTATCCATCTGCTCGCTACTTCATGAATGTCAGGTAGCTTAGAGGCCAGAGTCTCAAAGTCTGTTCCTTGCCATGGGATATAATGACTTCTATGACCTTTAACCAAAATTGGAAACTGGCCAGGATCAGTATACCTATCTGGTGGATGGATATTTGGTCTATATCTCAGGTCATATCGTGTGTCCCTATTCTCAGACTGAGGGGCAAAGGTCAGACTCCCTCCCAACACTTGCCGCTGCTCTCCCATCTCTGATATTTGTGGTGGGAGTGGGGGCTCTGTCCTCTGCCCACCCATCTGCGCATCTTCTGCGGCACATGCTCCTTCAGGGGACTGTCCAATCTCCCCTTCTCTACCTGTGTCATGGCCACATTCTTTATATGCCCGGTCAATTACTTTTTCCATTTCAATAATCTTTGTTCGGTTCTCTTCACGACTGTCGTTTTGTGCTTTTAACCCTAACCAATAGGAGTAGCAATCTAAGGCTTTTGTTTGACCATCTTTTTTAGTAGTACTACAGAATTTAGGTTCTTCTGGTATTATGACCCCTGTAGGAGTGGTGTTGTCTGTCATTTCTACCTCTCCCTCAATGGAAACTAGGCCTTTTAGCAAAGGATATAACCCCATTTCATTGACTGTTTGTTCACTTACTCTTTTGTTTGGTTTGTCACTTATACTGGCTTTTTTCTCTTTCAGAATTTCCTGAACTTTCCTGATATTATCTCTATAAGCTTCTCCTTCAGATTTAAAAAGTTCCATCAAACCCAATTCAGTCTTTCTCTTTTTCTGTCGTTTTTTGCTTTTGTCTTTAGTTTTGTAATCTTTGATGCGTTGTATCATAATTTCACATAAACTTACGTCAAATGACCCCTCTGCTGGCCAGCGTGGGTGTAGATTTCTGGTTCGTTTATGCCATTTCCCTGAAATTTTAATAATGTCTTTTTTCTTTTCTAAGTGCCTTAACCCTAGAACCATGATTGGACTGATTACTGGTTTAGACATTTTTACTTTTGGTTTTATAATTTTTAAGCTTCTGTATACTATAACTTCCTTTTAGTTATATTTCTGTTTATATATTTTAATTTCTTTTGAATTTCACCTCTATTAGACACATTTGCGTTTACTACAGATGTCAGACAATCACTTTTATTTTCTATTTTTTATTTTTTATTTTATTTTTATTTATTTATTTATTTTTAACTATGCTCAGGGACCAATAGTTATTTTATTTGAAGCAACACCAATTTTTATTTCAGCTTTCCTTTGTTTTAAATAACTTGTCTCTCCCTGCAGTTTTACACACACATCAGGAAGGCGGAGACTTCCCCTTTCATCAACTCCCCTTTCGGTGGCCTCCCTGTCTCTTCCTAGTTTGAACTCAGTTGCTTATCGGCTACTGCTAATGCACCTTCACTGAGACTTAACACACTCACACACACAACCCCTCAAATACTCCCCGAGTCTGTAACAATATCAGACTTTAATTTAGACCCTACAGACTTAAACCATTCTCAGCACACATCCTTCAGCCATAGGCGCAATCCCCTTTTATTTTATTTATTTATTTATTTATTTCTGGACAAAAACACACAGCAAACTGTTTAAACGTTCCACAGTTTTCACTGATTTCGTGTCCTCTGTGACCCACCACACACGCTAAACCTGAAAATAACAAATTGCCAGCCCCCCTTCTCCGGTCTTCTAATCAGCTCCTCACACTCTCTCTCTCTCACAAGCACACACACAGGTATGTTATCAAAACAGTATTACAAGCCCTCTTCTCCGGACTTCTAATCAGCTTTTTCACACTCTCTCTCTCTCACAAGCACACACACAGGTATGTTATCAAAACAGTATTACAAGCCCTCTTCTCCGGACTTCTAATCAGCTTTTTCACACTCTCTCTCTCTCTCACAAGCACACACAAATCAGTAAAGGCCCGTTCTCATGCTAACGGCGGGCGTATTCTCATGCCTCAGAGAAAAGAACAATTTGAACATATAGACATGCAGACATAGATTTATAGACATACAAACATACAAGCACATGTATAAACAAAGACAAATAGGTGCACCTTCAACCACTCAATCACACGCTTGTTCCTAGGAACATATATCTTTTTTTTAATACTTATGCCATATATATATATATATATATATATATACACACACACACACACACAACAATTTCTTCTCAAATGTATTGTTCTCTAACTGTCTCTGTCATATCTCTGTAACTCAGGTATCTCGTTATACCTATTAACCAAAATTCACATGACAGGTGTGCCCCACACCTTATAACAATTTTCACTCCGGTATCTCGTTATACCTATTAACCAAAATTCACATCACAGGTGTGCCCCACACCTTATAACAATTTTCACTCCGGTATCTCGTTATACCTATTAACCAAAATTCACATCACAGGTGTGATCTGCAGCACAGCTCTCTCTCTCTCTCTCTCTGTCTTCACACTTTCTTCACACACGCACTTTCAAAACCTCTTAAACCACATATGTGACCCACCACCACGAAACCAGGCATAAGTGTCTGGAAATCAAAACTGAGTTATCTGTGTAGCTTGGTAGAGTGGAAACTACGGTTTAAGATGGTGAAAAATTATGTTTCTATCACAAGTAGAACCAAAGTTATGGTCATTTTAATATCCACAGTTGGACCTATTTTGCAATTTGCATATTTTTAGATATTGTCCGTTAAAGTTTTGGACTGTTTTGGGGTAGGAAGCCCTTAGCAATGCATAATAATTCGTATCCGATTGACAAAAATTATTCACAGATGTTAAAGGACACTCTGATGGACATGTCACAGAAGTTCTATATATTGTAATAATAGGACAGAATTGCAACGTATTATAATCATTTGGCTTACGCCATTGGACAAGAGCATTCAATATAAGCTTTTAGCTCATACCGAACACTTGGATGTTTACGCACGGAACGGAGATCGGTTTGTTCGGTGAAAAGAGGTGGAATTCGGCTTTGTCTTTGCTCAGCAATCCTTAAACTTTTGTCACCGCTTAAATAATTGACCCAATAAACACCTTTATTGATTGGATTTCAATGTAATGACCACAGGAACTGAACATAGAGGTGTTACGGTACCGTTTTTTGATAAGATGTAAACACAAATAACAAATCACCTTCCAGCCTAAATTTGGCTGTAGCTCTGAACGGCTCAGCGCGACTTATGCCTGGTTTCGTGGTGGCGGGTCACATATACATTACTTTAGCCAATCACTCTCTCTGACCCGTCACAGCTCTCTCTTTCTCTCCGTCTTCACACTTTCTTCACACACACATTTCTCAAAACCTCTTAAACCACATATATATTACTTTAGCCAATCACTCTCTCTGACCCGTCAGCACGAGTCTCCCACTCCGTCTTCACCGCTCTCTCACACACACAACCTCAAACCTCCATAAATCACAATTTTACTTTAGCCAATCACAGATTCTGACCCGGGTCAAATTTAGTAATCACCAAGAAGTAAAACAGAAGAGCTCTTCTCTTATTCTTACCAGTTGGTGAGTGGACCCTTTCCTCCCAAATTCAGTGTTATTTACAAATATTCATTCATTCGAAGGTGTTATTCGGATCACCGGGCAGTGTCTGAGCAGCATGACCTTGTGGTAAGATTTCAAAGGTTCTTACCTGGCGCCTTTGGTGGAGGTGGAGGAGGTGGGGATTAAAATAAATTTTTTTGGGGTGATTTGACATCTAGTGAAAAAGAACAAAATCTGTTTGACAACGTGAGTACCTTAAGATTGAAACTGTGTCATGCTTGTGAAATGGTGAAAGAGAATCTTGAAATTGTGTAAGTCAGAATGAAAATGTGGTTTGACCAAAAGGCTACAGTTCATCAGAATCAGAATCAGAATCACTTTATTGTCATTTGCATATCCAAGACACACAAACAGAAATTTCAGTTGACCAAACCCTCCCAGGCTGATCAGGTCATGCCGCCACCGGCGTTAACCTCGGCGCTACCCTGGATCAGAGTTCCAGCGCCCTTGAGCACTGGAACAACTGGATAAGGAAAAGGAAAACAGCAGCAGATGCACAAGCAACACATATTCTACTTTAAGAAAACAAAAACGTGAACACAGTACTCAAGGATTCATGAGATGGGACTTTTTGTAGTACACACAAAATGATCACATGGTGAAAACAAAGATAAAGGCGCAAACAGAGCATAAACACAGGAGTTGTTGGAGTACCAGCGCCCTTGAGCACTGGAAAGGACTGGACACATTAGGGAAAACAAAGGAGCCAGAGATAGAAAACAAGGACATCTTCTTTGCTTTGGGAGATAGACCAAAAACTTAACCCCTTGTGGGTTTCATGTACCCCATTACTTTTGACATCGCCCCACACAGTACTCATTGACCCCATGCTGTTTCCTCAGTTCATCAACCTCTGCCCTCAGTCCAGATAGAGCTCTCAGAGCTTCACCCAGCTGTCCAGAAATGTAATCCAATCTCTTCTGTGACTCTCCCGAACGATTCAGTAGGTCATTCCCCGAACTAGCAGACTGAGCCACCGTGGAGCTAATCTGTCCCACACAGTTCACAAGATTGTCCTGGGACTGGGTCATAGACAGTCTTAGTCCGGTTACGGTGTCAGTGAGTTCCGCGAGGTGCTCCCGAATTTCTTCTCGCAGCATCAGTGGCCCTTTCGGTGCTGCGATCTTCCCCACTCTGCGATGGATCAGCATTCCTCCCAAGCCAAACGTGAGGAAAGTTACCACCATAAATCCAAAGAGATACACATCCTCAATATCCTCGATGGACAGAGGTGTCAGGCAGATGGCCCGCCATTCTCGCCAGGAATCTTGGGAAAAACCTGATAGGAGTGTTCCCTCCGGACAGGGACTCTCCCGAGGTCCTGCTTTCCTTGATGAATAGATCGTAAATGCCCAGTTAATAATTTCCATGATTTAGCAAAGAAGAAGTCGATGGGGCTCAGAAATAAGATTGTTACACGAGACCGGCGCACACAGGAGAGACACAGAGGCCTAAAGCCAAGGTCGGGGAAAGGAGGAGAGAAAAAGAATGCGACTGCTCTGTTCGCTGTCAGAGGAGAAAAGCCATGAGTTTAAGTCGGGTGATAAAGTGTTGGTTTTGTTGCCTGTGCCTGGTTCAAGTCTACAAGCGCACTACAGTGGCCCTTACTTCATTCAGCACAAGGTCAGTGACAGGGACTATCTTGTTGCTATACCTGACAGGCCCACCTATCTGAGGGCCAGATTTGTGATTTAACTTACTTATTAAACCTTTACATTTCCACTGAATTTTGCCTAATTGTCTTAATAAAAGTAATTTTAATGCTGTTCTTGAATCAAGTATATGTTGCATGGATTGATGCTCATCTCAGAGCGGGAGAGTTTTTCACATATTTAAATCCATTGTATACAATAAATATAATCCTTGTTTTTTATTGATGTATATACAAAGGAGTGCCTAGAATGCCCACAATACCCTGAAAATTTCATCAAAATCCATCCATAGGTTTTCGAGTTATGTTGTACACAGATGGATGAACACCGGCAAAAGCATAACCTCCTTAGTGGAGGTAAATATGAGCTGAGGTTTAGTGCTTTAGGGCTCTGGGTAGAGGGGTTTGCTTGCTTTGTGACTGTCTGCTGCACCTGAACCGACCATCAGTAGGGTGGACATGCACCTCGGCCCTCACCCATCCCCTAAACTCTCACGTGCTGGCTCCAAGCGCCACACCCCGGTACACCGCTTCAGCAGGCGGGCTAAACCACGTGAGGGGCCGATACTGCCTAGTATCACTGGGAGACAACCCATCGACAAATCTGGAGTGGAGCCCCATAGGCGGTCGGTTAGTACTGATAACTGTCCGGCAGCTCCTGCATCCCGTTCTTCCCCCAGGCGTCTTGGCAATGCCCTGCTACTGGATCCGGAGGCCCGGGACGAGAGAGTGAGGTCGGTCGGCATAGTCCCGCGCACCCCTTACTCACTATAATCCAAGTTTCGCGCAAGTCAATGCCTCGGACTTGACTACTTACAAGTCCTGTGGCGATGGAGGAGTGGCGAAACAGCAGGCGAGGATACGCCCACGCTGCAGTCACAAATCTGCACACAGGCGGCTCAAGGCATTGGGTCGCTCAACACTGAAGGAAGTAGCAGTGTAGTTCGGCAGCCCCCTGTGCGACCAAGCAGCCCTTTTTAGGATTCGCTCTGCTTGCCTCCATAGCCTGAGGACGGGGCTAGAAAAGGTGCTCCAAACATAGCCTGCTTCAACACACCCTGACCAGCTGGCCGCGGCTGGAGGGGATCTCACTACAGCGGTCGATCAACAAGAATGCAAAAGAAGATAGGACTAATTGTAGGTTCCTGGAACGTACGCACCCTTCTCGATAATACAAATGCGGACAGGCCGGAAAGGAGAACTGCCTTAGTCGCAAGAGAACTTGCCCGCTATAACGTCGACATAGCGGCCCTCAGTGAGACGCGCCTCCCGGGGAAAGGTCAGCTGACTGAATCCGGTGGGGGGTACTCCTTCTTCTGGAGTGGTCGGAGCGCCGAGGAGCGCCGTGAAGCTGGTGTAGGTTTTGCGATCAAGTCCCAACTTGCACAAAGGCTTACAAGTCTACCTGAAGGTTTTAATGACCGCTTAATGACCCTGAAGCTATCCTTAGATGGCAAGACGTCTGTGACCCTCGTAAGTGCCTATGCACCAACTATTACAAACCAGGACGCTGTAAAAGACATCTTCTATGAAAACTTGGACAGTATACTAAACAACATACCCAAGTCTGAGAAAATAATCCTACTAGGGGATTTTAATGCCCGAGTCGGTACTGACTTCAGGTCTTGGGAAGGCACCATCGGTCGGCACGGCATCGGGAAATGTAACAGAAATGGGACACTGTTCCTGAGGACGTGTGCCTCTCATAGCTTAACAATCTCGAATACCATGTTCCGCCTACCCACCCGCAACAAGACGTCCTGGATGCACCCTCGCTCTAAGCACTGGCATCTGTTGGATTACATCATCGTCAGAAAGCGGGACCTGGGAGACGTGAGGGTGACAAAAGCCATGCGTGGCGCAGACTGTTGGACGGATCATCGTCTAATCATCTCTAAGCTGAATCTTCACATCCGACAGAAGAGAAGACCGCAAGGACAGAAGAAGTCGGCCAAGAGACTCAATGTCTCAATGCTCAAAGACCAGACCACCCTCTCTAAGTTTGCTGCCGAGCTGGACAACAGAATGACAAAGATGCAGCCTGGACATGGTACCATCAAGGAACAGTGGACCTCCTTCAGAGACACTATGTACCAAACAGCCCTAGACCATGTCGGACCTGCTACACGAAAACACCAGGACTGGTTCGACGAAAACGACGCAGAAATTCAAACGCTCCTCAATGAGAAAAAACGGCTACTTCACGCACACCTCTGTGATCCATCGTCTGCAGGCAAGAAGGCCGCTCTCACACATATTCGTCGCACAGTGCAAACACGGCTCAGAGAGTTACAGGACTCCTGGCTGAGTGCAAAGGCTGAAGAGATCCAGAGGCATGCTGATAACCACGATGCAAAGAGATTCTACGATGCCCTGAAAGCTGTTTACGGTCCACAGTCCTCAGGACCATCCCCTCTATTCAGTGGTGACGGACAAGTGTTGCACACAGAGAAACAGCAAATCCTGGAGAGATGGGCAGAGCACTTTCAAAGTGTGCTCAACCGGCCCTCCTCGATTAACAGTGAAGCCATTGCTCGACTCCCTCAGATAGAGACAAACCACGAGCTTGACTCCCTACCCACACAAGAAAAAGTGATAAAGGCCATCTCTCAAATGTCAAATGGCAAGGCCCCAGGCCCTGACGCGATACCTGTGGAAGTGTTCAAGGCAGTCGGGCCAGCTACCCTCTCAGAGCTGACACACCTCTTTGGGAACATGTGGAAAGAGGGGAAACTACCCCAAGACTTCCGAGACACAAACATCGTCCATATATACAAGCGGAAAGGAGACCGCCGACAGTGTGATAACCACAGAGGAATCTCCCTACTATCGATTGCCGGCAAGATATTGGCTCGCATCATGCTGAACCGCCTGTTGCGGCACTTAGAGCAAGGTCTGCTCCCAGAGAGCAAATGTGGTTTCCGTGCCGGTCGGGGAACAGTCGATATGATCTTCGCTGCACGCCAACTTCAAGAAAAATGCCAAGAGCAACATCGTGATCTCTACTCAACCTTTGTCGATTTAACAAAGGCCTTCGACTCGGTAAGCACGGAAGGACTCTGGCAGATCATGGAGAAATTTGGCTGTCCAGAGAAGTTCATCATCATAGTGAGACAGTTTCATGACGGCATGCTGGCCCGAGTGCTCGACAACGGGGAGATGTCCGACCCCTTTCCAGTAACAACAGGAGTCAAACAAGGATGCGTGCTTGCTCCCACGCTGTTCAGCATGATGTTTGCAGCAATGTTAACAGATGCGTTCGACGACAGCAGCCCTGGAATCAGTATTAAATACCGCACTGATGGCAAGCTGTTCAATGCCCGTCGTCTGCAAGCCGTAACCAAAGTAAAGGAAACTGTCCTAAGAGACTTCCTGTTTGCGGACGACTGCTCGTTAAATGCTGAAAACGAGCCTGGGATGCAGAAACAACTAGACCAGTTCTCCACATCTTGCACCAACTTCAGCCTCGAGATCAGCACAAAAAAGACAGAGGTAATGTACCAGCCTGCCCCGGGAAAACCTTACAGGGAGCCACAGGTAACTGTAAAGGGCCAGAAGTTGCAAAGCGCTGATAGATTCACATACCTGGGCAGTACGCTGTCACGAGTGGTCCACATCGACGATGAGGTCACCAACAGAATCTCCAAAGCAAGCTCTGCATTCGGCAGGCTGCGAGAGAACGTCTGGATGCGCAGAGGAATTAGCCTCAGTACCAAACTGAAGGTCTACTGTGCAGTCATTCTCACAACTCTCCTGTATGCGTCAGAATCCTGGACAGTGTACCGGCGGCACGCCAGACAACACAACCACTTCCACATGAGATGCCTTCGGAGTATCATGCACATACGTTGGCAAGATAAGATCCCTGACACTGAAGTGCTTCAGCGGGCCAACATACCGAGCATCTTCACCCTCCTGCAGAAGGCCCAGGTGAGATGGGCAGGGCATGTCAGCTGCATGTCTGACCAGCGCATCCCGAAGCAGCTGTTCTATGGAGAACTGAGCCGGGGGAAGCGTACAGTCGGAGGACAGAAGAAACGGTTCAAAGACTGTCTCAAAACATCTCTGAAGGACCTGAGCATAGAGATCAACTCATGGGAACTCATAGCTCAGAACCGCTCAGCGTGGCGCCAGCTGACACATACGGGTGCTGCTAAAGCGGAAGAGAAAAGGATCAACGCCGCAGTTGAGAAGCGTGCATTGCGTAAGGCCAAGACTACTACTAGTAACACAACCTGTCCCACCCATTGGTGCTCAACGTGTGGGAGAGAATTCCTGGCCCAGATTGGCCTCATCAGCCATCTCCGGACCCACCAGAAGTGAACTGAGGCATTGGTCATCCTCGACTCGAGGGACGAACAAGAAGATATGCAAAGGAGTGCCTAGAATATTTACAAAGTATCTTGATGTGTGGGGGCTCATACACGGTATAGATAGCGTTCACTTTTTTTTTTACCAAAGCTATGAGGTGTGGAACCCGACACTACACCAACTGTGGACATAATATGAAATTTTTACCATTTTAGTGCTCAAAAAAGAAGAAGTGTTAAAAACTATTTGGGGAAGCAAATTAGTATTTTTTTTTTTTACAAAAAAGTCACTGTACTGCTGTTAACAGAAATGTTCTCTAATGCTTTTCTTTTAAATAAAATACATCAACTCCCTGCACTTGTACTGCCTTCTTGGTGCAAAACAGTCTTTATAGTGACTTTCAGTCTGGATTCCGAGCACACCACAGCACTGAGACTGCACTGATCAAAGTGCTAAATGACATTCATCTGAATAATGATTCATCCAGAACCTCTGTCCTAGTACTATTGGACCTCAGTGCCGCATTTGATACAGTTGACCACGACATACTGCTTGACAGACTGGAAAAGTGGGTGGGGCTTACGGGCACTGTGTTAAACTGGTTCAAATCTTATTTACAAGATAGGAACTACTTCGTTTCAGTTGGTAATCACAGGTCAGTGAGTACAACGATGTTGTGTGGGGTTCCCCAAGGGTCAATTTTGGGACCACTTCTGTTCAACATCTATATGCTGCCCCTGGCTCAGATCATAGAGCATTTCAACATTTCTTACCACACATACACAGATGACACACAACTTTATATTTCCGTGTCATCACTCGATTACAGTCCCTTACTGACACTGAGTAAATGCATTCATCAAATCACTGAGTGGATGTGCCAGAACTTCCTCCAGCTTAATGCGGACAAAACAGAAGTGATTGTTTTTGGCCCCAAAAAAGAAAGGTCAAAGGTCAGTGCTCACCTTGACTGCATGTCACTAAACCCCACAAACCAAACCAGAAATCTGGGTGTAATTATTGACTCTGACCTGAAATTTAACAAACATTTAAAAGCCATTACCAAATCTGCCTATTACCACCTAAAGAACATTGCTAAAATCAAGGGTCTTCTGTCCAAACCAGACACAGAAAAAATAATTCATTCATTCATTTTCAGTAAGTTAGATTATTGCAGTGGTGTCTTCACTGGTCTAAACAAAAAATCAATCAGGCAGCTACAGCTGATCCAAAACGCTGCTGCCAGAGTCCTGACCAGTACCAGGAAACTGGACCACATCACACCCGTCCTCAAATCCTTACATTGGCTTCCTGTGGGTCAAAGGATAAAATTCTAAATCTTACTCCTGGTCTATAAAACACTAAACGGCCTTGGACCCAAATACATCCCAGACCTACTGGTTCCCTATGAAGCATCCAGAGCCCTGAGGTCATCAGGAACAGGTTTACTGTGTGTTCCAAAGATAAGAACGAAACAAAGTGAGGCATCATTCAGTCACTCTGCTCCTCAACTGTGGAACAAACTACCTGGATACCTGAGGTCTGAGAAAAACTGTCAGTTCATTTAAATCAGGCCTGAAAACATTATTGTTCACTGGAGCTTTTACTAAGATTATTATTTGCTTTAAAATGTTTTTATGTCTTGATTTTAATTGTCTTTTAATGCATCTTTATCATTTTAATTTTCTTCCGTTTCTGTTTTTGTGTAAAGCACCTTGGGTTGTCCTGTACATGAAATGTGCTATACAAATAAATTTGCCTTGCCTTGCCTAAAGAGTTCTTATTCTACTTTTTCCATTGTCAACGCTGATGAGGTTATTTTCATTAACTGACTCACAGAAGTTGTAAAATGTATTATTTATTTTAATCAGGATTCACTTAACATATCTGCTGTCATGGTTCTTTATTTAATAATAAAATAATTCACTTCATAACTTTTAATACAAACTGAACTAAACTTTTGATGATACTTAACCTTCAGTTCTAAGAACCACAGGTTACAGATGCATAAAGTCACAGATGAGTAGAGTCAGCTGGTTTTCAAATCCAAAAAATGTTTATTGTAGAAGACACAGCAAACATGATATAACCTTGAGGCTAAATCTACAATCCAAATGTGAAACCCTTTCTTTTATACCCTCTGGGTGGTGGGTGGACTGGTATTTTTCCACTATACCCAAAATAATATAATCAAGTAATTTCCCATTAGCTTAATTTTTTATTTTTTTCATAACCCGTTACATGTTTTCACTCTAATTATGGTGGCATCAATGTTTGTTTCCTTGTTAACTGTGATAAGGTGAAGTTTGTAAATCACCAACCTCTAGACACCAGGGTTGGGTCATTTTTTTTTCATAACCTGTTGCATGTTTTCACTCTAATCGTGGAGGCATTCATGTTTCTTCCTTCATTAACAGCAATGAGGATTGGCATATTGCCAATGACTAGATACCAGGGTTGGGCCATAGAGTATCTTCTCAGTGGCTTTGGACACCTGGGTTGTGTTGGGGAAATAACAATATAACCAGAGACATAAATGTTAATGTAATGTTTTCTATCTTTTAATTTTTTTTATTCCTTGGATTTTGACTCTGTGGAAGCATTCACAGTGAAGCAAATGGCCTTCATTCTCTCCGTACACCCACGGCCTCTGTGAGACGAAGCAGGGGATTCTCTGCAGCCTGACACAGAGTGGAAAATTTCCTACACCAGTGGATGGAATGTCCCCAAGGAAGCTCCTGTGTCACATGATGTCGTCTTACTTAAAGTCTTGTGTTGAGGAGGTGCCTTAGTGCTTCTTTGCTTCTCAAGCAGCGGGTACTCACTAAGACTCAGACAAGACTGACTCTTCTGACAAAAGACATTTGATAAAGACTCTTTATTTTTTAACTTGTTTTGTATTCTTAAAGTAAACTCTAAACAAATAATTTTATGTAAGACTCATTTGAACAAACTGTGAAGTAAATTTAAATGAATCAAAAACAACGAAGAGACTCAGAATAAGATAATAAAAATAAAAAATCACCAAGTTCAGCCATAAAATAGGTCTTTAATCATATTTTCCTATACAGTTGGTTTTACATAGACATTAAAAGTGTACATCAGAGCTCTGGTTCTGTCATGAGACACCAGGTCCACATCAAGACTTTCTCTCAGACACAGTGTAATAAGTCACACATTAGATGTTCCCACTATACTTGGTGTTCTTCCAGTGTTAATACAGTGTTGGACCAGCATTGGGATTTCACATTAATATGTACCTGATTATATTATTAATTAAATTTTTTTTGACACTGTCTCCATATGTCATGACTCATCTCATACATTCCCTCCCATCATAAAAGCAACAGTCAGTAGCTAATAAGCAGTTGTACTTGTGTAGTGTTCCCACTTCCACTCAGTAGCAGTGGAGGATCTTTTCCTGAGTGTCTACTTCTCTGGAGCATCAAAGTAAAAGCTGACATCATGACAGGTGGGTTTACAGACAGTTCTTTTATATGTCATTTAAAAGGTGCAGAAAGACACAAATAGTTGTACTTTATAAATTGTTGATGTATTTGTACTTTCTAGCAGTTTGGGGGAAATTACTTTAGGTGCATAGCTTTGTAGACCACTGAAGACTTTGCAGAGGTTTTGTTCCAGTATGTGAAAGAGAACAGATTAGGATTATACAGACTTTTAGATTTGTTGATTGTTTAGACTCAGAATAGCAATGATCAGAACAAAATGGTCTTGTAGTACATCTGTGAAAACTGCAGATATGTACAATCTAGAAGGTAACGCAGAAGGATCTGGTTCTTTTTTCCATAGACAGAGGGACAGAAAAATTTCAACAGCTGAGTCAAAAAGATTTTGGTTTAAGTGATAAAATTTATGAAAACGCTGTGGTTTGATTTAAACACCGACAAAGACAACAACAGTATTATGTATCACATCTTTGTTGGACGGAGGGATGAACAGATGGAGGGATGAATCGATAGATAATATTATGGATATATTTTGCACAGATAAAGAAGAACAGAAAAAAGACAAGAAGAAAAAGAGAACGGTAAATTGTTTATTTTTCACTGTATTTGTCTTTTTCTAGGGTAACATTTTTTTATTAAACACTGACATGATTTTAAAATTTTTTTACCAGTTAATTTGTAATGGTGCATAAACTGAAAATGAGTCACTATTAAACAATATTGGAGACCAAACCTTACAGTGATGACAGAAAATGGTCAAATTGATGTAATAGCACAGTGATTTAATCATACAACAATAACCCTGACAATGATCATTTTATATTTTCTTTACTTTTTCTTTTGGAATACTTGAAATTTCCCTTCTTCTCTTCAACAAATGTATTTTGTCTGGAAATTACCTTTTTAAAATGGCATATGGATTGTTTATTTTAGGAAATGATCTATAAATAAAACTAATGCTACCTTTGTGTTGACTGTATCCATCAGATCATAGAGGTGTGTGGTTACCCCCTCAGCATTTTCTTCATTGTTATATACAAGTTCTGCGAGTGGTTCACCTACAGAGGCATCCAAGGTGAGCATTCTTCTTTTGGTCAACAGTCAAACATTTCAAGGCTGATACTGTGTGGATTTGTACGGGCAGAAATTTTCTCTCACATAAGAACATAACTCATTCATTTCCCAATGTCCTCACAGCTTTGCTGGTGTTATACTTGAAGTTTTTTCTCCATTGGAATGATGTTATGGCCACGTCCATCTATCATATCTTTTTGGCTCTTTGCTATCTGACCCCTATCCTTGGAGCCATTGTGGCAGATTCTTGGCTTGGAAAGTTTAAGTGAGTAAATGTTTGATCCAAGGGGAATTAATTTGTGGCTAAATGTTTTGTGATCCTGTTAATCTTATTTAAAGCATTCAACTTTTCACTACCATGAAAATAAAATGTTTTTTTACCACTTAGAGAGAATATTTACAGCATAAGAAACTTTGGAAAATTTACATTTAAGGCTACATTTATACGGAGAAGATGAAAACAAGACGCAAAAGTGGCATCTCATCTTCAGTTTTTCATCAGCATTTAGATGAGTGTATCCAGGAGGAAATCCTTGGTTACACGCAGACGCAACAGTCGGTGAAATACAATTGGATATGAATGCCAGGCCAGCTATGTCGTTTTCTGTTTTTGACGTATGTAATTGTCCACCTGTCTCTGTTTGGCCATGGTATACGTGTAATGTTTGTACAATAGGTGAAATGACTCCTGTACATTTACTAGAGATGCAAGTGCAGCTGGAAGATCTGTGGGATTGAGGTTTTATGACACGTTTGTAGCTTTAACTGCTCACCGTATGAATGTAACATGACAGTGTATGTGGCGTGATTGATTGATTGATTTATTTTGAGCAATTCACACAATATATACATACATAAAAAAATATGACATAATATGATTTACACCCGAAAAGGAGTGGGATGAAGAAATATTTATTTAATCCCACCCCATTCTCATCAATAACTTAAAAAAAGTCAAATTCTAAAAATTCACATACTCCTGTTCCTTAACCATAAACCATATAAACAAAATAAATAAAACAAACAGGCCCAAACTAATTCAGAATCAACTCATTCAACAGTGGAGCCACAATGTGAATAGAACACAGCAACAAAGCACATTCACACATTCAACAGCTAAACTCACATCATAACCACAGACCAACAGTGATAACAACAAAACTAGCAAAGTACTAATGCTAAAGAATAACACAGAACAGTGGCTTCAAACTTCACTGCTTAAGTATTAGAGCTCATGACATTGCCCTCCCCCTGAGGAGTGGCTCCAGATGCCCCTAAGAAGAAACAAACAGGGTTGGACAAGAGGGTCGGGGTTATACCAGGCCGAACAGGACAATAATGTCTGTGCTTCAACTAGGAACCAGTGCCTCCAACTTCAAACCAGCACCCGTCCCCAAACCAGTGCCCCCACAGCCGAGCAGTACCATCTTGGGCATCTGGCAATTAGGGAAACTGGCCACAGGCAAACTACCAACAAAAGCCAGACAAAAATGGGAAAACCAGAAAGGGAGCAGAGAGACCATACACAGAGAGAAAGGGAACACACAAGAGTCAGAACAGGAAGCGAGACCGAGGAGGAAAGAGGAAAGGCCAACAGAAAATACACTATACTAGACAGAAAAAAAACTGTACTAGACATAAAAGAAAAAAACCTCCACTATACCAGGCAGAAGACCAGACAGCTAGACAAAAGCAAAGCTGGGACGAGGGGAAAACATGACTGTGTCGAGGGAAAATACAGGGGTAACAAACACACAGAACAAAGACAAAAAAAGGAGAAAAAAACAAAACAAGTCCCTTCAACACCGGCGGAGTCCAGATAGTTGGCTGGACCATTCTGTCATGAAGCTTGAGGTAGAGAGAGGACTCAGATACTCAGTGTAGAAGGGAAACATAATTTAATAAATAGAACAAAGTAATGACAAAGACAGAGATCAAACAGAAACAAAACCTGAGGGTTGATCAGCCACAGGCCGTGGTGGTGAATGAAATGTGTGGGTTATGGTGACTAGTGAAATTACATCGTTTCCGGGTTATGGAGGTAACAAACTGGATGGTTCCGCACCGGCAACTGTAAGCTTCAGTGCTTAAGCATTGCTGATCAGCAACAACTTGCAGTTGCACGGTGTTGGGTCAGGTGAATTTGGTGAGCACTGGGAGAAAGGTTGTGACACATTGATCGTTTGTCACCCAACTGAAGATCTTCAATACAATTTGATACACACAGTTCCAGTCCATGCAGACAAGCAAAAATAAATTACAGACTGACCCACACCAACTTGTGAGCAAAAAGATTCTTTTTTTGAAATATTGTAACATTGTGACATAAGCACTCCATGATCTCTGCCCCGTATGTGTTTTTCTTTTTTCTCGTCTTTTTTTTCTCTCATCTATTTTGGAGTGTGTGACATATGTGTGACCTGCGACATATGTTTAAACTGGACATTGTCATCACTAATCAGTCATTTCCCCATGTGGTGGGCATCTGGAAGTGCGCGCATACGTGTGTGTACACACACACACACCTGCTGCAGAACTGGACCACTGTTATATCCTCATAATTCACAGGCTTCATTGAACACATCATCAGACCATTGACTTCAGCAGTGGTGTCCAACCCCGGGCCGGTCCGTGGATCACTTGGTACCAGGCCACTGCCCGCCTAATAATTCATTATTTCTCTTGTATTTATTATCCGAGTCTGAACAAGCTTTTATTTAGAAAAATAACCGGTGTCTCTGGGTTACATTTTTGGAACGTTTCTTTTCGAGGAGGAAAAGGCGACTGAAGAGACAGACTTCCAAGAAAAGGAAAGATTTTAACAGACAATACCAGGAGTTGGACTGGAAATATGGATTAATGGTGACAGGTGATTCCCACAGATCAGACCCGCTCTTGCCGATATAAACAATCTACGTAACCGGTCCGTGGTAATAAAAAGGTTGGGGACCATTGACTACAGCACACAGACATTAATTCATTGTTTTGGTTTTTCTTCTGTTTGTGTTTATGTATGGAAAATAATTGGTGCCATTGTTTATATGAGTTATTATTATTTCCGTTTAATGTTTGTTCCATGTAAATATTGCAGATTGTTAATTAAATAATGTGGTAATTGGTATGTCCATGGGTGGAGCTTAGGGATATATAAAGGGGGGCGTTTCCCAGTAGTGTGTGTGTGGGGGGTGTAGTTGTAGATAAATTCTGTAGATTTAGACAGATTTGAAGTTGAAGTTGAAGTAAGAGTGTGGCTGAAATAATTTTTTTTTTTTTTCGTGGTGAATGGTAAAATATTATTTTATTGTGTTTTGAGATCTCTTGTAACTATTTTTTTGTTTTTCCTGTATTTTTTGTTTTTGTTTTGCACTGTAAATACTGTGCAGTCCTCATCACTGCTGGTTTTGGACTTGGGTTTCAATGAATGAAAAACCACTGAAGTCAGACCAACCCTTGACATACATACTTAAATAATAAATACTAATTATAATTATAGAATTATATAGTAATATAAATATAATATATTTATATTGTATAATATATAATAAATTATACATATATATATATATATATATATATATATATATATATATATATATATATTAGTATTTATTATTTAAGTATCTCCAACTGGCTGCTTTTACAGCTGTATTACTGTTGATTTGTTCCAGCAGACTAGCAAAATATATATTTTTAAATTGTATTTAGAGTTAATTAGCTGCTGTTATGAATCTGTCAACTTTCAGAGCAGACTGTAATAACCAAATATTTATTTGGAGTAAATGGTTGGTTCTCAACTTTTGTTTCCAGGGTGCAATTTGTCTTTGTGTGACCCTGACAAATAGTATTACTGAATCCCAGGCACAACTAATAATGTTATAATGCACTATAAGTGCAGATTCAAAATTGTTATCAGTATTGTCACTGGAGTGGGGCTATTATGGCGCCCCCCTCCCTGCCGCCGTGTGCCCCATAGGTGCTGTCGCCCTCGGCTTGGTGCCCATGTCAAAATTTGGCCCTTGATGAAATCTAATTGGGGAACCCTGACATAGACACAGCGTAAACCAGATGAGGCCTTCCACACTGACAGGAAGTGTCCAACCCCACTATGGGTTATATACTAATATGTGACGGAAAGACATGTATGTTTCTTGTCGTCATATTACATGAAGACGTACGCAACGTGAACATGTGCGTTTCTTGCCATTTAGACAGAGACACGACCCAGTGCATCTTCAATATGGCCCACTCTGCAAGCAGTCTTCAGATTTGTGTGGATTCACACCCTGACGGCATCGGCTTCATGTAAATGAAAGGCACTTCTGATAATACGCTGTCATATTTAGCTGCAATCATCCTCGTGTTAATGGCCCCAAAGTTTCAAACTACCAGGAGGAGTTTTTGTCTGTCTATGGCTATGTTTACACAAACCCGGGTATTTTTGAAACGCATATTTTTTAAAGCTCTGTTTAAAAAAAGAAATTTGTGCATACAGAGGTGGTTTTTAACAAAACATTTATTTCCATTTGTATCGATCCACATGTCAAGATGTCAAATGTCCACATCCAAGAGACAAAGCCTGTCAGTGGCCGTGTTAGACGAATGACATCTCCACACAAGCCAATCAGAAGCCTCATTGAGAATCACCCATATTCCTACTTCCTGTTCCATCCCACAGAGAAAGGCAAAGCATGGCCAAGTGGTTTGTGTGGAATGTGTCGGTACGGGCTCTTTGAGCGGTCATAAGAAGAAACACAATTCCTGCCCTCTGAAAACTTGATGCGTCTCTGCTGGTCTATGACTTGGATCAACTTTATTTTAAAAAGCAAACTTGTGAATATAATAACTTTTAATAAAACAAATGCTGTTATTTGGAGTGTATCCATGTTTGCCAGATATAAGATGCTGCTCTCTGTGCCATGAAATTAGTCCATTTTGGTCTCTTTATACAAAAACTGAGTTTTTAAAAAACTTCACTTTTGCTTGAGTTTTAATAAAGATGCTATTTCAGAGGAAAAAACTCTGTGTATAAATGAAAAGCACAAATGAAGGCAAATGTCTGTGTTTTCAAAAATACCTGGGTTAGTGTAAACATAGCCTGTATGTGGGGTGAATCTATGGAACAGTCTGGATCTGCACCACAGCTTTAAAACCCTTTACAAATGGACAATTTGGTCACAGTACTGGGAGGGCGGGGCTAATTCTTAATTGCTGGTTTATTCCATCCTTGGCTCTTTCTTACCTTTATTGATTTGTACTTGTCATTGTTTATCATGTTGGTATGTGTCACTTCCATTACCATTGGTGGTCTGTAATATTGTTGGAATATACTGTGCTATAAATTCTACAGACTACCATTTAGATCAGTGGTCCTCAAACGATGGCCCGCGGGCCAGATATGGCCTGCCTCCATATTTGGTCCGGCCCCCTGAACAATACCAGAGACCATTTAGACTTTTTTTTTATATGTGTGTATTTGTATTTGATAACAAAGTTGGACTTTCGCAACAAAATCTTCCTTAGTTATGAACTATTTTCATTATTAATGAAGCAGAGAGCATGGGGTTGTCTCCAGGATTTGGTCCAGAGTGGCAAGGTGTGGGTTGTGGTTCCTATTAAAGAACACAGATACAGATGTCCTCATTGAAGGTTTATTCACTGCGGTCTGTAATAATACACAGTAACACTCAGTATAACAATATATACATACAATAAAAAATTAACTAAATTGACTATATGAGTCACTCAGATGTATTACATGGGTCATGGAACACACAAATCACCTCATGGAAATCACAGATGACAGCTAGCATATTATCGTATTAACTTCAACAGCACACGGCGCTAAACAGCATTAACTTATACAGTACCACATGCTAACATCTACCCGAACTGTATTGTGTTATTCATCTCACCTTGTGGCATCTACACACAGTAATAAACCAGGAATAGATGAATAAAAAAGAGAAAAAGAAGCCGAGATGGCATGGACACGGACTACGTTCATAACCATCATAACATCAGTGGTGCATTCAACAGCGTGGGACATAACCAAACAATCAAACAATTAAACTGTGTGGGCTTTCTAATAATTAAATATTAGTAACTAGTTTAACACGATAATTTTGACATATATGATTCTCATATGAGTCATTAAAGTCAGAGATTCTGCTCTGACAACTAAGCTGAACTTTGACCTGTTAAGACGAAGAAGTTTATGTTCCATGGACCTTTTTTCTGTGAAGAACCCAAAGAGGGTTATTTATTTCATAAATAGTTTTTTATTTTCTGACTTTTGTTATGTGAAGAATCCAGAAAAGGTTATTTGATTGTGGCTTTCTGGAAAACAATCATATACATTAAGGCACTCCTGCATTCGTCACACTTTTTCTGTTACAAACTGAACCCGGCCCCTCATCTGAGAAGGGAAAAGTTATGTGGCCCTCACAGGAAAAAGTTTGGGGACCCCTGATTTAGATACTTACTATGTGTAATTGACATGTTTTCCTAATCACCTTACTATCTATTATTTACATTATTAGGAATCTAAACATATGTTACTGTACTGTATTTCCTACACTACCATTAATGTGTCTTATAGTCCAGTGGTCCTTATACTGCTGAAAATGCCGTATTTTTTCTTCTCCTCAAATAAATAAAATGAATGAATTGATGTAGTCTAACAGACACTTGTCTCCCACAGGACGATCATGTACATGTCCATCGTGTATGCAGTCGGTCTGATCCTAATGGTTGTCAGTGCAATCCATGATATGACAGATACAAACAGAGACGGGTCACCAGACAACCTCACCCTCCATGTGTACGTTACCACTGCATTACTGAAACAACTTTATTTTCATGACATATCCCTGCAGTATTTTCTACATTTTCAAGCATGTGTTTCTCTTAATATCTAGAGTATTGTCCATGGTGGGTCTTTTCCTTATTTCTCTTGGCTGTGGTGGCATCAGACCTTGTCTATCTGCTTTTGGTGGAGATCAGTTTGGTGATAATCAGGTTTGAATATTATTTTCCTACTGTTAATGTTTGAACTTTGGTTAGATATTAATCAGATATTGTCACATGTTCATTGTCCAATATCTGCTATGAACAGTCAAAATAAACTCAGTAATACTTAAATGCATCATAATAACTTGGTTGCTGACATCTTATACACATGTAGAGTAAATTAGTAGATTTGAAGAAGAAAACATACAGGTGCTTCATTTATGTTTACAAATAAAAGCAGGACTTAAATTAACATCAACACTACACATTTGTAGACTACATTTCTGAGTTTTCTCTTTAATGCAGAGTAGAATATGATATGATACAATATTTGATTTGGATGCTTTATTTTGAACATGTGCAGAATGCAACAATAATCAATACAACAATAATATACAACAATAATAATAACAACAATAACAATAATAATAATAATAATAATAATGTGATTCAGTATAACCCTTTAACTCCTGTGATTTTAGCAATCAGTAAAAAAGTAAAAAAAATAAAATAAAATGAGCAAAGACACAAACAAAAAGTAATAATAAGCTAACAAAATAATTGGTAACATGGGCAAAGTAAGACACAAATGGCAGAAAATCAAAGAAAAATAATGACACTTAAAAAAAACAAATGTAGAAAAATAAACAAAATCAGCAACAAAATGAACAAAAGACTAATGCATATTTACAAAATGAAAAAATAATGTGGAAAATTTAGAAAAAAAATACTTCAAAAGAAAGCTAGTATTAAAATTTGGTCCCAGCAGTTTTAATTTTGCCTTTAATTTTTTTTTCAATAAATTAAAAAAAAAAATACTTTTTGACACCTTTTCAAACCACAAAGCTAAAAGGAAAATGGTAGAATTTTTCAGAATATTTAAACTAAATCATCCATTCAGAATGCATCAGTGTTGACACTTAAAGAGTTAATAATCAGCTCCTCATCACTTCTGCAGAACACTGATAATGATACAATGGACTCCAGGTGTAATGGAAGAGGGGAACAACTAAAACATGCAGGACACCGGCCCTTAAGGACCGCAGTTTGACAGTAAACAGTAAAAAGTACAAACATTAAAAACACAATGCAGTTAATTTTATATTGTGAAGAGCATCTATTGCAGAAGAGATGAAAGATTTGCACTTCCTGCCAGTAATCAAAGTAGTTTCATAATTTAGGTTTGTTTCATTTTTACTTCAGTTTTTACTCCTGTGTTTATACTGTACATTTCCTCATTGTGGGAATTATCTAGTTTTAAGCCTCACAAATTTACTTGTTCAGTGTCTTTTTCTTCACACCTTCCACCAAGTTAATTTGAGTTTATCATGACATGCTATCCTCATGGATACATCACTAGTACAAATGACAGGACAGAAGCTGATGTCTGTGTGATGTACTTGTGCAGGAACGGCAGAGGACAACATTCTTCTCTGTATTATACGTATGTGGCGTCGGGGGGTGTCTCCTGTCCAGACTGATCACACCCATTCTCAGAGGTAGATATGAGTAAAGTTTACAGCAAATAGCACCTCAAACATCAGAACATTAAGTAATCACAATAAATCATCCTTGTTGGTTCTATTTTTTTTTTTTTAAATGTCCAAATTGCTTTGTTTCCAGCTGTTTATTCACGGTAGAAAAATTACTTGAGTTTCAACAACAGACTTGACCGGTACTTCCTCATACATGTCCATGACGCAGTGACGAGGCATCGCTGATTGGCTCACAATGCGTGAAGGAAGACTTCCCCCTCCCCTCTGGCTCTGTGTGTGTTTACCTTTACCAGAGTAGCATCCAGCTAGGTTTTGCGCCATTGCTTGTTCTGAAAACATGCAGGGAAAAAAACAAGGCCTTATTTCCACAGAGAGCACAGGAACAGGTTTGTTCCACCATTTTTTTCAAGTTTATGCAGCAGCTACTGTGGCGCCGTGTTCTCTGCTGCAATGGGGGATGGATTTAACCCAACGTGGGTGACACTAAAGTCCATCTGACGTTAGATGGACCGCCTTTTTCTGGGTCCCTCGTTCCTCTTGTTCTTTTCTGTGAATGAAGTATGCAGCCAGTGGAGGTGACAAATGACTTTCAAAAGCAGCACGTTTTGGTAACTCAGGGTGACCCATCAGATTCCGAAAGGAGCGTGGAAAATTGGTTTTCAGGGGAATGACTCCTTTAATAGTTCCTGTTTTTCGGTAACTGTTGGTTTTGTCCATCTGCAGTCCAGGAGTGTGGCATCTACTCAAAGCAGGACTGTTATCCTCTGGCCTTTGGTGTTCCTGCATCAATGATGGTTGTTGCAGTTGGTAAATGATTTAAAGTCATTATACATGTAAGAATATATACAAATGTCTGACAAATACACATTATTCAACTATTTGTTTGTGGTGTCCTTAACAGTGGTGTTCATTCTTGGAAGTGGCACGTACTATAAAGCTGAACCACAGGGAAATATTATGGTGGATGTGTGTAAATGTATTGGAGTAAGTCTGCAATTAACACAATCAAAATGTAACTGTACAAACTGTGGCTTTAGATGTTTCTAAAAACTCACTTTTCTTTTATCTTTCAATCAGTTTGCTATTAAAAATCGCTACAGGCACAGAAGCAAACGATTCCCAAAGAGGGAGCACTGGATGGACTGGGCAGAAGAAAAATATGATGTAAGATTAGTTTATTTCTTTTCAATGAAGGACTGTAAATAGGTAGCCTGGCTTTCACCGACACTCATGTGTTTCCTCTCAGCTCTGTGAGCTTCACACAAGGGTATGGTAAAGCACCGTAGACATTCTGTTGTCTCCGGCTAAATTGTGGATGGACCAATCAAGATCACTGGGCGTGATTTTAACAGTTATGAAGGAAGGAAGACTCACAACACAGTAGCTTTGAAAACATGGTGGCTAGCATGGAGGAGACTCGATTCTGCAATTTCAACTGTGTTGTTGAAACTACTGAAACTACTATTGATTCTTTAAAAGATGAACAGAACAGTTTTGAAAAAATGTATTGGTGGCAAGGATGTTATGGCTCTTCTATGGTAAGAGCTTCTATCATCCACGTTACATGCTGCTTTCAATGTGATTTGTAGAAGTAGTACGTCATTCAAAATGATAAGCACCTGGTTTCTCCAATCAGGGCAAATGATTTTGATTGACAAACCCGCCTTAACAAAGAGAAGCTAATGGTGCTTTCCCAGATGTAAGATGTGAGTAGCCAATGCGAAGCATCCATATATCTTGGTGTGAGTCAGGTTAGCAAATAGGGTATGTACAATTACAAATGGAAAATTGTGCAATGGCTTTGTACTTAGCTGTGCAATAAGTAACTCTTCATTTTCTAATTTTGTATTTATTTATTCACTCACTTCATGATCTCACCAGTATTTTAAAACTTACTTTAGCTCAGGTGTTTTTTTTGTTGTTTTATGTGTTTTTATTGTTGACTGCATCGTCATAATGTTCTGCAGTAGGGATGCAAAATATTAGAAAAAAACTGACATTGTGATATTTTGATATTTTTAAACTCTGTGATATAGGTATATTGTGATATGAAAAAATACTCAGGAGCATAGAACTGCTGTGTGGTTCCGATACTAACGGTCAAACAGATTCGTGGTTGGCACAGAACGCATGTTTCAGTGTCATCCTTCTTGTAGCTGAAAAAATTTATCAAAATCAACAATTAAAAATAAATTCATATATTTTAAAAAGAAACTATAAACAAACAAAAGACATGAAAAAGAAATAAGTAAGAATATTTAATGAAAATATATAAAATAACAAGTGAAGAAATAAATAAAAAAGAGAAATAAATTAATTAATTAACAAAAACAAAACTAAATCAATAAATGAAACAAAAAAGTAAAAAAAAAAAGACCAATCTAATACAATGTCAGTAACAGAACGGACCCAAATGCCAAACTTCTCTCTGTGGTTCATCAGTCTCTGGAATTATCCATTGTGGGCGGAAACTGAGACACAGGAAAACTGGATCAGAACACGGGCAGTCAATACTCATACAGAGGGAGAATCCAAAAG
Source organism: Siphamia tubifer (assembly GCA_020466265.1). NCBI lineage: Eukaryota > Metazoa > Chordata > Actinopteri > Kurtiformes > Apogonidae > Siphamia > Siphamia tubifer. The sequence goes on along the minus strand of CM035802.1, from coordinate 10,395,375 downwards.
ACGATAACAGAACAGAGAAGCACAGGCAAGGAGAAGGAAGGGACCATGTCAGAATCAGGCAAAAGGTCATTAAACGGGGGATGTGCATACCAGAGATAGGTAGGAAAAAAGAGAAACCGAGAAGCCAAAAATGTGTCAAAAACCAAGTGATCAAGACAAGAATAAACATTCATAAGTCACCACCAAGGCAGATAACACAAACACAAGGTATATATACTCAAAGAAACAGGCGGAACACATTGGGAGGTAATTAACGGGGTGGAGAAAATGCCAGTGACAGGAACTAAAGTGAGAAAAATTGAACATGAACCCACATGGCAAAATAAATGTAATTTGGCTGAATTGCAATAAATTGATCTGAAGTCAGATTTAATTCTGACTTCTCTTACAATCTCTGGCAATTTTGTGGTTGTTTCATATTTTGTCCATTTCTAATGTAGAAACTCATCATTGCCCAAATCAAAATGGCATTGAAGGTCCTGTTTATGTACATTCCACTTCCAGTGTACTGGGCGCTGTACAACCAACAGGTACAGTTACGATAAAGCTTTTCTTCATTTTAACTGCCAGTGGAAACTGTGCTAAATTATATATCTAACCTAAAGGGCTCCAGATGGATTCTACAAGCCACCAACCTGAACGGAAACTTTGTAAGTTTGATGATGAAAAAACTAAATCGACTGTACATTATTTTCATTAACTTAAACCATGAATTCACAATCTATGATATGTTTTCAGGGGGTGTTTGTTATACAGCCTGATCAGACGCAGGTATGTTTGTGTTTTTTATCACATTGGACTCATCTACTGCATTTCATTCATGACAATTCACTGTAAAATGTTTTTTTTATTTCTCAGATAATCGAGTCCATCCTATGCCTGACTCTGGTGCCTGTTATGAACAGGTTCATTTACCCTCTGATCAAGAAATGTGGCCTGAACTTCACGTAAGTTTCATTAAAACTATAAATTGGTGGAAATAAGTACACCACAAAAAACATGGGATCATTGTAAGAATGCAATTTTAAACCATATTTATTAAACATAAGCTCCAAACAAATACATTGAAGTCAATTTACTAAATATTTAACAAAAAAGGTATAAAATATGTAAAATACAAAATAGTATAAAATATATAGATGGATATTTCCACTTCTATAAAAACTGTTGAAAAAATTAAGCTAGATTTACTTAAATGATTTTAGTTAAACCTTCGAACATAATCCTCTATGAAGGAACATCAACACTGGCAGTGCTCGCATGAATTTGAGCATTCAGGCTCTTTAATCTCCCATGCGTCCTTTCCTTCGAAATGCTCACTGGCGGCCATGGAAGCATCCGATTCCAACCCAACACAGACATCAATTGTCTTTGAGCCTGGACTAATCTCTCTCCTAAAGTTGTCCTCATTTTCCCTCGTTGAAGTAGTAGGGGCATCAGTAGCATTAGCAACAATGCTAGTAGTAGCACTCCTGGCCACAGCAAACAAATTATCTATTTTAAAACACCTGGAAGTGTCATCTTGAAGAGCTTTCTACTTTTTGTCCCAAATCTCTGCTCCCACTTTGTCTTCTTACCATCTGTTTACATGAATTGTCAGGTGGATATATGTCCAACACGCATCCTTCTTCACATGGACCTGCACCACTCATGAGTCATCACATCAGACGACAGCCTTTACCACATACCCCATCATGAATTTTTTTAACAAAAATACAGCAAATACAAAAGGAGTATCATAGTTTGGCTTCAACAAAGTACTACTTATTATATTTTAGCATGTTGTAAGAATATTACAGATCCCCAGGTACTTAAACTCCTCCACCTGAGGTAGGACCATCCCACCGACCTGGAGAGGGCACTCTATCCTTTTCTGGCTGTGTTTTTTGCCAATTGTTATGAAATGTTTATAAAAATGACTAAATATGTATAAAACAGAGTGTTATATAGCTGAAAATACCATGTCTTCCAGTTCTATAAACATCTTGAGTCTTCTCACCAGGGCAGCTGTGGCTAGGTTGGAAGAGCGGGTCTTCCATTGACTGAAGGGTTGGCAGTTTGTGTCCCAGCTCTGGCTGTTCAGATGTTGACGTGTCCTTGGGCAAGACACTGAAGCCTAACTTAGGTTCCCAGTAGGTCTAGCAGAACCTTAGAAACCTACTGGTGTGTGGATGAATGGATGAATGTGAGTCTAATGTAAAGTCTTTTGAGTACCATGAAGGTGGAAAAGTGTTAGTATATAAGTGCAGACCATTTACCATGATGATGGTGTTGTACAAGAAACACCTCAGGGATGCACTGGGACGCATCCTCAGTGATGTATCCTGGGGTCACTGGGTGTTTCGGGTCTCGCAACATCATACACCCTCGCCCAGGCGACCCAGCCGGGGTTGATCAAGCCCCGACTTGCGTCCCAGCAGCAGTCCACGGGTCAGCCCTCTTTATCCACAGCCACCGAGTGGCCTGTTCTGCGGCCTCACTTGCGGCTCTAATGGCCCTCTTCTTTGCCACTCCTGCAACTCCCAAGCGGCTCAGGACTTTGCAGAGTGACCGTCCTGCAAAGCCCCTACATCCAACCTCTATGGGCTCATAGAAGGTTCTCCAGCCTCTCACCCTACACTCCTCCACCAATTCCTGGTACTTGGCCCGCTTTCTCTCGTTAGCTTCCTCCATACGCTCTTCCCAGGGCACTGTTAACTCCAGTATGATCAGGTGTTTTGAGGCCTTAGAGGTGATGACCATATCTGGACGGAGGGATGTTGTTATTATGTGCTGAGGGAATCTCAGCTGCTTTCCCAGGTCGACCTGCAGCTCCCAGTCAGATGCCATGTGGAGGAGACCTGTTGTCACACGCTGGCCGGCACGGGGTTTCTCTCCAGCTTTAATAAAAGGGACTGGCTTCTTTGGCACCTTATGGTGCTGGCTGGAGTTGATGGCTGAGGCTAAGCTCTCTGCAATGGCCTTAAGCACCTGATCGTGGCGCCAGCGATAGCACCCGTCAGCCAGGGCCTTTGGACAACAGCTGAGCAGGTGTTCCAGCGAGCCTCTTCCAGAGCAAAGAAGGCATGAGGGTGTTTCGCTCTTTCCCCAGACATGGAGATTTGCTGGGCTTGGCAGAGCATCGTAGACCGCTTGCACTAGGAAGCGGACCCGATGAAAGTCTCCCTGGAGGATGTTTGACCAGGAGATCTTGCGCTGTAGTGCGCTCTCCCACCTTGTCCATGCTCCCTGCTGCCGCAGTCCCACCGCCCTGCTCACTCGCACTTCCTCTATACCTGCTCGGACCTCTTCCTGGATCAGATGGTGTCTTCTCCTGCCGCATATCTGGCTGATCGGGGTCCTTGGGAAGTATCCCAGCCCTGCTCTGCCTGTTGCCACGGTGCCCACCAGTGTCTTTTGTCTGAGTCGTGACTCTGCAACCTCCACTGCTTTCCTAGCCTCCCACTTCCTCCCTGTCCTCACCTCGATGCCAGCTGAAGACACCTTGCAGTCCCTGGAGTCCCTGTACTGCAGGGCTTCTCTGGTGCGTGCCACCATAAATTCTTCAGTGAGGCCACTGAAGGGGAGCTGCAGTGTGTTGCTTGTCCCATAAAGAGCAGCGCTGGTGAGGCTGCGTGGAAGACCCAGCCATTTCCGAAGAAAGCCACTGATCTTCCTCTCCCAGGACTCCACTGCCGTCATTGAGACCGAGTAGATTTGTAGAGGCCACAGGATTCGTGGCAGGATAGAGTGCTGGTAGATCCAGGCTTTAAATCTACCGGGCAGGCCAGACTTGTCCACCTTGGTGAGCCAGGTTCCAAGCTCAATGCTGGACTTCAGGATGGCAACCGAGTCTTTCATGCTGGAGTCAAAGAGTTTCCCCAAACTCTTGACAGGTTGCTCTGTGATGGTTGGAATGTCATTTCCTATTTTTATAACAAATTAAAACACCACAGTGATGCAACAACCCATGCTGCACATTTGTGTTTTTTGTCAGTGGTTCCGGGGAATTTAAGAGGGTTTTGGAATTCAGTTCCCCACAGGAAAAAGTGGTAAAATTATTTTAAATACACACTGCATTCAAAAGAATATGAATTTTACTCTGGACCTTTCTTGTGATAAAAACCAATACAAACACTCAAATTAACCCTTCCTGAGTCTCTTTTTGTTCAGATGGATGGATGAATGGATGGATGGATGGACGGATGGATGGCCATTGGTGGTGGTTATTTATTGTCTTTATGAACCTTCAGATCTTATTTCAACTTTGACTGATGCTGAAATTTCTCACCATTAATGTGTCTGTCTTTATATTAAATTAAATACATCAGTAAGAAACATGTCGTACATGTAAATTCAACAGACCCTTGAAGAGAATGACAGTGGCAATGTTTCTGGTTGCGATGGCGTTTGTCTGCACTGCTCTGGTTCAGCTTCAGATTGATGTGAGTAAAAACACATCCATCATTTTATCTTCTGTCACATGAGGGACACATTTATCACAAAAGTAAAGTCCATAAAATGTCTTCATTCATGGTAAACACTGCTCATTTTTATGGTTTTCAGCAAACATTACCAACCTTCCCATCTGCCTCCGAGAGTCAAATAAAGTTACTGAACATGGGAACTAATCCAGTGACAGTTAAAGTGAACCAGATGAACCCAGTGGAGGTTCCTGCTGCTCAGGTAGGTTTTCATATCAATAACTCAACAGTGACCTTGAATTCTGAAATAATTTTGGAGTCAAAATGTTGTAGTCAGTTGTGTGAACCTAAACCATTTCTTTATTTTGCAGGCGAGTCCTGACTACTTAACAGTTAAAGAAGAAACAACCAGTATTTCCATAGTCGGCACTGATGTTTCCAAACAATTTAAGTTGACATTTAAAAGAAGACAAACACTCCTCATTCCTTCAAATTTCTCTCAGGAATGGTTATTGGTGAGTGTCAACTTTGAAAACATGGAAACCAAACTCACAGAATCGTTCAAATGTATATAGCTAATGAATGAAAATGTATATGTGTCTCAGATTGAAGATGTTACTTCTAAACCAGAAAAAGGCACCAATGCAGTACGGTAAGTTCCAAAATAAGAAATGCTTAAGCTGCGTCCCATTACTAGCACTTCCACTCACTTTTACTACTAACACTCACGTTTGCACTTTCATGTGAAAGTGTAGGACAGGTTTCTCCAATTAGATTTTATCAAGGGCCAAATTCTGACCTGTGCACCAAGCAGAGGGCCACAGCACCTATGGGGCACACGGTGGCAGGGAGGGGGGCGCCACAATAGCCCCACTCCAGTGACAATACTGATAAAAATGTTGAATCTGTACTTAGTGCATTATAACATTATTAGTTGTGCCTGGGATTCAGTAATACTATTTGTCAGGGTCACACAAAGACAAATTGCACCCTGGAAACAAAATCTGAGAACCAACCATTTACTCCAAATAAATATTTGGTTATTACAGTCTGCTTGGAAAGTTGACAGATTTATAACAGCAGCTAGTTAACTCAAAGTAAAATTTTTAAATTATACTTTGCTAGTCTGCTGGAACAAATCAAGAGTAATACAGTTATAACAGCAGCCATTTGGACATACTTAAAAAATAAATAATAAAATATATATATATATATATATGTTTGTCAAGGGTTCACTTGACTTCAGTGGTTTTTCATTTATTTAAACCCAAGTCCAAAACCAGCAGTGATGAGGAGTGCACAATTTTTACAGTGTAAAAATACCAAAAAAAAACAGGGAAAAGAAAAAATACTTACAAGAGATCTCAAAACACAGTAAAATAAAGTTGGTCTCTTTTACAATTCACCACTAAAAAAACAGATTTCAGGTACACTCTTACTTCAAATTAAAATCTGTGTAAATCTACAGAATTTATCTCCAACTACACCCCCCCCCCACACACACACATACACACTACTGGGAAAAGCTCCCCATTATATATCCCTAAGCCCCACCCATGGCCATACCTATTATCATATTATTTAATTAACAATCTACAATATTTACATGGAACATACATCAAACTGAAATCATATTAACTCATATAAACAATGGCACCAATTATCCTCCATACATAAACACAAACAGAATAAAAACCCAAAACAATGAATAAATGTCTGTCCTGTAGTCAATGGTCCCAACCTTTTTATTACTGCGGACCGGTCAACGTTTGACAATTTTACCACGGACAAGGGGTGGTTACGTAGATTGTTTATATCGGTCGCCGCAAATTATACAGAGTGGGTCTGACCTGTGGGAAGCACCTATCACCATAAATCCATATTTCAAGTCCAACCCCTGGTATTGTCTGTTAAAAACTTTCCTTTTCTTGGCAGTTGGAGGCTCTTCTTCTGTCTCTTCAGTCGCCTTTTCCAAACACATCTGTTTTTACTGACTTTGCTAACATGTGGGTTACATTTTGTGACATTCAAATGACAGATGTAACCAACAGAATCCGGTTATTTTTCAAAATAAAAAATTGTTCAGACTCGGATAATAAATACAAGAGAAATAATGAATGAATTAAGTAATTATTAGGCGGGAGGCGGCCGTTACCAAGTGACCCATGGACCGGCCCAGGGGTTGGACACCACTGCTGAAGTCAATAGTTTGATGATGTGTTCACTGAAGCCTGTGAGGGTATAACAGTGGTCTGGTTCTGCAGCAGGTGTGTGTGTGCGCCTCCAGACGCCCACCATATGGGGAAATGACTGAGTAGTCAGGCAAGGTCCAGATGACAATGTTCAGTTTAAACATATGTTGCAGGAGAGCCGCGCTGCACACACTCCAAAAAAGATGAGAAAAAAGAAAAACACACGCGGGGTAGAGATGATGGAGCGCTTATGTCGCAACGTTACAATATTTCAAAAAAGAATGTTTTTGCTCACAATTTGGTGTGGACCAGTCTGTGTCCTCTCATGGGCCAGGAGTGGACTGCGGGCTGCCTGTTGGGGAACGCTGGTGTAGGGTATCCCATTATGTTTGAGGAGGAGTCCAAGTGCTAAAAAATTACTTCAAACCCCCCCTACCAGTGTTAGGTCATATCACCCAAAAAAAAAAAAAACATGACAATAAACAGCTGGACTTGTTTTGTATGTTTCCATCATTATCATCATCTTTATGTTTCATCTTTATGTTTCGAAGGAATCACATCATTTACAACTAAATAAATAGGATGTTGTTTGCTGTTTTATTTGAGACATGCAAAAACTAATTAATTAATCTTCAGAGAATAAAAATAGACAAATAGACTAACCTGTGTCAATGCGCTAAGGGTGAGAAAGCTGAGGAGGCGTCTTCTCTTCTCTGTAATCCCTTTTGTTTAACAGCCGAAAATGTCCATCAATGTACATCAAAGAAAGTCACGCTTGACATTATAGCATGTGACATGTTTTTTTTTTCCCCCCATAGTGTCCAAATCTGTAGGGAAAGATGAGACTTCTTAATTAATTTTTCGACGGATAACTCACTTTTGAAGTGGAAGTGCTAGTAATGGGACGCAGCCTTAGAAAATGAACAAATGGCTGTTTACTGTTAAAGTCTATCTGCATCTTGACTTTCAAACAGATAGAAAGATTTCAGATGTTTTAGTGACTGTGTTTAGACCTAATGCCCATTATGTTTTTGCTTCTATTTCAGTTTTGTAAATGGAATGAATGAGATGATGACGATTACAGATTTTGGTGTCATTGAGCCCTTTTATTACTCCAATTACACCCTGTTAAAAAATGGAAGGTAAGGAGTGTTTTATTTTATCCTTTACTTAATCTTCTTGATACAACACCAGAGACAAACGGGACCCACATGCAAAACTCACAGACCAAAATACTGCAGGTGCTGCACTGGGGACGCTGCTTCAACAGGTGTCACCAGGAAGGGGTTAATCGAAGCAGCAACTAGGGAACAGGGCAAAGATAAGGTCAAAAAACAGATCAGGGTCAGAACCAGAAATCCAGCCAAGGCAGACAGGGAAAAACTCAGACATTACTTGTGTACATGCGAGGGTCATAACACGAGGGCAGAAACTGAAACAGACAGAGAGGAGACAAACTCAGTGTCAGTGGACGATTCTGGATCCAGTAATTTGAAGCAGATTAAGACAGGCAAAGCAGATGAGAGAGAGACAAAAGAACAGAACAAAGTACCTAAACAGATCAATGACCAGAGAGTACAAGATGAGAAGTAAACCGCTGATTTGCTGCAGAGGGACAAAACAAATTTGTGATTTGACAGAGAAACAGGAGGAGCTTAAATAGGGAGTTAAACAGGTGAGACACATCAGGTGAAATTAAAAAGGTGGCATGACAAATGCCTGTGCCAGGAAGGAAAAAAAAGACAGAGTGAGACATGAACCCACAAAAAAAATAAAAGCTCAGACAGAAATAACAGGAAGACAAACAGAAAATCACAAAATGAGACAATAAAAGTCCAGATTGTTACACGTCTAAAATGTGCCAGTCTTTAATATGTAACTGATTTTTTCCCCTTTAATTATCAGGAAATCTTTTAGAATACAATCTGGAGCAGAGTCATGTGAATACAGTACTACCTTTGGATTTGGAAGTTCATGTACTTTTTTTATCTCCAGTACTTTTAACTTCGGAACAAATGTAAGTTTTAACAAAAAAAATTATTTATGTAAAATTTACCTCCAACTATTTTTCATTTGTAGTAATTTTGTCATCTACAGTTAATGATATTTTATAATGGTGTGTTATGCTAACTATTGTTAAACATAGTTTTTGTTTGTTCTTTGTTCTTTTTTACACATGCAAGTTTACATCTTTTTGAAGTATAATTTGTTATTGTGTGATCTGAAAGATTTGTCATTTATAACAATTGATGGCAGATGGAAATTTATGAAACAAACATATATATATATATATATATATATATATATATATATATATATATGGATAAATTGGATAAATTATAAATTGGATAAATTATATATATATATATATATATATATATATATATATATATATATATATATATATATAATTTATCCAACACCAGACCTTTCTGTGTGGAGTTTCCATGTTCTCCCTGTGTCTGTGTGGCAGAATTGCCACCTGTTCCAGTTTTTCCTGATTATCATGGTCTGTCCTGAACTTTAAAAAAAAAAATCTGGGACAGTGAATGTCCTGTATTTTGTACATGATGAGCAAAATCTGTATTTCCCACACTTGATTGGTTAGTGTGGGGCGTTTTCTGTTTCTGTGAAGGTATAGGAGCGGAATTAAACAAAGAGGGGCGGAGTTTTATACATACTGTCACACACACACACACAGGAGGGAGGGAGGTGAGAGAGCAGAGAGACCACAAAGAAAACAGACTGGAAAGGTAAAAATACAATGAGTCAACAACAGGAAATTGAGTAAATTTTGGACTAATTTCAATGACATTGACTAAAGGCCAATTATAGAGTGTGAAAAACCAAAGTTTCATATAGAGCTGGCTCTAGCCATAAGCTGCACAGGTAACAGAGAACCCCCCCCCCCCCCAAAACCATTTATTTATGTATCAATGTATTCATTTATTTATTCACTTCTATCACTGTAGTCTATAAATAAAGGTTTATTTAGGTCTAGCCACACTCCATAGACCCTCAGACCAGATCAGTTCCAGTTAACCAAACACAATGCTCCAGCTGTGTAGTGAGATTGTAGTGTGAGTTTAGCACAATGACGACAGTGTAGATTGCAGAAGAATTACAAAATTTTATATGTAGTCTATAGTCGGATAAGCAGTAGGTATGTCCCAGAGACGTGGACAGAACCTTGGTTTGCAATGGTACTCACATCCAGCATCCTACAGCTCCACCTCTGGAGACATCAGAAGCAGCATGAGAGGAAGTAGAAGCGTGGCTGCCGTGGGGGATTTACAGCTAAGATAAGAGCTAACCCGTTCTGACCTCGCCTTCGCCCATTGTAGCTGGATTAGGCCCCCAGTGACCCCCGTGACCCTAGTGAGGATAAAACAGGTTCAGATGACGAGACAAAAAAAATTACTGTCATTTTACATTGTTTTACACTGCTTATTACCATTTTTTAAGATATTTTAACCTTAAACCAAAATACCTAAATGTAGATGAAAATAATTAAAAATTCTGTTTTAGTTTGCTATAACAAGAATGACTTTTTGTGGCAACAGTTACATACATTTTTCTCTGCATTTAACTTTAGGTGATTTCTCACCATTTACTCGTACTCGTCATCTGAACTCGCTTTATCCTCACTGGGGTCACAGGGGGTCACTGGGGGCCTAATCTAGCTACAATGGGTGAAGGCGGGGTATACCCTGTATGAGTCTCCAGTTCATCTCAGGGCTGAACATATATAGACAAACAATCACTGTCACATTCACACCTATGGACAAGTTAGATTAACCAGTTAACCTATCAGTGCATGTGTTTGGATTGTGGGAGGAAACTGGAGAAAACCCACGCAGACACGAGGAGAACATGTAAACTCCACACAGAAAGGTCTGGTGTGGGATTAGAACCAGGGTTCTTCTTGCTGTGAGGCACGAGTGCTAACCACTGCACCACCGTGCGGCCCTTATCACCATTTAATATTATGTTATTCCCTCAATTTTTGACTATGTAGTGGTTCATAAACATTCAGAGCTAATTTAAAGGTAATTTTTTCCTCTTCTCATAGAAATGATTCTGACAATGTGGTTTAACTAAAAACTCTAACTCAGTATGTAGTCATTATCCCTGGTCAAAGATAATTACTGATATGTATAAAGAATAGTGATGCACGGGTCGACCGCTTTTTTAACTAAACCGACCGCTATAAAATATATTTGAAAAGAACAGACCCGACCCGCTTCTCAACCCGCATTTTAAAAATGTAATCAATGGTCTTTATGAACATCAACTGACCTTACTCACATACCTGCATGAAAATCCAATGTCATTGGGGTCAGCAACCTGTAACACTCAAAGAGACATTTGAACCTGGTTTGCACAGAAAAAGGAAAACACTGGGAGCTGCTCATCATCTTTAAAAAATCTCTGTGTCCCAAACTTTCCTTTTTTCGTTAGTATGTTTCCGGAGCTTCTACTCTCCTAACTTGACTTTCTCTCTTGTTCCCTCCATACCGTAGGTTACTGACGACATTGTATGGGACCTTCACAGACATTCAGTTAATGAAGCGTATTTACTAGGTTATTTTAATGTTTATCTCAAATGACAAATGACTTGACCGCCCGCAACCCAAATATTATTACTAATATTTTTTAATGACCCGTAACTGCAGATGACTGCAGGTGACCGTGGGCACACACTCACTTCGGGTCAGCATGTGCATCACTGATAAATAAGAATAAAAACAATACACAAAACACAATTATTCCATATTTATGAGCACCAGTTTATATCATTAACTAAGCATGAAAACAAACACACTGCAAACACTTACTTGTCAAATTACATTGATTTTACAAGTAAATTAATGCTACAAAAAGTGAACATGTTTCCATAATCACAATGAGCCTCTGATTGTCTAAAAATGGCACAACGTACGCACTTGAAAAGTTCAAAAGCTGCATTTTACCCCAAATAATTAAATAATACTATAAGAGGATTGGTGTTTTGAAGGTTATTAACATTTGATAGATGTTCCTGAGTGGTAGGTTTTTTTTAAAGTAAATTTCACTTGTGTAGTGATTTTAGTTATATAGTAATTCCTATTTGCTCTGCTGTTAAACTTGAAAATGAGAGTCTCTGAAAACCAACATTTTATAAGGTAAAGCACTTCGAAATGATTTGGTTTGGTGTTGTTGGATTTTAAATAAAATTAAAAAAAAAATAATAATAAAATTTTAAAAAAGATATTATTTTATTTAAACTCAAAGTGTCGATAAAAGTATAATTATTTCTGCTTTTTGATTTAGTGTCAGGAGTCTATCATTGCAGTCGAGGACATCAAACCCAACACAGTTCACATGGCTCTTCAGATCCCACAGTACTTCTTCTTGGCTGCTGGTGATGTCATGTTTTTTGCTACATGTCTGGAATTCTCTTACTCACAGGTAAAGATAGAATAAAAATATCAGCACATGATCCACAACGTATTACCTCCAGCAAGGAGGTATTAAATTCAAGTCTGTTTGTTTGTCTGTCTGTCAGCAGGATTACACAAAAAGTTCTAAACTCATTTTGATTAAACTTTTAGGAGTGATAGATAATGCGTCGAGGAAGTACCCATTAGATTTTGAGCAATGAAGGTCAAAGGTCAAGGTCACATTAACGGTCAACATCTAAAACACATCAGTGGTAACATCTCAGGATTCAGACAAGATATTATCTCGTGTCTTTTGCATTCCTATCGTCTCACCTTCGGCCATCAGATGGGTCAACACCTATGGCTCCATCACGTCATGTGTGATTGAAAAATCAAGCCTTGGTGGAGGTCTTCTGTCTCTTGACTGCGAATTTGACTGTCAATTGGTTCGTTTTTGTTCTGTCATCGGGCTTCTTGACCTTTACATGATGAGTCAAGTTAGAGAAGAGAATGAAAGGTTATCCACACAAGAGGCCAAAAATTAAGAAATTTTAAAAGCAATGCGTGAGGTCAGAGAAGTATAGCCTACTGCATATCCTATAGGCCTATACTAATTCACAATCATTCTAATGACTGCCGCGTTCTTACCTCCGACCGTGGACAGTGACTAAGTTATACAAAGAGTGCACTTATTTTGGCAGAACCACCCAGGTCCAAACCCTGTTTATTTAACAGTAAATAATAGCACATCAATAACAGTCTACTGTAATACAGATGGTTAAGTAGAAGGCCAACCCCCCCCCCCCCCCCCCCCCCCAAAAAAAAAAAAACAAAAACAAGCAGACACTAAATGACAATCAAATTGCTGAGTCATGTTATACAACACTCCACACACAGACAACACACATAAACATCACTGTGATGGTGAACATAAATAATTAAGCAAAAAAAAAAAAAAAAAACTCAGCCAGCAGTGGCATCAGTTTCGCTTATACAACACAACAGTGTAGGCCTGTTAAGTCTGCTAACTTAATTTGTAGCAAGAGTGCAGCATGTGAGATGACCTTTGTGAACTCAACACACTCAATAAACTGGGGCACATTTCAGTTGTTTTATTTTTCCCATGCAATCAGGAAATAAGCATTTATAAATAGAATAATTTAGCAATAATAATAATTTTTAAAAAATCTGATATTTGTGATTTAAGTGGGCCCTCCCCCAAAGGGCTGGTCCATGTAGGCCTGGGGTGACCCCCCCACCCCCCACCCCACCCGCTAATGTTCTGAATTTCTTTGTAATTTTTCTGTTGTTAAGGCCCCTAGCAACATGAAATCACTGCTGCTAGCAGGATGGTGTCTTTCTGATGCTGTTGGAAGCATCATTGTGCCGATTGTTGCTAAGGTTGTAGCGTTTCCTAAACAGGTACAAAAATGTGTCTATAAAATGGAACATTAATCTAATATTCAAAGACCCAAAGGTTTATAATATGACAGTGATTTCCATGTATTGTGTGATTGGTTAATAACTGTTTCCCTTCTTTTCCAAAGTGGGCAGAGTACGTCTTCTTCGCCTCTCTCATGGTCGCAGTGTGCTTCATTTTCTCCATCATGGCATGTTTTTACACCTACACCGACCCAACAGAAATTGAGGCCCAGTTCATGAAGGACGGTGATGATTATGATGATCATGACAAAAAGAAGAAAGCATCGATTGAGATGAAGAGAAACTCAGATGCATCTCAGGACTATGGTGATAAACAAACCAAACTGTGAAGGATCTAAAAACCAATATGTGAGTGTGTGTGTTGATGATTTATATATTAATAATCAGGGCTCTAAATTAACTTTTTTCATCACCAGCCATTGTGGCTAGTAGTTCATATCGTTTCTTCAAACATATGATCAGTTTTTGGTTTTTTTTGCATTTTCACATTCAACTCCTAACTTCTTTACTTTTTATCTCCACTGTCCCCATTAAATATCTGTAAACATACACTCACATTACATCTTGTTGCTTTTACATTTTCTCACCTTTCACTGTTAACACTTCTTTACTGTTCTCACCTATATTACAATACCGTTACTGTTACCTCAGACTTGACAACATCCCCTCCAGCCTTTGCCCTTTTCTCACCCCCACAGATTTAAAAAAGTAAACACATTTAACAGCACACGTCCAATTTATTTATTTACTTTTTAGTTAATCACTACATAAACTTTCTTAAACCATGGACTCACTGTCTCATTTCCTCAGCCTATTTGTGGACTCACCAACTCACCAAAGATAGCACCAAATCCCCATATGTGCCCGTTATGATCAATTCATTTGGGCTTATTAGCAATCCTGTGAAACACACAAGTATCCCTACAGCCTGGCGCGCTTTCACGCGTTACAGGGCGCGTTCTGGCATGCGCACTGGTGCATGCAATGGCACGCATTCTAGCACGCAATGGCAGTGCTAGAACGCGTGCCATTGCGCGCACAGCGCCAGCATATGACCGTGCTATTTTTTTTTTTATCCTTCCCCTGTCTTTTTTTTCGTCTTGCTTGCTTCGGCCCAGGCAGCGCCCCTATGGCAAGCCAAAGTGTTCACATAGCCACGCCTTGTGTTTATTATATCACGCGTTACAGAACGCATTCTAGCTCGCGCACTGGTTCAATTCAATTCAATTCAATTTTATTTATAAAGCCCTAAATCACAACAAAGTCGTCTCAGAGGGCTTTACAAAAACATAATCAACTACAGAAATACATGAAAAGTCCCAGGCATCCCCTGTCCTTAGACCCTCCTTCTCGGCAAGAAAAAACTTCCAAACCCAGTGGGAAAAAGAAGAAATCTTGAGGAGAACCACATTGAAGGAGAGATCCACTCCCATGGACGGACAGGCTATAGATGAACGTCCATGTATAAATGCACGAAGGGGGGCTGGTCCAGACAGGCAGGGGCGGTGGTCCGGGGTCACAGGTCAGCACAGGCGAGATACTCCAGATCCTGTCGTCCATGGCTCCCGTGCAGGCACTGTCAGGAGGGCCACCACTCCCCCCAGGGGGGAAGGGGGGAAAGGGGACACCAGGTGACTAGTCATGAACAGACTTGGTAAGAAAGATGTGTTATAAAAATTACAGAAACAGATGTGAGAAAGAGAAAGAGAAGAAAGAACTCAGTGTCTGTACTTCCCCCAGCATTCTAACTCCTAGGGCAGCCTAGACTGAACTGTGACTCATACATCATGTATACATGATATATGAGTCACATAATTTTTAACTAACCTGACCATAGGCTTTCTCAAACAGGAATGTTTTAAGCCTGATTTTAAATGTAGAGACTGTTTCGGCATTTTTAATATTAAAGGGAAGATGATTCCATAAGACAGGGGCCTGATAACTAAAGGCTCTAGCTCCTACTGTACTTTTAGAAACCCTAGGAACTTTCAGTAAACCTGCATTCTGAGAACGAAGGGTTCTATTGGGTTGGTACGGAACCAGATCATCTTTAAGATAAGAGGGGCCCATACCATTAATGGTTTTATATGTAAGGAGGAGGATTTTAAATTTAATTCTAGACTCAACTGGAAGCCAGTGAAGGGTTTGGAGCACAGGCGTGATGTGTTCTCTTCTATTTGATCCTGTTAATAATCTTGCTGCTGCATTTTGAACCAGTTGCAAGCTTTTTAGGGAATATTTAGGACATGCTACAAGTAAGGAGTTACAATAATCTAATCGTGATGTAACAAATGCATGAATTAATTTTTCTGCAGTCGTTTTAGACAGAATATTCCTAATTTTGGCTATGTTGCGCAGGTGAAAGAAGGCTGTTCTGCAAGTTTGTTTGATATGCATTTTGAATGAAAGATCTGGATCAAATAAAACTCCTAAATTTTTAACTGTGGCACTGGGTGTTACGCTTAAGTTGTCCAGAGTAACTATCTGGTCAGTTAGGGAGTCTCTCGCATCTTTAGGACCAATTATAACGACTTCAGTTTTTTCAGGGTTCAGTAAAAGATAATTAGCACTCATCCAAATTTTTATGTCTTGTACACAAGTACTTAGTTTATCTATTTGCCTGGTCTGGTCAGGTTTAATCGATAAATATAGCTGTGTGTCATCCGCGTAACAATGAAAATTAATGCCATGATTTGTAATGATGTTACCTAAAGGGAGCATATATAGTGTAAACAAAATAGGCCCAAGGACTGACCCTTGAGGAACGCCATAATTAACTCTGGAGGACTGCGATGATTGTTTGTTGATGTGAACAAATTGGTAGCGATTAGATAAATATGATTTAAACCAGCAGAGGGCTGCTCCTCTAAGACCTATATCATATTCTAATCTGTGCACTAAGATACTGTGGTCAATGGTGTCAAAGGCTGCACTAAGGTCTAATAACACCAGGACGGATATTAGTCCGATGTCAGCGGCTAATAATAAGTCATTAGTAACTTTAACTAACACCGTTTCAGTGCTATGATGGGCACGAAAGCCAGACTGAAACTGTACAAATAAACTATTATCCTGCAGGAATTGGCACAGCTGTTTAACTATTACTCGTTCTAAAACCTTTGACAGGAAGGGCAAATTGGATATAGGCCTATAATTGGCTAAAATGTCAGGATCTAGGGTAGGCTTTTTCAGAATTGGTTTAATAACAGCATATTTAAATGACTGTGGCACATATCCAGTAATTAATGAAGTGTTAATTATATTTAGGACAGTGCTAATAATTAGGGGCATAAAAGGGGTAAAAGAGTTTTGTTGGGATTGGATCCAAGAGGCAGGTGGCTGATTTGGAAGACATGATAATAGAAATGACATCAGTTTGGTCTACAGTGGTGAAATTATTTAGCGTTACAGAGGGATTTATAAAAAGGCCTAGGTTTGAAAGCGCTACTTTTTCTGATCTAATATTTGGGAGAAATGTGTCTATTTTCTCTCTAATAGTTGATATTTTATTGTTAAAGAACTGCAGGAAATCATCAGGATGGAGCGTGGATGGAATAACTGGTTCCACGGAGGTGTGGCTGTTTGTCAGTCTGGCTACAGTACTGAAGAGGAATCTAGGATTATTCTTGTTTTCTTCTATTATGGATGAGTAATATCTAGTTTTGGCTGTACGCAAAGCTTGCTTATACTTTATTAAGCTATTTTTCCAGGCATTGAGAGAATCTTCTAAGTTGGATCGCCTCCATTGCCTCTCTAATTTACGTGTTGCTTGTTTAATGGAGTGAGTGTCAGCGTTGTACCATGGGGAGGTTAATCTAATCTTAGTAGTTTTTAACTTAAGGGGGGCAACTATATCTAGCGTAGTTTGTAGTGTGAGCATGGTACTATCGACTAACTCATCACTTATACTGGGACTAAATGTGTCCTTTACATAATCACATGACACACGCACAAATAGTGACTGAATTAACTCTTTATACTTTGAGACAGCACGGTCACATAGTATCCTTTTCATTTGCGTTTTAATCACTGAGGTAGAAATATCCTCAAACAAAACCTGGAAGGTCATTAAAAAGTGATCTGAGAGTATGGGATTATGGGGAAAAACCACGAGGTCATTAATTTCAACACCAAGTGTTAAGATCAGATCAAGAGTATGTCTGTGAATGTGGGTTGGTTTATTAACATTTTGGATAAAGCCTAATCCGTCTAGTAGGTCACTAAATGCATTACTAAGAGAGTCAGCGTTGTTATCGACATGTATGTTAAAATCACCAACTATTATAATCCTATCCCAGTTCAACACTACACTGGATAGAAAGTCAGAGACTTCTAATAAAAACTGTGAATAAGGGCCAGGAGGGCGGTAGACTATGGTGCGCTTTCACGCGTTACAGGGCGTGCTCTGGCACACGCGCATTGGTGCACGCAATGGCACGTGGTGCTAGAATGGCCGATTCTGGGCGGAAGCAAGCAAGACAAAAAAAAAAGAGACAGGGGAAGGATTAAAAAAAATAGGACGGTCATATGCTGCCGCCCCAAAGAGGATTGCGCCCTGGTCCGTTGCCCAGCCTGCACTCGCCACCAGCCAAAGTGGCTAGTAAGTTCTTTTTTCTACCCACCAAAATGGATTTTCATCCACATTTGGTGGGTTGGCGGGTGTTAATTTAGAGCCCTGTTAATAATACAGGAGAAATGTAGTTTGTGGAAAAAGACTGGTGACTCTGATTTAGATGAAGTGAGATTTTTTTGGTTAAAAACCCATTGATTAAATGGAAAACAGTTCACTTCTTCCAAGGTCAATGCAGCAATCTCTACAAACTATGTTCTTTGTTTATTGTGTGTCCTCCAATCACATTCCAAAGCTTGTTATGTCAACAATTCACATGTGCTGACTTCGAGCTGAGGAAAGACTGATCCTTTCTGCACACATTGTCAGATTATTCTCTTTACTGTTACTGCTTCAAATTAGACAGAAGATGAAAATGCTAAAACACTAACTTTACAGAGAAATTCACAGTGGAATGGTGACTTATCATATCAAAATTATGATTTCTTATTCCAATTCTGTCGTTTCATCCTAAATATTTAGTAGGACTCAGTATGGACTAAAATACATTTTTGCTTATTCTGAGGAGATAAACTAACACAAAGTGGCAGCCCAATGGTTGTACACAAAGTTTAGGTTAAAACAATGAATTAGATGTATTGGTGCCAGATTGTAGAGCTGTATTATAACCTTTGGTAAAATAATCTGATAAATGAGAAAAGATTGAAAGGAAAACAAATCAAGTTTATTCTGCTTTTACGTACAAATTTAGGCATATACTCATTTAGATCTGCTGATAGTGTTATGGGGAATACCTTTAAATGAGTTAGTTTGAGGGCATTTAAAGACCTTTACAATTCTTTGCATAAGATTAAGTTAAATTTAGGATTTCCTTCTTCTTTTTATTTGGTTGGTTGGCTTGCCAGAGCCAGACAAGCCTTAAATAATATAAACGTTAAAATAAACGGTAGTTTATTAACTAAAATTTTATATCAGTCCTATTTTGAGATGGAAATGGGGGCCTCTTTCGTTTCATTTTGGGGTTTTCTAAAATGGCACAAGGTTTAATGTCTGTATAGTATCATAGTGAATTGACCAGAGATTATATTGAAAATAAACTAAAATAATATGAAAGAGATATTAACAAATTAAAATAAAGGAAACTGAGAGATTTTTACACATGACATTGGTCGGTGATCAAACACCACGCATCCTGGCTTGACCTCTGACCTTTCACCACTATGGAACAGTTCAAAGGCCCCACTATCAGGGATCCTGGAGGTGGTCCAAAACAATGAGTCCGACTAAAATTGATTAATAAAAAGGTTTGATAGATTCAAATTGCAAGTTCTTTTTGAAGTTGTTTATTAACCTGATCACATGACTGACCCAATTAGTAACAAAAGGACATGGGTGGGGGGGGTAGTGGTCACCTCAGTACTAATAAGGACACTCACCTTAAATGACACATTCACACACCACATGCCATGAGACACACATGACATCACAACCTCACTAAGTCTATGGCACCAGTCCTAGAAGATTGACCAGTCCTACAGGACTGCATCTGCCCCAACCCAGTATCAGGAGGTGACCACCTGGGGGGATCAGGATTTGCCCTCTCAGCAAAGTCAACGGTTGAGACACTGTGGAGCCATGAGGGGCGTCAGGAAGGAGGGTGGACTGGTGACCAACAGGAGCCAAATGTTCCGGCTGTTTCTCTCTCTCTCTTTCTGTTCAACACTAGAAAGTGTGGAGACGAATATGGACTGGTGACCCACTGCAACCAGAACCCCTCCAGAGACACTGATGTGAGGCTGAAGGGGGGAAGGGTCACTGTTGGAGGGACACTGACTGTGTGGTGAACCACAAGACCAAAGCCTGAGGTCTCAGCTGAGGTCACCACTTTCCTAATGCAGGAGTTCCAAGTCATCATCATCTTTCCTTGTGAAGGGCGGGGCTTTTATATTCACACCCTCATCCAATGCTTACTTGTTAGGAACTGCACAGTCTTTTGTGTGTAATAAAGTATTTTTGAAAATTACAACTTTTTGAGAATTTCATCATACCTGGGGTACTCATAGCAGAAGTTTATGCCAACTCTTCATTGCCATGCCGAGCTCTATAATGCCTCAGCACTGATGACGTGCTCTTATTGATGTACGACAATTCTGTTGAGAAGAGCCAACCCTTCACCTACAATGAAATAAAAAGTTAATTCATCTGAAAACAAATCAAAACTCTTGATAGAAAAGAGTAGAAACATTAAATATAAAACTATATAACACACACACACATATATATATATATATATATATATATATATATATATATATATATATATATATATATATATATATATATATATAAATACATAAAAAATAAAATTCAACATTTTTTTTATATATATATATATATATATATATATATATATATATTTTTACATTAAATTATACATTATACATTTATATAAGATAGCAATTAAACCCAGTATGTTTAAAGGTAACAACTTCATTGTATTCATCTGCTGTTTAATGTACATACAAATAGCTTACTAAAGTATAAGCAAGCTTTATGTAAAGCCAAAATGAGATATTTCTCATACATAAAAGAAGAAAACAAGAATAACTCTAGATTCCTGTTCAGTACTGCAGGCAGACTGACAAACAGCCAGAGCTCCGTGGAACCAGTTATCGTGTCCATGCTCGATTGCAATGAATTCCTGCAGTTCTTTAACAATAAAATATCAACTATTAGAGATAAAATAGATAAACTACTCCCAATTATTAGATCAGAAAAAGCACTGGTCCCCAACCTAGGTCTTTTTATAAACCCCTCTGTAACACAAAATTATTTCGCCACTGTAGACCAAACTGATATAAACTCTATTGTCATGTCTTCCAAATCAGCCACCTACTTCTTAGATTCAATTAAAAAAAAAAGTTAAATAAATTCATCTCCTAATTATTAACACTGTACTCACTGGATATGTGCCACAGTCTTTTAAATATATATCCAATTTGACCTTCCTCTCAAAAGTTCTAGAAAGAGTAATAGTTAAACAGCTGTTTCAACACCTGCAAAACAACAGTTTATTTGAACATTTCCACTCTGGCTTTTCGAGCTCATCACAGACTGAAACCGCATTAGTCAAAGTCACTAATGACACATTAGCCACTGATGATGGATTAGTATGGACCCTGGTTCTGTTAGACCTTAGTGCAGCCATTGACACAATTGACCACAGTATCTTAGTGCAGAGATTAGAATGTGACATAGGTATTAGAGGAGCAGTCCTCTGCTGGTTGAAATCATATTTATCCAATCGGTAAAAGTTTGTCAACGTTAATCAACAATCATTGTCATTCTCCAGTGTTACTTATGGTGTGCCTCAAGGGTCAGTCTTTTGCTTACACTGTACATGTTCCCTTTAGGTAACATCATTAGAAATGATGGCATTAACTTTCAGTGTTACGCGGGTGACACGCATCTGTATTGATTAAACCTGATCAGACCAACTAAATACATAAACTAAGTACATGTATCCAAGACATAAAGACTTGGCCAATTATCTCCTACTGAACCCTGAAAAAATGAAGTAATTAAAAAAAAGGTCCTAAAAATATGAGACTTCCTAACTGACCAGATAATTACCTTAAACAAGTTGAGTGTAACATCCAGTGCCAAAGTTTAAAACTTAGTTTTATTTGATCCAGATCTTTCATTCAAACACACATTAACCAAACAAAACAGCTTTTTTTCACTTGCGTAAAATTAGGAATATTTTGTCTAAAAACGTTGCAGAAAAATTAATTCATGTATATTTTACATCTAGTTTAAATTATTGTAATTACTTAATTGTAAGCATGCCCTGAATATTCCTTAAAAAACTTTCATCTGGTTCAAAATATGGCAACAAGATTATTAACAGGATCAAACAGAAGGGAACACATCATCCCTGTATTCCAAATCCTTCACTGGCTTCCAGTTGAGTTTAGAATTGAATTTAAAATCCTCCTCTTTACAGATAAAACCATTAATGGTATGGGCCCCTCTCATCTTAACTCATTGACTGCCAGCTATGTTCAGAACACATTGCGAAAAGGCAGATATATATGTCTTTGGTAGTCAATGAGTTCAATTCAATTTTACTTATAAAGCCCTAAATCACAACAAAGTCGCCTCAGAGGGCTTTACAAAAACACAATCATCTACTGAAATACATGAAAAGTCCCAAGCATCCCCTGTCCTTAGACCCTCCTTCTCTGCAAGAAAAAACTTCAAAACCCAGTGGGAAAAAGAAGAAATCTTGAGGAGAACCACATTGAAGGACAGATCCACTCTCATGGACGGACAGGCTATAGATGAACATCCATTTATAAATGCAGGGGGGGGGGCTGGTCCAGACAGGCAGGGGCAGGGGTCACAGGTCGGCACAGGCGAGATACTGCAGATCCCATCGTCCATGGTTCCCGTGCAGACATTGTCAGGAGAGCCACCACTCCCCCCAGGGGGGGAGGGGGGAAAGGGGACACCAGGTGACTAGTCATGAACAGACTTGGTATGAAAGATAGGTTGTAAAAATTACAGAAACGGGTGTGAGAGAGAGAAAGAGAAGAAAGAACTCAGTGTCTGTACTTCCCTCAGCATTCTAACTCCTAGGGCAGCCTAGACTGAACTGTGACTCATACATCATGTATCCATGATGTATGAGTCACATTCTCAAACAGGAATGTGAAAGATGATCTGGTTCTCTACCAGCCCAATAGAACTATTTGTTCTCAGAATGCAGGTCTATTGAAAGTTCCCAGGGTTTGTAAAAATAAAGTATATGCTAGAGCCTTTAGTTACCATGGTTGCTGTCTTATGGAATCAGCTTCCATTTAATATTAAAGAGACAGACACAGTCTCTACATTTAAAATTAGGTTGAAAACATTCCTGTTTGAGAAAGACTATGGTCAGGTTAGTTAAAAACAGAGTGAAGTCAGAGTTCAGTCCAAGCTGCCCTAGGAGCTAGAATGCTGGGGGAAGTACAGACACTGAGTTCTTTCTCTCTCTCTTGTGTCTGTATTTGTAATTGCTTCAACCTATCTTACATACTAAGTCTGTTCATGGCTAGTCAAAAAATTTTCGTAACCTTCAAAACACTAATCGTCTAAAAGTACTATTTAATTATTTGGGGTGAAATGCAGCTTTTGATCTTTTCAAGTGAATACATTGTGCCATTTTTAGGCAATCAGAGGTAGGGGATTAACGAATTCAGTTTTTTTCAAGATGACTTATCCGTCAAAAAAGTCAAAGTCGAGTCAACTGGTTGTGATGACATTATCACATTGTCAGTGGAGAAACAACACTAAGGCTCCAGAGTGCGACCTAATAGGTTGCATATGCAACCTAATTTATTAAGGTGCGAGTTAAAATTTAATGAGATCGCGCCAGTGCTACTTGCTACGTTACTATAAAGTCTTACGTTCTGTCTCATTCAGGCAAGTCCTATTTCTGCTCCCTGTCTTCCGACCTGTCTGTCTGCACCTGTTACAGTCTGCGCATGTTATGTACACAGTAGTGCACGTGCATGTACATGCAGCGCACTCCAAAAAATAAACAAAGCACATTCCATATGAAAACTCTGCCTCTAACACCTGAACAGAGTGGGGCCAAGTCCTTTTTACAGCAGCTTAAAAATGCCCACAGCTTAGTCATTTGACTAAACTACCTCTAAGGCCCAGAGGAGAGCCAAATAGTGATGTGACTTAAAATTAACAAGTCAAAAGCCAAGAGGCAGCTAGCTGAGTACTCTATTGGGATCATGTACTATGCTAATATGGCCATTACCTGAAACCGGCCAGAGTGTGTGGGGGAGGTTCCTAAGAACGGCCTTTTACACAACTTTTCTATACAATAATAACCGGCAGAGTGTAATTGTGCACAACCTAAAAAATATCTAGAAATAATGACATTTTCAGGAACTTTGCCTTTATGTAGTTCGGCCATGGGTAAATTTTTCTAAAAGGCTGTTGTCAATAGATAATTGAGTAAGGACAACTTAGCTGGAAATATTATTGCTATAAAAGACACACACACACACACACACACACACAATTTTTTGTTATAGTAATTTACTGACAATTTTACTGTCTGACACTTTGATTCATTAAGTATTTCAGTTTGTTTTATTTTATTTTGGCCTGACAGAGAGTTAATAAACCTGAAATTTTGCAGATTTTCAGTTATTTTCAGTTTAATTCTGACAATTGTTATATTTAAACGGGCAACCTCCCCAAGTTATTTTGTAGCACAAAATAGCATATATTTTAGTTCAATTTATTTACAATATAGAAAAAAAACAGTGAGTAACTCATGTGGATTACACACGGAAGCCGAAGCTATCCGCGTGTGTATTTACACGCATGCGGCTACAAAGACCCCTTGAAAGATGACTTTTACTGTTGGTGACAGACCTTATCAACAAAAATGCTAATTAACCATGGGAAAATAACAATAAATTACCTTATTTTTAAGATTAGGTTGGTGACAAAAGTTATGCTAATGTTGTTTTAAGATTATGCACATATTTGTTATTGTAATGATTTCATGGTCATTTATTTCTCTGTATCTGAATATGTACCGATTTGATGGAATGGCCCAAATAAAAGAAAATACAGAGCATACAAAACCTCACTGAAGAAAAAGTTTCATAATGAGTGGATGGTGATCCACAGAAAAAGACAGAAAAAATCTGCACCATGCACATGTGCTTGACGGGAAGGCGAGTGCCTACTGTTATGGAGGGGATTCTTTTCTCCAAAATAATCAAATTATTCCTGTAACTCTCATACACATAACCTTAATAACACTATATGCAATGAAAAATATGGTGCTACCTAATTTTTTTGGTGCTACTAAATGAAAAGATAGATGGCACCAATGCTACCTGTGAAAAAGTTAGTCTGGAGCCCTGAACAACACAGACACACGTCTGTCCAGCAATGAGCAGCTTGTATTAAGGTTCACTACAACATAACAATGTAGATCAACATTTTAACCCGAATAAAACAAAGATGGAGTTGACTGTCTGAGAAATAAAAAAAAAACATTTTACAGTAAATTGTCATGAATGAAATGCAGTAGATGAGTCCAATGTGATAAAAAAAAGAAAGCACAAACCTAACTGTATCTGATCAGGCTGTATAACAAACACCCCCTGAAAACACAAACAGATTCATAGATTGTGAATTCATGGTTTAAGTTCATGAAAAGTATCTACAGTCAATTTTGTTTTTTCATCATCAAACTTACAAAATTTCCATCCAAGTTGGTGGCTTGTAGAATCCATCTGGAGACCTTTAGGTTAAATATATGATTTAGCACAGTTTCCACTGGCAGTTAAAATGAAGAACAGCTTCATTGTAACTGTACCTGTTGGCTGCACAGCGCCCAGAACAATGGAAGTGGAATGTACAGAAACAGGACCTTCAATGCCATTTTGATTTGGGCAATGAAGAGTTTCTACATTGGAAATGTATAATCAGTGAAAATATTAATCAGTCACAAAATTGCCAGAACTTGCAAGAAAAGTCAGAAATAAATCTGACTTCAGATCAATTTATTGCAATTCAGCCAAATTACATAAAAGAACTGCAGAACGTAGAAGCACTGTCTGTCTGATAACTCAAAAAGTTATGGACGGATCTTTATGAAATTTACAGGGAAGGTTGGTAATGGGGAGATCTGAAAACGATTAGATTTTGGTGGTGATCTGGGGGGGGTTTCAGGATGTGTTGTTAGTGTCACAAGGAACAAATTATAACATTTTGGTGGTGATCCGGAAGAGATCCTGGATCACTTTGAAATGTATTCTCCATTTACCTCAATGTAAAATTTCAAAGTGATCCAAAATCTCTTCCGGACCACCACCAAAATGTAATCAGAATTACTAACAGAGACAGACAGACTAACAAACTCCTTGGTAGACCTCTCTTCATTTGAAGGGGGGAGGTCTGCCTTAGCGGAAGTTTGTGCTCTCAGTGCTTTTCTAGTTATAATTTAATGGGGGTGTTTTGCACTAAATCAAAGACAAAAGTTTGTAGTTATCGTTTACATGCTATTCTATTATATTACCGACGGACTGGAAATCAAATCAGGCTAAAATGTGGCCCTTGAAAGAAAAAAAATAGTTTGAGACCTCTGGTTAGATAATTGGACTTCAGTATAACTGATGACACTAGCTGGGTTTCCATTACATTCCATTTCCATTATTGCATAAAATATAAATTTTTGCAACAGAAAATTGGAAATGTTAACAAATGTCACAAAAATGGTCAAAGAATGCAAAATAGTTGTCAGTCTTATAGACATAGTGTCAAGGAGCGGGTGGAGTGAAGCAGGACTCAAATGCACAGTGCTGAAGGGAGAACAGCTTTAACAACAAAAACGCAACATAAAGACAAGACAGAGACAAAACCAAACCAAAACCTGGGAACAAACGGCCAGAGTCCGTGGTGATGATGAATGTCCGGGTTATGGTGACTGAGGAGATGGAAAGGCTGTTCGGGTTATGGAGGTGACATTACTGAATGGTCCCGCACTGGCAACTGCAAGCCTTACTGCTTTTATAGCCACAGATGAGGAATGGCTTGCAGCTGCGCAGTGCGGGACCAGGTGAGTGTGGAAATGACTGGGGGACAGGTCACCGGAGCGGAGGTCATGACACATAGTTTGAGATATTTCCATATCAAGTGTACTGGAAATGCATATTGTGTATCCACAATTGTTTTGTTCAGGCTCAATGTCCCCATAGTGGTGGGAAAATGTTTTTGAACATCTAATGCATTTGTGATATATTGTATTTCTTATGTATCTATTAATAGATCTATTGGTCATTTTGTCATTTGAGGTAAACATTAAAATAACCTGCTAAATATGTTTTATTAATTGAATATCCATGAGGGTGAAGTATTTTACGGTACAGAGGAAGCAAGAGAGAAAGTCAAGTTGGGAGAGTGGAAGTTCCAGAAACATACAAACAAAAAAAGTCGGGTCTGGGACACGTTCACTGACATTTTAAAGATGATGAGCAGCTCCCAGTGTTTTCTCTGTGGGAACCAGGTTCTAATGTCTCTTTGGGTGTTACAGGTTGTCCACCCCTGGTTTAGATGCTGCACACAAGCAATGACACCAGATTTTAACATAGAAATAGATGCAAGTATGTGAGTAAGGTCATGTGATTTTCATAAAGACCATCGGGCCATTCCTTTCAAATATATTTCTTGCAGTCTGAGTTGCGGGTGGGCTAGTTAAAAAAGTGGATGGTTGCGGGTTGTCGACCTGCGCATATATGTATATATATATATATATATATATATATATATATATATATATATATATATATATATATATACATATGTATGTGTATATGTATATTAGGAGTGTGACGAGATCTCGCGAGATGTAATTTGGCGAGATTTCTCGTCACATTAAAGTTCTGTCTTGTGAGATTTGTTATCCAGCAAGCACCCAGAATGGACGTTGGAAAATACTGCTAATACCTGAGTGCGATTTGCTTGGGAATCCCCCCCTCTGGTTTTGGACATCAGGTTCGTTATGGTCCACTACTTTTGCTGCCTGCGTGCGTCCAGGTCCCGCAGGGACGGGATCCCACCTTAGCCAGGGTGCACCGGCAACCATTGGGTTTCTGTGAGACCCTCTGACTTCCATGTGCATTAGAGTCCTGTGTTTTCAAAATGGATCGGGTGGGTTGCGCACGTCGCAGCTGACCCCTGGCACCTGTTATATGTGGACCGGTACCTGCCCTGATGATGCGGTTGATGCGCCGCAGGAGAAGGTACAGTGAGTCCAGGTGGAGGGTTCTGTAAAGCCAGGAGCTGGTTGCGGTGTGCTGCCATGAAGGAAATGCACCTTTAACTTTTATAATATTTTCTTTTAGTTTTAATTTGTAGAGGAAGAAGTTCATTAAAAGGAAGAAGTTCATTAAAAGTTATAAAATCCACGTTCAACTCTGTTAAAAGTCTGTTGTCCATTCATATCATTTGTTAGTTAGTCTTCTTAAAATTTTGTCTCGTCTCGATCTTGTGAACCCAGTCTTGTGTCTCGTCTCATGAGCTGAGTTTCTCATCACCCCCCCCAAAAAATAAATAAATATATTGGGGTTTTTTTTTCTCCTTTCGTGTATTATACATTTTTTTCAGTGCAATTACCCAGGGTTCTGTGCAATATTTATCGAATTTTTACACTGTTCATTCTGTTTACACTTTTTACATTTTATTTTAACAATTTATTCTTTATTGAACTTCCATTATTTACACTAAATATACAAATTATATGTACATTTCTTTAACCTTCTGAGACTTATTAAAGAAATGAATAAGACCTTTGAATAACCTTTGATTATAAGTGTATTAAGGCGTAAAATACATTTCTGATCTTCACTTTACAAAACTGAACTTTATTTTGGGGTACCGTCATTTACAGGGGTGTATCTAGCCATTTTACGGCCCTAGAAAAATGTAGACATGGGGCCCTCATTCTGTAAACACACATCAAGTAATATATGAGAGAGAGAGAGAGAGAGAGAGAGAGAGAGAGAGACGGAGACAGACAGACAGAGAGAGAGACTAACTTTACATCAGTAACAAATTAAAATAGTTTTTTTCTGTAACTGGGCTGGTCAGATTGGAGGGGTCCCAGATTTGACGGGCCCAAGTCAGTTGTCTCTGGGTTTGCCTATTTGAAAGTCCCTGGTCATTTATAAATGGTTAATTTTAGAATAATTCCAAAATCATGACAAATACATAAAAATATTCACATTAGTTATGGATTCTTAAAAGTTGATGAACATAAGGTTGAACGGATGACGACAAAGGAAATGTAGTTCAACCTCCACAAACATCAGAAACAGTTGAGTTAGTTCAATTCTTGTTACTGTCCCACACGACTAAACCCCAGGTGGTCCAGAGGCAACAATCAAGTGTCATTTTCATTTTATTTTTTAAAATTTTTACTTTACTGTTTGAAAAGGATTTGTCGATTTTTTCATATAAAATGACTAAAATAGAAAAAAAAAACATTTTAGACTATTTAGTAATTTTTTTATTGGTGATTTATGTGTGTTTTATAATTTAAAAATGGACTTACCGTGACACTACTTATGGATGTGTCCCAACATGTGTCTTGTCTCCTCTCCTTCTTTGTTGCAGCACATGACATAAGTATTTTAAACAATACTAATTTATGGTACAATATGTTTGGTTACAGGCTTGCATTATTTTTTAAAACCAGCGGTGTCAAACATGCGGCCTGCGGGACAAATCCGGCCCCCGAAAGAGTCCAGTCTGGCCCCTGGAATAAATTTGTGAAATACAGATTTTATTTCAGGTTCCACATATATATCAAACTGGGTCAGTCTGGGTCTATTATAATAACCTAAATAAATATTGATAACTCCACATTTTGCCCTTTGTGAAACATTTTCATGTCACTTTACTGTATTTACAATAAAATAAACAATTATTTAACAAAAACACAAATAACCTGAAGAAATATGAACATTTTGTCTTAAGTGTAAGTTTAACAATGTTCTGTCTGTTATTAAATGTTTGTAGATCCACTAATAAATAATCTGTACTTTGTAAATGATAAACTGAGACATGAACTTGTTAAAATTGCATTTATTTTTCTGCAGAAGTATCAGTTTATTCACATTAACATTGTTTTAGAAGACAGTTGGTAGATGTGAATATTTTCATCACATAATTTAACTTGTTTTTGCTCTAAAACATAGAGGGAAATTTGGAGTTGATATTTACTTGTTACGTTATTATTTTAGTGGTTACGGCCCAATTCACATTAAATTTGGTTTGGCACCTCTGGTTAAAGCTGTTTTTTAATTGTTATTTATAAATGACAGGGTTAAGTGCTGCACAACTTCTATGTTTATTCAAATCAAATCAAATCATTTTATTTTTGTAAAGCCCTAATATCGCAGCCACCGCTCCCCCAAAGGGCTGTAAATTGAAAGTCCATTTTAACGTAACATTTAAAAAAAAATGACAAATAAATACATTGCGACGTCGATACTCAAACAATATATTATGCAGCTGTAATAGGTGTAAATAACTGAAATATTTGTAGAAAACTGGAATGGAAACCCAGCTGCTGATCATTAATACACTTTTACCTTCAGTCACTCTTTCTGAAGCGGAAAGCAGTGGCCGTTTCGTCGGAGTTGAATGAAACCGTTCAATGCATGTTCATGATTATCGTACAGCTGCTACAGTCTAAACAAATGCCATCTATCCACGTCAAATATCATTCAATGTTTGTTGAGGTTCAGCTCAGGTCCTTATACCCTGTGTTCGTAAGAAGGTGGTGGTTGATTGCATCATTTTGAGTCCCTGCTTAATATCCTCATCTTTTGGAGTTCTGAAAAACACACTTTATGCATAATACTCAACCCTACAAAGCTTTCTTAGAACAAAAATTATATGTACAATGCTTTGAAGCGATATCGGCACTCATTACTTCTGACCAGCAGTGAACATTTCCTCAAAAATATCGACTTTTGTATCAGTACACTCAGTCTAATCTTATATACAATAAAGCAGCTTATCTATACAACAAAAACACAAGTACATCCACATCACTAGTCGACATTTCCCTGATATTTTTTTTTTCGTTGCTTCCTTAACAGCAGTAAAGGCATGGGCATTTACAGTGTTTGTAGACGAGTGTTTGTTTAAGCGCACGTGTGAACGCGTACCTGAACATGCGCACATTCACAACCGGGAAAAGTTTGCAGTAGCAACAAAAATATTAGAATTAAATGGCAAAATGTCATCATAAATAGCTGTTCAAGTAAGTCGGACTCATTCAACAAGGTGCTCCGTTAGCTAGTGATGGGCATGCGCGATACAGGAAGTAGCAGAGCCAGCTGTTCACCGTACAGGAAGTTGGAGTGCAGATGACTCTTATTCCTTCTGTCCATTAAAAATGCAGTGTTCCTCGAGTGGTCAGGATGATCGTTCACCCCAGGGTGTCTTTATCGGTGTGTGGATCCGTATCAACTCAGTGGTTCATGGCCAATGGTGATTCCACTCAGTGTCCTCGTGTGTCACTTCCTGCGAAATAGAGACATGACATTATATAGTTTCATAATCTTTATTTTAACTCAGACTTATGAAGGAAGCAGCCTCACTTGAAATATAGAATAGAAAAGACATCATTGGGGCGGTGCTGTGGTTAGCACTCATGCCTCACAGCAAGAAGGATCGTAGTTCGAATCCCATACCAGACCTTTCTGTGTGGAGTTTGCATGTTCTCCTCATGTCTGCATGGGTTTTCTCCAGGTACTCCAGTTTCCTCCCACCATCCAAACACATGCACTGATAGGTTAACTGGTTAATCTAAATTGTACTATATA
Source organism: Siphamia tubifer (assembly GCA_020466265.1). Taxonomy (NCBI): domain Eukaryota; kingdom Metazoa; phylum Chordata; class Actinopteri; order Kurtiformes; family Apogonidae; genus Siphamia; species Siphamia tubifer. The sequence continues at coordinate 10,363,926 of CM035802.1, read as the reverse complement.
TGTTCAGCCCTGAGATGAACTGGAGACTGCTGCACGTCTGCGACACTAGAGCCCTAGGTTTTAGTCCAAAGAAATATTGGTCTCAGATCTAAAAGATCTAATTCAAAACACTGTCTGCACATAATGATCCATTCACTTTACAGGGTCTTTATGGTGGAGTCTCTATAATTCAGCAAATCTGTGTCTGTAGTGTGTCCTGTTTGTCTGCGGAACACCTAACACCTGCACAACTCCACCAAATGATCCAAAATTTGGACGGGGACTTTCCAGTTCTATGGTGGATTGCAATGCAAAGTTTCACGCCATTACAACAAACAATGAAGATATTAAACTAATTACATTGCTCTAACATTGCTGCCTCATCCCCTGATTTGGCTACAGCTGTGCTTGGATTTTTTCCCCCCAAAGTGACTGCCATTCTCGCTCACACACAGAAAGCGAGCGAGACAGAGATCAATATTTCGCTACCAAACACATACAGGTGTTTAAATACGCCCTCTCTCCACTGTGCGGTTACAGTTCACAGGAAGTTTCAGACACAGGTGTTAAATACATTTACATGTAAAGGCTGCAATACGACTGATTTAATGAAGCACTTAGTGACACAGTGTTTACTAAAGCCTCTTTGAAGAGCCAAGTAGCCTAGTACTGTGCTAATAGCACTAGCCTAGCACTGTGCTAATGGAACATTTGGAATGGACAGACCCAGTAAGTAAATCTTTAGACCAGCTACTGTGCAGATACTGGGCCATGACTATGTATGTGAATTCCTCAACTGGTGACATGTGATGTGATGCTAGCTTGATGAGGATGATGATTTCTGAATTTATTTCCATTTATGGTTTTCATTTTTTATGTATATGTATCAGATATACTTAATAAATGTAGTGTTCTTTGTCTTTTGGAGGAAGGGTTTTTTATGAGAAAAGTTGATACAGTCTGAAGGGCTGGGATTTTATAAGTGTTAACTCCCACCTACTCTATTCAAACATTCTTGTCTTGTATTCTTCTGTCTTTTCCATTAAATTTTTTTTTTCAAATAAATCAAATGTCTGATGCTGCTGTGGACTTTTAGGACAATTTTTAAATAAAGTATTAAATAAACCATCAAGCAAGATTTAACATCATTTAGATTTATTTTTATGGACTGTGTTTTAGAGTATGGGTGAGTGTCTGCAGATTATTTTTTTCCTCCTGATAAAGATTTTAGTTGTAATGACGATGATCATCATCACATCTTCACACAGTCTTTTATGAACTTTTATTGCTGACATGGGGTTGAAACAGTGGCAGTGCTTCAGTCAGGCTGTTGAGATTCATCCACCAGATGTCACTGGTATACAGGGCTCTACACTAACTTTTTTTCCCAGGAGCACACGTGCCCCTAAGTTAAAAAATTTAGGAGCACACAAAAAAAAAATAGGGGCACAAGTCGGTTTTAGTTTTAAATGTTTATTTATTTACAGTGCAGTACTTGCGCACAGATACCAACATTCTTGAATGACTGCTGTATGACTGCTGTCATTTGTGTTCATTTAGAGCAGACCATAACATAACTTTGTATTATGGGATGCTTTGTCCTATGATACATTTTAGAATGTTGTATTGGCTGCCTTGTTATTAGATACATTTTAGAATGTTTAACCCTTTAACTCCTGAGACTGAGACACAGTAAAAAATAAAATAAGATAAAATAAGCAACACAATGAACAAAAAACAGTCAAAGTGATCAGTAAAATGAACAAAAATGAATAATAAACCAACAAAATAATATGTAACATGAACAAAGTAAGACACTAACAGAACACAATTAAAGAAAAATAATAAAATAAAAAAAACCCACAAAACCCAAAATGAAGTAAAAAAAAAAAAAAAAAAAAAAAGGAATAAATAACTAGTGTTGTAATTTGGTTCCAGTAGTTTTAGTTTGGGCTTTTTCTTTTTCTTAATCACTTGCTTTTCGACACCTGTACATCAGTTTCATGAACAAAATTCTCAGTAAAATAACAGTTAAAAAACACTTGAATTTGTCTGAATTTTTAAACTAAACCATCCACTCAGAACATGTCAGCGCTGACGCATCAGGAGTTAAAGGGTTAATCCTTTCAATATGTGCCGTGCTCGTCTCGACTATGCGGAGCTGTTCGCGCAGTTTTAATTTATTTCTAGTAGACTTTCATTAGCTCCTCAGGTCTGTGTGTGTGCCCTATTGTGTGCTGCAAGAAGCACTCGCACATGTGCGACTGTTTTGTTTTTCTCGTTCGCATGCTGAAATACTCGCAAATGCGAGTGAAATGGGCGCACTGTAGAGCCCTGATTACATATATACACAAATACAAGAAAAACACATGTAAGGTAAAAGGAACATGTATTCCAGAACATTACAAGATCACAAGTGCTGATCCAGACCCTTGTCCACATCCACATGATCCCTTTGAACATCATTCCTTACAGTCGTACCATTACTTCCTGGTACCGAACAAAGCAGGTTCATACAGAGGTGAACCTTACAGACCCTGTAGACCACATTGGACCTGACAGTGTCCTCACTGTAACTCAGTGGTGTGATTCAGGGTATACAGATACTGGGAGTATCTGGGAGTCCAACGTACCTCACTCAATAAATGTAATTTCTCCAGTGCATATAAACTCAGCGTTCTGGAAAACTCCAGTTAAGTTCTTGATAAGAGTGAGGCAAAAAAATGTGAATTTCTAAGTGCATGTAAACATAGTAGCTGTCTTTTAATGTGTCAGGAAATAAGTAAAACAGACCTTTGACTGATACACTGTAAAATACAGTAAGTTGGCTTTAATTAGAAAAACTCAGGAAAACAATTGCCTTAAAATTTTAAAGTAAACTAGCTTAAAGGGGGCATATCGTACAAAATGCACTTTGTAAATGTCTTTACAACACAATTATGTGTTGTCTGTGTGCGAGGAGACCCTTAAATTGTGAACAAAAACCATCCATCATGTTTTTCTACTGACCCATCTCTTATTGGAGGGGGATGATTTTCTTTGCATCCTGCGTCACATGCATAGATTCCTTTATAATACCCCAGCCCATCCCACCCCACCAGCTCAGGTAACCCCACCTAATGCTCACACCGACCTCCGGTTAAACATTTCCTGTATTTGTCTATTCGACAGGAGTTTAACAGTCTTTTTGAAAAGTGAATGAAAAACTGTAATAATAAGGCATAAATCATGCTATCCTTACATTTCAAATAAGTGACACTATTTTTTCTCCACCCGTTCCTTTTGATGCTGGACGCTGGTGTCATATTTCACCTCCAGGTCATAACATATTTTTTGGAGCTCACTTAAAAAGACATTAAGATAGATATTAGAAGATTTTAAGGGATGCTGCTGCCTCTCAGTCATTTATTCTTCAGGGTATTTTGCCACTCAGTGATAAAATGGCTGTTGGTTCTGAGGTGCCTGTGTGTAGTTTTAACATGGTGGCTATTGGTGTTCCCCTACATAAAGAAGTTATGCAGTACTTGGTGTGTGTGTTGGATTCCCAGTAAAGGGAGTATTGGTGATAATGGGAAATGATTTGGCAGGTGGTAGAGTTCTTGTTAAACCTGAGGCGATGCCTGTCCAGTTATCATGAAAACCCTGATGATCTGACACTAAAATGTCCTACTGTGTTTACATCTGTTGCAGCAGCTGAATGAGAAAAAGAGCGAGATGAGGTTAATTTGGGTGACAGCTTCATGTGTGGGATTGATGTGCCATAGTTGAGCATAAAACAGACAAACCAGTTCCAAGTGGTTTGTCCTTGTCCAGACAACAGTTAATAACTGACCAAACCTCAGATGAACCACTTTCGCCTGTGTTGTGAATGTTGTGAAATGTCTCTCCTTTTGAAGAATGGAATGTTCTAAACGTGAGCTGAAGATCAATTTTTAACAAGTGTTACCCCCCCCCACACCTCCACACACAAACACGTACACACATATACATGCATCTTAGGGCATATTCACATGGTAAAGTCCGGACCAAGGTTCGGACCAGAACTTTTTTTTTGCCTTTTCACACTGCACTTATAATCTGGACTTTATTTACAGTCTTCATTCACACTGTATTGAATCAAGTGGACCAACAGACTTTAGAACGTCATGTCGTCAATGCGTGTACAGCGTGCGTCTCTCTATACTCGATCCTGATTGGTTAGTAGATGAGCGCGCTACACTGTTGCAGGAAATGGACCCAGTTACTAGTTTTATGAGTATTTTCTAATTCAGTCTTTATACTATCATCCGACCAAATTTCAATGAAATACCTGGTTTCCTCGTCTACCCATGTATTGCCGCGATTCATGCATGGACGTTGACTAGATTCCGTGCACGTGACTGTGACGTAATTGGTCCAATAGTCCGGACTTTCCTAAACAGACCGTTCACACTGTGCACCAGCGAACCTTGGTCCGGACCAAGACTACCTCCTCAGCTCGGACCAAAGACTTGGTCTTTAGTCTGGACCAAGGTTTGGGGGAGCATTCACACTTGTCAATAAGGTTCGAACTTTCCTGGAAAGTCCGAAAGTCCGGATTTGTGCAATGTGAATACGCCCTTACTAACTGATTTGCCCTTTATCTTATCATTGCAAAAACACATTTTTGATAACTGTGACCTTGACCTTTCACCTACATTCGCCAAAATTTAATGGGATTGATTCTGGACGATCTTGTTCCTTTCCTAAAAATTTCATGTGAATTGGTCAAGTAGTTTATGCATAAACCTGCTCGAAATTAGACAGACAGACAGACAAACCGACCCAAACATAATACCCCTCTCCCCTTCAGGGGGCTGGCTAATAACTGTAATGTGCACAGCCACCTGATTTTCTGAAGTATTCCCACTGTATACAATCACAACTTTGGTCATTATTAAATCACTTCCCAGATCTTTCTCTTTGTTCGGATTACCTGGATTTTATAGTAAAGCACAAGCCCTTAAAACGAGAATCAGCAACCCTGGTCCTAGAGTCCCACTGTCCTGCATGTTTTAAATTGTTCCTTCTTTCAGCATGCCTGAAGATCATTTTCAGTCTTCTGCAGAGCTTGATGATGTGCTGATCATGTGAATAAGGTGTGTTGGAAGAGGGATACATCTAAAACATGCAGGATAGTAGCTCTTGAGTTCCAGCAGTGAGCACCCCTGCTCTACTGCATATCACCCAGAGAGTCAAGCTGTGTTAGAGCACTTCCATCAGATGCTCAAAACCATGCTTTGCACATATTGTTTGGGATTTGAAAAAGACTACGATGAAGGAGTGTATTTGCAAATATTTGCTGTACGGCAGATTGTTCAGGAGTCCCTGTTTTTTTGTCGAAGATGGCTTGTTAAAGGTAAAAAGGTAAAGTAAAGTTCTGCATTTGTCATACACTGTACAACGAAATTTGTCCTCTGCATTTAACCCATCCTTGATGTCATTGGAACACCTGTAAGAAGCCGTGAGCAGCCGTGGGCAGCCATGGGCAGCGCCACCTCCCTCTGTAGAGCCAGGCTAATGGTCAGACTCTACTGGCTACAGGATTTAACTCTAACAAACAAAGTTTTATGTTTCAAACATGTTAATGCATAACTGGATGCCTGTAAATGTCTCTCCTGTTAAAGAATGTAATGTTCTAAACACAAGCTTTTTAACGACTGGTGCTCGGCACAACAAACCCTGCCCCCCCAGGCACACATCTTACCTGATTTGCCCTTTCTCTTATCATTGAAAAACACATATTTGGCGACTGTGACCTTAACCTTTGACCCACATTTGTCAAAATTTCTATCTATGATTATTTAATCTGGACCACCTTGCACCTTTCCTGAAAATGTAAGAGATATTTGTCCAGTACATTTTGCTTAAATCTGCTTAAAAATAGACAGACAAACATAATACCCCCCTCCCCTTCAGGGGCCTGGGGGAATAACTGTAATGTGCACGGCCACCTGATTTCCTGAAGTAGTCTCAGTGTGTAAAATCACAACTTCCTCATTGTTAAATCACCAGATTTTTCTGTTAGTTTGGGTTACCTGGAGTTGTTCAGAGTGATAAGGGCTTGAATTTTATATTGAGGCTGTTCGCACAAGCCCTTAAACAGCTGAACATACAGCATTCTTACTCGAGTGCATATCACCCAGAGAGTCAAGGTGCATTAGAGCACTTCCATCAGACACTCAAAACCATGCTTCACAATTCTTGTTTGGGATTTGAAAAAGACTGATGAAGGGGTGTATTTGCAAATGTTTTCTGTATGGGCGGATGTTCAGGAGTCCCTGGGTTTTAGTCCAGCTGAACTAGTCTTCACACACACTGTTAGAGGCCTTTTAAAGTTATTTAAATGTAAGTGTGAATCATTCCATGTCAGATCACCCAATGAGTTAAACCCTACCTCCTCCAAATTCAACACAAATTGGTTTATAGGTAAGCCCTAGCCAGAAAAGCCAAATTTTCAAATTTTCGCAAAATCGGACGGTTTTTTGAGATTTTTTCATTTCTTTTTATCCCCCACTTTTTAGCCAAAAAGGGTTTGGCCGCCAAATTTCAAAGTGCTGTATCTCAGCAACCAGTGGTCCGATTTTCAAAAATAAAGTATATAAGGAATAAGGAATATAAATACATCATTAAAATACTCTTGTAAGTGATTGTCAGGATCAGGGTGAGGTGAATGAGGACTCCAATGCACAGTGCTGAAGGGAAAATAATTTAATAATAAAAACACAACATAAAGACAAGACAGACAAAATCTGGGAACAAACAACCAGAATCCGTGGTGACGATGAAAGTCCGGGTTATGGTGACCGAGGAGATGGTGAAAGTGTCCGGGTTATGGAGGTGAAATTGATGAATGGTCCCTCACTGGCAACTGCAAGCCTTTCTGCTTATATAGCCACAGATGAGGAATGGGTTGCAGCTGCGCAGTGCGGGGCCAGGTGAGTGGGGAGAGTACTGGGGAAAAGGTCACTGGAGCAGAGGTCATGACATTGATATATCTCCTCATTACCTTTTGACATACATTTTGACCTTGAAACTGACAATTTTGGACAAATGACCCTGCGACGACTTTTCCTGAAAACTGTAGCCCAACATATTTCTTACAACGTATGAAGAAATTGGAGAGGAAATATTTTTCATTTTGAAGCGGCATCAGTTTGAAATGTGCATTACCACAGCTAAAAGTCTTACTCCTGTACATTCCATGTACATCCGTACACACAATTCAACACATTCCACACATTATATGCTTACCACATGGTTAACATGTTCTCTGTCTTTCATGTCTGTATTTCTTTGATGCAGGAAGTTGGTAAGCTGCATCATTTCCTTAGTAATTCATCATCCAATTACTCTTTGTTTATACTACACTAAAAAATAGAACAAGATGGCAAGCTTGCTTACAAAAGCTACTCTGTGATCAGTGACTGCAAGGACCACACCACATCCACTGTTCACACATGGTTGTGGTGGTCAATGTAAGAATAGATGTAACTTCATCAACTTGTGGTACCACAAAGATGATTTCTCCCTTGATGCAGAATGGAACTTCTTTGCCACATCACATGGCAAAAGGGCTTGTGATGACATTGGCACCGTAGAACGATTGGTCACAAAGGCCAGTTTGCAGTGTGTTACCGAAGGTCATGTTCTCGATTCTCAAGCAATGTTTGAATACTGTGTCAAGAATAGCTCTGGAATCTCCTTCTTTCATGTCACACAAGATAAAGTCGCTGCCAACAAAGAAAACCTCAAACCTCGATTCCAGTTAGCGAGCACTATCAAAGGCATCCTGCAGCATCATTGTTTTGTACCCATCTCCCTCACTCAGATTAAAGCCTTTAAACTCTCTGAGCAGGACAGTCCTCCAGAATTGGTACATATCCAAGACACCAACAATGATGCATATAGACACAGGGTCATGCAAATTCTCTCAGAAATAATACAGGAGAATTTTGTCTCCTGTATGTATGATAAACATCCGTAGAACGGACTGGTTGACAAAATTTCTGAGGAATCCAGTGACGATCAAATTTATACATCCATCTGAACCTGCTAAAACCTTCCATTTGCCATCAAGAGATGACCAACGTTGGTATTCCGGAGTTGGATATTCTATGTGTGATAACTGCTCTGTACCTAACCTCCTGCTCTACTAGAAACTAAAAGATTAAATTAATGATATACTTAGATTCCTTACGATCTCCCCTTCACTAATGTACTTTACTTTTGAAAATCAGACCACTGGTTGCCAAGATACATCACTTTCAATTTTGGCAGCCAAACCCTTCTTCTTAAAAAAGGGAAAAAAAGAAATTGTGATATCTAAAAAAATTAGCAAATTTTCTGGCTAGGATCTATGTATAAACCAATTTTCATTGAATTTGGAGGAGGTGGGGTTTAAAATAAATTTTTCGGGGTGATTTGACATCTAGTGAAAAAGAACAAAATCTGTTTGACAACGTGAGTAACTTAAGATTGAAACTGTGTCATGCTTGTGAAATGGTGAAAGAGAATCTTGAAATTGTGTAAGTCAGAATGAAAATGTGGTTTGACCAAAAGGCTACAGTCCATGAGTTTAAGTCGGGTGATAAAGTGTTGGTTTTGTTGCCTGTGCCTGGTTCAAGTCTACAAGCGCACTACAGTGGCCCTTACTTCATTCAGCACAAGGTCAGTGACAGGGACTATCTTGTTGCTATACCTGACAGGCCCACCTATCTGAGGGCCAGATTTGTGATTTAACTTACTTATTAAACCTTTACATTTCCACTGAATTTTGCCTAATTTTCTTAATAAAAGTAATTTTAATGCTGTTCTTGAATCAAGTATATGTTGCATGGATTGATGCTCATCTCAGAGCGGGAGAGTTTTTTACATATTTAAATCCATTGTATACAATAAATATAATCCTTGTTTTTTATTGATGTATATACAAAGGAGTGCCTAGAATATTTACAAAGTATCTTGATGTGTGGGGGCTCATACACGGTATAGATAGCGTTCACTTTTTTTTTTTACCAAAGCTATGAGGTGTGGAACCCGACACTACACCAACTGTGGACATAATATGAAGTTTTTACCATTTTAGTGCTCAAAAAAGAAGTGTTAAAAACTATTTGGGGAAGCAAATTAGTATTTTTTTTTTTTTACAAAAAAGTCACTGTACTGCTGTTAACAGAAATGTTCTCTAATGCTTTTCTTTTAAATAAAATACATCAACTCCCTGCACTTGTACTGCCTTCTTGGTGCAAAACAGTCTTTATAGTGACTTTCAGTCTGGATTCCGAGCACACCACAGCACTGAGACTGCACTGATCAAAGTGCTAAATGACATTCATCTGAATAATGATTCATCCAGAACCTCTGTCCTAGTACTATTGGACCTCAGTGCCGCATTTGATACAGTTGACCACGACATACTGCTTGACAGACTGGAAAAGTGGGTGGGGCTTACGGGCACTGTGTTAAACTGGTTCAAATCTTATTTACAAGATAGGAACTACTTCGTTTCAGTTGGTAATCACAGGTCAGTGAGTACAAAGATGTTGTGTGGGGTTCCCCAAGGGTCAATTTTGGGACCACTTCTGTTCAACATCTATATGCTGCCCCTGGCTCAGATCATAGAGCATTTCAACATTTCTTACCACACATACGCAGATGACACACAACTTTATATTTCTGTGTCATCACTCGATTACAGTCCCTTACTGACACTGAGTAAATGCATTCATCAAATCACTGAGTGGATGTGCCAGAACTTCCTCCAGCTTAATGCGGACAAAACAGAAGTGATTGTTTTTGGCCCCAAAAAAGAAAGGTCAAAGGTCAGTGCTCACCTTGACTGCATGTCACTAAACCCCACAAACCAAACCAGAAATCTGGGTGTAATTATTGACTCTGACCTGAAATTTAACAAACATTTAAAAGCCATTACCAAATCTGCCTATTACCACCTAAAGAACATCGCTAAAATCAAGGGCCTTCTGTCCAAACCAGACACAGAAAAAATAATTCATTCATTCATTTTCAGTAAGTTAGATTATTGCAGTGGTGTCTTCACTGGTCTAAACAAAAAATCAATCAGGCAGCTACAGCTGATCCAAAACGCTGCTGCCAGAGTCCTGACCAGTACCAGGAAACTGGACCACATCACACCCGTCCTCAAATCCTTACATTGGCTTCCTGTGGGTCAAAGGATAAAATTCTAAATCTTACTCCTGGTCTATAAAACACTAAACGGCCTTGGACCCAAATACATCCTAGACCTACTGGTTCCCTATGAAGCATCCAGAGCCCTGAGGTCATCAGGAACAGGTTTACTGTGTGTTCCAAAGATAAGAATGAAACAAAGTGAGGCATCATTCAGTCACTCTGCTCCTCAACTGTGGAACAAACTACCTGGATACCTGAGGTCTGAGAAAAACTGTCAGTTCATTTAAATCAGGCCTGAAAACATTATTGTTCACTGGAGCTTTTACTAAGATTATTATTTGCTTTAAAATGTTTTTATGTCTTGATTTTAATTGTCTTTTGATGCATCTTTATCATTTTAATTTTCTTCCGTTTCTGTTTTTGTGTAAAGCACCTTGAGTTGTCCTGTACATGAAATGTGCTATACAAATAAATTTGCCTTGCCTTGCCTAAAGAGTTCTTATTCTACTTTTTCCATTGTCAACGCTGATGAGGTTATTTTCATTAACTGACTCACAGAAGTTGTAAAATGTATTATTTATTTTAATCAGGATTCACTTAACATATCTGCTGTCATGGTTCTTTATTTAATAATAAAATAATTCACTTCATAACTTTTAATACAAACTGAACTAAACTTTTGATGATACTTAACCTTCAGTTCTAAGAACCACAGGTTATAGATGCATAAAGTCACAGATGAGTAGAGTCAGCTGGTTTTCAAATCCAAAAAATGTTTATTGTAGAAGACACAGCAAACATGATATAACCTTGAGGCTAAATCTACAATCCAAATGTGAAACCCTTTCTTTTATACCCTCTGGGTGGTAGGTGGACTGGTATTTTTCCACTATACCCAAAATAATATAATCAAGTAATTTCCCATTAGCTTAATTTTTTTTTTTTTTCATAACCTGTTACATGTTTTCACTCTAATTATGGTGGCATCAATGTTTGTTTCCTTGTTAACTGTGATAAGGTGAAGTTTGTAAATCACCAACCTCTAGACACCAGGGTTGGGTCATTTTTTTTTCATAACCTGTTGCATGTTTTCACTCTAATCGTGGAGGCATTCATGTTTCTTCCTTCATTAACAGCAATGAGGATTGGCATATTGCCAATGACTAGATGCCAGGGTTGGGCCATAGAGTATCTTCTCAGTGGCTTTGGACACCTGGGTTGTGTTGGGGAAATAACAATATAACCAGAGACATAAATGTTAATGTAATATTTTCTATCTTTTAATTTTTTTTATTCCTTGGATTTTGACTCTGTGGAAGCATTCACAGTGAAGCAAATGGCCTTCATTCTCTCTCTGTGAGACGAAGCAGGGGATTCTCTGCAGCCTGACACAGAGTGGAAAATTTCCCACACCAGTGGATGGAATGTCCCCAAGGAAGCTCCTGTGTCACATGATGTCGTCTTACTTAAAGTCTTGTGTTGAGGAGGTGCCTTAGTGCTTCTTTGCTTCTCAAGCAGCGGGTACTCACTAAGACTCAGACAAGACTGACTCTTCTGACAAAAGACATTTGATAAAGACTCTTTATTTTTTAACTTGTTTTGTATTCTTAAAGTAAACTGTAAACAAATAATTTTATGTAAGACTCATTTGAACAAACTGTGAAGTAAATTTAAATGAATCAAAATACAATGAAGAGACTCAGAATAAGATAATAAAAATAAAAAATCACCAAGTTCAGCCATAAAATAGGTCTTTAATCATATTTTCCTATACAGTTGGTTTTACATAGACATTAAAAGTGTACATCAGAGCTCTGGTTCTGTCATGAGACACCAGGTCCACATCAAGACTTTCTCTCAGACACAGTGTAATAAGTCACACATTAGATGTTCCCACTATACTTGGTGTTCTTCCAGTGTTAATACAGTGTTGGACCAGCATTGGGATTTCACATTAATATGTACCTGATTATATTATTGATTAATTTTTTTTTGACACTGTCTGCATATGTCATGACTCATCTCATACATTCCCTCCCATCATAAAAACAACAGTCAGTAGCTAATAAGCAGTTGTACTTGTGTAGTGTTCCCACTTCCACTCAGTAGCAGTGGAGGATCTTTTCCTGAGTGTCTACTTCTCTGGAGCATCAAAGTAAAAGCTGACATCATGACAGGTGGGTTTACAGACAGTTCTTTTATATGTCATTTAAAAGGTGCAGAAAGACACAAATAGTTGTACTTTATAAATTGTTGATGTATTTGTACTTTCTAGCAGTTTGGGGGAAATTACTTTGAGTGCATAGCTTTGTAGACCACTGAAGACTTTGCAGAGGTTTTGTTCCAGTATGTGAAAGAGAACAGATTAGGATTATACAGACTTTTAGATTTGTTGATTGTTTAGACTCAGAATAGCAATGATCAGAACAAAATGGTCTTGTAGTACATCTGTGAAAACTGCAGATATGTACAATCTAGAAAGTAACGCAGAAGGATCTGGTTCTTTTTTCCATAGACAGAGGGACAGAAAAATTTCAACAGCTGAGTCAAAAAGATTTTGGTTTAAGTGATAAAATTTATGAAAACGCTGTGGTTTGATTTAAACACCGACAAAGACAACAACAGTATTATGTATCACATCTTTGTTGGACGGAGGGATGAACAGATGGAGGGATGAATCGATAGATAATATTATGGATATATTTTGCACAGATAAAGAAGAACAGAAAAAAGACAAGAAGAAAAAGAGAACGGTAAAATTGTTTATTTTTCACTGTATTTGTCTTTTTCTAGGGTAAAATTTTTTTATTAAACACTGACATGTTTTAAATTTTTTTTTACCAGTTAATTTGTAATGGTGCATAAACTGAAAATGAGTCACTATTAAACAATATTGGAGACCAAACCTTACAGTGATGACAGAAAATGATCAAATTGATGTAATAGCACAGTGATTTAATCATACAACAATAACCCTGACAATGATCATTTTATATTTTCTTTACTTTTTCTTTTGGAATACTTGAAATTTCCCTTCTTCTCTTCAACAAATGTATTTTGTCTGGAAATTACCTTTTTAAAATGGCATATGGATTGTTTATTTTAGGATATGATCTATAAATAAAACGAATACTACCTTTGTGTTGACTGTATCCATCAGATCATAGAGGTGTGTGGTTACCCCCTCAGCATTTTCTTCATTGTTATATACGAGTTCTGTGAGTGGTTCTCCTACGTGGGCATGCAAGGTGAGCATTCTTCTTTTCGTCAACAGTCAAACATTTCAAGGCTGATACTGTGTGGATTTGTATGGGCAGAAATTTTCTCTCACATGAGAACATAACTCATTCATTTCCCAATGTCCTCACAGCTTTGCTGGTGTTATACTTGAAGTTTTTTCTCCATTGGAATGATGTTATGGCCACGTCCATCTATCATATCTTTTTGGCTCTTTGCTATCTGACCCCTATCCTTGGAGCCATTGTGGCAGATTCTTGGCTTGGAAAGTTTAAGTGAGTAAATGTTTGATCCCAGGGGAATTAATTTGTGGCTAAATGTTTTGTGATCCTGTTAATCTTATTTAAAGCATTCAACTTTTCACTACCATGAAAATAAAATGTTTTTTTTACCACTTAGAGAGAATATTTACAGCATAAGAAACTTTGGAAAATTTACATTTAAGGCTACATTTATACGGAGACGATGAAAACAAGACGCAAAAGTGGCATCTCGTCTTCAGTTTTTCATCCGCATTTAGATGAGTGTATCCAGGAGGAAATCCTTGGTTATACACAGAAGCAACTGTCGGTGAAATACAATTGAATATGAATGCCAGGCCAGCTATGTCGTTTTCTGTTTTTGACGTATGTAATTGTCCACCTGTCTCTGATCGGCCATGGTATACGTGTAATATTTGTACAATAGGTGAAATGACTCCTGTACATTTACTAGAGCTGCTAGTGCAGCTGGAAGATCTGTGGGATTGAGGTTTTATGACACGTTTGTCACTTTACCTGCTCACCGTATGAATGTAACATGACAGTGTATGTGGCGTGATTCATTGATTTATTTATTTTGAGCAATTCACACAAAATATACATACATAAAAAAATATGACATAATATGATTTACACCCGAAAAGGAGTGGGATGAAGAAACACTTATTTAATCCCACCCCATTCTCATCAATAACTTAAAAAAAGTCAAATTCTAAAAATTCACTTACTCCTGTCCCTTAACCATAAACCATATAAACAAAATAAATAACAAACTAATTCAGAATCAACTCATTCAACAGTGGAGCCAAAATGTGAATAGAACACAGCAACAAAGCACATTCACACATTTAACAGCTAAACTCACATCATAACCACAGACCAACAGTGATAACAACAAAACTAGCAAAGTACTAATGCTAAAGAATAACACAGAACAGTGGCAGCATAAATAATGCAAATCATGAAGAACTAGAAAACCACTCTGAGAGCGCAGACCTCTGTCAAGATATAGCCCCCCCCTAGATCACCACCAAAATCTAATCATTCCCAGATCTCCCCATTTCCAACATATCCTGAAAATGTCATCAAAATCCGTCCATAAGTTTTCGAGTTATCTTAAACACAGACAAACAGATAAACGCCGGTGGAGGAAACAAACACATACGAACCAAACAAGGAACAAAGAACAGACATTTACAATTTAAACAGAATATTGATATGACATCAGCATTAACACCCGCCATCTTTATAGTGAGACCAAACCATATCTTTATACAACAGTTAAAATTTGTGAATATTTTGGCATTGCTTGTGTTGGATGTCCAGACCGGTCCACAGTTTCACTTACAGACACACAAAAACGTTTGTGACTACTTCAGAATTTGGGTAATGCAAAATTTCCAAAGCCTCTGAGATAATGAGTACTGCCTTGAGTTACAAACAAGTTTTGTAAGTTATTTGGTAGTAGTCTGTGTAGTTTTTGGATACAAGATAGTGAATTTTTAGTAGGTTTAAATAAATAAACTGATGGTGAGTGTGATATAGAAATCCACCTATATGTATGATCCGTATTGCTTGTTTCTGTACAATGACTAATGGATTAACGGTGCATTGGTAACTGTTACAGAACATAAATGAGACCAAACAAAACCTGGGGGGTTGATCAGCCCAAGGCTGTGGTGGTGAATGAAATGTCCCGTTTATGGTGACAAGTGAAATGAGAGTGTGTCCTGCTTTTGAAGGTGAGAAACTGAATGGTCCCACACTGGCAACTACAAGTTTCACTGTATTATAAGTATTAGAGCTCAACAACAACTTTCAGCTGCATGGTGTGGGGCCAGGTGAACTTGATGAACACTGGGGGAAAGGTCGTGACATTACCCTCCCCCTAAGGAGTGGCTCCAGATGCCCCTAAAAAGAAACAAACAAAATGGACAAGAGGGTTGGGGTGATACCAGGCCGAACAGGACAATAATGTCTGTGCTTCAACTAGGATCCAGCGCCTCCAACTTCGAACCAGCACCCGTCCCCAAACCAGTGCCCCCACAGCCGAGCAGTACCATCTTGGGCATCTGGCAATTAGGGAAACTGGCCACAGGCAAAGTACCAACAAAAGCCAGACAAAAATGGGAAAACCAGAGAGGGAACAGAGAGACCATACACAGAGAGAAAGGGAACACACAAGGGTCAGAACAGGAAGAGAGACCGAGGAGGAAAGAGGAAAGGCCAACAGAAAATACACTATACTAGACAGAAAAAAAACTGTACTAGACATAAAAGAAAAAAACCTCCACTATACCAGGCAGAAGACCAGACAGCTAGACAAAAGCAAAGCTGGGACGAGGGGAAAACATGCCTGTGTCGAGGGAAAATACAGGGGTAACAAACACACAGAACAAAGACAAAAAAAGGAGAAAAAAACATAACAAGTCCCTTCAACACACATGCGCGTGCGCACACACACACACAAATGCGTGCACACACACACAAATGCGCGCACACACACACACACCTGCTGCAGAACTGGACCACTGTTATATCCTCATAATTCACAGGCTTCATTGAACACATCATCAAACCATTGACTTCAGCAGTGGTGTCCAACCCCGGGCCGGTCCGTGGATCACTTGGTACCGGGCCGCCGCCCGCCTAATAATTCATTATTTCTCTTGTATTTATTATCCGAGTCTGAACAATCTTTTATTTTGAAAAATAACCGGTTTCTCTGGGTTACATCTCTGTCACTTGAATGCCAAAAATGTAGCCCACATGTTAGCAAAGTCAGTAAAAACAGATGTTTTTGGAACGTTTCTTTTCGAGGAGGAAAAGGCGACTGAAGAGACAGACTTCCAAGAAAAGGAAAGATTTTAACAGACAATCGCAGGAGTTGGACTGGAAATATGGATTAATGGTGACAGGTGATTCCCACAGATCAGACCCGCTCTTGCCGATATAAACAATCTACGTAACCGGTCCGTGGTAATAAAAAGGTTGGGGACCATTGACTACAGCACACAGACATTAATTCATTGTTTTGGTTTTTCTTCTGTTTGTGTTTATGGATGGAAAATAATTGGTGCCAATCTTTATATGAGTTATTATTATTTCCGTTTAATGTTTGTTCCATGTAAATATTGTAGATTGTTAATTAAATAATATGGTATTTGGTATCCCCATGGGTGGAGCTTAGGGATATATAAAGGGGGGCGTTTCCCAGTAGTGTGTGTGTGGGGGGTGTAGTTGGAGATAAATTCTGTAGATTTAGACAGATCTGAAATCTTTTTTTTTTAGTGGTGAATGGTAAAATATTATTTTATTGTGTTTTGAGATCTCTTGTAACTATTTTTTTCTTTTCCTGTATTTTTTTTATTTTTTATTTTTCCACTGTAAATACTGTGCACTCCTCATCACTGCTGGTTTTGGACTAGGGTTTCAATGAATGAAAAACCACTGAAGTCAAACCAACCCTTGACATACATACTTAAATAATAAATACTAATTATAATTATAGAATTATATAATAACATGAATATAATATATTTATATTGTATAATATATAATAAATTATATATATATATATATATATATATATATATATATATATATATATATATATATATATATATATATATATATATAGCATTAGGGGCAGTGACCCCCAAGCTGGGAGAATGGCTCCAGCAGATACCAGGAACAACATCAGAGATCTCTGTACAAAAGAGCGCATTGCTAGGAACAGCTAAGATCCTGCGCAGAACCCTCAGGCTCCCAGGCCTCTGGTAGAGGACCCGAGCCTGAAGGAGACACCGCCCACGTGGGGCGAGAGGAACATTTTTTTTAAATATATATATATATATATATATATATATATATATATATATATATATATTAGTATTTATTATTTAAGTATGTCCAACTGGCTGCTTTTACAGCTGTATTACTGTTGATTTGTTCCAGCAGACTAGCAAAATATATATTTTTAAATTGTATTTAGAGTTAATTAGCTGCTGTTATGAATCTGTCAACTTTCAGAGCAGACTGTAATAACCAAATATTTATTTGGAGAAAATGGTTGGTTCTCAACTTTTGTTTCCAGGGTGCAATTTGTCTTTGTGTGACCCTGACAAATAGTATTACTGAATCCCAGGCACAACTAATAATGTTATAATGCACTATAAGTGCAGATTCAAAATTTTTATCAGTATTGTCACTGGAGTGGGGCTATTATGGCGCCCCCCTCCCTGCCGCCGTGTTTTAGCTGCAATCATTCTCGTGTAAATGGCCCTGAAGTTTCAAACTACCAGGAGGAGTTTTTGTCTTTCTGTGGCTATGTTTACACAAACACAAAAAGTATTTTTGAAACACATATTTTTTAAAGCTCTGTTTAAAAAAAGAACTTTGTGCATACAGCAGTGGGTTTTTAAAAAAAAAAATGTATTTCCATTTGTATCGATCCACATGTCAAGATGTCAAATGTCCACATTCAAGAGGCAAAGCCTGTCAGTGGCCATGTTAGACGAATGACATCTCCACACAAGCCAATCAGAAGCCTCATTGAGAATCACCCATACTCAAAGGCAAAGCATGGCCAAGTGGTTTGTGTGGAATGTGTCGGTATGGGCTCTTTGATCGGTCATAAGAAGATGCACAATCCCTGCCCTCTGAACCCTGATGCGTCTCTGCTGGTCTATGACTTGGATCAACTTTATTTTAAAAAGCAAACTTGTGAATATAATAACTTTTAATAAAACAAATGCTGTTATTTGGAGTGTATCCATGTTTGCCAGATATAAGATGCTGCTCTCTGTGCCATGAAATTAGTCCATTTTGGTCTCTTTATACAAAAACTGAGTTTTTAAAAAACTTCACTTTTGCTTGAAATTTAATAAAGATGCATTTTCAGAGGAAAAAACTCTGTGTATAAACGAAAAGCACAAATGAAGGCAAATGTCTGTGTTTTCAAAAATACCTGGGTTAGTGTAAACATAGCCTGTATGTGGGGTGAATCTATGGAACAGTCTGGATCTGCACCACAGCTTTAAAACCCTTTACAAACGGACAATTTGGTAACAGTACTGGGAGGGCGGGGCTTATTCTTAATTGCTGGTTTATTCCATCCTTGGCTCTTTCTTACCTTTATTGATTTGTACTTGTCATTGTTTATCATGTTGGTATGTGTCACTTCCATTACCATTGGTGGTCTGTAATATTGTTGGAATATACTGTGCTATAAATTCTACAGACTACCATTTAGATCAGTTGTCCTCAAACTACGGCCCACGGGCCAGAAACGGCCTGCCTCCATATTTGGTCTGGCTCCCTGAACAATACCAGAGACCATTTAGATTTTTTTTTTATATGTGTGTATTTGTATTTGATAACAAAGTTGGACTTTTGCAACAAAATCTTCCTTAGTTATGAACTATTTACATTATTAATGAAGCAGAGAGCGTGGGGTTGTCTCCAGGATTTGGTTCAGAGTGGCAAGGTGTGGGTTGTGGTTCCTATTAAAGAACACAGATACAGATGTCCTCATTGAAGGTTTATTCACTGCGGTCTGTAATAATACACAGTAACACTCAGTATAACAATATATACATACAATAAAAAATTAACAAAATTGACTATATGAGTCACTCAGATGTATTACATGGGTCATGGAACACACAAATCACCTCATGGAAATCACAGATGACAGCTAGCATATTATCGTATTAGCTTCAACAGCACACGGCGCTAAACAGCATTAACTTATACAGTACCACATGCTAACATCTACCCGAACTGTACTGTGTTATTTATCTCCCCTTGTGGCATCTACACACAGTAATAAACCAGGAATAGATGAATAAAAAAGAGAAAAAGAAGCCGAGATGGCATGGACACGGACTACGTTCATAACCATCATAACACCAGTGGTGCATTCAACAGCGTGGGACATAACCAAACAATCAAACAATTAAACTGTGTGGGCTTTCTAATAATTAAATATTAGTAACTAGTTTAACACGATAATTTTGACATATATGATTCTCATATGAGTCATTAAAGTCAGAGATTCTGCTCTGACAACTAAGCTGAACTTTGACCTGTTAAGACGAAGAAGGTTATGTTCCATGGACCTTTTTTCTGTGAAGAACCCAAAGAGGGTTATTTATTTCATAAATAGTTTTTTATTTTCTGACTTTTGTTCTGTGAAGAATCCAGAAAAGGTTATTTGATTGTGGATTTCTGATTAAACAATCATTTACATTAAGGCACTCCTGCATTCGTCACACTTTTTCTGTTACAAACTGAACCCGGCCCGTCATCTGAGAAGGGAAAAGATATGTGGCCCTCACAGGAAATAGTTTGGGGACCCCTGATTTAGATACTTACTATGTGTAATTGACATGTTTTCCTAATCACTTTACTATCTATTATTTACATTATTAGGAATCTAAACATATGTTACTGTACTGTATTTCCTACACTACCATTAATGTGTCTTATTGTCCAGTGGTCCTTATACTGCTGAAAATGCCGTATTTTTTCTTCTCCTCAAATAAATAAAATGAATGAATTGATGTAGTCTAACAGACACTTGTCTCCCACAGGATGATCATGTACCTGTCCATCGTGTATGCAGTCGGTCTGATCCTAATGGCTGTCAGTGCAATCCATGATATGACAGATACAAACAGAGACGGGTCACCAGACAACCTCACCCTCCATGTGTATGTTACCACTGCATTACTGAAACAACTTTATTTTCTTGACATATCCCTGCAGTATTTTCTACATTTTCAAGCATGTGTTTCTCTTAATATCTAGAGTATTGTCCATGGTGGGTCTTTTCCTTATTTCTCTTGGCTGTGGTGGCATCAGACCTTGTCTATCTGCTTTTGGTGGAGATCAGTTTGGTGATAATCAGGTTTGAATATTATTTTCCTACTGTTAATGTTTGAACTTTGGTTAGATATTAATCAGATATTGTCACCATATCTACTATGAACAGTCAAAATAAACATGCATCATAATAATAATGCATCATAATAACTTGGTTGCTGACATCTTACCCAGTATTTTTGCAACATGTAATAGAGGATTTAGTGAACACATGTAGAGTAAATTAGTAGATTCGAAGAAGAAAACATACAGGTGCTTCATTTATGTTTACAAATAAAAGCAGGACTTAAATTAACATCAACACTAAACATTTGTAGAGTACATTTCTGAGTTTTCTCTTTAATGCAGAGTAGAATATGATATGATACAATATTTGATTTGGATACTTTATTTTGAACATGTGCAGAATGCAACAATAATCAATACAACAATAATATACAACAATAATAATAACAACAATAACAATAATAATAATAATGTGATTCAGTATAACCCTTTAACTCCTGTGATTTTAGCAATCAGTAAAAAAGTAAAAAAAATAAAATAAAATGAGCAAAGACACAAACAAAAAGTAATAATAAGCTAACAAAATAATTGGTAACATGAGCAAAGTAAGACACAAATGGCAGAAAATCAAAGAAAAATAATGACACTTAAAAAAAACAAATGTAGAAAAATAAACAAAATCAGCAACAAAATGAACAAAAGACTAATGCATATTTACAAAATGAAAAAATAATGTGGAAAATTTAGAAAAAAAATACTTCAAAAGAAAGCTAGTATTAAAATTTGGTCCCAGCAGTTTTAATTTTGCCTTTAATTTTTTTTTCAATAAATTAAAAAAAAAAAATGCTTTTTGACACCTTTTCAAACCACAAAGCTAAAAGGAAAATGGTAGAATTTTTCAGAATATTTAAACTAAATCATCCATTCAGAATGCATCAGTGTTGACACTTAAAGAGTTAATAATCAGCTCCTCATCACTTCTGCAGAACACTGATAATGATACAATGGACTCCAGGTGTAATGGAAGAGGGGAACAACTAAAACATGCAGGACACCGGCCCTTAAGGACCGCAGTTTGACACCCCTGCCTTAAAAACACACCAATGCATTAAAAAACAGTAAAAAGTACAAACATTAAAAACACAATGCAGTTAATTTTATATTGTGAAGAGCATCTATTGCAGAAGAGATGAAAGATTTGCACTTCCTGCCAGTAATCAAAGTAGTTTCATAATTTAGGTTTGTTTCATTTTTACTTCAGTTTTTACTCCTGTGTTTATACTGTACATTTCCTCATTGTGGGAATTATCTAGTTTTAAGCCTCACAAATTTACTTGTTCAGTGTCTTTTTCTTCACACCTTCCACCAAGTTAATTTGAGTTTATCATGACATGCTATCCTCATGGATACATCACTAGAACAAATTACAGGACAGAAGCTGATGTCTGTGTGATGTACTTGTGCAGGAACGGCAGAGGACAACATTCTTCTCTGTATTATACGTATGTGGCGTCGGGGGGTGTCTCCTGTCCAGACTGATCACACCCATTCTCAGAGGTAGATATGAGTAAAGTTTACAGCAAATAGCACCTCAAACATCAGAACATTAAGTAATCACAATAAATCATCCTTGTTGGTTCTATTTTTTTTTTTTAAATGTCCAAATTGCTTTGTTTCCAGCTGTTTATTCACGGTAGAAAAATTACTTGAGTTTCAACAACAGAGTTGACCGGTACTTCCTCATACATGTCCATGACGCAGTGACGAGGCATCGCTGATTGGCTCACAATGCGTGAAGGAAGACTTCCCCCTCCCCTCTGGCTCTGTGTGTGTTTACCTTTACCAGAGTAGCATCCAGCTAGGTTTTGCGCCATTGCTTGTTCTGAAAACATGCAGGGAAAAAAACAAGGCCTTATTTCCACAGAGAGCACAGGAACAGGTTTGTTCCACCATTTTTTTCAAGTTTATGCAGCAGCTACTGTGGCGCCGTGTTCTCTGCTGCAATGGGGGATGGATTTAACCCAACGTGGGTGACACTAAAGTCCATCTGACGTTAGATGGACCGCCTTTTTCTGGGTCCCTCGTTCCTCTTGTTCTTTTCTGTGAATGAAGTATGCAGCCAGTGGAGGTGACAAATGACTTTCAAAAGCAGCACGTTTTGGTAACTCAGGGTGACCCATCAGATTCCGAAAGGAGCGTGGAAAATTGGTTTTCAGGGGAATGACTCCTTTAATAGTTCCTGTTTTTCGGTAACTGTTGGTTTTGTCCATCTGCAGTCCAGGAGTGTGGCATCTACTCAAAGCAGGACTGTTATCCTCTGGCCTTTGGTGTTCCTGCATCAATGATGGTTGTTGCAGTTGGTAAATGATTTAAAGTCATTATACATGTAAGAATATATACAAATGTCTGACAAATACACATTATTCAACTATTTGTTTGTGGTGTCCTTAACAGTGGTGTTCATTCTTGGAAGTGGCACGTACTATAAAGCTGAACCACAGGGAAATATTATGGTGGATGTGTGTAAATGTATTGGAGTAAGTCTGCAATTAACACAATCAAAATGTAACTGTACAAACTGTGGCTTTAGATGTTTCTAAAAACTCACTTTTCTTTTATCTTTCAATCAGTTTGCTATTAAAAATCGCTACAGGCACAGAAGCAAACGATTCCCAAAGAGGGAGCACTGGATGGACTGGGCAGAAGAAAAATATGATGTAAGATTAGTTTATTTCTTTTCAATGAAGGACTGTAAATAGGTAGCCTGGCTTTCACCGACACTCATGTGTTTCCTCTCAGCTCTGTGAGCTTCACACAAGGGTATGGTAAAGCACCGTAGACATTCTGTTGTCTCCGGCTAAATTGTGGATGGACCAATCAAGATCACTGGGCGTGATTTTAACAGTTATGAAGGAAGGAAGACTCACAACACAGTAGCTTTGAAAACATGGTGGCTAGCATGGAGGAGACTCGATTCTGCAATTTCAACTGTGTTGTTGAAACTACTGCATATTGATTCTTTAAAAGATGAACAGAACAGTTTTGAAAAAATGTATTGGTGGCAAGGATGTTATGGCTCTTCTATGGTAAGAGCTTCTATCATCCACGTTACATGCTGCTTTCAATGTGATTTGTAGAAGTAGTACGTTATTCAAAATGATAAGCACCTGGTTTCTCCAATCAGGGCAAATGATTTTGATTGACAAACCCGCCTTAACAAAGAGAAGCTAATGGTGCTTTCCCAGATGTAAGATGTGAGTAGCCAATGCGAAGCATCCATATATCTTGGTGTGAGTCAGGTTAGCAAATAGGGTATGTACAATTACAAATGGAAAATTGTGCAATGGCTTTGTACTTAGCTGTGCAATAAGTAACTCTTCATTTTCTAATTTTGTATTTATTTATTCACTCACTTCATGATCTCACCAGTATTTTAAAACTTACTTTAGCTCAGGTGTTTTTTTTGTTGTTTTGTGTGTTTTTATTGTTGACTGCATCGTCATAATGTTCTGCAGTAGGGATGCAAAATATTAGAAAAAAACTGACATTGTGATATTTTTAAACTCTGTGATATAGGTATATTGTGATATGAAAAAATACTCAGGAGCATAGAACTGCTGTGTGGTTCCGATACTAACGGTCAAACAGATTCGTGGTTGGCACAGAACGCATGTTTCAGTGTCATCCTTCTTGTAGCTGAAAAAATTTATCAAAATCAACAATTAAAAATAAATTCATATATTTTAAAAAGAAACTATAAACAAACAAAAGACATGAAAAAGAAATAAGTAAGAATATTTAATGAAAATATATAAAATAACAAGTGAAGAAATAAATAAAAAAGAGAAATAAATAAATTAATTAACAAAAACAAAACTAAATCAATAAATGAAACAAAAAAGTAATAAAAAAAGACCAATCTAATACAATGTCAGTAACAGAACGGACCTAAATGCCAAACTTCTCTCTGTGGTTCATCAGTCTCTGGAATTATCCATTATGGACGGAAACTGAGACACAGGAAAACTGGATCAGAACACGGGCAGTCAATACTCATACAGAGGGAGAATCCAAAAGACGATAACAGAACAGAGAAGCACAGGCAAGGAGAAGGAAGGGACCATGTCAGAATCAGGCAAAAGGTCATTAAACGGGGGATGTGCATACCAGAGATAGATAGGAAAAAAGAGAAACCGAGAAGCCAAAAATGTGTCAAAAACCAAGTGATCAAGACAAGAATAAACATTCATAAGTCACCACCAAGGCAGATAACACAAACACAAGGTATATATACTCAAAGAAACAGGCGGAACACATTGGGAGGTAATTAACGGGGCGGAGAAAATGCCAGTGACAGGAACTAAAGTGAGAAAAATTGAACATGAACCCACATGGCAAAATAAATGTAATTTGGCTGAATTGCAATAAATTGATCTGAAGTCAGATTTAATTCTGACTTCTCTTACAATCTCTGGCAATTTTGTGGTTGTTTCATATTTTGTCCATTTCTAATGTAGAAACTCATCATTGCCCAAATCAAAATGGCATTGAAGGTCCTGTTTATGTACATTCCACTTCCAGTGTACTGGGCGCTGTACAACCAACAGGTACAGTTACGATAAAGCTTTTCTTCATTTTAACTGCCAGTGGAAACTGTGCTAAATTATATATCTAACCTAAAGGGCTCCAGATGGATTCTACAAGCCACCAACCTGAACGGAAACTTTGTAAGTTTGATGATGAAAAAACTAAATCGACTGTACATTATTTTCATTAACTTAAACCATGAATTCACAATCTATGATGTGTTTTCAGGGGGTGTTTGTTATACAGCCTGATCAGACGCAGGTATGTTTGTGTTTTTTATCACATTGGACTCATCTACTGCATTTCATTCATGACAATTCACTGTAAAATGTTTTTTTTATTTCTCAGATAATCGAGTCCATCCTATGCCTGACTCTGGTGCCTGTTATGAACAGGTTCATTTACCCTCTGATCAAGAAATGTGGCCTGAACTTCACGTAAGTTTCATTAAAACTATAAATTGGTGGAAATAAGTACACCACAAAAAACATGGGATCATTGTAAGAATGCAATTTTAAACCATATTTATTAAACATAAGCTCCAAACAAATACATTGAAGTCAATTTACTAAATATTTAACAAAAAAGGTATAAAATAATATATAGTATAAAATATATAGATGGATATTTCCACTTCTATAAAAACTGTTGAAAAAATTAAGCTAGATTTACTTAAATGATTTTAGTTAAACCTTCGAACATAATCCTCTATGAAGGAACATCAACACTGGCAGTGCTCGCATGAATTTGAGCATTCAGGCTCTTTAATCTCCCATGCGTCCTTTCCTTCGAAATGCTCACTGGCGGCCATGGAAGCATCCGATTCCAACCCAACACAGACATCAATTGTCTTTGAGCCTGGACTAATCTCTCTCCTAAAGTTGTCCTCATTTTCCCTCGTTGAAGTAGTAGGGGCATCAGTAGCATTAGCAACAATGCTAGTAGTAGCACTCCTGGCCACAGCAAACAAATTATCTATTTTAAAACACCTGGAAGTGTCATCTTGAAGAGCTTTCTACTTTTTGTCCCAAATCTCTGCTCCCACTTTGTCTTCTTACCATCTGTTTACATGAATTGTCAGGTGGATATATGTCCAACACGCATCCTTCTTCACATGGACCTGCACCACTCATGAGTCATCACATCAGACGACAGCCTTTACCACATACCCCATCATGAATTTTTTTAACAAAAATACAGCAAATACAAAAGGAGTATCATAGTTTGGCTTCAACAAAGTACTACTTATTATATTTTAGCATGTTGTAAGAATATTACAGATCCCCAGGTACTTAAACTCCTCCACCTGAGGTAGGACCATCCCACCGACCTGGAGAGGGCACTCTATCCTTTTCTGGCTGTGTTTTTTGCCAATTGTTATGAAATGTTTATAAAAATGACTAAATATGTATAAAACAGAGTGTTATATAGCTGAAAATACCATGTCTTCCAGTTCTATAAACATCTTGAGTCTTCTCACCAGGGCAGCTGTGGCTAGGTTGGAAGAGTGGGTCTTCCATTGACTGAAGGGTTGGCAGTTTGTGTCCCAGCTCTGGCTGTTCAGATGTTGACGTGTCCTTGGGCAAGACACTGAAGCCTAACTTAGGTTCCCAGTAGGTCTAGCAGAACCTTAGAAACCTACTGGTGTGTGGATGAATGGATGAATGTGAGTCTAATGTAAAGTCTTTTGAGTACCATGAAGGTGGAAAAGTGTTAGTATATAAGTGCAGACCATTTACCATGATGATGGTGTTGTACAAGAAACACCTCAGGGATGCACTGGGACGCATCCTCAGTGATGTATCCTGGGGTCACTGGGTGTTTCGGGTCTCGCAACATCATACACCCTCGCCCAGGCGACCCAGCCGGGGTTGATCAAGCCCCGACTTGCGTCCCAGCAGCAGTCCACGGGTCAGCCCTCTTTATCCACAGCCACCGAGTGGCCTGTTCTGCGGCCTCACTTGCGGCTCTAATGGCCCTCTTCTTTGCCACTCCTGCAACTCCCAAGCGGCTCAGGACTTTGCAGAGTGACCGTCCTGCAAAGCCCCTACATCCAACCTCTATGGGCTCATAGAAGGTTCTCCAGCCTCTCACCCTACACTCCTCCACCAATTCCTGGTACTTGGCCCGCTTTCTCTCGTTAGCTTCCTCCATACGCTCTTCCCAGGGCACTGTTAACTCCAGTATGATCAGGTGTTTTGAGGCCTTAGAGGTGATGACCATATCTGGACGGAGGGATGTTGTTATTATGTGCTGAGGGAATCTCAGCTGCTTTCCCAGGTCGACCTGCAGCTCCCAGTCAGATGCCATGTGGAGGAGACCTGTTGTCACACGCTGGCCGGCACGGGGTTTCTCTCCAGCTTTAATAAAAGGGACTGGCTTCTTTGGCACCTTATGGTGCTGGCTGGAGTTGATGGCTGAGGCTAAGCTCTCTGCAATGGCCTTAAGCACCTGATCGTGGCGCCAGCGATAGCGCCCGTCAGCCAGGGCCTTTGGACAACAGCTGAGCAGGTGTTCCAGCGAGCCTCTTCCAGAGCAAAGAAGGCATGAGGGTGTTTCGCTCTTTCCCCAGACATGGAGATTTGCTGGGCTTGGCAGAGCATCGTAGACCGCTTGCACTAGGAAGCGGACCCGATGAAAGTCTCCCTGGAGGATGTTTGACCAGGAGATCTTGCGCTGTAGTGCGCTCTCCCACCTTGTCCATGCTCCCTGCTGCCGCAGTCCCACCGCCCTGCTCACTCGCACTTCCTCTATACCTGCTCGGACCTCTTCCTGGATCAGATGGTGTCTTCTCCTGCCGCGTATCTGGCTGATCGGGGTCCTTGGGAAGTATCCCAGCCCTGCTCTGCCTGTTGCCACGGTGCCCACCAGTGTCTTTTGTCTGAGTCGTGACTCTGCAACCTCCACTGCTTTCCTAGCCTCCCACTTCCTCCCTGTCCTCACCTCGATACCAGCTGAAGACACCTTGCAGTCCCTGGAGTCCCTGTACTGCAGGGCTTCTCTGGTGCGTGCCACCATAAATTCTTCAGTGAGGCCACTGAAGGGGAGCTGCAGTGTGTTGCTTGTCCCATAAAGAGCAGCGCTGGTGAGGCTGCGTGGAAGACCCAGCCATTTCCGAAGAAAGCCACTGATCTTCCTCTCCCAGGACTCCACTGCCGTCATTGAGACCGAGTAGATTTGTAGAGGCCACAGGATTCGTGGCAGGATAGAGTGCTGGTAGATCCAGGCTTTAAATCTACCGGGCAGGCCAGACTTGTCCACCTTGGTGAGCCAGGTTCCAAGCTCAATGCTGGACTTCAGGATGGCAACTGAGTCTTTCATGCTGGAGTCAAAGAGTTTCCCCAAACTCTTGACAGGTTGCTCTGTGATGGTTGGAATGTCATTTCCTATTTTTATAACAAATTAAAACACCACAGTGATGCAACAACCCATGCTGCACATTTGTGTTTTTTGTCAGTGGTTCCGGGGAATTTAAGAGGGTTTTGGAATTCAGTTCCCCACAGGAAAAAGTGGTAAAATTATTTTAAATACACACTGCATTCAAAAGAATATGAATTTTACTCTGGACCTTTATTGTGATAAAAACCAATACAAACACTCAAATTAACCCTTCCTGAGTCTCTTTTTGTTCAGATGGATGGATGAATGGATGGATGGATGGACGGATGGATGGCCATTGGTGGTGGTTATTTATTGTCTTTATGAACCTTCAGATCTTATTTCAACTTTGACTGATGCTGAAATTTCTCACCATTAATGTGTCTGTCTTTATATTAAATTAAATACATCAGTAAGAAACACGTCGTACATGTAAATTCAACAGACCCTTGAAGAGAATGACAGTGGCAATGTTTCTGGTTGCGATGGCGTTTGTCTGCACTGCTCTAGTTCAGCTTCAGATTGATGTGAGTAAAAACACATCCATCATTTTATCTTCTGTCACATGAGGGACACATTTATCACAAAAGTAAAGTCCATAAAATGTCTTCATTCATGGTAAACACTGCTCATTTTTATGGTTTTCAGCAAACATTACCAACCTTCCCATCTGCCTCCGAGAGTCAAATAAAGTTACTGAACATGGGAACTAATCCAGTGACAGTTAAAGTGAACCAGATGAACCCAGTGGAGGTTCCTGCTGCTCAGGTAGGTTTTCATATCAATAACTCAACAGTGACCTTGAATTCTGAAATAATTTTGGAGTCAAAATGTTGTAGTCAGTTGTGTGAACCTAAACCATTTCTTTATTTTGCAGACGAGTCCTGACTACTTAACAGTTAAAGAAGAAACAACCAGTATTTCCATAGTCGGCACTGATGTTTCCAAACAATTTAAGTTGACATTTAAAAGAAGACAAACACTCCTCATTCCTTCAAATTTCTCTCAGGAATGGTTATTGGTGAGTGTCAACTTTGAAAACATGGAAACCAAACTCACAGAATCGTTCAAATGTATATAGCTAATGAATGAAAATGTATATGTGTCTCAGATTGAAGATGTTACTTCTAAACCAGAAAAAGGCACCAATGCAGTACGGTAAGTTCCAAAATAAGAAATGCTTAAGCTGCGTCCCATTACTAGCACTTCCACTCACTTTTACTACTAACACTCACGTTTGCACTTTCATGTGAAAGTGTAGGACAGGTTTCTCCAATTAGATTTTATCAAGGGCCAAATTCTGACCTGTGCACCAAGCAGAGGGCCACAGCACCTATGGGGCACACGGTGGCAGGGAGGGGGGCGCCACAATAGCCCCACTCCAGTGACAATACTGATAAAAATGTTGAATCTGTACTTAGTGCATTATAACATTATTAGTTGTGCCTGGGATTCAGTAATACTATTTGTCAGGGTCACACAAAGACAAATTGCACCCTGGAAACAAAATCTGAGAACCAACCATTTACTCCAAATAAATATTTGGTTATTACAGTCTGCTTGGAAAGTTGACAGATTTATAACAGCAGCTAGTTAACTCAAAGTAAAATTTTTAAATTATACTTTGCTAGTCTGCTGGAACAAATCAAGAGTAATACAGTTATAACAGCAGCCATTTGGACATACTTAAAAAATAAATAATAAAATATATATATATATGTTTGTCAAGGGTTCACTTGACTTCAGTGGTTTTTCATTTATTTAAACCCAAGTCCAAAACCAGCAGTGATGAGGAGTGCACAATTTTTACAGTGTAAAAATACCAAAAAAAAACAGGGAAAAGAAAAAATACTTACAAGAGATCTCAAAACACAGTAAAATAAAGTTGGTCTCTTTTACAATTCACCACTAAAAAAACAGATTTCAGGTACACTCTTACTTCAAATTAAAATCTGTGTAAATCTACAGAATTTATCTCCAACTACACCCCCCCCCACACACACACATACACACTACTGGGAAAAGCTCCTCATTATATATCCCTAAGCCCCACCCATGGCCATACCTATTATCATATTATTTAATTAACAATCTACAATATTTACATGGAACATACATCAAACTGAAATCATATTAACTCATATAAACAATGGCACCAATTATCCTCCATACATAAACACAAACAGAATAAAAACCCAAAACAATGAATAAATGTCTGTCCTGTAGTCAATGGTCCCAACCTTTTTATTACTGCGGACCGGTCAACGTTTGACAATTTTACCACGGACAAGGGGTGGTTACGTAGATTGTTTATATCGGTCGCCGCAAATTATACAGAGTGGGTCTGACCTGTGGGAAGCACCTATCACCATAAATCCATATTTCAAGTCCAACCCCTGGTATTGTCTGTTAAAAACTTTCCTTTTCTTGGCAGTTGGAGGCTCTTCTTCTGTCTCTTCAGTCGCCTTTTCCAAACACATCTGTTTTTACTGACTTTGCTAACATGTGGGTTACATTTTGTGACATTCAAATGACAGATGTAACCAACAGAATCCGGTTATTTTTCAGAATAAAAAATTGTTCAGACTCGGATAATAAATACAAGAGAAATAATGAATGAATTAAGTAATTATTAGGCGGGAGGCGGCCGTTACCAAGTGACCCATGGACCGGCCCAGGGGTTGGACACCACTGCTGAAGTCAATAGTTTGATGATGTGTTCACTGAAGCCTGTGAGGGTATAACAGTGGTCTGGTTCTGCAGCAGGTGTGTGTGTGCGCCTCCAGACGCCCACCATATGGGGAAATGACTGAGTAGTCAGGCAAGGTCCAGATGACAATGTTCAGTTTAAACATATGTTGCAGGAGAGCCGCGCTGCACACACTCCAAAAAAGATGAGAAAAAAGAAAAACACACGCGGGGTAGAGATGATGGAGCGCTTATGTCGCAACGTTACAATATTTCAAAAAAGAATGTTTTTGCTCACAATTTGGTGTGGACCAGTCTGTGTCCTCTCATGGGCCAGGAGTGGACTGCGGGCTGCCTGTTGGGGAACGCTGGTGTAGGGTATCCCATTATGTTTGAGGAGGAGTCCAAGTGCTAAAAAATTACTTCAAACCCCCCCTACCAGTGTTAGGTCATATCACCCAAAAAAAAAAAAAAACATGACAATAAACAGCTGGACTTGTTTTGTATGTTTCCATCATTATCATCATCTTTATGTTTCATCTTTATGTTTCGAAGGAATCACATCATTTACAACTAAATAAATAGGATGTTGTTTGCTGTTTTATTTGAGACATGCAAAAACTAATTAATTAATCTTCAGAGAATAAAAATAAACAAATAGACTAACCTGTGTCAATGCGCTAAGGGTGAGAAAGCTGAGGAGGTGTCTTCTCTTCTCTGTAATCCCTTTTGTTTAACAGCCGAAAATGTCCATCAATGTACATCAAAGAAAGTCACGCTTGACATTATAGCATGTGACATGTTTTTTTTTTTCCCCCCATAGTGTCCAAATCTGTAGGGAAAGATGAGACTTCTTAATTAATTTTTCGACGGATAACTCACTTTTGAAGTGGAAGTGCTAGTAATGGGACGCAGCCTTAGAAAATGAACAAATGGCTGTTTACTGTTAAAGTCTATCTGCATCTTGACTTTCAAACAGATAGAAAGATTTCAGATGTTTTAGTGACTGTGTTTAGACCTAATGCCCATTATGTTTTTGCTTCTATTTCAGTTTTGTAAATGGAATGAATGAGATGATGACGATTACAGATTTTGGTGTCATTGAGCCCTTTTATTACTCCAATTACACCCTGTTAAAAAATGGAAGGTAAGGAGTGTTTTATTTTATCCTTTACTTAATCTTCTTGATACAACACCAGAGACAAACGGGACCCACATGCAAAACTCACAGACCAAAATACTGCAGGTGCTGCACTGGGGACGCTGCTTCAACAGGTGTCACCAGGAAGGGGTTAATCGAAGCAGCGACTAGGGAACAGGGCAAAGATAAGGTCAAAAAACAGATCAGGGTCAGAACCAGAAATCCAGCCAAGGCAGACAGGGAAAAACTCAGACATTACTTGTGTACATGCGAGGGTCATAACACGAGGGCAGAAACTAAAACAGACAGAGAGGAGACAAACTCAGTGTCAGTGGACGATTCTGGATCCAGTAATTTGAAGCAGATTAAGACAGGCAAAGCAGATGAGAGAGAGACAAAAGAACAGAACAAAGTACCTAAACAGATCAATGACCAGAGAGTACAAGATGAGAAGTAAACCGCTGATTTGCTGCAGAGGGACAAAACAAATTTGTGATTTGACAGAGAAACAGGAGGAGCTTAAATAGGGAGTTAAACAGGTGAGACACATCAGGTGAAATTAAAAAGGTGGCATGACAAATGCCTGTGCCAGGAAGGAAAAAAAAGACAGAGTGAGACATGAACCCACAAAAAAAATAAAAGCTCAGACAGAAATAACAGGAAGACAAACAGAAAATCACAAAATGAGACAATAAAAGTCCAGATTGTTACAAGTCTAAAATGTGCCAGTATATAATATGATGTAACTTAATGTAACTGATTTTTTCCCCTTTAATTATCAGGAAATCTTTTAGAATACAATCTGGAGCAGAGTCATGTGAATACAGTACTACCTTTGGATTTGGAAGTTCATGTACTTTTTTTATCTCCAGTACTTTTAACTTCGGAACAAATGTAAGTTTTAACAAAAAAAATTATTTATGTAAAATTTACCTCCAACTGTTTTTCATTTGTAGTAATTTTGTCATCTACAGTTAATGATATTTTATAATGGTGTGTTATGCTAACTATTGTTAAACATAGTTATTGTTTGTTCTTTGTTTTTTTTTACACATGCAAGTTTACATCTTTTTGAAGTATAATTTGTTATTGTGTGATCTGAAAGATTTGTCATTTATAACAATTGATGGCAGATGGAAATTTATGAAACAAACATATATATATATATATATATATATATATATATATATATATATATATATATATATATATATATATATATATATATATGGATAAATTGGATAAATTATAAATTGGATAAATTATATATATATATATATATATATATATATATATATATATATATATATATATATATATATATATATATATATATATATATATATATATATAATTTATCCAACACCAGACCTTTCTGTGTGGAGTTTCCATGTTCTCCCTGTGTCTGTGTGGCAGAATTGCCACCTGTTCCAGTTTTTCCTGATTATCATGGTCTGTCCTGAACTTTAAAAAAAAAAATCTGGGACAGTGAATGTCCTGTATTTTGTACATGATGAGCAAAATCTGTATTTCCCACACTTGATTGGTTAGTGTGGGGCGTTTTCTGTTTCTGTGTTGAGCAGAAGGTATAGGAGCGGAATTAAACAAAGAGGGGCGGAGTTTTATACATACTGTCACACACACACACACAGGAGGGAGGGAGGTGAGAGAGCAGAGAGACCACAAAGAAAACAGACTGGAAAGGTAAAAATACAATGAGTCAACAACAGGAAATTGAGTAAATTTTGGACTAATTTCAATGACATTGACTAAAGGCCAATTATAGAGTGTGAAAAACCAAAGTTTCATATAGAGCTGGCTCTAGCCATAAGCTGCACAGGTAACAGAGAACCCCCCCCCCCCCCAAAACCATTTATTTATGTATCAATGTATTCATTTATTTATTCACTTCTATCACTGTAGCCTATAAATAAAGGTTTATTTAGGTCTAGCCACACTCCATAGACCCTCAGACCAGATCAGTTCCAGTTAACCAAACACAATGCTCCAGCTGTGTAGTGAGATTGTAGTGTGAGTTTAGCACAATGACGACAGTGTAGATTGCAGAAGAATTACAAAATTTTATATGTAGTCTATAGTCGGATAAGCAGTAGGTATGTCCCAGAGACGTGGACAGAACCTTGGTTTGCAATGGTACTCACATCCAGCATCCTACAGCTCCACCTCTGGAGACATCAGAAGCAGCATGAGAGGAAGTAGAAGCGTGGCTGCCGTGGGGGATTTACAGCTAAGATAAGAGCTAACCCGTTCTGACCTCGCCTTCGCCCATTGTAGCTGGATTAGGCCCCCAGTGACCCCCGTGACCCTAGTGAGGATAAAACAGGTTCAGATGACGAGACAAAAAAATTACTGTCATTTTACATTGTTTTACACTGCTTATTACCATTTTTTAAGATATTTTAACCTTAAACCAAAATACCTAAATGTAGATGAAAATAATTAAAAATTCTGTTTTAGTTTGCTATAACAAGAATGACTTTTTGTGGCAACAGTTACATACATTTTTCTCTGCATTTAACTTTAGGTGATTTCTCACCATTTACTCGTACTCGTCATCTGAACTCGCTTTATCCTCACTGGGGTCACAGGGGGTCACTGGGGGCCTAATCTAGCTACAATGGGTGAAGGCGGGGTATACCCTGTATGAGTCTCCAGTTCATCTCAGGGCTGAACATATATAGACAAACAATCACTGTCACATTCACACCTATGGACAAGTTAGATTAACCAGTTAACCTATCAGTGCATGTGTTTGGATTGTGGGAGGAAACTGGAGAAAACCCACGCAGACACGAGGAGAACATGTAAACTCCACACAGAAAGGTCTGGTGTGGGATTAGAACCAGGGTTCTTCTTGCTGTGAGGCACGAGTGCTAACCACTGCACCACCGTGCTGCCCTTATCACCATTTAATATTATGTTATTCCCTCAATTTTTGACTATGTAGTGGTTCATAAACATTCAGAGCTAATTTAAAGGTAATTTTTTCCTCTTCTCATAGAAATGATTCTGACAATGTGGTTTAACTAAAAACTCTAACTCAGTATATAGTCATTATCCCTGGTCAAAGATAATTACTGATATGTATAAAGAATAGTGATGCACGGGTCGACCGCTTTTTTAACTAAACCGACCGCTATAAAATATATTTGAAAAGAACAGACCCGACCCGCTTCTCAACCCGTATTTTAAAAATGTAATCAATGGTCTTTATGAACATCAACTGACCTTACTCACATACCTGCATGAAAATCCAATGTCATTGGGGTCAGCAACCTGTAACACTCAAAGAGACATTTGAACCTGGTTTGCACAGAAAAAGGAAAACACTGGGAGCTGCTCATCATCTTTAAAAAATCTCTGTGTCCCAAACTTTCCTTTTTTCGTTAGTATGTTTCCGGAGCTTCTACTCTCCTAACTTGACTTTCTCTCTTGTTCCCTCCATACCGTAGGTTACTGACGACATTGTATAGGACCTTCACAGACATTCAGTTAATGAAGCGTATTTACTAGGTTATTTTAATGTTTATCTCAAATGACAAATGACTTGACCGCCCGCAACCCAAATATTATTACTAATATTTTTTAATGACCCGTAACTGCAGATGACTGCAGGTGACCGTGGGCACACACTCACTTCGGGTCAGCATGTGCATCACTGATAAATAAGAATAAAAACAATACACAAAACACAATTATTCCATATTTATGAGCACCAGTTTATATCATTAACTAAGCATGAAAACAAACACACTGCAAACACTTACTTGTCAAATTACATTGATTTTACAAGTAAATTAATGCTACAAAAAGTGAACATGTTTCCATAATCACAATGAGCCTCTGATTGTCTAAAAATGGCACAACGTACGCACTTGAAAAGTTCAAAAGCTGCATTTTACCCCAAATAATTAAATAATACTATAAGAGGATTGGTGTTTTGAAGGTTATTAACATTTGATAGATGTTCCTGAGTGGTAGGTTTTTTTTAAAGTAAATTTCACTTGTGTAGTGATTTTAGTTATATAGTAATTCCTATTTGCTCTGCTGTTAAACTTGAAAATGAGAGTCTCTGAAAACCAACATTTTATAAGGTAAAGCACTTCGAAATGATTTGGTTTGGTGTTGTTGGATTTTAAATAAAATTAAAAAAAAAATAATAATAAAATTTTAAAAAAGATATTATTTTATTTAAACTCAAAGTGTCGATAAAAGTATAATTATTTCTGCTTTTTGATTTAGTGTCAGGAGTCTATCATTGCAGTCGAGGACATCAAACCCAACACAGTTCACATGGCTCTTCAGATCCCACAGTACTTCTTCTTGGCTGCTGGTGATGTCATGTTTTTTGCTACATGTCTGGAATTCTCTTACTCACAGGTAAAGATAGAATAAAAATATCAGCACATGATCCACAACGTATTACCTCCAGCAAGGAGGTATTAAATTCAAGTCTGTTTGTTTGTCTGTCTGTCAGCAGGATTACACAAAAAGTTCTAAACTCATTTTGATTAAACTTTTAGGAGTGATAGATAATGCGTCGAGGAAGTACCCATTAGATTTTGAGCAATGAAGGTCAAAGGTCAAGGTCACATTAACGGTCAACATCTAAAACACATCAGTGGTAACATCTCAGGATTCAGACAAGATATTATCTCGTGTCTTTTGCATTCCTATCGTCTCACCTTCGGCCATCAGATGGGTCAACACCTATGGCTCCATCACGTCATGTGTGATTGAAAAATCAAGCCTTGGTGGAGGTCTTCTGTCTCTTGACTGCGAATTTGACTGTCAATTGGTTCGTTTTTGTTCTGTCATCGGGCTTCTTGACCTTTACATGATGAGTCAAGTTAGAGAAGAGAATGAAAGGTTATCCACACAAGAGGCCAAAAATTAAGAAATTTTAAAAGCAATGCGTGAGGTCAGAGAAGTATAGCCTACTGCATATCCTATAGGCCTATACTAACAATCATTCTAATGACTGCCGCGTTCTTACCTCCGACAGTGGACAGTGACTAAGTTATACAAAGAGTGCACTTATTTTGGCAGAACCACCCAGGTCCAAACCCTGTTTATTTAACAGTAAATAATAGCACATCAATAACAGTCTACTGTAATACAGATGGTTAAGTAGAAGGCCAACCCCCCCCCCCAAAAAAAAAAACAAAAACAAGCAGACACTAAATGACAATCAAATTGCTGAGTCATGTTATACAACACTCCACATACAGACAACACACATAAACATCACTGTGATGGTGAACATAAATAATTAAGCAAAAAAAAAAAAAAAAAAGTTGTCTAATTTTCAGATAATCCTGGGCAACTCAGCCAGCAGTGGCATCAGTTTCGCTTATACAACACAACAGTGTAGGCCTGTAGAACGTCTGCTGCCAGTTAATTTGTAGCAAGAGTGCAGCATGTGAGATGACCTTTGTGAACTCAACACACTCAATAAACTGGGGCACATTTCAGTTGTTTTATTTTTCCCATGCAATCAGGAAATAAGCATTTATAAATAGAATAATTTAGCAATAATAATAATTTTTAAAAAATCTGATATTTGTGATTTAAGTGGGCCCTCCCCCAAAGGGCTGGTCCATGTAGGCCTGGGGTGACCCCCCCACCCCCCACCCCACCCGCTAATGTTCTGAATTTCTTTGTCATTTTTCTGTTGTTAAGGCCCCTAGCAACATGAAATCACTGCTGCTAGCAGGATGGTGTCTTTCTGATGCTGTTGGAAGCATCATTGTGCCGATTGTTGCTAAGGTTGTAGCGTTTCCTAAACAGGTACAAAAATGTGTGTATAAAATGGAACATTAATCTAATATTCAAAGACCCAAAGGTTTATAATATGACAGTGATTTCCATGTATTGTGTGATTGGTTAATAACTGTTTCCCTTCTTTTCCAAAGTGGGCAGAGTACGTCTTCTTCGCCTCTCTCATGGTCGCAGTGTGCTTCATTTTCTCCATCATGGCATGTTTTTACACCTACACCGACCCAACAGAAATTGAGGCCCAGTTCATGAAGGACGGTGATGATTATGATGATCATGACAAAAAGAAGAAAGCATCGATTGAGATGAAGAGAAACTCAGATGCATCTCAGGACTATGGTGATAAACAAACCAAACTGTGAAGGATCTAAAAACCAATATGTGAGTGTGTGTGTTGATGATTTATATATTAATAATCAGGGCTCTAAATTAACTTTTTTCATCACCAGCCATTGTGGCTAGTAGTTCATATCGTTTCTTCAAACATATGATCAGTTTTTGTTTTTTTTTGCATTTTCACATTCAACTCCTAACTTCTTTACTTTTTATCTCCACTGTCCCCATTAAATATCTGTAAACATACACTCACATTACATCTTGTTGCTTTTACATTTTCTCACCTTTCACTGTTAACACTTCTTTACTGTTCTCACCTATATTACAATACCGTTACTGTTACCTCAGACTTGACAACATCCCCTCCAGCCTTTGCCCTTTTCTCACCCCCACAGATTTAAAAAAGTAAACACATTTAACAGCACACGTCCAATTTATTTATTTACTTTTTAGTTAATCACTACATAAACTTTCTTAAACCATGGACTCACTGTCTCATTTCCTCAGCCTATTTGTGGACTCACCAACTCACCAAAGATAGCACCAAATCCCCATATGTGCCCGTTATGATCAATTCATTTGGGCTTATTAGCAATCCTGTGAAACACACAAGTATCCCTACAGCCTGGCGCGCTTTCACGCGTTACAGGGCGCGTTCTGGCATGCGCACTGGTGCATGCAATGGCACGCATTCTAGCACGCAATGGCAGTGCTAGAACGCGTGCCATTGCGCGCACAGCGCCAGCATATGACCGTGCTATTTTTTTTTTTTTATCCTTCCCCTGTCTTTTTTTTCGTCTTGCTTGCTTCGGCCCAGGCAGCGCCCCTATGGCAAGCCAAAGTGTTCACATAGCCACGCCTTGTGTTTATTATATCACGCGTTACAGAACGCATTCTAGCTCGCGCACTGGTTCAATTCAATTCAATTCAATTTTATTTATAAAGCCCTAAATCACAACAAAGTCGTCTCAGAGGGCTTTACAAAAACATAATCAACTACAGAAATACATGAAAAGTCCCAGGCATCCCCTGTCCTTAGGCCCTCCTTCTCGGCAAGAAAAAACTTCCAAACCCAGTGGGAAAAAGAAGAAATCTTGAGGAGAACCACATTGAAGGAGAGATCCACTCCCATGGACGGACAGGCTATAGATGAACGTCCATGTATAAATGCACGAAGGGGGGCTGGTCCAGACAGGCAGGGGCGGTGGTCCGGGGTCACAGGTCAGCACAGGCGAGATACTCCAGATCCTGTCGTCCATGGCTCCCGTGCAGGCACTGTCAGGAGAGCCACCACTCCCCCCAGGGGGGAAGGGGGGAAAGGGGACACCAGGTGACTAGTCATGAACAGACTTGGTAAGAAAGATGTGTTATAAAAATTACAGAAACAGATGTGAGGAAGAGAAAGAGAAGAAAGAACTCAGTGTCTGTACTTCCCCCAGCATTCTAACTCCTAGGGCAGCCTAGACTGAACTGTGACTCATACATCATGTATACATGATATATGAGTCACATAATTTTTAACTAACCTGACCATAGGCTTTCTCAAACAGGAATGTTTTAAGCCTGATTTTAAATGTAGAGACTGTTTCGGCATTTTTAATATTAAAGGGAAGATGATTCCATAAGACAGGGGCCTGATAACTAAAGGCTCTAGCTCCTACTGTACTTTTAGAAACCCTAGGAACTTTCAGTAAACCTGCATTCTGAGAACGAAGGGTTCTATTGGGTTGGTACGGAACCAGATCATCTTTAAGATAAGAGGGGCCCATACCATTAATGGTTTTATATGTAAGGAGGAGGATTTTAAATTTAATTCTAGACTCAACTGATAGCCAGTGAAGGGTTTGGAGCACAGGCGTGATGTGTTCTCTTCTATTTGATCCTGTTAATAATCTTGCTGCTGCATTTTGAACCAGTTGCAAGCTTTTTAGGGAATATTTAGGACATGCTACAAGTATGTAACAAATGCATGAATTAATTTTTCTGCAGTCGTTTTAGACAGAATATTCCTAATTTTGGCTATGTTGCGCAGGTGAAAGAAGGCTGTTCTGCAAGTTTGTTTGATATGCATTTTGAATGAAAGATCTGGATCAAATAAAACTCCTAAATTTTTAACTGTGGCACTGGGTGTTACGCTTAAGTTGTCCAGAGTAACTATCTGGTCAGTTAGGGAGTCTCTCGCATCTTTAGGACCAATTATAACGACTTCAGTTTTTTCAGGGTTCAGTAAAAGATAATTAGCACTCATCCAAATTTTTATGTCTTGTACACAAGTACTTAGTTTATCTATTTGCCTGGTCTGGTCAGGTTTAATCGATAAATATAGCTGTGTGTCATCCGCGTAACAATGAAAATTAATGCCATGATTTGTAATGATGTTACCTAAAGGGAGCATATATAGTGTAAACAAAATAGGCCCAAGGACTGACCCTTGAGGAACGCCATAATTAACTCTGGAGGACTGCGATGATTGTTTGTTGATGTGAACAAATTGGTAGCGATTAGATAAATATGATTTAAACCAGCAGAGGGCTGCTCCTCTAAGACCTATATCATATTCTAATCTGTGCACTAAGATACTGTGGTCAATGGTGTCAAAGGCTGCACTAAGGTCTAATAACACCAGGACGGATATTAGTCCGATGTCAGCGGCTAATAATAAGTCATTAGTAACTTTAACTAACGCCGTTTCAGTGCTATGATGGGCACGAAAGCCAGACTGAAACTGTTCAAATAAACTATTATCTTGCAGGAATTGGCACAGCTGTTTAACTATTACTCGTTCTAAAACCTTTGACAGGAAGGGCAAATTGGATATAGGCCTATAATTGGCTAAAATGTCAGGATCTAGGGTAGGCTTTTTCAGAATTGGTTTAATAACAGCATATTTAAATGACTGTGGCACATATCCAGTAATTAATGAAGTGTTAATTATATTTAGGACAGTGCTAATAATTAGGGGCATAAAAGGGGTAAAAGAGTTTTGTTGGGATTGGATCTAAGAGGCAGGTGGCTGATTTGGAAGACATGATAATAGAAATGACATCAGTTTGGTCTACAGTGGTGAAATTATTTAGTGTTACAGAGGGATTTATAAAAAGGCCTAGGTTTGAAAGCGCTACTTTTTCTGATCTAATATTTGGGAGAAATGTGTCTATTTTCTCTCTAATAGTTGATATTTTATTGTTAAAGAACTGCAGGAAATCATCAGGATGGAGCGTGGATGGAATAACTGGTTCCACGGAGGTGTGGCTGTTTGTCAGTCTGGCTACAGTACTGAAGAGGAATCTAGGATTATTCTTGTTTTCTTCTATTATGGATGAGTAATATCTAGTTTTGGCTGTACGCAAAGCTTGCTTATACTTTATTAAGCTATTTTTCCAGGCATTGAGAGAATCTTCTAAGTTGGATCGCCTCCATTGCCTCTCTAATTTACGTGTTGCTTGTTTAATGGAGTGAGTGTCAGCGTTGTACCATGGGGAGGTTAATCTAATCTTAGTAGTTTTTAACTTAAGGGGGGCAACTATATCTAGCGTAGTTTGTAGTGTGAGCATGGTACTATCGACTAACTCATCACTTATACTGGGACTAAATGTGTCCTTTACATAATCACATGACACACGCACAAATAGTGACTGAATTAACTCTTTATACTTTGAGACAGCACGGTCACATAGTATCCTTTTCATTTGCGTTTTAATCACTGAGGTAGAAATATCCTCAAACAAAACCTGGAAGGTCATTAAAAAGTGATCTGAGAGTATGGGATTATGGGGAAAAACCACGAGGTCATTAATTTCAACACCAAGTGTTAAGATCAGATCAAGAGTATGTCTGTGAATGTGGGTTGGTTTATTAACATTTTGGATAAAGCCTAATCCGTCTAGTAGGTCACTAAATGCATTACTAAGAGAGTCAGCGTTGTTATCGACATGTATGTTAAAATCACCAACTATTATAATCCTATCCCAGTTCAACACTACACTGGATAGAAAGTCAGAGACTTCTAATAAAAACTGTGAATAAGGGCCAGGAGGGCGGTAGACTATGGTGCGCTTTCACGCGTTACAGGGCGTGCTCTGGCACACGCGCATTGGTGCACGCAATGGCACGTGGTGCTAGAATGGCCGATTCTGGGCGGAAGCAAGCAAGACAAAAAAAAAGAGACAGGGGAAGGATTAAAAAAAAATAGGACGGTCATATGCTGCCGCCCCAAAGAGGATTGCGCCCTGGTCCGTTGCCCAGCCTGCACTCGCCACCAGCCAAAGTGGCTAGTAAGTTCTTTTTTCTACCCACCAAAATGGATTTTCATCCACATTTGGTGGGTTGGCGGGTGTTAATTTAGAGCCCTGTTAATAATACAGGAGAAATGTAGTTTGTGGAAAAAGACTGGTGACTCTGATTTAGATGAAGTGAGATTTTTTTGGTTAAAAACCCATTGATTAAATGGAAAACAGTTCACTTCTTCCAAGGTCAATGCAGCAATCTCTACAAACTATGTTCTTTGTTTATTGTGTGTCCTCCAATCACATTCCAAAGCTTGTTATGTCAACAATTCACATGTGCTGACTTCGAGCTGAGGAAAGACTGATCCTTTCTGCACACATTGTCAGATTATTCTCTTTACTGTTACTGCTTCAAATTAGACAGAAGATGAAAATGCTAAAACACTAACTTTACAGAGAAATTCACAGTGGAATGGTGACTTATCATATCAAAATTATGATTTCTTATTCCAATTCTGTCGTTTCATCCTAAATATTTAGTAGGACTCAGTATGGACTAAAATACATTTTTGCTTATTCTGAGGAGATAAACTAACACAAAATGGCAGCCCAATGGTTGTACACAAAGTTTAGGTTAAAACAATGAATTAGATGTATTGGTGCCAGATTGTAGAGCTGTATTATAACCTTTGGTAAAATAATCTGATAAATGAGAAAAGATTGAAAGGAAAACAAATCAAGTTTATTCTGCTTTTACGTACAAATTTAGGCATATACTCATTTAGATCTGCTGATAGTGTTATGGGGAATACCTTTAAATGAGTTAGTTTGAGGGCATTTAAAGACCTTTACAATTCTTTGCATAAGATTAAGTTAAATTTAGGATTTCCTTCTTCTTTTTATTTGGTTGGTTGGCTTGCCAGAGCCAGACAAGCCTT
The DNA here is from genome assembly GCA_020466265.1 of Siphamia tubifer. NCBI lineage: Eukaryota > Metazoa > Chordata > Actinopteri > Kurtiformes > Apogonidae > Siphamia > Siphamia tubifer. The sequence continues at coordinate 10,320,293 of CM035802.1, read as the reverse complement.
AAATAATATAAACATTAAAATAAACAGTAGTTTATTAACTAAAATTTTATATCAGTCCTATTTTGAGATGGAAATGGGGGCCTCTTTCGTTTCATTTTGGGGTTTTCTAAAATGGCACAAGGTTTAATGTCTGTATAGTATCATAGTGAATTGACCAGAGATTATATTGAAAATAAACTAAAATAATATGAAAGAGATATTAACAAATTAAAATAAAGGAAACTGAGAGATTTTTACACATGACATTGGTCGGTGATCAAACACCACGCATCCTGGCTTGACCTCTGACCTTTCACCACTATGGAACAGTTCAAAGGCCCCACTATCAGGGATCCTGGAGGTGGTCCAAAACAATTAGTCCGACTAAAATTGATTAATAAAAAGGTTTGATAGATTCAAATTGCAAGTTCTTTTTGAAGTTGTTTATTAACCTGATCACATGACTGACCCAATTAGTAACAAAAGGACATGGGTGGGGGGGGTAGTGGTCACCTCAGTACTAATAAGGACACTCACCTTAAATGACACATTCACACACCACATGCCATGAGACACACATGACATCACAACCTCACTAAGTCTATGGCACCAGTCCTAGAAGATTGACCAGTCCTACAGGACTGCATCTGCCCCAACCCAGTATCAGGAGGTGACCACCTGGGGGGATCAGGATTTGCCCTCTCAGCAAAGTCAACGGTTGAGACACTGTGGAGCCATGAGGGGCGTCAGGAAGGAGGGTGGACTGGTGACCAACAGGAGCCAAATGTTCCGGCTGTTTCTCTCTCTCTCTTTCTGTTCAACACTAGAAAGTGTGGAGACGAATATGGACTGGTGACCCACTGCAACCAGAACCCCTCCAGAGACACTGATGTGAGGCTGAAGGGGGGAAGGGCCACTGTTGGAGGGACACTGACTGTGTGGTGAACCACAAGACCAAAGCCTGAGGTCTCAGCTGAGGTCACCACTTTCCTAATGCAGGAGTTCCAAGTCATCATCATCTTTCCTTGTGAAGGGCGGGGCTTTTATATTCACACCCTCATCCAATGCTTACTTGTTAGGAACTGCACAGTCTTTTGTGTGTAATAAAGTATTTTTGAAAATTACAACTTTTTGAGAATTTCATCATACCTGGGGTACTCATAGCAGAAGTTTATGCCAACTCTTCATTGCCATGCCGAGCTCTATAATGCCTCAGTACTGATGACGTGCTCTTATTGATGTACGACAATTCTGTTGAGAAGAGCCAACCCTTCACCTACAATGAAATAAAAAGTTAATTCATCTGAAAACAAATCAAAACTCTTGATAGAAAAGAGTAGAAACATTAAATATAAAACTATATAACACACACACACATATATATATATATATATATATATATATATATATATATATATATATATATATATATATATATATATATATATATATATATATATATATATATATATATATATATAAATACATAAAAAATAAAATTCAACATTTTTTTTATATATATATATATTTTTACATTAAATTATACATTATACATTTATATAAGATAGCAATTAAACCCAGTATGTTTAAAGGTAACAACTTCATTGTATTCATCTGCTGTTTAATGTACATACAAATAGCTTACTAAAGTATAAGCAAGCTTTATGTAAAGCCAAAATGAGATATTTCTCATACATAAAAGAAGAAAACAAGAATAACTCTAGATTCCTGTTCAGTACTGCAGGCAGACTGACAAACAGCCAGAGCTCCGTGGAACCAGTTATCGTGTCCATGCTCGATTGCAAAGAATTCCTGCAGTTCTTTAACAATAAAATATCAACTATTAGAGATAAAATAGATAAACTACTCCCAATTATTAGATCAGAAAAAGCACTGGTCCCCAACCTAGGTCTTTTTATAAACCCCTCTGTAACACTAAATTATTTCGCCACTGTAGACCAAACTGATATAAACTCTATTGTCATGTCTTCCAAATCAGCCACCTACTTCTTAGATTCAATTAAAAAAAAAAGTTAAATAAATTCATCTCCTAATTATTAACACTGTACTCACTGGATATGTGCCACAGTCTTTTAAATATATATCCAATTTGACCTTCCTCTCAAAAGTTCTAGAAAGAGTAATAGTTAAACAGCTGTTTCAACACCTGCAAAACAACAGTTTATTTGAACATTTCCACTCTGGCTTTTCGAGCTCATCACAGACTGAAACCGCATTAGTCAAAGTCACTAATGACACATTAGCCACTGATGATGGATTAGTATGGACCCTGGTTCTGTTAGACCTTAGTGCAGCCATTGACACAATTGACCACAGTATCTTAGTGCAGAGATTAGAATGTGACATAGGTATTAGAGGAGCAGTCCTCTGCTGGTTGAAATCATATTTATCCAATCGGTAAAAGTTTGTCAACGTTAATCAACAATCATTGTCATTCTCCAGTGTTACTTATGGTGTGCCTCAAGGGTCAGTCTTTTGCTTACACTGTACATGTTCCCTTTAGGTAACATCATTAGAAATGATGGCATTAACTTTCAGTGTTACGCGGGTGACACGCATCTGTATTGATTAAACCTGATCAGACCAACTAAATACATAAACTAAGTACATGTATCCAAGACATAAAGACTTGGCCAATTATCTCCTACTGAACCCTGAAAAAATGAAGTAATTAAAAAAAAGGTCCTAAAAATATGAGACTTCCTAACTGACCAGATAATTACCTTAAACAAGATGAGTGTAACATCCAGTGCCAAAGTTTAAAACTTAGTTTTATTTGATCCAGATCTTTCATTCAAACACACATTAACCAAACAAAACAGCTTTTTTTCACTTGCGTAAAAATTAGGAATATTTTGTCTAAAAACGTTGCAGAAAAATTAATTCATGTATATTTTACATCTAGTTTAGATTATTGTAATTACTTAATTGTAAGCATGCCCTGAATATTCCTTAAAAAACTTTCAACTGGTTCAAAATATGGCAACAAGATTATTAACAGGATCAAACAGAAGGGAACACATCATCCCTGTATTCCAAATCCTTCACTGGCTTCCAGTTGAGTTTAGAATTGAATTTAAAATTCTCCTCTTTACAGATAAAACCATTAATGGTATGGGCCCCTCTCATCTTAACTCATTGACTGCCAGCTATGTTCAGAACACATTGCGAAAAGGCAGATATATATGTCTTTGGTAGTCAATGAGTTCAATTCAATTTCAATTCAATTTTATTTATAAAGCCCTAAATCACAACAAAGTTGCCTCAGAGGGCTTTACAAAAACACAATCAACTACTGAAATACATGAAAAGTCTCAAGCATCCCCTGTCCTTAGACCCTCCTTCTCGGCAAGAAAAAACTTCAAAACCCAGTGGGAAAAAGAAGAAATCTTGAGGAGAACCACATTGAAGGAGAGATCCACTCTCATGGACGGACAGGCTATAGATGAACATCCATTTATAAATGCAGGGGGGGGGGCTGGTCCAGACAGGCAGGGGCAGGGGTCACAGGTCGGCACAGGCGAGATACTGCAGATCCCATCGTCCATGGTTCCCGTGCAGACATTGTCAGGAGAGCCACCACTCCCCCCAGGGGGGGAGGGGGGAAAGGGGACACCAGGTGACTAGTCATGAACAGACTTGGTATGAAAGATAGGTTGTAAAAATTACAGAAACGGGTGTGAGAGAGAGAAAGAGAAGAAAGAACTCAGTGTCTGTACTTCCCTCAGCATTCTAACTCCTAGGGCAGCCTAGACTGAACTGTGACTCATACATCATGTATCCATGATGTATGAGTCACATTCTCAAACAGGAATGTTAAAGATGATCTGGTTCTCTACCAGCCCAATAGAACTATTTGTTCTCAGAATGCAGGTCTATTGAAAGTTCCCAGGGTTTGTAAAAATAAAGTAGATGCTAGAGCCTTTAGTTACCATGGTTGCTGTCTTATGGAATCAGCTTCCATTTAATATTAAAGAGACAGACACAGTCTCTACATTTAAAATTAGGTTGAAAACATTCCTGTTTGAGAAAGACTATGGTCAGGTTAGTTAAAAACAGAGTGAAGTCAGAGTTCAGTCCAAGCTGCCCTAGGAGCTAGAATGCTGGGGGAAGTACAGACAATGAGTTCTTTCTCTCTCTCTTGTGTCTGTATTTGTAATTGCTTCAACCTATCTTACATACTAAGTCTGTTCATGGCTAGTCAAAAAATTTTCGTAACCTTCAAAACACTAATCGTCTAAAAGTACTATTTAATTATTTGGGGTGAAATGCAGCTTTTGATCTTTTCAAGTGAATACATTGTGCCATTTTTAGGCAATCAGAGGTAGGGGATTAACGAATTCAGTTTTTTTCAAGATGACTTATCCATCAAAAAAGTCAAAGTCGAGTCGACTGGTTGTGATGACATTATCACATTGTCAGTGGAGAAACAACACTAAGGCTCCAGAGTGCGACCTAATAGGTTGCATATGCAACCTAATTTATTAAGGTGCGAGTTAAAATTTAATGAGATCGCGCCAGTGCTACTTGCTACGTTACTATAAAGTCTTACGTTCTGTCTCATTCAGGCAAGTCCTATTTCTGCTCCCTGTCTTCCGACCTGTCTGTCTGCACCTGTTACAGTCTGCGCATGTTACGTACACAGTAGTGCACGTGCATGTACATGCAGCGCACTCCAAAAAATAAACAAAGCACATTCCATATGAAAACTCTGCCTCTAACACCTGAACAGAGTGGGGCCAAGTCCTTTTTACAGCAGCTTAAAAATGCCCACAGCTTAGTCATTTGACTAAACTACCTCTAAGGCCCAGAGGAGAGCCAAATGGTGATGTGACTTAAAATTAACAAGTCAAAAGCCAAGAGGCAGCTAGCTGAGTACTCTATTGGGATCATGTACTATGCTAATATGGCCATTACCTGAAACCGGCCAGAGTGTGTGGGGGAGGTTACTAAGAACGGCCTTTTACACAACTTTTCTATACAATAATAACCGGCAGAGTGTAATTGTGCACAACCTAAAAAATATCTAGAAATAATGACATTTTCAGGAACTTTGCCTTTATGTAGTTCGGCCATGGGTAAATTTTTCTAAAAGGCTGTTGTCAATAGATAATTGAGTAAGGACAACTTAGCTGGAAATATTATTGCTATAAAAGACACACACACACACACACACACACACACACAATTTTTTGTTATAGTAATTTACTGACAATTTTACTGTCTGACACTTTGATTCATTAAGTATTTCAGTTTGTTTTATTTTATTTTGGCCTGACAGAGTTAATAAACCTGAAATTTTGCAGATTTTCAGTTATTTTCAGTTTAATTCTGACAATTGTTATATTTAAACGGGCAACCTCCCCAAGTTATTTTGTAGCACAAAATAGCATATATTTTAGTTCAATTTATTTACAATATAGAAAAAAAACAGTGAGTAACTCATGTGGATTACACACGGAAGCCGAAGCTATCCGCGTGTGTATTTACACGCATGCGGCTACAAAGACCCCTTGAAAGATGACTTTTACTGTTGGTGACAGACCTTATCAACAAAAATGTTAATTAACCATGGGAAAATAACAATAAATTACCTTATTTTTAAGATTAGGTTGGTGACAAAAGTTATGCTAATGTTGTTTTAAGATTATGCACATATTTGTTATTGTAATGATTTCATGGTCATTTATTTCTCTGTATCTGAATATGTACCGATTTGATGGAATGGCCCAAATAAAAGAAAATACAGAGCATACAAAACCTCACTGAAGAAAAAGTTTCATAATGAGTGGATGGTGATCCACAGAAAAAGACAGAAAAAATCTGCACCATGCACATGTGCTTGATGGGAAGGCGAGTGCCTACTGTTATGGAGGGGATTCTTTTCTCCAAAATAATCAAATTATTCCTGTAACTCTCATACACATAACCTTAATAACACTATATGCAATGAAAAATATGGTGCTACCTAATTTTTTTGGTGCTACTAAATGAAAAGATAGATGGCACCAATGCTACCTGTGAAAAAGTTAGTCTGGAGCCCTGAACAACACAGACACACGTCTGTCCAGCAATGAGCAGCTTGTATTAAGGTTCACTACAACATAACAATGTAGATCAACATTTTAACCCGAATAAAACAAAGATGGAGTTGACTGTCTGAGAAATAAAAAAAAAACATTTTACAGTAAATTGTCATGAATGAAATGCAGTAGATGAGTCCAATGTGATAAAAAAAAGAAAGCATAAACCTAACTGTATCTGATCAGGCTGTATAACAAACACCCCCTGAAAACACAAACAGATTCATAGATTGTGAATTCATGGTTTAAGTTCATGAAAAGTATCTACAGTCAATTTTGTTTTTTCATCATCAAACTTACAAAATTTCCATCCAAGTTGGTGGCTTGTAGAATCCATCTGGAGACCTTTAGGTTAAATATATGATTTAGCACAGTTTCCACTGGCAGTTAAAATGAAGAACAGCTTCATTGTAACTGTACCTGTTGGCTGCACAGCGCCCAGAACAATGGAAGTGGAATGTACAGAAACAGGACCTTCAATGCCATTTTGATTTGGGCAATGAAGAGTTTCTACATTGGAAATGTATAATCAGTGAAAATATTAATCAGTCACAAAATTGCCAGAACTTGCAAGAAAAGTCAGAAATAAATCTGACTTCAGATCAATTTATTGCAATTCAGCCAAATTACATAAAAGAACTGCAGAACGTAGAAGCACTGTCTGTCTGATAACTCAAAAAGTTATGGACGGATCTTTATGAAATTTACAGGGAAGGTTGGTAATGGGGAGATCTGAAAACGATTAGATTTTGGTGGTGATCTGGGGGGGGGGGGGTTTCAGGATGTGTTGTTAGTGTCACAAGGAACAAATTATAACATTTTGGTGGTGATCCGGAAGAGATCCTGGATCACTTTGAAATGTATTCTCCATTTACCTCAATGTAAAATTTCAAAGTGATCCAAAATCTCTTCCGGACCACCACCAAAATGTAATCAGAATAACTAACAGAGACAGACAGACTAACAAACTCCTTGGTAGACCTCTCTTCATTTGAAGGGGGGAGGTCTGCCTTAGCAGAGGTTTGTGCTCTCAGTGCTTTTCTAGTTATAATTTAATGGGGGTGTTTTGCACTAAATCAAAGACAAAAGTTTGTAGTTATCGTTTACATGCTATTCTATTATATTACCGACGGACTGGAAATCAAATCAGGCTAAAATGTGGCCCTTGAAAGAAAAAAAATAGTTTGAGACCTCTGGTTAGATAATTGGACTTCAGTATAACTGATGACACTAGCTGGGTTTCCATTACATTCCATTTCCATTATTGCATAAAATATAAATTTTTGCAACAGAAAATTGGAAATGTTAACAAATGTCACAAAAATGGTCAAAGAATGCAAAATAGTTGTCAGTCTTATAGACATAGTGTCAAGGAGCGGGTGGAGTGAAGCAGGACTCAAATGCACAGTGCTGAAGGGAGAACAGCTTTAACAACAAAAACGCAACATAAAGACAAGACAGAGACAAAACCAAACCAAAACCTGGGAACAAACGGCCAGAGTCCGTGGTGATGATGAATGTCCGGGTTATGGTGACTGAGGAGATGGAAAGGCTGTTCGGGTTATGGAGGTGACATTACTGAATGGTCCCGCACTGGCAACTGCAAGCCTTACTGCTTTTATAGCCACAGATGAGGAATGGCTTGCAGCTGCGCAGTGCTGGACCAGGTGAGTGTGGAAATGACTGGGGGAAAGGTCACCGGAGCGGAGGTCATGACACATAGTTTGAGATATTTCCATATCAAGTGTACTGGAAATGCATATTGTGTATCCACAATTGTTTTGTTCAGGCTCAATGTCCCCATAGTGGTGGAAAAATGTTTTTGAACATCTAATGCATTTGTGATATATTGTATTTCTTATGTATCTATTAATAGATCTATTGGTCATTTTGTCATTTGAGGTAAACATTAAAATAACCTGCTAAATATGTTTTATTAATTGAATATCCATGAGGGTGAAGTATTTTACGGTACAGAGGAAGCAAGAGAGAAAGTCAAGTTGGGAGAGTGGAAGTTCCGGAAACATACAAACAAAAAAAGTCGGGTCTGGGACACGTTCACTGACATTTTAAAGATGATGAGCAGCTCCCAGTGTTTTCTCTGTGGGAACCAGGTTCTAATGTCTCTTTGGGTGTTACAGGTTGTCCACCCCTGGTTTAGATGCTGCACACAAGCAATGACACCAGATTTTAACATAGAAATAAAGGCAGGTATGTGAGTAAGGTCATGTGATTTTCATAAAGACCATCGGGCCATTCCTTTCAAATATATTTCTTGCAGTCTGAGTTGCGGGTGGGCTAGTTAAAAAAGTGGATGGTTGCGGGTTGTCGACCTGCGCATATATGTATATATATATATATATATATATATATATATATATATATATATATATATATATATATACATATGTATGTGTATATGTATATTAGGAGTGTGACGAGATCTCGCGAGATGTAATTTGGCGAGATTTCTCGTCACATTAAAGTTCTGTCTTGTGAGATTTGTTATCCAGCAAGCACCCAGAATGGACGTCGGAAAATACTGCTAATACCTGAGTGCGATTTGCTTGGGAATCCCCCCCTCTGGTTTTGGACATCAGGTTCGTTATGGTCCACTACTTTTGCTGCCTGCGTGCGTCCAGGTCCCGCAGTGACGGGATCCCACCTTAGCCAGGGTGCACCGGCAACCATTGGGTTTCTGTGAGACCCTCTGACTTCCATGTGCATTAGAGTCCTGTGTTTTCAAAATGGATCGGGTGGGTTGCGCACGTCGCAGCTGACCCCTGGCACCTGTTATATGTGGACCGGTACCTGCCCTGATGATGCGGTTGATGCGCCGCAGGAGAAGGTACAGTGAGTCCAGGTGGAGGGTTCTGTAAAGCCAGGAGCTGGTTGCGGTGTGCTGCCATGAAGGAAATGCACCTTTAACTTTTATAATATTTTCTTTTAGTTTTAATTTGTAGAGGAAGAAGTTCATTAAAAGGAAGAAGTTCATTAAAAGTTATAAAATCCACGTTCAACTCTGTTAAAAGTCTGTTGTCCATTCATATCATTTGTTAGTTAGTCTTCTTAAAATTTTGTCTCGTCTCGATCTTGTGAACCCAGTCTTGTGTCTCGTCTCATGAGCTGAGTTTCTCATCACCCCCCCCAAAAAATAAATAAATATATTGGGGTTTTTTTTTCTCCTTTCGTGTATTATACATTTTTTTCAGTGCAATTACCCAGGGTTCTGTGCAATATTTATCGAATTTTTCACTGTTCATTCTGTTTACACTTTTTACATTTTATTTTAACAATTTATTCTTTATTGAACTTCCATTATTTACACTAAATATACAAATTATATGTACATTTCTTTAACCTTCTGAGACTTATTAAAGAAATGAATAAGACCTTTGAATAACCTTTGATTATAAGTGTATTAAGGCGTAAAATACATTTCTGATCTTCACTTTACAAAACTGAACTTTATTTTGGGGTACCGTCATTTACAGGGGTGTATCTAGCCATTTTACGGCCCTAGAAAAATGTAGACATGGGGCCCTCATTCTGTAAACACACATCAAGTAATATATGAGAGAGAGAGAGAGAGAGAGAGAGAGAGAGAGAGAGAGAGAGAGAGAGAGAGAGAGAGAGACGGAGACAGACAGACAGAGAGAGAGACTAACTTTACATCAGTAACAAATTAAAATAGTTTTTTTCTGTAACTGGGCTGGTCAGATTGGAGGGGTCCCAGATTTGACGGGGGCCCAAGGCAGTTGTCTCTGGGTTTTCCTATTTGAAAGTCCGGCCCTGGTCATTTATAAATGGTTAATTTTAGAATAATTCCAAAATCATGACAAATACATAAAAATATTCACATTAGTTATGGATTCTTAAAAGTTGATGAACATAAGGTTGAACGGATGATGACAAAGGAAATGTAGTTCAACCTCCACAAACATCAGAAACAGTTGAGTTAGTTAAATTCTTGTTACTGTCCCACACGACTAAACCCCAGGTGGTCCAGAGGCAACAATCAAGTGTCATTTTCATTTTATTTTTTAAAATTTTTACTTTACTGTTTGAAAAGGATTTGTCGATTTTTTCATATAAAATGACTAAAATAGAAAAAAAAACCATTTTAGACTATTTAGTAATTTTTTTATTGGTGATTTATGTGTGTTTTATAATTTAAAAATGGACTTACCGTGACACTACTTATGGATGTGTCCCAACATGTGTTCTTGTCTCCTCTCCTTCTTTGTTGCAGCACATGACATAAGTATTTTAAACAATACTAATTTATGGTACAATATGTTTGGTTACAGGCTTGCATTATTTTTTAAAACCAGCGGTGTCAAACATGCGGCCTGCGGGACAAATCCGGCCCCCGAAAGAGTCCAGTCTGGCCCCTGGAATAAATTTGTGAAATACAGATTTTATTTCAGGTTCCACATATATATCAAACTGGGTCAGTCTGGGTCTATTATAATAACCTAAATAAATATTGATAACTCCACATTTTGCCCTTTGTGAAACATTTTCATGTCACTTTACTGTATTTACAATAAAATAAACAATTATTTAACAAAAACACAAATAACCTGAAGAAATATGAACATTTTCAAATGTCTTAAGTGTAAGTTTAACAATGTTCTGTCTGTTATTAAATGTTTGTAGATCCACTAATAAATAATCTGTACTTTGTAAATGATAAACTGAGACATGAACTTGTTAAAATTGCATTTATTTTTCTGCAGAAGTATCAGTTTATTCACATTAACATTGTTTTAGAAGACAGTTGGTAGATGTGAATATTTTCATCACATAATTTAACTTGTTTTTGCTCTAAAACATAGAGGGAAATTTGGAGTTGATATTTACTTGTTACGTTATTATTTTAGTGGTTACGGCCCAATTCACATTAAATTTGGTTTGGCACCTCTGGTTAAAGCTGTTTTTTAATTGTTATTTATAAATGACAGGGTTAACTGCTGCACAACTTCTATGTTTATTCAAATCAAATCAAATCATTTTATTTTTGTAAAGCCCTAATATCGCAGCCACCGCTCCCCCAAAGGGCTGTAAATTGAAAGTCCATTTTAACGTAACATTTAAAAAAAAATGACAAATAAATCCTATCCAGAAACCAAACAATGACATTTCGTTGCCAGAATCTCACTGTTATGCGTTTTTGTCCAATGACGAACAAAAGTCTAAAGTCTGTCTGAAGTCTAAGAATCATTAATTCAGTGAAATCTGTCCAGTACTCCTTCTCCAAGCCTACATGCTCCCTTCTGCACGTGCTCAGTTCAGTTCGGGTCAAAACTGGATGTTTTAGTAGAAAAACATTCAGGACAAAACATGTTGAAACTGTCAATTTAGTTCATTTTTTTTCCTCTTATAAACAAAAATATCATTGCGTCCGTTTGTCTGATCTTATGAAACTAAAAATATTTGATGGTAATATTGGAAAAACTAATATTTCTTTCTTCCACTTGACTCAGACCAGGTGGTTGTTGGTCATCTGAGGGAACAGACAGTGGTTTTAGTGTTGGAGCTGCTTCCCCAGGGCAGGATAAGTCTGGTGCCATGACACTTTCAACAACATCACACAGTTCATTAAATGTTGTTAAATTCCACATTCTCTCCCAGAAACCCATTCTAACATGTCACCTGACCTGGAACTGTACACAGTCATTTATAATGGGATTGTTCAGTTTATTTCACCTTCCTTAAATAGCGTTATTAAAAGTAACACGGATTAATCCATCGTGATTAATCTGATTAAAAATGTTATGACGATACATACGTTTTGGAGTTTATCATATTTTTTTGGTGTTTTTTTTCTGTATTTTAGAAGAGTGAATATGCTTTGGATTTTTCATCACCATTTTTTTTTGTTAATTTTTGTGGATTTTAACAGGTTTTGTGTAATTGTTATTTTTTGTAAACCTTTTTTGCCCCCCTTGTTTCTATGGTGTAAGTTAGCTGTCAATAGATTCATGTCCACATATTGGATACTTGTGCGTATTTGTTAAAAATGACAAGTGCGACCTACAAGCTAGCCTACGACTTCCCACAAGCAGTGCGACAATAACGGCGTTACTAACACAACCACATTTCGAGTAACGGAGTAATTACTTAAATACTTTATCCATAAGTGTATCATTGTTACAGTTACTCAGGAAATAATGTGACGCGTTACAATTTGATGAATTGGGGAGGAAGTGTTGCCCCGGGTACAGACAACAACTGGGAGTTTTGGCAACATGTCAGTGCTGCATATGTCTGCACCAAGCTCACTGCGTTCATGACAACATAATCAATAATGATTTGCTAAGGAGTTGGATGGGCGGAGTCGACACTGTCTGGTTCCCGCACATACACACACAGATGACGGCAGCACAAAGGTCACATTTCAGCTCTGTTAATAATAGCAAATGCACTATTAATATGTGCTTTTCTCTTTTGCTAATTTCTTTTCTAAGCAAGTTTCTGTGGCTTAATATAAAGGGTGTAAACACTTCAAATGATTGTAACTTAAGTTGTTGTGCATGAGAACTCAGTCAATACATGTATAATAGAAACAGAATATACAGACATCATCCTTTTTGTAGCTGAAATAAATAAAAATAATACTAAAAAAAATCATCAGGAATAAGGCAAATCAAAAAAATGATACATACAAATTCAAAAAAAGAAAATAAAAAAAGAATTGCAGGACCTGCGATGTTGAGACTATTGCACACATGTACATTGCGACGTCGATGCTCAAACAATATATTATGCATCTGTAATAGGTGTAAATAACTGAAATATTTGTAGAAAAATGGAATGGAAACCCAGCTGCTGATCATTAATACACTTTTACCTTCAGTCACTCTTTCTGAAGCGGAAAGCAGTGGCCGTTTCGTCGGAGTTGAATGAAACCGTTCAATGCATGTTCATGATTATCGTACAGCTGCTACAGTCTAAACAAATGCCATCTATCCACGTCAAATATCATTCAATGTTTGTTGAGGTTCAGCTCAGGTCCTTATACCCTGTGTTCGTAAGAAGGTGGTGGTTGATTGCATCATTTCGAGTCCCTGCTTAATATCCTCATCTTTTGGAGTTCTGAAAAACACACTTTATGCATAATACTCAACCCTACAAAGCTTTCTTAGAACAAAAATTATATGTACAATGCTTTGAAGCGATATCGGCACTCATTACTTCTGACCAGCAGTGAACATTTCCTCAAAAATATCGACTTTTGTATCAGTACACTCAGTCTAATCTTATATACAATAAAGCAGCTTATCTATACAACAAAAACACAAGTACATCCACATCACTAGTCGACATTTCCCTGATATTTTTTTTCGTTGCTTCTGTAACAGCAGTAAAGGCATGGGCATTTACAGTGTTTGTAGACGAGTGTTTGTTTAAGCGCACGTGTGAACACGTACCTGAACATACGCACATTCACAACCGGGAAAAGTTTGCAGTAGCAACAAAAATATTAGAATTAAATGGCAAAATGTCATCATAAATAGCTGTTCAAGTAAGTCGGACTCATTCAACAAGGTGCTCCGTTAGCTAGTGATGGGCATGCGCGATACAGGAAGTAGCAGAGCCAGCTGTTCACCGTACAGGAAGTGGGAGTGCAGATGACTCTTATTCCTTCTGTCCATTAAAAATGCAAAGTGTTCCTCGAGTGGTCAGGATGATCGGTCACCCCAGGGTGTCTTTATCGGTGTGTGGATCCGTATCAACTCAGTGGTTCATGGCCAATGGTGATTCCACTCAGTGTCCTCGTGTGTCACTTCCTGCGAAATAGAGACATGACATTATATAGTTTCATAATCTTTATTTTAACTCAGACTTATGAAGGAAGCAGCCTCACTTGAAATATAGAATAGAAAAGACATCATTGGGGTGGTGCTGTGGTTAGCACTCATGCCTCACAGCAAGAAGGATCGTAGTTCGAATCCCATACCAGACCTTTCTGTGTGGAGTTTGCATGTTCTCCTCATGTCTGCATGGGTTTTCTCTAGGTACTCCAGTTTCCTCCCACCATCCAAACACATGCACTGATAGGTTAACTGGTTAATCTAAATTGTCCATAGGTGTGAATGTGAGAGTGATTGTTTGTCTATATATGTTCAGCCCTGAGATGAACTGGAGACTGCTGCACGTCTGCGACACTAGAGCCCTAGGTTTTAGTCCAAAGGAATATTGGTCTCAGATCTAAAAGAATTCAAATTCAAAACACTGTCTGCACATAATGATCCATTCACTTTACACTTTCTTTATGGTGGAGTCTCTATAAATACAAATCTGTGTCTGTAGTGTGTCCTGTTTGTCTGCGGAACACCTAACACCTGCGCAACTCCACCAAATGATCCAAAATTTGGACGGGGACTTTCCAGTTCTATGGTGGATTGCAATGCAAAGTTTCACGCCATTACAACAAACAATGAAGATATTAAACTAATTACATTGCTCTAACATTGCTGCCTCATCCCCTGATTTGGCTACAGCTGTGCTTGGATTTTTTCCCCCCAAAGTGACTGCCATTCTCGCTCACACACAGAAAGCGAGCGAGACAGAGATCAATATTTCGCTACCAAACACATACAGGTGTTTAAATACGCCCTCTCTCCACCGTGCGGTTACAGTTCACAGGAAGTTTCAGACACAGGTGTTAAATACATTTACATGTAAAGGCTGCAATACGACTGATTTGATGAAGCACTTAGTGACACAGTGTTTACTAAAGCCTCTTTGAAGAGCCAAGTAGCCTAGTACTGTGCTAATAGCACTAGGCTAGCACTGTGCAGATACTGGGCCATGACTATGTATGTGAATTCCTCAACTGGTGACATGTGATGTGATGCTAGCTTGATGAGGATGATGATTTCTGAATTTATTTCCATTTATGGTTTTCATTTTTTATGTATATGTATCAGATATACTTAATAAATGTAGTGTTCTTTGTCTTTTGGAGGAAGGGTTTTTTATGAGAAAAGTTGATACAGTCTGAAGGGCTGGGATTTTATAAGTGTTAACTCCCACCTACTCTATTCAAACATTCTTGTCTTGTATTCTTCTGTCTTTTCCATTAATTTTTTTTTTCAAATAAATCAAATGTCTGATGCTGCTGTGGACTTTTAGGACAATTTTTAAATAAAGTATTAAATAAACCATCAAGCAAGATTTAACATCATTTAGATTTATTTTTATGGACTGTGGTTTAGAGTATGGGTGAGTGTCTGCAGATTATTTTTTTCCTCCTGATAAAGATTTTAGTTGTAATGACGATGATCATCATCACATCTTCACACAGTCTTTTATGAACTTTTATTGCTGACATGGGGTTGAAACAGTGGCAGTGCTTCAGTCAGGCTGTTGAGATTCATCCACCAGATGTCACTGGTATACAGGGCTCTACACTAACTTTTTTTCCCAGGAGCACACGTGCCCCTAAGTTAAAAAATTTAGGAGCACACAAAAAAAAATAGGGGCACAAGTCGGTTTTAGTTTTAAATGTTTATTTATTTACAGTGCAGTACTTGCGCACAGATACCAACATTCTTGATTGACTGCTGTATGACTGCTGTCATTTGTGTTCATTTAGAGCAGACCATAACATAACTTTGTATTATGGGATGCTTTGTCCTTTGATACATTTTAGAACGTTGTATTGGCTGCCTTGTTATTAGATACATTTTAGAATGTTTAACCCTTTAACTCCTGAGATTGAGACACAGTAAAAAATAAAATAAGATAAAATAAGCAACACAATGAACAAAAAACAGTCAAAGTGATCAGTAAAATGAACAAAAATGAATAATAAACCAACAAAATAATATGTAACATGAACAAAGTAAGACACTAACAGAACACAATTAAAGAAAAATAATAAAATAAAAAAACCCCACAAAACCCAAAATGAAGTAAAAAAAAAAAAAAAAAAAAAAAAAGGAATAAATAACTAGTGTTGTAATTTGGTTCCAGTAGTTTTAGTTTGGGCTTTTTCTTTTTCTTAATCACTTGCTTTTCGACACCTGTACATCAGTTTCATGAACAAAATTCTCAGTAAAATAACAGTTAAAAAACACTTGAATTTGTCTGAATTTTTAAACTAAACCATCCACTCAGAACATGTCAGCGCTGACGCATCAGGAGTTAAAGGGTTAATCCTTTCAATATGTGCCGTGCTCGTCTCGACTATGCGGAGCTGTTCGCGCAGTTTTAATTTATTTCTAGTAGACTTTCATTAGCTCCTCAGGTCTGTGTGTGTGCCTTATTGTGTGCTGCAAGAAGCACTCGCACATGTGCGACTGTTTTGTTTTTCTCGTTCGCATGCTGAAATACTCGCAAATGCGAGTGAAATGGGCGCACTGTAGAGCCCTGATTACATATATACACAAATACAAGAAAAACACATGTAAGGTAAAAGGAACATGTATTCCAGAACATTACAACATCACAAGTGCTGATCCAGACCCTTGTCCACATCCACATGATCCCTTTGAACATCATTCCTTACAGTCGTACCATTACTTCCTGGTACCGAACAAAGCAGGTTCATACAGAGGTGAACCTTACAGACCCTGTAGACCACATTGGACCTGACAGTGTCCTCACTGTAACTCAGTGGTGTGATTCAGGGTATACAGATACTGGGAGTATCTGGGAGTCCAACGTACCTCACTCAATAAATGTAATTTCTCCAGTGCATATAAACTCAGCGTTCTGGAAAACTCCAGTTAAGTTCTTGATAAGAGTAAGGCAAAAAAAAAAGTGAATTTCTAAGTGCATGTAAACATAGTAGCTGTCTTTTAATGTGTCAGGAAATAAGTAAAACAGACCTTTGACTGATACACTGTAAAATACAGTAAGTTGGCTTTAATTAGAAAAACTCAGGAAAACAATTGCCTTAAAATTTTAAAGTAAACTAGCTTAAAGGGGGCATATCATACAAAATGCACTTTGTAAATGTCTTTACAACACAATTATGTGTTGTCTGTGTGCGAGGAGACCCTTAAATTGTGAACAAAAACCATCCATCATGTTTTTCTACTGACCCATCTCTTATTGGAGGGGGATGATTTTCTTTGCATCCTGCGTCACATGCATAGATTCCTTTATAATACCCCAGCCCATCCCACCCCACCAGCTCAGGTAACCCCACCTAATGCTCACACCGACCTCCGGTCAAACATTTCCTGTATTTGTCTATTCGACAGGAGTTTAACAGTCTTTTTGAAAAGTGAATGAAAAACTTTAATAATAAGGCATAAATCATGCTATCCTTACATTTCAAATAAGTGACACTATTTTTTCTCCACCCGTTCCTTTTGATGCTGGACGCTGGTGTCATATTTCACCTCCAGGTCATAACATATTTTTTGGAGCTCACTTAAAAAGACATTAAGATAGATATTAGAAGATTTTAAGGGATGCTGCTGCCTCTCAGTCATTTATTCTTCAGGGTATTTTGCCACTCAGTGATAAAATGGCTGTTGGTTCTGAGGTGCCTGTGTGTAGTTTTAACATGGTGGCTATTGGTGTTCCCCTACATAAAGAAGTTATGCAGTACTTGGTGTGTGTGTTGAATTCCCAGTAAAGGGAGTATTGGTGATAATGGGAAATTATTTGGCAGGTGGTAGAGTTCTTGTTAAACCTGAGGCGATGCCTGTCCAGTTATCATGAAAACCCTGATGATCTGACACTAAAATGTCCTACTGTGTTTACATCTGTTGCAGCAGCTGAATGAGAAAAAGAGCGAGATGAGGTTAATTTGGGTGACAGCTTCATGTGTGGGATTGATGTGCCATAGTTGAGCATAAAACAGACAAACCAGTTCCAAGTGGTTTGTCCTTGTCCAGACAACAGTTAATAACTGACCAAACCTCAGATGAACCACTTTCGCCTGTGTTGTGAATGTTGTGAAATGTCTCTCCTTTTGAAGAATGGAATGTTCTAAACGTGAGCTGGAGATCAATTTTTAACAAGTGTTACCCCCCCTCCCTCCACACACAAACACGTACACACATATACATGCATCTTAGGGCATATTCACATGGTAAAGTCCGGACCAAGATTCGGACCAGAACTTTTTTTTTGCCTTTTCACACTGCACTTATAATCCGGACTTTATTTACAGTCTTCATTCACACTGTATTGAATCAAGTGGACCTACAGACTTTAGAACGTCATGTCGTCAATGCGTGTACAGCGTGCGTCTCTCTATACTCGACCCTGATTGGTTAGTAGATGAGCGCGCTACACTGTTGCAGGAAATGGACCCAGTTACTAGTTTTATGAGTATTTTCTAATTCAGTCTTTATACTATCATCCGACCAAATTTCAATGAAATACCTGGTTTCCTCGTCTACCCATGTATTGCTGCGATTCATGCTTGGACGTTGACTAGATTCCGTGCACATGACTGTGACGTAATTGGTCCAATAGTCCGGACTTTCCTAAACAGACCGTTCACACTGTGCACCAGCGAACCTTGGTCCGGACCAAGACTACCTCCTCAGCTCGGACCAAAGACTTGGTCTTTAGTCTGGACCAAGGTTTGGGGGAGCATTCACACTTGTCAATAAGGTTCGAACTTTCCTGGAAAGTCCGAAAGTCCGGATTTGTGCAATGTGAATACGCCCTTACTAACTGATTTGCCCTTTATCTTATCATTGCAAAAACACATTTTTAATAACTGGGACCTTGACCTTTGACCTACATTCACCAAAATTTAATGGGATTGATTCTGGACGATCTTGTCCCTTTCCTGAAAATTTCATGGAAATTGGTCAAGTAGTTTATGCATAAACCTGCTTGAAATTAGACAGACAGACAGACAAACCGACCCAAACATAATACCCCTCTCCCCTTCAGGGGGCTGGCTAATAACTGTAATGTGCACAGCCACCTGATTTTCTGAAGTATTCCCACTGTATACAATCACTTCCCAGATCTTTCTCTTTGTTCGGATTACCTGGATTTTATAGCAAAGCACGAGCCCTTGAAACGGGAATCAGCAATCCTGGTCCTAGAGTCCCACTGTCCTGCATGTTTTAAATTGTTCCTTCTTTCAGCATGCCTGAAGATCATTTTCAGTCTTCTGCAGAGCTTGATGATGTGCTGATCATGTGAATAAGGTGTGTTGGAAGAGGGATACATCTAAAACATGCAGGATAGTAGGCCTTGAGGTCCAGCAGTGAGTACCCCTGCTCTACTGCATATCACCCAGAGAGTCAAGCTGTGTTAGAGCACTTCCATCAGATGCTCAAAACCATTATTTGCACATATTGTTTGAGATTTGAAAAAGACTACGATGAAGGAGTGTATTTGCAAATATTTGCTGTACGGCAGATTGTTCAGGAGTCCCTGTTTTTTTGTCGAAGATGGCTTGTTAACTCACTCACTGCCATTGACGTATATATACGTCAATTGAAATACTTACGCTCACTGCCATCGACGTATATATACGTCAATCACGGCCGAGGGGCGGGGGAGCGGTCTCGCGCAGCCTGTCACTGAAAATCAGACTGGTTTCCAAGTGCTCCGCTATTTTAGATCCTCCTGGGCGGATTGGACCCCTAAAATGTCCCGGAACCATGGTGTAAAACCCAGGTAAATTAAACCGCTCATAATGCTCTGTTCTGGGGCAGAATAAGGAAGGATGTGCCCCCCCCCTCAACGGACCGGGGATCAACGGTCTGAAGCGCCGCGTTTAATCCGCCCATAACGCTCTGTTCTGGGGCTGCATATGAAGGTTTAATCATATATTTATATTATATAAAGGTACAAGTCCAGTGTGGACTTAGAAAAATTTCCACTTTCGTTTTGTAGTACCATGCCTCCATAAAAATATTCCACACTGTACTTAGAAATATTTTCACGGAGCCGTGGTACTACAAAACCAAAGTGGAATTTTTTTCTAAGTACAGACTTTGACACACGTAAACGGATTTTGCTCTTCAGTAGTTGCTAGGGCATCCCTATTCAAAGTCAACGGAGACACCGGCTGCATAGTCGTTTTAGCGTTTTTCTGGGAGGTATTTTTTCATGTACGTCCACGTTATAAGGAACGAGAGTTTTAACTGGTGGTGCTCCAGTGTAATAAGAGGCCAGCTTCGGAGGGTGCGTTACCCGTGCAAAGACAAAGGGACATCGGATCCCTTTATTGGATTTTTGCCCTCCGAACCTCCAGATCAAAAGGATTTATGAAGCCCCGCCTCTGAAGGGCCTATGCCCTCCGTTTGTCGGTTCAGTGGTAGGTTCCTTCAACATTGCGGGCTGGTACACGTTAGGAGGGGGCTTAAGTTTGGGGTACCAGGGACCGACTGGGGCGGTCGGTCCCTGGAGGTCCTGTAGAGGCCGGGTTTGTCTAGATTGTGGCCGGGGATAGTGAGCCTTTTTTCGGGTATAGGTCCCAGGGTTAGACCCCTGGTTCTATGGGGCTCCAGGGGTCCACGCGCCTGGCTACTGTGCCTCAGAATGGGACCTTGAGGCTGTGTTGAAAATCTGGCCATTTTACCCCTGTTTCTATGGGGCTCCCGGGGTCCACGCGCCCAGCTACTGTGCCCCAGAATGGGGCCTTAAGGCTGGGTCTAAAGCCTGGCCTTTTTACCCCTGGTTCTATGGGGCTCCAGCGGTCCACGCGCCCGGCTACTGAGCCCAAGAATGGGGCCTTAAGGCCGAGTCGAAAGCCTGGCCTTTTTAACCCTGGTTCTATGTCATTCCAGGGGTCCAGATGCCCTGCGTTTTTACCCCAGAATAGAGCCTTCTGGCTGGGTTAAAGCCCGGCCTTTTGACCCCTGGTTCTATGTCGTTCCAGGTCCCCAGCAACTACCAAGAGGCAAAACTCGCTACGTGTGAAAGTTGGACTTTGTCATTTTTCGTAGGGGTCCATGTGTTGCTCTACTCTGCCCCAGAACAGAGCCTTATTGGTGGGTCTAACGCCCCGCCTTTTTACCCCTGGTTCTATGTGGTTCCATGGGCCAAATGCCCTGCCTTTTTACCCCCAGAACCGGGCCTTCTGGGCGGGTTACATCCTGGCCTTTAGACCCTTGGTTCCTGGAGGTCCTGTCGCCTGTCACTGAAAATGAGGCGTGTACTCATTGAATTTTTGTGTATTACCAACCCAATCCTGTAGGGGGGGACCATGGGAATCGGTTTGTGGGTGGGGCACAACTGGTGTTGGCAGAGGAAGAAGGACGAGGTTGAGTGAAGATGGCAAAAAAGCGGAGATGTAGCGAACTGAGGCAGCTGGCGGTGGAAGAAAGCAGGTTTAGGAGTATTTCAGGAGATACTGCGGCAGGTGAGGGGGAAAGAGAAGGGAGAGTAGGTCGGAGATACCCAGCAAAGAAGAAGGGCAGAGTGAGCGGGTGTGGTGCGAACCATGTGCCTTCGAAGGACCGAGGGCACCAGCATGGCCCAGGTGAATCCGGTTCAGAGGATCCCAGTGAACCAGACCCGGATACTTCAGATGAATGGCTGCCGTCTGGTTCGTCTGACACCAGCACAGCCTCATCGCCGGAGCGGGAGCCAGATCGCTCCAATAATGGACGTGACAGAGGTAAGAATTAACCCCCATTCAGTCAATGTTACATGAACACCATTTTCCTCCAGTTGTATTATGGGCACCTGTTGCTAATCATTATGGTAATTATGTGTTACAGGTGGTGGGTCCAGCAGGGCCCCCATCCCTTCTCTTGGTGGAGGACAAAGAAAGAAAGGTAAAAGGTTTTATATATATATTTTTATGTTTTTTGTTTTTTTCCCTCTTCAATATCATTAAGAATGAAATGATTTATTACATTATGAATTATTGTCCTATGTATGTACATCATTTACAGTTTACAGTTACATTTACAGGTGTATCAGATAGGGGCTGGGACCAGGACCAGGACCAGGGCTGGTGTCAAGCCGGCTGGGAACCCCTGGGGTTGGCATTTACTGCAACACCGGGCCCTCAGAACGCCGCTGCGGACTTAGACTCCAATGAGCCGGCCGATTACCTAGACCTGTTTGTGACAGATGAGCTGCTGCAGCATATTCGCAATCAGACAAACTTGTATGCTCGTCAGTACTTTGAAGCTAACCCTGAGGCGCTACCACACAGCAGAGGTAATGCCTGGAAGCCAGTGTCAGTCCCAGAACTGAAAACGTTCTTTGCACTGAGTTTCCTCACTGGCTACATCAAAAAGCCAAGCCTTGACTTATACTGGAGTGTAGAGGAAATAGATGCAACACCACATTTCAGCCGGACAATGTCCAGGAACAGATTTCAAATTATATGGTGGTTCCTCCACTTCAACAACAATGCCACACAAAATACTGGTGATAAAATGTACAAAGTCCGCCCAGTGTTAGGTTATCTTGTTGGGAAATGCAAAGAACTGTACCAGCCAGGAAAAAACATTTGCATTGATGAGGGTATGATGCAGTGGCGGGCGCGCCTACCGTTCCGAGTGTATAACCCACAAAAGCCGGTGAAGTATGGTATAAAATCGTACATTCTGTGTGACTCTGCGACAGGGTACTGCTTCAACTTGTGGCCTTATGTCGGTGAAGGTGGTACTCTGCCAGAGATAGTGTTCTCTCTGCTTGATCGTCTCCAGGGTCATGGTTATACTGTCTACATGGACAATTTCTATAATTCTGTGTCCCTGTGTGAACGCTTACTGAGAGCACAGACAAACGTCTGTGGAACCCTCAGGAAAAACAGGGGAGAGCCAGTGATCATCCGGGAGATCAAAAAGTCTGACCTGGGGGCAGGGGAACGAGTTGTGCAGCACAATGAGCGCATGATGGTGGTAGCTTGGAAGGACAAACAAATTGTGAAGATGGTGACAACCTGCCACCAAGACAGAATGGAAGGGGTTGATGTGTGGTAGAGGGGGCAGAGAAATAGAGTGACCCAGTTTAAACCAGCGTGTGTGATCGCCTACAACTCCAACATGAATGGCGTGGATAAACTGGACCAGAATGTGGCCTACTACCCCTTCATAAGGAGGTCCCTAAACTGGTCAAAGAAGTTTGTGGCTTACATGTTCCAAATTGCCATGTTTAACGCATATGTTCTTTATAGGGCCAGAAATCCACAACAATGTAAGTCACTTTTGGAGTTCACACGCAGGGTCGTGAGGATGTGGTCAGGGAAGCAGCATGGGGTGCTGGAAGCGGAGACGGCCCAGGCAGACGAAGCACACAATCCCAGAGCACCGTACAACATGGACCCTGAAAGTAGGCTGGATGGCAACATGGCGAGGCACAGGCTGGAAAAGCTGATGCCCACCACCAAGAAGACCAGGCCAACACGGAGGTGTCGTGTCTGTGCGCGCAGCGGCCGCCGCAGTGTGACCAGGATGTGGTGTGTTTCCTGTTGTGTGGCGTTACATGCAGGACAATGTTTTACAGCATATCACACACAGAGAAATAGTACACTGATTAGGGCATGTTTATGAATAAATGACTGTTTTTCTATCAAACACCTTGTTTTATGTGTTGTTTTTGTTGTTTCATAGAAGTCTACCCTTTCTCTTGATGTGTTCTGTGTTTATAAAGTCATAAAACTCAATATTCTGTGGGTCTTGAAAAATCACTCAAGATTCTCCAAAACTGCTGGCACTGTGAGGCTGGCTGTTTAGAAAATAGCTGGCAGTGAATGAGTTAAAGGTAAAAAGGTAAAGTAAAGTACTGTATTTGTCATACACTGTACAACGAAATTTGTCCTCTGCATTTAACCCATCCTTGATGTCATTGGAACACCTGTAAGAAGCCGTGGGCAGCCATGGGCAGCGCCACCTCCCTCTGTAGAGCCAGGCTAATGGTCAGACTCTACTGGCTACAGGATTTAACTCTAACAAACAAAGTTTTATGTTTCAAACATGTTAATGCATAACTGGATGCCTGTAAATGTCTCTCCTGTTAAAGAATGTAATGTTCTAAACACAAGCTGGAAATACATTTTTAACAAGTGGTGCTCGGCACAACAAACCCTGCCCCCCCAGGCACACATCTTACCTGATTTGCCCTTTCTCTTATCATTGAAAAACACATATTTGGCAACTGTGACCTTAACCTTGTTGTGGATTTTCGTCAAGGATCAAAGATGTCGACACCAGAAGTTGAGTAGGAAAAGGCTCAGTTTATTCTGACATCTACACGTCCTTTATAATCCATTTTCAGATACTCGTTCCTCACCCTAAACCTGCTCTAACCAGTTTCCCTGACGTCCTTTGACGTCATGGATCAGTACTGTCTCCTCATATAGTCATAACAACATAACATTCACTCTTCACTTATCTTACAACCCCGATAGCTTTGACACACAGAGAGGGCAATGTGACCTTTCTTCTCACAAATGATATGTCATACATGTGGATATATATATATATTAATTCCTTCATTCCCCCCTTTGATAATTATCAATTATCAACCTCATTTACCAGTTCAATGCAAGTAAGGGTGAAAAACCTGTCAGATGTTATTAACAGGAAAAGTCCCTTACGACCCCCAATCAAAGTTCGAGCCTTCTGCACATCTTTATGTATATTTGGAGCGATCACCAGTGGCTTGCATTGAAGGGATATCAACCGAGATGGATTAATGCTGAGCTGTGAATCATTTATCTAATTGTTGATTTCATGTTGATTAAATATTGAGTAATATAGGATCTTATACAATTTATAGATACTACTGATTCCAATTAATATAATATAGTAAATAGTAAGTAAATAGCAAATAGTAAAATACAACCCTTAATTTATAATTTGTATATAAACCCACCTCATTTACCTGAATCACTGCACACTGCACTTCGTCATCCACGCAACCGCACCTTAGTGTATATACGCATATGCACAACGTATATATACACATACAGACATGTATATTTTCTCTCGTATTTGCACATAATTCTATTTATCTCATTTTATTTATTTCTTTTTATTTTATCTTATTTTATTCTGTTTTTATTGCATGCCAGTTGGTTTATCTTGTTTCATTTTGTTATCTTTGCACGGGGGTTGCACTGAAAATTTCACTGACATGCAAATGCTCAGTGACAATAAAGACATCTTGAATCTTGAATCTTAATGTCAGATATTGATTAGGAATTATCAACAGTACACCAAAACAGATTAATAATGTAACAACAAAATAATGAGTAGATATAAAATCTTAGTTGATCAGGCTATGTCCATGAGAATCCATAGTCCGTTCGCGTCCTGTTGAACGATATCTTTCAAACAGTCCGTGAGCTCGAGTGCAGACGAACATCAGATGGTGATGAGGTGGAGGTGTGTGACAGTTCAGTCCATTCAGTTTCATTCCCCCCTTAAGACCTCTATAGCCTCTCGCAAGTCTCTTATGTCCATTCCGTAGTTTGGCATGGGGCGTAAGTCTGGATTTGTCACCACCATCTGTGTCAGCTGCATCTCAGCTTCTTGCACAACCAGCATCTTCACCTGGTGGGCGAAAACGTTCAGAATGGGTATGATGCAACAGATCAACAGTGAAATAATTACTAACACTATAGCTACAGTAACCCCCAGTTTGGCCAGTGTAGCTCCTACTTAACCAATTTTCAACTCAAGCCACTCCGTGTCAAAGAAATTGTTATTTACCCCCGCAAAGGCAGAAACCTGCCCTCTTAGTACCCTTAATTCCGTTATCGCCAGATCGAAAGTTTCCCCTGGGGCTGTGTTGTTTGGTATATAGGTACAACATTGGTCTCCAAACATTACGCACAGTCCCCCTCTTCCCGCAAGCAACCAATCTAACGCTTGTCTATTCTGCCACGCCACTCTGCTAGTCGCATCTAATTGCTCCCCCAATGCATTGTCGGTGTAATTAATAAACCTCTGCTGGTTATAATAAATAAAATTTATCCATTCCAAATTTTTATTGGCCGTCACATGAACAAAGATAGACTCTATGCCTGCTACTATCTCGTGTCTGGCTTTGAATTCATCCGGAATCCCTTTTGGTTGTCCAATTGCACTTAAGTATACATTGGGATCTGCTGCAAAAGCTCTTTTAGCCCTCCCCAATTTACTTGTTTGGATTTTCAGGATGTCGTTAACTCCTCCATATACCAAATGTACTGGGACTTTCATTCTCACCAATGTACATAGTCCAATCCACCGAGGAGGAAGAGTGTTCAACAAAATGTCGTCCCCACACATCCAATAGCTATCTGCGACAGCAGTAGGTTGTTCGGTCAGTAATTGTGCATTTGGTATGGTCATATTGATATCTTGACAGCTCTGATTTAATGGCTTTGGATGCTCATACCACACAGGAGTTTCTATAAACAATGATGTCATGTTCGCATGTGGAAACCATGACAACACCCATGTAACATTACACTTAACTGTAGTATTACCCACATAAGTCCCCTTCCAATTATATTCTGGATCAGAAAACGCCCCACTTGTGAAACACTCATACTCCATAGTGTCGTCTACCACGTAATCAGTTGGAGGTTCATTTTGGGCTGTTAAAGTATTATACTCTGCACACACCTTATTATCTCTAACAGCCGGTTGGTTTAATAGATCATGCCTGCCTTTGGACCCATGAATTAATCTACATTGGATAGCACACAGAGGCAAAGATAGAATTCCTACACTCCGGGTCGGAGTAAAATTGCCTTCCCTACACTCTGCCTGTTGTATTTTAGCACATTCCTGGAATGTATGTCTCTCTGGCACAACAGTCGGTAACTTAGTAGGGGCATTCGCGCAAACTAAACACTCTGTATCAATCATATCTTTGGTTGTATACCATACCCACTTATACCATTCATTATGTATTGCTTGCTCCCATTTTTTATCCCCTATTTTTCCATATCCCTGTGACCCATGTGGATCCCGATGATAACGTGTTCGCGTATACATCCAGTCCTTCAAATGAACTAAGGGTCTTTTCGCAGTCATATTTACGGCTTTTGTCACTGGCTTTGGTCTAGGCTTCGAGACTGGCCCCAAATCAATTTTTGACATTGGGTATAGTTTAAATCGAACTTTACTGGGAGAACGTCCCTCTATAATTAATTGCACATTAAGATGATCCTTTCTTAATTGCCTGTGCCGCCGTGGA
Source organism: Siphamia tubifer (assembly GCA_020466265.1). Lineage (NCBI taxonomy): Eukaryota > Metazoa > Chordata > Actinopteri > Kurtiformes > Apogonidae > Siphamia > Siphamia tubifer. The sequence continues at coordinate 10,293,114 of CM035802.1, read as the reverse complement.
TGCATCTCAGCTACTACCACCCCTTCCTCCTCTCGGAGAACTATATTACACCTCGCAACACCCCAACTAGATAGTGCACGACCATTTATTAATGTTTTACCGCATAGTGGTTCAATTCCTTCACCGCTTACCATGGGTCCTGCCATTACATGATCTATTTTAGTTAAACCTCCCCCTATTTCTAACACTGGTATCCGAACCTCCCAGATTGCCATATCCGCTCGCATTTTTCTTTCTCTCCTCGTTCCGCCTCTTCCTACATGTTGCTTTGCATCATACTCATCTGAATCTGGTCTTTGGATATTCACTGCCGAACCAACGACCGAAACGGCCCCTCCGGTACTGGAATATGGCCCACACTAGTTGCCACACCTTTCCTCACCGTGTTTAGAGCACACACCTCACACAACCTTAGCATCTCCTTTATTGTTCCCCGTAAATATGGTGACCAAAAGCCCAACCTGTCAATCCTCCTTTTAGTCTCTCCCTTCCCACAATGGTCCCCATTGTGGACTTCTGAAATTAACACAGTCAGTAACGCAACTGGTGCTACCAGCAACCCCTCATGCGACCTCCATAAACCTGTGTCATCTTTTGCTGCTCCTCTATGTTGCCACAATGTATGTTCACTTACGCCTGCGTTTTGTTGCATGTTAATTATATCCTCAGCTGTTGCTACTGGTTCTATTGACACCATAGGGGACAAAATGGCCACCTGGCTACGACTCAACTCCTTTGCAGCCATGTCTGCTGCATTATTGCCTCTACTTACATCTTCATTACCTTTCCTGTGAGCCTGACATTTAACAATCGCAAGTTTATTTGGCCTCAACATAGCTGAAATTAATTCAATTATTTGCTTCTTATGTTGAATGGGTGAACCGTCTGTTTTCTGGAACCCACGTTGTTTCCAAATGGCCCCAAACAAATGACACACACCATGTGCATACGCCGAATCTGTATACACGTTTGTAGTTTTACCTTCTGCCATATTACATGCCTCTGTTAAAGCTTTCAGCTCGGCCAATTGCGCTGAACACGGCTGCTCACACTTTTTAGCCATTACTGTTTGAAATTCTTCCCCTCTCTTTTGAACTACCGCAAACCCAGCATGATTACCTGCGTAATCCTTGAAGCATGATCCATCAACAAAAAACGTCACTTCAGCATTTTTTATTGGACCTGCTTCTAAGTCGGATCTCAACCGTGTGTATTTTACCGCTTCTGCCACGCACTCATGAGGCTGACCCTCAAAGTCTAGCAGAATCACATCCGCCGGATTCACTGTCCGACATTTCTTTATTGTAATGTCTGGGTATGTTAGCAACGGCAGGTATTGCAAACACCTTGCTTGGGTCACAATGAACTTACCATGCTCAATGAGCTCCACAGTTTTATAGTGAGTGTATATGGTAACTGGATAACCTCTTGTCAGCACTGATGCTTTTTCATAAGCGTATTTCACTGCTGCGACTGATTGATAACATGGAGGCCAACCTAAGACCACATTGTCTAACCTGGCACTGTAATATGCTAGAGGCTGCTTTTTCCTGCCTTCGCAGGTTTCTTGCATCAGGACTGCTGATGCATACATATCACAACGATTAGATACATACAGGAAAAATGGCTTCGTGTAGTCTGGGATCCCCAAGACTGGAGCAACTTGTAATTTCTGTTTGAGGGTTTCAAATGCTATCTCTGCCTCTATCGTCCACCTCAGTGGAGCTTTGAGATATTGGTGTCCTGTGTTTTTCAAAATTTCCCTCAATGGAGCGGTTTTGATTGCATAATCCTCAATCCATTCTGAACTAAACCCCACCATTCCTAGAAATGTCATCATTTGTCCTACTGTCTGAGGTTGCGGTGCACAGCTTACCCCTTCCAGCTGAGAAGGTGCAATAGCAACTTTACCATGTGACACCATCCTCCCTAAGTATTCTACCTCTGTCTGACAGTACTGCAATTTAGACTGAGACGCTTTATGTCCTCCTTGTGCCAATTGTGTCAAAACAGCCACAGAGTCCTGGTGACACTGTTCCAAGGTTGGTGCACAGATCAGCAGATCGTCCACATATTGTATTAGTGTCCCATTAAACACCACGTTTTGCAAATCTTGTCTCAACGCCTGATTGTATATGTGTGGACTGTCCTTGTAACCTTGCGGGCATCTTGCATATGTGAGTTGTCTTCCTCTGTAAGTAAACGCAAAAAGATACCTACTTTCTTCCGCTAATGGCATTGAGAAGAATGCATTACTCAAGTCAATGACCGTGAAATATCTCGCCTCTGTTGGGATGTTGGTCAACAAAGTATGTGGGTTTGGCACTTCCGCTGGTAAATCTTCAACTATTTCATTCACTGCCCGGAGGTCATGAACTAAGCGATGTCTTTACTTATCAGCTTTTTCAATCGGATGAATTGGCATATTACACGGACTACTAGTCTCCACCAATACTCCTGCTTCCAATAATCCTTCAATGATTGTCCTGATTCCTTCATCTGCTGTGTTTGACAATGGATATTGAGAGAGTCTAGGAAGTTTCACATTTGGTTTTAAATTTACAACAACTGGATTAGCAGAGGTTATCAAACCCACATCAGTATCACTTTTAGACCATAGATGTTCTGGAATTTGTTTAAGCATATCTGCTTTAACGTCAATATCATTCTCCTCAACCTGTGTCATTTGGGCTGGAACATTTGTAAGGATTTCTACTTCCTGTGGAGCAGACACCATACTATTACCACATAGAATTTTAATCATGGTTTTGTCTCGTGTTTGGAAAATGAGCTGATTCTCTGTTGATACCCAGTCACCCTGTAGTGCTGTCTGCATCATTGGTCCCAGATCTTTAGCTTCAAACCCTTCATTTATCAACAAGGTTATATGTGGTGCAGAGCTTGGTACCCTATGCCATCTTCTCAGAAAGGAATTAGTTTCAACATTTAAAGCGGCACCTTCCTTACCTATGATGATGTACTCTGTCACTAACTCCACCTGCTTGCTTGAAGTGGATTGTCTACATTCTTCTTCAAACACTGCACTCTGGAAAGGGTCATAATACATTGTACAATGATATTCTGACTTTAGGTTTCTAGCTTTTGGAAGCTGTTCCTTAATGTATTTTCCCCATTTGCTCATCACTTGTGTTACTGTGTGTGAAAACCCATGTAACCAATACACATTTGCTGCACCCTTACTCACATACTCACACATCTGCATGTCCACTCCTGCGCTGTCTATGTACACTCCTTCTGGAGAGCACCAAATTCGCACCTGTAATTTACACAATGCATCACGGCCTAATAAATTCACTGGCGTTTGGTTAGATACTAAAATAGGCAAAATGGCTGTTTTGTTGTCAATTGATAGTTTTACTGGAGCTGTCATTGGTATGTTTTATTTTATCCCAGAAAACCCCACTGTCCTGATCACTTTTCCGGACAAGGGAAGGTGTGCGGCATAATTTGGACTTACACATGTGTAAGTTGCTCCAGTATCAACCATCATTGGTGTCTTTTGGCCTTCCAATTGAATGTCAATTATTGGCTCAGTTTCTGATTTTGAAGACATTACTGATAGTTGAGCCTTCCCTGTAGGTTTTTCTAGGCACCGCTAATACCCATGCTTAGGCCCAGCCCATGGATTTTGAGGGCCCCTGTGGAAATGCTTTGGACCCTGGCCCCCAAAGCCTCCCCGCATCCAATCTTGAGCCCTGGGACAATTGCGATACCTATGGCCTGGTTGCTCACATGTCCAGCAAAGCCTTGGTTCATTGTTCGCTGACCCCCCTTGCTGACCCCACTGTCTGCCTCTGTAGGGCCTTCCTCTGCCTCTTTCCCCTGTAGTTTGAATATAGCCATTCATATTCCAAACAGGCGGAGGTGGTCGGGGCGGAGGCTGCATTTGTTGTTGTTGTTGTTGTTGTGCTTGTGGCATGGGCGGGCTTATCCATGCCTGTACCGGGGCCTGTACAGATGATAACAAAGTCACATCATTATCATTCAATACTGCTTGGATTTTGCTTTTATTCTTACTTGTCAACTCGTTCAACTGCAGCTGAGTCACTTTTCTTTGCATGTCCTTCTCCTGATCTTTTAGTTTTTGTTCTTCTTTTCTATGTTTTTCCACAGCATGACTCATGGTCACAAAACTCTCTGTGAGACTTGGATGATAGTCCAACAACATCCTCTAATTTGCTTTTCACTGGTGTTGGCATAGCTTCAATTATGGAATTTCTGAACAAAGTCACCAACAGAGGACTTTTCTCAATATCCTTTTCAGTTTCTTGTTTCCACTTTTCCATTCGTCTACTGACGTACCCTACTGGGTTTTCAGTCTCATTCAGCTGCTCCCCTTTTAAAGCTTTGGGGTCAATTTTAGTTGGAAATTCTTTTCTCAGAGCAGTCCATAGTTCTGAACGGTACATATTCAATTCAGTACCATCAGCGTTTTGATCTATCATCCACTCTGCATGGATTGACTTAAACAACTGTTCCATTGCTGAAAGGCCCATTACGCACGCCCACAATGCTTTAATGTCCCCTAGGGCGAGCAACTTCCCTGCAGTCTCCTCCTCAAATGCTCTTATCCATCTGCTCGCTACTTCATGAATGTCAGGTAGCTTAGAGGCCAGAGTCTCAAAGTCTGTTCCTTGCCATGGGATATAATGACTTCTATGACCTTTAACCAAAATTGGAAACTGGCCAGGATCAGTATACCTATCTGGTGGATGGATATTTGGTCTATATCTCAGGTCATATCGTGTGTCCCTATTCTCAGACTGAGGGGCAAAGGTCAGACTCCCTCCCAACACTTGCCGCTGCTCTCCCATCTCTGATATTTGTGGTGGGAGTGGGGGCTCTGTCCTCTGCCCACCCATCTGCGCATCTTCTGCGGCACATGCTCCTTCAGGGGACTGTCCAATCTCCCCTTCTCTACCTGTGTCATGGCCACATTCTTTATATGCCCGGTCAATTACTTTTTCCATTTCAATAATCTTTGTTCGGTTCTCTTCACGACTGTCGTTTTGTGCTTTTAACCCTAACCAATAGGAGTAGCAATCTAAGGCTTTTGTTTGACCATCTTTTTTAGTAGTACTACAGAATTTAGGTTCTTCTGGTATTATGACCCCTGTAGGAGTGGTGTTGTCTGTCATTTCTACCTCTCCCTCAATGGAAACTAGGCCTTTTAGCAAAGGATATAACCCCATTTCATTGACTGTTTGTTCACTTACTCTTTTGTTTGGTTTGTCACTTATACTGGCTTTTTTCTCTTTCAGAATTTCCTGAACTTTCCTGATATTATCTCTATAAGCTTCTCCTTCAGATTTAAAAAGTTCCATCAAACCCAATTCAGTCTTTCTCTTTTTCTGTCGTTTTTTGCTTTTGTCTTTAGTTTTGTAATCTTTGATGCGTTGTATCATAATTTCACATAAACTTACGTCAAATGACCCCTCTGCTGGCCAGCGTGGGTGTAGATTTCTGGTTCGTTTATGCCATTTCCCTGAAATTTTAATAATGTCTTTTTTCTTTTCTAAGTGCCTTAACCCTAGAACCATGATTGGACTGATTACTGGTTTAGACATTTTTACTTTTGGTTTTATAATTTTTAAGCTTCTGTATACTATAACTTCCTTTTAGTTATATTTCTGTTTATATATTTTAATTTCTTTTGAATTTCACCTCTATTAGACACATTTGCGTTTACTACAGATGTCAGACAATCACTTTTATTTTCTATTTTTTATTTTTTATTTTATTTTTATTTATTTATTTATTTTTAACTATGCTCAGGGACCAATAGTTATTTTATTTGAAGCAACACCAATTTTTATTTCAGCTTTCCTTTGTTTTAAATAACTTGTCTCTCCCTGCAGTTTTACACACACATCAGGAAGGCGGAGACTTCCCCTTTCATCAACTCCCCTTTCGGTGGCCTCCCTGTCTCTTCCTAGTTTGAACTCAGTTGCTTATCGGCTACTGCTAATGCACCTTCACTGAGACTTAACACACTCACACACACAACCCCTCAAATACTCCCTGAGTCTGTAACAATATCAGACTTTAATTTAGACCCTACAGACTTAAACCATTCTCAGCACACATCCTTCAGCCATAGGCGCAATCCCCTTTTATTTTATTTATTTATTTATTTATTTCTGGACAAAAACACACAGCAAACTGTTTAAACGTTCCACAGTTTTCACTGATTTCGTGTCCTCTGTGACCCACCACACACGCTAAACCTGAAAATAACAAATTGCCAGCCCCCCTTCTCCGGTCTTCTAATCAGCTCCTCACACTCTCTCTCTCTCACAAGCACACACACAGGTATGTTATCAAAACAGTATTACAAGCCCTCTTCTCCGGACTTCTAATCAGCTTTTTCACACTCTCTCTCTCTCACAAGCACACACACAGGTATGTTATCAAAACAGTATTACAAGCCCTCTTCTCCGGACTTCTAATCAGCTTTTTCACACTCTCTCTCTCTCTCACAAGCACACACAAATCAGTAAAGGCCCGTTCTCATGCTAACGGCGGGCGTATTCTCATGCCTCAGAGAAAAGAACAATTTGAACATATAGACATGCAGACATAGATTTATAGACATACAAACATACAAGCACATATATAAACAAAGACAAATAGGTGCACCTTCAACCACTCAATCACACGCTTGTTCCTAGGAACATATATCTTTTTTTTAATACTTATGCCATATATATATATATATATATATATATATATATATATACACACACACACACACACAACAATTTCTTCTCAAATGTATTGTTCTCTAACTGTCTCTGTCATATCTCTGTAACTCAGGTATCTCGTTATACCTATTAACCAAAATTCACATGACAGGTGTGCCCCACACCTTATAACAATTTTCACTCCGGTATCTCGTTATACCTATTAACCAAAATTCACATCACAGGTGTGCCCCACACCTTATAACAATTTTCACTCCGGTATCTCGTTATACCTATTAACCAAAATTCACATCACAGGTGTGATCTGCAGCACAGCTCTCTCTCTCTCTCTCTCTGTCTTCACACTTTCTTCACACACGCACTTTCAAAACCTCTTAAACCACATATGTGACCCACCACCACGAAACCAGGCATAAGTGTCTGGAAATCAAAACTGAGTTATCTGTGTAGCTTGGTAGAGTGGAAACTACGGTTTAAGATGGTGAAAAATTATGTTTCTATCACAAGTAGAACCAAAGTTATGGTCATTTTAATATCCACAGTTGGACCTATTTTGCAATTTGCATATTTTTAGATATTGTCCGTTAAAGTTTTGGACTGTTTTGGGGTAGGAAGCCCTTAGCAATGCATAATAATTCGTATCCGATTGACAAAAATTATTCACAGATGTTAAAGGACACTCTGATGGACATGTCACAGAAGTTCTATATATTGTAATAATAGGACAGAATTGCAACGTATTATAATCATTTGGCTTACGCCATTGGACAAGAGCATTCAATATAAGCTTTTAGCTCATACCGAACACTTGGATGTTTACGCACGGAACGGAGATCGGTTTGTTCGGTGAAAAGAGGTGGAATTCGGCTTTGTCTTTGCTCAGCAATCCTTAAACTTTTGTCACCGCTTAAATAATTGACCCAATAAACACCTTTATTGATTGGATTTCAATGTAATGACCACAGGAACTGAACATAGAGGTGTTACGGTACCGTTTTTTGATAAGATGTAAACACAAATAACAAATCACCTTCCAGCCTAAATTTGGCTGTAGCTCTGAACGGCTCAGCGCGACTTATGCCTGGTTTCGTGGTGGCGGGTCACATATACATTACTTTAGCCAATCACTCTCTCTGACCCGTCACAGCTCTCTCTTTCTCTCCGTCTTCACACTTTCTTCACACACACATTTCTCAAAACCTCTTAAACCACATATATATTACTTTAGCCAATCACTCTCTCTGACCCGTCAGCACGAGTCTCCCACTCCGTCTTCACCGCTCTCTCACACACACAACCTCAAACCTCCATAAATCACAATTTTACTTTAGCCAATCACAGATTCTGACCCGGGTCAAATTTAGTAATCACCAAGAAGTAAAACAGAAGAGCTCTTCTCTTATTCTTACCAGTTGGTGAGTGGACCCTTTCCTCCCAAATTCAGTGTTATTTACAAATATTCATTCATTCGAAGGTGTTATTCGGATCACCGGGCAGTGTCTGAGCAGCATGACCTTGTGGTAAGATTTCAAAGGTTCTTACCTGGCGCCTTTGGTGGAGGTGGAGGAGGTGGGGATTAAAATAAATTTTTTTGGGGTGATTTGACATCTAGTGAAAAAGAACAAAATCTGTTTGACAACGTGAGTAACTTAAGATTGAAACTGTGTCATGCTTGTGAAATGGTGAAAGAGAATCTTGAAATTGTGTAAGTCAGAATGAAAATGTGGTTTGACCAAAAGGCTACAGTCCATGAGTTTAAGTCGGGTGATAAAGTGTTGGTTTTGTTGCCTGTGCCTGGTTCAAGTCTACAAGCGCACTACAGTGGCCCTTACTTCATTCAGCACAAGGTCAGTGACAGGGACTATCTTGTTGCTATACCTGACAGGCCCACCTATCTGAGGGCCAGATTTGTGATTTAACTTACTTATTAAACCTTTACATTTCCACTGAATTTTGCCTAATTGTCTTAATAAAAGTAATTTTAATGCTGTTCTTGAATCAAGTATATGTTGCATGGATTGATGCTCATCTCAGAGCGGGAGAGTTTTTTACATATTTAAATCCATTGTATACAATAAATATAATCCTTGTTTTTTATTGATGTATATACAAAGGAGTGCCTAGAATGCCCACAATACCCTGAAAATTTCATCAAAATCCATCCATAGGTTTTCGAGTTATGTTGTACACAGATGGATGAACACCGGCAAAAGCATAACCTCCTTAGTGGAGGTAAATATGAGCTGAGGTTTAGTGCTTTAGGGCTCTGGGTAGAGGGGTTTGCTTGCTTGGTGACTGTCTGCTGCACCCGAACCGACCATCAGTAGAGTGGACATGCACCTCGGCCCTCACCCATCCCCTAAACTCTCACGTGCTGGCTCCAAGCGCCACACCCCGGTACACCGCTTCAGCAGGCGGGCTAAACCACGTGAGGGGCCGATACTGCCTAGTATCACTGGGAGACAACCCATCGACAAATCTGGAGTGGAGCCCCATAGGCGGTCGGTTAGTACTGATAACTGTCCGGCAACTCCTGCATCCCGTTCTTCCCCCAGGCGTCTCGGCAATGCCCTGCTACTGGATCCGGAGGCCCGGGACGAGAGAATGAGGTCGGTCGGCATAGTCCCGCGCACCCCTTCCTCACTATAATCCAAGTTTCGCGCAAGTCAATGCCTCGGACTTGACTACTTACAAGTCCTGTGGCGATGGAGGAGTGGCGAAACAGCAGGCGAGGATACGCCCACGCTGCAGTCACAAATCTGCACACAGGCGGCTCAGGGCATTGGGTCGCTCAACACTGAAGGAAGTAGCAGTGTAGTTCGGCAGCCCCCTGTGCGACCAAGCAGCCCTTTTTAGGATTCGCTCTGCTTGCCTCCATAGCCTGAGGACGGGGCTAGAAAAGGTGCTCCAAACATAGCCTGCTTCAACACACCCTGACCAGCTGGCCGCGGCTGGAGGGGATCTCACTACAGCGGTCGATCAACAAGAATGCAAAAGAAGATAGGACTAATTGTAGGTTCCTGGAACGTACGCACCCTTCTCGACAATACAAATGCGGACAGGCCGGAAAGGAGAACTGCCTTAGTCGCAAGAGAACTTGCCCGCTATAACGTCGACATAGCGGCCCTCAGTGAGACGCGCCTCCCGGGGAAAGGTCAGCTGACTGAATCCGGTGGGGGTAACTCCTTCTTCTGGAGTGGTCGGAGCGCCGAGGAGCGCCGTGAAGCTGGTGTAGGTTTTGCGATCAAGTCCCAACTTGCACAAAGGCTTACAAGTCTACCTGAAGGTTTTAATGACCGCTTAATGACCCTGAAGCTATCCTTAGATGGCAAGACGTCTGTGACCCTCGTAAGTGCCTATGCACCAACTATTACAAACCAGGACGCTGTAAAAGACATCTTCTATGAAAACTTGGACAGTATACTAAACAACATACCCAAGTCTGAGAAAATAATCCTACTAGGGGATTTTAATGCCCGAGTCGGTACTGACTTCAGGTCTTGGAAAGGCACCATCGGTCGGCACGGCATCGGGAAATGTAACAGAAATGGGACACTGTTCCTGAGGACGTGTGCCTCTCATAGCTTAACAATCTCGAATACCATGTTCCGCCTACCCACCCGCAACAAGACGTCCTGGATGCACCCTCGCTCTAAGCACTGGCATCTGTTGGATTACATCATCGTCAGAAAGCGGGACCTGGGAGACGTGAGGGTGACAAAAGCCATGTGTGGCGCAGACTGTTGGACGGATCATCGTCTAATCATCTCTAAGCTGAATCTTCACATCCGACAGAAGAGAAGGCCGCAAGGACAGAAGAAGTCGGCCAAGAGACTCAACGTCTCAATGCTCAAAGACCAGACCACCCTCTCTAAGTTTGCTGCCGAGCTGGACAACAGAATGACAAAGATGCAGCCTGGACATGGTACCATCGAGGAACAGTGGACCTCCTTCAGAGACACTATGTACCAAACAGCCCTAGACCATGTCGGACCTGCTACACGAAAACACCAGGACTGGTTCGACGAAAACGACGCAGAAATTCAAACGCTCCTCGATGAGAAAAAACGGCTACTTCACGCACACCTCTGTGATCCATCGTCTGCAGGCAAGAAGGCCGCTCTCACACATATTCGTCGCACAGTGCAAACACGGCTCAGAGAGTTACAGGACTCCTGGCTGAGTGCAAAGGCTGTAGAGATCCAGAGGCATGCTGATAACCACGATGCAAAGAGATTCTACGATGCCCTGAAAGCTGTTTACGGTCCACAGTCCTCAGGACCATCCCCTCTATTCAGTGGTGACGGACAAGTGTTGCACACAGAGAAACAGCAAATCCTGGAGAGATGGGCAGAGCACTTTCAAAGTGTGCTCAACCGGCCCTCCTCGATTAACAGTGAAGCCATTGCTCGACTCCCTCAGATAGAGACAAACCACGAGCTTGACTCCCTACCCACACAAGAAAAAGTGATAAAGGCCATCTCTCAAATGTCAAATGGCAAGGCCCCAGGCCCTGACGCGATACCTGTGGAAGTGTTCAAGGCAGTCGGGCCAGCTACCCTCTCAGAGCTGACACACCTCTTTGGGAACATGTGGAAAGAGGGGAAACTACCCCAAGACTTCCGAGACACAAACATCGTCCATATATACAAGCGGAAAGGAGACCGCCGACAGTGTGATAACCACAGAGGAATCTCCCTACTATCGATTGCCGGCAAGATATTGGCTCGCATCATGCTGAACCGCCTGTTGCGGCACTTAGAGCAAGGTCTGCTCCCAGAGAGCAAATGTGGTTTCCGTGCCGGTCGGGGAACAGTCGATATGATCTTCGCTGCACGCCAACTTCAAGAAAAATGCCAAGAGCAACATCGTGATCTCTACTCAACCTTTGTCGATTTAACAAAGGCCTTCGACTCGGTAAGCACGGAAGGACTCTGGCAGATCATGGAGAAATTTGGCTGTCCAGAGAAGTTCATCATCATAGTGAGACAGTTTCATGACGGCATGCTGGCCCGAGTGCTCGACAACGGGGAGATGTCCGACCCCTTTCCAGTAACAACAGGAGTCAAACAAGGATGCGTGCTTGCTCCCACGCTGTTCAGCATGATGTTTGCAGCAATGTTAACAGATGCGTTCGACGACAGCAGCCCTGGAATCAGTATTAAATACCGCACTGATGGCAAGCTGTTCAATGCCCGTCGTCTGCAAGCCGTAACCAAAGTAAAGGAAACTGTCCTAAGAGACTTCCTGTTTGCGGACGACTGCTCGTTAAATGCTGAAAACGAGCCTGGGATGCAGAAACAACTAGACCAGTTCTCCACATCTTGCACCAACTTCAGCCTCGAGATCAGCACAAAAAAGACAGAGGTAATGTACCAGCCTGCCCCGGGAAAACCTTACAGGGAGCCACAGGTAACTGTAAAGGGCCAGAAGTTGCAAAGCGCTGATAGATTCACATACCTGGGCAGTACACTGTCACGAGTGGTCCACATCGACGATGAGGTCACCAACAGAATCTCCAAAGCAAGCTCTGCATTCGGCAGGCTGCGAGAGAACGTCTGGATGCGCAGAGGAATTAGCCTCAGTACCAAACTGAAGGTCTACTGTGCAGTCATTCTCACAACTCTCCTGTATGCGTCAGAATCCTGGACAGTGTACCGGCGGCACGCCAGACAACACAACCACTTCCACATGAGATGCCTTCGGAGTATCATGCACATACGTTGGCAAGATAAGATCCCTGACACTGAAGTGCTTCAGCGGGCCAACATACCGAGCATCTTCACCCTCCTGCAGAAGGCCCAGGTGAGATGGGCAGGGCATGTCAGCTGCATGTCTGACCAGCGCATCCCGAAGCAGCTGTTCTATGGAGAACTGAGCCGGGGGAAGCGTACAGTCGGAGGACAGAAGAAACGGTTCAAAGACTGTCTCAAAACATCTCTGAAGGACCTGAGCATAGAGATCAACTCATGGGAACTCATAGCTCAGAACCGCTCAGCGTGGCGCCAGCTGACACATACGGGTGCTGCTAAAGCGGAAGAGAAAAGGATCAACGCCGCAGTTGAGAAGCGTGCATTGCGTAAGGCCAAGACTACTACTAGTAACACAACCTGTCCCACCCATTGGTGCTCAACGTGTGGGAGAGAATTCCTGGCCCAGATTGGCCTCATCAGCCATCTCCGGACCCACCAGAAGTGAACTGAGGCATTGGTCATCCTCGACTCGAGGGACGAACAAGAAGATATGCAAAGGAGTGCCTAGAATATTTACAAAGTATCTTGATGTGTGGGGGCTCATACACGGTATAGATAGCGTTCACTTTTTTTTTTACCAAAGCTATGAGGTGTGGAACCCGACACTACACCAACTGTGGACATAATATGAAATTTTTACCATTTTAGTGCTCAAAAAAGAAGAAGTGTTAAAAACTATTTGGGGAAGCAAATTAGTATTTTTTTTTTTTACAAAAAAGTCACTGTACTGCTGTTAACAGAAATGTTCTCTAATGCTTTTCTTTTAAATAAAATACATCAACTCCCTGCACTTGTACTGCCTTCTTGGTGCAAAACAGTCTTTATAGTGACTTTCAGTCTGGATTCCGAGCACACCACAGCACTGAGACTGCACTGATCAAAGTGCTAAATGACATTCATCTGAATAATGATTCATCCAGAACCTCTGTCCTAGTACTATTGGACCTCAGTGCCGCATTTGATACAGTTGACCACGACATACTGCTTGACAGACTGGAAAAGTGGGTGGGGCTTACGGGCACTGTGTTAAACTGGTTCAAATCTTATTTACAAGATAGTAACTACTTCGTTTCAGTTGGTAATCACAGGTCAGTGAGTACAACGATGTTGTGTGGGGTTCCCCAAGGGTCAATTTTGGGACCACTTCTGTTCAACATCTATATGCTGCCCCTGGCTCAGATCATAGAGCATTTCAACATTTCTTACCACACATACACAGATGACACACAACTTTATATTTCCGTGTCATCACTCGATTACAGTCCCTTACTGACACTGAGTAAATGCATTCATCAAATCACTGAGTGGATGTGCCAGAAGTTCCTCCAGCTTAATGCGGACAAAACAGAAGTGATTGTTTTTGGCCCCAAAAAAGAAAGGTCAAAGGTCAGTGCTCACCTTGACTGCATGTCACTAAACCCCACAAACCAAACCAGAAATCTGGGTGTAATTATTGACTCTGACCTGAAATTTAACAAACATTTAAAAGCCATTACCAAATCTGCCTATTACCACCTAAAGAACATTGCTAAAATCAAGGGTCTTCTGTCCAAACCAGACACAGAAAAAATAATTCATTCATTCATTTTCAGTAAGTTAGATTATTGCAGTGGTGTCTTCACTGGTCTAAACAAAAAATCAATCAGGCAGCTACAGCTGATCCAAAACGCTGCTGCCAGAGTCCTGACCAGTACCAGGAAACTGGACCACATCACACCCGTCCTCAAATCCTTACATTGGCTTCCTGTGGGTCAAAGGATAAAATTCTAAATCTTACTCCTGGTCTATAAAACACTAAACGGCCTTGGACCCAAATACATCCCAGACCTACTGGTTCCCTATGAAGCATCCAGAGCCCTGAGGTCATCAGGAACAGGTTTACTGTGTGTTCCAAAGATAAGAACGAAACAAAGTGAGGCATCATTCAGTCACTCTGCTCCTCAACTGTGGAACAAACTACCTGGATACCTGAGGTCTGAGAAAAACTGTCAGTTCATTTAAATCAGGCCTGAAAACATTATTGTTCACTGGAGCTTTTACTAAGATTATTATTTGCTTTAAAATGTTTTTATGTCTTGATTTTAATTGTCTTTTAATGCATCTTTATCATTTTAATTTTCTTCCGTTTCTGTTTTTGTGTAAAGCACCTTGGGTTGTCCTGTACATGAAATGTGCTATACAAATAAATTTGCCTTGCCTTGCCTAAAGAGTTCTTATTCTACTTTTTCCATTGTCAACGCTGATGAGGTTATTTTCATTAACTGACTCACAGAAGTTGTAAAATGTATTATTTATTTTAATCAGGATTCACTTAACATATCTGCTGTCATGGTTCTTTATTTAATAATAAAATAATTCACTTCATAACTTTTAATACAAACTGAACTAAACTTTTGATGATACTTAACCTTCAGTTCTAAGAACCACAGGTTACAGATGCATAAAGTCACAGATGAGTAGAGTCAGCTGGTTTTCAAATCCAAAAAATGTTTATTGTAGAAGACACAGCAAACATGATATAACCTTGAGGCTAAATCTACAATCCAAATGTGAAACCCTTTCTTTTATACCCTCTGGGTGGTGGGTGGACTGGTATTTTTCCACTATACCCAAAATAATATAATCAAGTAATTTCCCATTAGCTTAATTTTTTATTTTTTTCATAACCCGTTACATGTTTTCACTCTAATTATGGTGGCATCAATGTTTGTTTCCTTGTTAACTGTGATAAGGTGAAGTTTGTAAATCACCAACCTCTAGACACCAGGGTTGGGTCATTTTTTTTTCATAACCTGTTGCATGTTTTCACTCTAATCGTGGAGGCATTCATGTTTCTTCCTTCATTAACAGCAATGAGGATTGGCATATTGCCAATGACTAGATGCCAGGGTTGGGCCATAGAGTATCTTCTCAGTGGCTTTGGACACCTGGGTTGTGTTGGGGAAATAACAATATAACCAGAGACATAAATGTTAATGTAATGTTTTCTATCTTTTAATTTTTTTTATTCCTTGGATTTTGACTCTGTGGAAGCATTCACAGTGAAGCAAATGGCCTTCATTCTCTCCGTACACCCACGGCCTCTGTGAGACGAAGCAGGGGATTCTCTGCAGCCTGACACAGAGTGGAAAATTTCCTACACCAGTGGATGGAATGTCCCCAAGGAAGCTCCTGTGTCACATGATGTCGTCTTACTTAAAGTCTTGTGTTGAGGAGGTGCCTTAGTGCTTCTTTGCTTCTCAAGCAGCGGGTACTCACTAAGACTCAGACAAGACTGACTCTTCTGACAAAAGACATTTGATAAAGACTCTTTATTTTTTAACTTGTTTTGTATTCTTAAAGTAAACTCTAAACAAATAATTTTATGTAAGACTCATTTGAACAAACTGTGAAGTAAATTTAAATGAATCAAAAACAACGAAGAGACTCAGAATAAGATAATAAAAATAAAAAATCACCAAGTTCAGCCATAAAATAGGTCTTTAATCATATTTTCCTATACAGTTGGTTTTACATAGACATTAAAAGTGTACATCAGAGCTCTGGTTCTGTCATGAGACACCAGGTCCACATCAAGACTTTCTCTCAGACACAGTGTAATAAGTCACACATTAGATGTTCCCACTATACTTGGTGTTCTTCCAGTGTTAATACAGTGTTGGACCAGCATTGGGATTTCACATTAATATGTACCTTATTATATTATTTATTACATTTTTTTTGACACTGTCTCCATATGTCATGAATCATCTCATACATTCCCTCCCATCATAAAAGCAACAGTCAGTAGCTAATAAGCAGTTGTACTTGTGTAGTGTTCCCACTTCCACTCAGTAGCAGTGGAGGATCTTTTCCTGAGTGTCTACTTCTCTGGAGCATCAAAGTAAAAGCTGACATCATGACAGGTGGGTTTACAGACAGTTCTTTTATATGTCATTTAAAAGGTGCAGAAAGACACAAATAGTTGTACTTTATAAATTGTTGATGTATTTGTACTTTCTAGCAGTTTGGGGGAAATTACTTTAGGTGCATAGCTTTGTAGACCACTGAAGACTTTGCAGAGGTTTTGTTCCAGTATGTGAAAGAGAACAGATTAGGATTATACAGACTTTTAGATTTGTTGATTGTTTAGACTCAGAATAGCAATGATCAGAACAAAATGGTCTTGTAGTACATCTGTGAAAACTGCAGATATGTACAATCTAGAAGGTAACGCAGAAGGATCTGGTTCTTTTTTCCATAGACAGAGGGACAGAAAAATTTCAACAGCTGAGTCAAAAAGATTTTGGTTTAAGTGATAAAATTTATGAAAACGCTGTGGTTTGATTTAAACACCGACAAAGACAACAACAGTATTATGTATCACATCTTTGTTGGACGGAGGGATGAACAGATGGAGGGATGAATCGATAGATAATATTATGGATATATTTTGCACAGATAAAGAAGAACAGAAAAAAGACAAGAAGAAAAAGAGAACGGTAAATTGTTTATTTTTCACTGTATTTGTCTTTTTCTAGGGTAACATTTTTTTATTAAACACTGACATGATTTTAAAAATTTTTTACCAGTTAATTTGTAATGGTGCATAAACTGAAAATGAGTCACTATTAAACAATATTGGAGACCAAACCTTACAGTGATGACAGAAAATGGTCAAATTGATGTAATAGCACAGTGATTTAATCATACAACAATAACCCTGACAATGATCATTTTATATTTTCTTTACTTTTTCTTTTGGAATACTTGAAATTTCCCTTCTTCTCTTCAACAAATGTATTTTGTCTGGAAATTACCTTTTTAAAATGGCATATGGATTGTTTATTTTAGGAAATGATCTATAAATAAAACTAATACTACCTTTGTGTTGACTGTATCCATCAGATCACAGAGGTGTGTGGTTACCCCCTCAGCATTTTCTTCATTGTTATATACAAGTTCTGCGAGTGGTTCACCTACAGAGGCATCCAAGGTGAGCATTCTTCTTTTGGTCAACAGTCAAACATTTCAAGGCTGATACTGTGTGGATTTGTACGGGCAGAAATTTTCTCTCACATAAGAACATAACTCATTCATTTCCCAATGTCCTCACAGCTTTGCTGGTGTTATACTTGAAGTTTTTTCTCCATTGGAATGATGTTATGGCCACGTCCATCTATCATATCTTTTTGGCTCTTTGCTTCCTGACCCCTATCCTTGGAGCCATTGTGGCAGATTCTTGGCTTGGAAAGTTTAAGTGAGTAAATGTTTGATCCAAGGGGAATTAATTTGTGGCTAAATGTTTTGTGATCCTGTTAATCTTATTTAAAGCATTCAACTTTTCACTACCATGAAAATAAAATGTTTTTTTTACCACTTAGAGAGAATATTTACAGCATAAGAAACTTTGGAAAATTTACATTTAAGGCTACATTTATACGGAGACGATGAAAACAAGACGCAAAAGTGGCATCTCATCTTCAGTTTTTCATTCACATTTAGATGAGTGTATCCAGGAGGAAATCCTTGGTTACACGCAGACGCAACAGTCGGTGAAATACAATTGGATATGAATGCCAGGCCAGCTATGTCGTTTTCTGTTTTTGACGTATGTAATTGTCCACCTGTCTCTGTTTGGCCATGGTATACGTGTAATGTTTGTACAATAGCTGAAATGACTCCTGTACATTTACTAGAGATGCAAGTGCAGCTGGAAGATCTGTGGGATTGAGGTTTTATGACATGTTTGTAGCTTTACCTGCTCACCGTATGAATGTAACATGACAGTGTATGTGGCGTGATTGATTGATTGATTTATTTTGAGCAATTCACACAATCTATACATACATAAAAAAATATGACATAATATGATTTACACCCGAAAAGGAGTGGGATGAAGAAATATTTATTTAATCCCACCCCATTCTCATCAATAACTTAAAAAAAGTCAAATTCTAAAAATTCACATACTCCTGTTCCTTAACCATAAACCATATAAACAAAATAAATAAAACAAACAGGCCCAAACTAATTCAGAATCAACTCATTCAACAGTGGAGCCACAATGTGAATAGAACACAGCAACAAAGCACATTCACACATTCAACAGCTAAACTCACATCATAACCACAGACCAACAGTGATAACAACAAAACTAGCAAAGTACTAATGCTAAAGAATAACACAGAACAGTGGCTTCAAACTTCACTGCTTAAGTATTAGAGCTCATGACATTACCCTCCCCCTGAGGAGTGGCTCCAGACGCCCCTAAAAAGAAACAAACAGGGTTGGACAAGAGGGTCGGGGTGATACCAGGCCGAACAGGACAATAATGTCTGTGCTTCAACTAGGAACCAGTGCCTCCAACTTCAAACCAGCACCCGTCCCCAAACCAGTGCCCCCACAGCCGAGCAGTACCATCTTGGGCATCTGGCAATTAGGGAAACTGGCCACAGGCAAACTACCAACAAAAGCCAGACAAAAATGGGAAAACCAGAGAGGGAACAGAGAGACCATACACAGAGAGAAAGGGAACACACAAGAGTCAGAACAGGAAGAGAGACCGAGGAGGAAAGAGGAAAGGCCAACAGAAAATACACTATACTAGACAGAAAAAAAACTGTACTAGACATAAAAGAAAAAAACCTCCACTATACCAGACAGAAGACCAGACAGCTAGACAAAAGCAAAGCTGGGACGAGGGGAAAACATGACTGTGTCGAGGGAAAATACAGGGGTAACAAACACACAGAACAAAGACAAAAAAAGGAGAAAAAAACATAACAAGTCCCTTCAACACCGGCGGAGTCCAGATAGTTGGCTGGACCATTCTGTCATGAAGCTTGAGGTAGAGAGAGGACTCAGATACTCAGTGTAGAAGGGAAACATAATTTAATAAATAGAACAAAGTAATGACAAAGACAGAGATCAAACAGAAACAAAACCTGAGGGTTGATCAGCCACAGACCGTGGTGGTGAATGAAATGTGTGGGTTATGGTGACTAGTGAAATTACATCGTTTCCGGGTTATGGAGGTAACAAACTGGATGGTTCCGCACCGGCAACTGTAAGCTTCAGTGCTTAAGTATTGCTGATCAGCAACAACTTGCAGTTGCACGGTGTTGGGTCAGGTGAATTTGGTGAGCACTGGGAGAAAGGTTGTGACACATTGATCGTTTGTCACCCAAGTGAAGATCTTCAATACAATTTGATACACACAGTTCCAGTCCATGCAGACAAGCAAAAATAAATTACAGACTGACCCACACCAACTTGTGAGCAAAAAGATTCTTTTTTTGAAATATTGTAACATTGTGACATAAGCACTCCATGATCTCTGCCCCGTATGTGTTTTTCTTTTTTCTCGTCTTTTTTTTCTCTCATCTATTTTGGAGTGTGTGACATATGTGTGACCTGCGACATATGTTTAAACTGGACATTGTCATCACTAATCAGTCATTTCCCCATGTGGTGGGCATCTGGAAGTGCGCACACACATGCGTGTACACACACGTATGCGCGCACACACACACACACACCTGCTGCAGAACTGGACCACTGTTATATCCTCATAATTCACAGGCTTCATTGAACACATCATCAGACCATTGACTTCAGCAGTGGTGTCCAACCCCGGGCCGGTCCGTGGATCACTTGGTACCAGGCCACTGCCCGCCTAATAATTCATTATTTCTCTTGTATTTATTATCCGAGTCTGAACAAGCTTTTATTTAGAAAAATAACCGGTGTCTCTGGGTTACATTTTTGGAACGTTTCTTTTCGAGGAGGAAAAGGCGACTGAAGAGACAGACTTCCAAGAAAAGGAAAGATTTTAACAGACAATACCAGGAGTTGGACTGGAAATATGGATTAATGGTGACAGGTGATTCCCACAGATCAGACCCGCTCTTGCCGATATAAACAATCTACGTAACCGGTCCGTGGTAATAAAAAGGTTGGGGACCATTGACTACAGCACACAGACATTAATTCATTGTTTTGGTTTTTCTTCTGTTTGTGTTTATGTATGGAAAATAATTGGTGCCATTGTTTATATGAGTTATTATTATTTCCGTTTAATGTTTGTTCCATGTAAATATTGCAGATTGTTAATTAAATAATGTGATAATTGGTATGTCCATGGGTGGAGCTTAGGGATATATAAAGGGGGGCGTTTCCCAGTAGTGTGTGTGTGGGGGGTGTAGTTGTAGATAAATTCTGTAGATTTAGACAGATTTGAAGTTGAAGTTGAAGTAAGAGTGTGGCTGAAATAATTTTTTTTTTTTCGTGGTGAATGGTAAAATATTATTTTATTGTGTTTTGAGATCTCTTGTAACTATTTTTTTGTTTTTCCTGTATTTTTTGTTTTGTTTTGCACTGTAAATACTGTGCACTCCTCATCACTGCTGGTTTTGGACTTGGGTTTCAATGAATGAAAAACCACTGAAGTCAAACCAACCCTTGACATACATACTTAAATAATAAATACTAATTATAATTATAGAATTATATAATAATATAAATATAATATATTTATATTGTATAATATATAATAAATTATACATATACATATATATATATATATATATATATATATATATATATATATATATATATATATATATATATATATATATTAGTATTTATTATTTAAGTATCTCCAACTGGCTGCTTTTACAGCTGTATTACTGTTGATTTGTTCCAGCAGACTAGCAAAATATATATTTTTAAATTGTATTTAGAGTTAATTAGCTGCTGTTATGAATCTGTCAACTTTCAGAGCAGACTGTAATAACCAAATATTTATTTGGAGTAAATGGTTGGTTCTCAACTTTTGTTTCCAGGGTGCAATTTGTCTTTGTGTGACCCTGACAAATAGTATTACTGAATCCGAGGCACAACTAATAATGTTATAATGCACTATAAGTGCAGATTCAAAATTGTTATCAGTATTGTCACTGGAGTGGGGCTATTATGGCGCCCCCCTCCCTGCCGCCGTGTGCCCCATAGGTGCTGTGGCCCTCGGCTTGGTGTCCATGTCAAAATTTGGCCCTTGATGAAATCTAATTGGGGAACCCTGACATAGACACAGCGTAAACCAGATGAGGCCTTCCACACTGACAGGAAGTGTCCAACCCCACTATGGGTTATATACTAATATGTGACGCAAAGACATGTATGTTTCTTGTCGTCATATTACATGACGACAAGAACACACGTACGCAACGTGAACATGTGCGTTTCTTGCCATTTAGACAGAGACACGACCCAGTGCATCTTCAATATGGCCCACTCTGCAAGCAGTCTTCAGATTTGTGTGGATTCACACCCTGACGGCATCGGCTTCATGTAAATGAAAGGCACTTCTGATAATACGCTGTCATATTTAGCTGCAATCATCCTCGTGTTAATGTCCCCAAAGTTTCAAACTACCAGGAGGAGTTTTTGTCTGTCTATGGCTATGTTTACACAAACCCGGGTATTTTTGAAACGCATATTTTTTAAAGCTCTGTTTAAAAAAAGAAATTTGTGCATACAGAGGTGGTTTTTAACAAAACATTTATTTCCATTTGTATCGATCCACATGTCAAGATGTCAAATGTCCACATCCAAGAGACAAAGCCTGTCAGTGGCCGTGTTAGACGAATGACATCTCCACACAAGCCAATCAGAAGCCTCATTGAGAATCACCCATATTCCTACTTCCTGTTCCATCCCACAGAGAAAGGCAAAGCATGGCCAAGTGGTTTGTGTGGAATGTGTCGGTACGGGCTCTTTGAGCGGTCATAAGAAGAAACACAATTCCTGCCCTCTGAAAACTTGATGCGTCTCTGCTGGTCTATGACTTGGATCAACTTTATTTTAAAAAGCAAACTTGTGAATATAATAACTTTTAATAAAACAAATGCTGTTATTTGGAGTGTATCCATGTTTGCCAGATATAAGATGCTGCTCTCTGTGCCATGAAATTAGTCCATTTTGGTCTCTTTATACAAAAACTGAGTTTTTAAAAAACTTCACTTTTGCTTGAGTTTTAATAAAGATGCATTTTCAGAGGAAAAAACTCTGTGTATAAACGAAAAGCATAAATGAAGGCAAATGTCTGTGTTTTCAAAAATACCTGGGTTAGTGTAAACATAGCCTGTATGTGGGGTGAATCTATGGAACAGTCTGGATCTGCACCACAGCTTTAAAACCCTTTACAAATGAACAATTTGGTCACAGTACTGGGAGGGCGGGGCTTATTCTTAATTGCTGGTTTATTCGATCCTTGGCTCTTTCTTACCTTTATTGATTTGTACTTGTCATTGTTTATCATGTTGGTATGTGTCACTTCCATTACCATTGGTGGTCTGTAATATTGTTGGAATATACTGTGCTATAAATTCTACAGACTACCATTTAGATCAGTGGTCCTCAAACTATGGCCCGCGGGCCAGATACGGCCTGCCTCCATATTTGGTCCGGCCCCCTGAACAATACCAGAGACCATTTAGACTTTTTTTTATATGTGTGTATTTGTATTTGATAACAAAGTTGGACTTTCGCAACAAAATCTTCCTTAGTTATGAACTATTTTCATTATTAATGAAGCAGAGAGCGTGGGGTTGTCTCCAGGATTTGGTTCAGAGTGGCAAGGTGTGGGTTGTGGTTCCTATTAAAGAAAACAGATACAGATGTCCTCATTGAAGGTTTATTCACTGCGGTCTGTAATAATACACAGTAACACTCAGTATAACAATATATACATACAATAAAAAATTAACTAAATTGACTATATGAGTCACTCAGATGTATTACATGGGTCATGGAACACACAAATCACCTCATGGAAATCACAGATGACAGCTAGCATATTATCGTATTAGCTTCAACAGCACACGGCGCTAAACAGCATTAACTTATACAGTACAACATGCTAACATCTACCCGAACTGTACTGTGTTATTCATCTCACCTTGTGGCATCTACACACAGTAATAAACCAGGAATAGATGAATAAAAAAGAGAAAAAGAAGCCGAGATGGCATGGACACGGACTACGTTCATAACCATCATAACATCAGTGGTGCATTCAACAGCGTGGGACATAACCAAACAATCAAACAATTAAACTGTGTGGGCTTTCTAATAATTAAATATTAGTAACTAGTTTAACATGATAATTTTGACATATATGATTCTCATATGAGTCACTAAAGTCAGAGATTCTGCTCTGACAACTAAGCTGAACTTTGACCTGTTAAGACGAAGAAGGTTATGTTCCATGGACCTTTTTTCTGTGAAGAACCCAAAGAGGGTTATTTATTTCATAAATAGTTTTTTATTTTCTGACTTTTGTTCTGTGAAGAATCCAGAAAAGGTTATTTGATTGTGGCTTTTTGGAAAACAATCATTTACATTAAGGCACTCCTGCATTCGTCACACTTTTTCTGTTACAAACTGAACCCGGCCCGTCATCTGAGAAGGGAAAAGTTATGTGGCCCTCACAGGAAATAGTTTGGGGACCCCTGATTTAGATACTTACTATGTGTAATTGACATGTTTTCCTAATCACTTTACTATCTATTATTTACATTATTAGGAATCTAAACATATGTTACTGTACTGTATTTCCTACACTACCATTAATGTGTCTTATAGTCCAGTGGTCCTTATACTGCTGAAAATGCCGTATTTTTTCTTCTCCTCAAATAAATAAAATGAATGAATTGATGTAGTCTAACAGACACTTGTCTCCCACAGGACGATCATGTACCTGTCCATCGTGTATGCAGTCGGTCTGATCCTAATGGTTGTCAGTGCAATCCATGATATGACAGATACAAACAGAGACGGGTCACCAGACAACCTCACCCTCCATGTGTATGTTACCACTGCATTACTGAAACAACTTTATTTTCTTGACATATCCCTGCAGTATTTTCTACATTTTCAAGCATGTGTTTCTCTTAATATCTAGAGTATTGTCCATGGTGGGTCTTTTCCTTATTTCTCTTGGCTGTGGTGGCATCAGACCTTGTCTACCTGCTTTTGGTGGAGATCAGTTTGGTGATCATCAGGTTTGAATATTATTTTCCTACTGTTAATGTTTGAACTTTGGTTAAATATTAATCAGATATTGTCACATGTTCATTGTCCAATATCTGCTATGAACAGTCAAAATAAACTCAGTAATACTTAAATGCATCATAATAACTTGGTTGCTGACATCTTATACACATGTAGAGTAAATTAGTAGATTTGAAGAAGAAAACATACAGGTGCTTCATTTATGTTTACAAATAAAAGCAGGACTTAAATTAACATCAACACTACACATTTGTAGACTACATTTCTGAGTTTTCTCTTTAATGCAGAGTAGAATATGATATGATCCAATATTTGATTTGAATGCTTTATTTTGAACATGTGCAGAATGCAACAATAATCAATAATGATAATAATAATGTGATTCAGTAGAACCCTTTAACTCCTGTGATTTTAGCAATCAGTAAAAAAGTAAAAAAAAATAAAATAAAATGAGCAAAGACACAAACAAAAAGTAATAATAAGCTAACAAAATAATTGGTAACATGAGCAAAGTAAGACACAAATGGCAGAAAATCAAAGAAAAATAATGACACTTAAAAAAAACCAAATGTAGAAAAATAAACAAAATCAGCAACAAAATGAACAAAAGACTAATGCATATTTACAAAATGAAAAAAATAATGTGGAAAATTTAGAAAAAAATACTTCAAAAGAAAGCTAGTATTAAAATTTGGTCCCAGCAGTTTTAATTTTGCCTTTAATTTTTTTTTCAATAAATAAAAAAAAAAGCTTTTTGACACCTTTTCAAACCACAAAGCTAAAAGGAAAATGGTAGAATTTTTCTGAATATTTAAACTAAATCATCCATTCAGAATGCATCAGTGTTGACACTTAAAGAGTTAATAATCAGCTCCTCATCACTTCTGCAGAACACTGATAATGATACAATGGACTCCAGGTGTAATGGAAGAGGGGAACATCTAAAACATGCAGGACACCGGCCCTTAAGGACCGCAGTTTGACACCCCTGCCTTAAAAACACACCAATGCATTAAAAAACAGTAAAAAGTACAAACATTAAAAACACAATGCAGTTAATTTTATATTTTGAAGAGCATCTATTGCAGAAGAGATGAAAGATTTGCACTTCCTGCCAGTAATCAAAGTAGTTTCATAATTTAGGTTTGTTTCATTTTTACTTCAGTTTTTACTCCTGTGTTTATACTGTACATTTCCTCATTGTGGGAATTATCTAGTTTTAAGCCTCATAATTTTACTTTTTCTTCACACCTTCCACCAAGTTAATTTGAGTTTATCATGACATGCTATCCTCATGGATACAGCACTAGTACGAATGACAGGACAGAAGCTGATGTCTGTGTGATGTACTTGTGCAGGAACGGCAGAGGACAACATTCTTCTCTGTATTATACGTATGTGGCACCGTGGGGAGTCTCCTGTCCAGACTGATCACACCCATTCTCAGAGGTAGATATGAGTAAAGTTTACAGCAAATAGCACCTCAAACATCAGAACATTAAATAATCACAATAAATCATCCTTGTTGGTTCTATTTTTTTTTTTTTTAATGTCCAAATTGCTTTGTTTCCAGCTGTTTATTCACGGTAGAAAAACAACAGACTTGACCGGTACTTCCTCATACATGTCCATGACGCAGTGACGAGGCATCGCTGATTGGCTCATAATGTGAGAAGGAACACTTCCCCCTCCCCTCTGGCTCTGTGTGTGTTTACCTTTACCAGAGTAGCATACAGCTAGGTTTTGTGCCATTGCTTGTTCTGAAAACAAGGCCTTATTTCCACAGAGAGCACAGGAACCAGTTTGTTCCACCATTTTTTTCAAGTTTATGCAGTAGCTACTGTGGCGCCGTGTTCTCTGCTGCAACGGGGGATGGACTTAACCCAACGTGGGTGACACTAAAGTCCATCTGACGTTAGATGGACCGCCTTTTTCTGGGTCCCTCGTTCCTCTTGTTCTTTTCTGTGAATGAAGTATGCAGCCAGTGGAGGTGACAAATGACTTTCAAAAGCAGCACGTTTTGGTAACTCAGGGTGACCCATCAGATTCCGAAAGGAGTGTGGAAAATTGGTTTTCAGGGGAATGACTCCTTTAAAGTTCCTGTTTTTCGGTAACTGTTGGTTTTGTCCATCTGCAGTCCAGGAGTGTGGCATCTACTCAAAGCAGGACTGTTATCCTCTGGCCTTTGGTGTTCCTGCATCAATGATGGTTGTTGCAGTTGGTAAATGATTTAAAGTCATTATACATGTAAGAATATATACAAATGTCTGACAAATACACATTATTCAACTATTTGTTTGTGGTGTCCTTAACAGTGGTGTTCATTCTTGGAAGTGGCACGTACTATAAAGCTGAACCACAGGGAAATATTATGGTGGATGTGTGTAAATGTATTGGAGTAAGTCTGCAATTAACACAATCAAAATGTAACTGTACAAACTGTGGCTTTAGATGTTTCTAAAAACTCACTTTTCTTTTATCTTTCAATCAGTTTGCTATTAAAAATCGCTACAGGCACAGAAGCAAACAATTCCCAAAGAGGGAGCACTGGATGGACTGGGCAGAAGAAAAATATGATGTAAGATTAGTTTATTTCTTTTCAATGAAGGACTGTAAATAGGTAGCCTGGCTTTCACCGACACTCATGTGTTTCCTCTCAGCTCTGTGAGCTTCACACAAGGGTATGGTAAAGCACCGTAGACATTCTGTTGTCTCCGGCTAAATTGTGGATGGACCAATCAAGGTCACTGGGCATGATTTTAACAATTATGAAGGAAGGAAGACTCACAACACAGTAGCTTTGAAAACATGGTGGCTAGCATGGAGGAGACTCGATTCTGCAATTTCAACTGTGTTGTTGAAACTACTGAAACTACTATTGATTCTTTAAAAGATGAACAGAACAGTTTTGAAAAAATTTATTGGTGGCAAGGATGTTATGGCTCTTCTATGGTAAGAGCTTCTATCATCCACGTTACATGCTGCTTTCAATGTGATTTGTAGAAGTAGTACGTCATTCAAAATGATAAGCACCTGGTTTCTCCAATCAGGGCAAATGATTTTGATTGACAAACCCGCCTTAACAAAGAGAAGCTAATGGTGCTTTCCCAGATGTAAGATGTGAGTAGCCAATGCGAAGCATCCATATATCTTGGTGTGAGTCAGGTTAGCAAATAGGGTATGTACAATTACAAATGGAAAATTGTGCAATGGCTTTGTACTTAGCTGTGCAATAAGTAACTCTTCATTTTCTAATTTTGTATTTATTTATTCACTCACTTCATGATCTCACCAGTATTTTAAAACTTACTTTAGCTCAGGTGTTTTTTTTGTTGTTTTATGTGTTTTTATTGTTGACTCTGCATCGTCATAATGTTCTGCAGTAGGGATGCAAAATATTAGAAAAAAACTGACATTGTGATATTTTGATATTTTTAAACTCTGTGATATAGGTATATTGTGATATGAAAAAATACTCAGGAGCATAGAACTGCTGTGTGGTTCCGATACTAACGGTCAAACAGATTCGTGGTTGGCACAGAACGCATGTTTCAGTGTCATCCTTCTTGTAGCTGAAAAAATTTATCAAAATCAACAATTAAAAATAAATTCATATATTTTAAAAAGAAACTATAAACAAACAAAGACATGAAAAAGAAATAAGTAAGAATATTTTATGAAAATATATAAAATAACAAGTGAAGAAATAAATTAAAAAGAGAAATAAATAAATTAATTAACAAAAACAAAACTAAATCAATAAATGAAACAAAAAAGTAATAAAAAAAGACCAATCTAATACAATGTCAGTAACAGAACGGACCCAAATGCCAAACTTCTCTCTGTGGTTCATCAGTCTCTGGAATTATCCATTGTGGGCGGAAACTGAGACACAGGAAAACTGGATCAGAACACGGGCAGTCAATACTCATACAGAGGGAGAATCCAAAAGACGATAACAGAACAGAGAAGCACAGGCAAGGAGCAGGAAGGGACCATGTCAGAATCAGGCAAAAGGTCATTAAACGGGGGATGTGCATACCAGAGATAGATAGGAAAAAAGAGAAACCGAGAAGCCAAAAATGTGTCAAAAACCAAGTGATCAAGACAAGAATAAACATTCATAAGTCACCACCAAGGCAGATAACACAAACACAAGGTATATATACTCAAAGAAACAGGCGGAACACATTGGGAGGTAATTAACGGGGCGGAGAAAACGCCAGTGACAGGAACTAAAGTGAGAAAAATTGAACATGAACCCACATGGCAAAATAAAAGCCCAAGACACCAACAACAACAGAAAACAGGAAGACTTTAAAAAAAAAAAAAAAAACTAGATAGACTCTTAATAAAATCAATAAAATATACAATGAAAATAATTGCAGGACATGTGATGTGAAAATTGTGCACACGTACATTGTGACATCAATGTTCAAACAATATATTGTGCAGCTCTTTTCTCCAGTGCTTCTATGTCCTGCCATTCTTTTATATGTAATTTGGCTGAATTACAATAAATTGATCTGAAGTCAGATTTAATTCTGACTTCTCTTACAATCTCTGGCAATTTTGTGGTTGTTTCATATTTTGTCCATTTCTAATGTAGAAACTCATCATTGCCCAAATCAAAATGGCATTGAAGGTCCTGTTTATGTACATTCCACTTCCAGTTTTCTGGGCGCTGTACAACCAACAGGTACAGTTACGATAAAGCTTTTCTTCATTTTAACTGCCAGTGGAAACTGTGCTAAATTATATATCTAACCTAAAGGGCTCCAGATGGATTCTACAAGCCACCAACCTGAACGGAAACTTTGTAAGTTTGATGATGAAAAAACTAAATCGACTGTACATTATTTTCATTAACTTAAACCATGAATTCACAATCTATGATATGTTTTCAGGGGTTGTTTGTTATACAGCCTGATCAGACGCAGGTATGTTTGTGCTTTTTTTTATCACATTGGACTCATCTACTGCATTTCTTTCATGACAATTCACTGTAAAATGTTTTTTTTATTTCTCAGATAATCGGCTCTATCCTATGCCTGACTCTGGTGCCTGTTATGAACAGTTTCATTTACCCTCTGATCAAGAAATGTGGCCTGAACTTCACGTAAGTTTCATTAAAACTATAAATTGGTGGAAATACGTACACCACAAAAAACATGGGATCATTGTAAGAATGCGATTTTAAACCATATTTATTAAACATAAGCTCCAAACAAATACATTGAAGTCAATTTACTAAATATTTAACAAAAAAGGTATAAAATATGTAAAATACAAAATAGTATAAAATATATAGATGGATATTTCCACTTCTATAAAAACTGTTGAAAAAATTAAGCTAGATTTACTTAAATGATTTTAGTTAAACCTTCGAACATAATCCTCTATGAAGGAACATCAACACTGGCAGTGCTCGCATGAATTTGAGCATTCAGGCTCTTTAATCTCCCATGCGTCCTTTCCTTCGAAATGCTCACTGGCGGCCATAGAAGCATCCGATTCCAACCCAACACAGACATCAATTGTCTTTGAGCCTGGACTAATCTCTCTCCTAAAGTTGTCCTCATTTTCCCTCGTTGAAGTAGTAGGGGCATCAGTAGCATTAGCAACAATGCTAGTAGTAGCACTCCTGGCCACAGCAAACAAATTATCTATTTTAAAACACCTGGAAGTGTCATCTTGAAGAGCTTTCTACTTTTTGTCCCAAATCTCTGCTCCCACTTTGTCTTCTTACCATCTGTTTACATGAATTGTCAGGTGGATATATGTCCAACACGCATCCTTCTTCACATGGACCTGCACCACTCATGAGTCATCACATCAGACGACAGCCTTTACCACATACCCCATAATGAACCGCAACACATTTTTCCAAATTTTTTAACAAAAATCCAGCAGATACAAAAGTAGTATCATAGTTTGGCTTCAACAAAGTACTACTTATTATATTTTAGCATGTTGTAAGAATATTACAGGTACTTAAACTCCTCCACCTGAGGCAGGACCATCCCACCGACCTGGAGAGGGCACTCTATCCTTTTCTGGCTGTGTTTTTTGCCAATTGTTATGAAATGTTTATAAAAATGACTAAATATGTATAAAACAGAGTGTTATATAGCTGAAAATACCATGTCTTCCAGTTCTATAAACATCTTGAGTCTTCTCACTAGGGCAGCTGTGGCTAGGTTGGAAGAGTGGGTCTTCCATTGACTGAAGGGTTGGCAGTTTGTGTCCCAGCTCTGGCTGTTCAGATGTTGACGTGTCCTTGGGCAAGACACTGAAGCCTAACTTAGGTTCCCAGTAGGTCTAGCAGAACCTTAGAAACCTACTGGTGTGTGTATGAATGGATGAATGTGAGTCTAATGTAAAGTCTTTTGAGTACCATGAAGGTGGAAAAGTGTTAGTATATAAGTGCAGACCATTTACCATGATGATGGTGTCATTTCCTATTTTTATAACAAATCAAAACACCACAGTGATGCAACAACCCATGCTGCACATTTGTGTTTTTTGTCAGTGGTTCCGGGGAATTTAAGAGGGTTTTGGAATTCAGTTCCCCACAGGAAAAAGTGGTAAAATGTGCATTCAAAAGAATATGAATTTTACTCTGGACCTTTCTTGTGATAAAAACCAATACAAACACTCAAATTAACCCTTCCTGAGTCTCTTTTTGTTCAGATGGATGGATGAATGGATGGATGGATGGCCATTGGTGGTGGTTATTTATTGTCTTTATGAACCTTCAGATCTTATTTCAACTTTGACTGATGCTGAAATTTCTCACCATTAATGTGTCTGTCTTTATATTAAATTAAATACATCAGTAAGAAACACGTCGTACATGTAAATTCAACAGACCATTGAAGAGAATAACAGTGGGATTGTTTCTGGTTGCGGTGGCGTTTGTCTGCACTGCTCTGGTTCAGCTTCAGATTGATGTGAGTAAAAACACATCCATCATTTTATCTTCTGTCACATGAGGGACACATTTATCACAAAAGTAAAGTCCATAAAATGACTTCATTCATGGTAAACACTGCTCATTTTTATGGTTTTCAGCAAACATTGCCGACCTTCCCGTCTGCCTCCGAGAGTCAAATAAAGTTACTGAACATGGGAACTAATCCAGTGACAGTTAAAGTGAACCAGATGAACCCAGTGGAGGTTCCTGCTGCGCAGGTAGGTTTTCATATCAATAACTCAACAGTGACCTTGAATTCTGAAATAATTTTGGAGTCAAAATGTTGTAGTCAGTCACTAAACCAAACTTTATTTTGCAGACGAGTCCTGACTACTTAACAGTTAAAGAAGAAACAACCAGTGTTTCCATAGTCGGCACTGATGTTTCCAAACAATTTAAGTTGACATTTAAAAGAAGACAAACACTCCTCATTCCTTCAAATTTCTCTCAGGAATGGTTATTGGTGAGTGTAAAACATGGAAACCAAACCCACAGAATCGTTCAAATGTATATAGCTAATGAATGAAAATGTATATGTGTCTCAGATTGAAGATGTTACTTCTAAACCAGAAAAAGGCACCAATGCAGTACGGTAAGTTCCAAAATAAGAAATGCTTAAGCTGCGTCCCATTACTAGCACTTCCACTCACTTTTACCCCTAACACTCACATTTGCACTTTCATGTGAAAGTGTAGGATAGGGTTCCCCAATTAGATTTCATCAAGAGCCAAATTCTGACCTGAGCACCAAGCAGAGGGCCACAGCACCTATGGGGCACACGGTGGCAGGGAGGGGGGCGCCACAATAGCCCCACTCCAGTGACAATACTGATAAAAATGTTGAATCTGTACTTAGTGCATTATAACATTAGTAGTTGTGCCTGGGATTCAGTAATACTATTTGTCAGGGTCACACAAAGACAAATTGCACCCTGGAAACAAAAGCTGAGAACCAACCATTTACTCAAAATAAATATTTGGTTATTACAGTCTGCTTGGAAAGTTGACAGATTTATAACAGCAGCTAGTTAACTCAAAGTAAAATTTAAAAATTATACTTTGCTAGTCTGCTGGAACAAATCAACAGTAATACAGTTATAACAGCAACCAGTTGGACATTCTTAAAAAATAAATAATATATATATATATATATATATATATATATATATATATATATATATATATATATATATATATATATATATATATATATATATATATATATATGTTTGTCAAGGGTTGACTTGACTTCAGTGGTTTTTCATTTATTTAAACCCAAGTCCAAAACCAGCAGTGATGAGGAGTCCACAATTTTTACAGTGTAAAAATACCAAAAAAAAAAAAACAGGAAAAAGAAAAAACAGTTACAAGAGATCTCAAAACACAGTAAAATAAAGTTGGTCTCTTTTACAATTCACCACTAAAAAAACAGATTTCAGGCACACTCTTACTACAATATTTACTTGGAACATACATACACAACAATCATATTAACTCATATAAACAATGGCACCAATTATCCTCCATACATAAACACAAACAGAATAAAACCCCAAAACAATGAATAAATGTCTGTCCTGTAGTCAATGGTCCCAACCTTTTTATTACTGCGGACCGGTCAATGTTTGACAATTTTACCACGGACAAGGGGTGGTTATGTAGATTGTTCAGACTCGGATAATAAATACAAGAGAAATAATGAATGAATTAAGTAATTATTAGGCGGGCGGCGGCCGTTACCAAGTGACCCATGGACCGGCCCAGGGGTTGGACACCACTGCTGAAGTCAATAGTTTGATGATGTGTTCACTGAAGCCTGTGAGGATATAACAGTGGTCCGGTTCTGCAGCAGGTGTGTGTGTGTGTGTGTGTGTGTGCGCCTCCAGACGCCCACCATATGGGGAAATGACTGAGTAGTCAGGCAAGGTCCAGATGGCAATGTTCAGTTTAAACATATGTTGCAGGAGAGCCGCGCTGCACACACTCCAAAAAAGATGAGAAAAAAAAACACACGCGGGGTAGAGATGATGGAGCGCTTATGTCGCAACGTTACAATATTTCAAAAAAGAATGTTTTTGCTCACAATTTGGTGTGGACCAGTCTGTGTCCTCTCATGGGCCAGGAGTGGACTGCGGGCTGCCTATTGGGGAACGCTGTTGTAGGGTATCCCATTATGTGCTAAAAAATTACTTCAAACCCCCCCTACCAGTGTTAGGTCATATCACCCAAAAAAAACCCAAAACATGACAATAAACAGCTGGACTTGTTTTGTATGTTTCCATCATTATCATCATCTTTATGTTTCGAAGGAATCACATCATTTACAACTAAATAAATAGGATGTTGTTTGCTGTTTTATTTGAGACATGCAAAAACTAATTAATTAATCTTCAGAGAATAAAAATAAACAAATAGACTAACCTGTGTCAATGCGCTAAGGGTGAGAAAGCTGAGGAAGCGTCTTCTCTTCCCTGTAATCCCTTTTGTTTAACAGCCGAAAATGTCCATCAATGTACATCAAAGAAAGTCACGCTTGACATTATAGCATGTGACATGTTTTTTTTTTCCCCCATAGTGTCCCAATCTGTAGGGAAAGATGAGACTTCTCAATTAATTTTTCGACGGATAACTCACTTTTGAAGTGGAAGTGCTTGTAATGGGACGCAGCCTTAGAAAATGAACAAATGGCTGTTTACTGTTAAAGTCTATCTGCATCTTGACTTTCAAACAGATAGAAAGATTTCAGATGTTTTAGTGACTGTGTTTAGACCCTAATGCCCATTATGTTTTTGCTTCTATTTCAGTTTTGTAAATGGAATGAATGAGATGATGACGATTACAGATTTTGGTGTCATTGAGCCCTTTTATTACTCCAATTACACCCTGTTAAAAAATGGAAGGTAAGGAGTGTTTTATTTTATCCTTTACTTAATCTTCTTGATACAACACCAGAGACAAACGGGACCCACATGCAAAACTCACAGACCAAAATACTGCAGGTGCTGCACTGGGGACGCTGCTTCAACAGGTGTCACCAGGAAGGGGTTAATCGAAGCAGCAACTAGGGAACAGGGCAAAGATAAGGTTCAAAAAACAGATCAGGGTCAGAACCAGAAATCCAGCCAAGGCAGACAGGGAAAAACTCAGACATTACTTGTGTACATGCGAGGGTCATAACACGAGGGGCAGAAACTGAAACAGACAGAGAGGAGACAAACTCAGTGTCAGTGGATGATTCTGGATCCAGTAATTTGAAGCAGATTAAGACAGGCAAAGCAGATGAGAGAGAGACAAAAGAACAGAACAAAGTACCTAAACAGATCAATGACCAGAGAGTACAAGATGAGAAGTAAAACCGCTGATTTGCTGCAGAGGGACAAAACAAATTTGTGATTTGACAGAGAAACAGGAGGAGCTTAAATAGGGAGTTAAACAGGTGAGACACATCAGGTGAAATTAAAAAGGTGGCATGACAAATGCCTGTGCCAGGAAGGAAAAAAAAGACAGAGTGAGACATGAACCCACAAAAAAAATAAAAGCTCAGACAGAAATAACACGAAGACAAACAGAAAACCACAAAATGAGACAATAAAAGTCCAGATTGTTACACGTCTAAATGTGCCAGTATATAATATGATGTAACTCAATGTAACTGATTTTTTCCCCTTTAATTATCAGGAAATCTTTTAGAATACAATCTGGAGCAGAGTCATGTGAATACAGTACTACCTTTGGATTTGGAAGTTCATGTACTTTTTTTATCTCCAGTACTTTTAACTTCGGAACAAATGTAAGTTTTAACAAAAAAAAAATGTTATTTCTGTAAAATTTACCTCCAACTGTGCTATGTTAACTATTGTTAAACATAGTTTTTGTTTGTTCTTTGTTCTTTTTTACACATGCAAGTTTACATTTTTTTGAAGCATAATTTGTTATTGTGTGATCTGAAAGATTTGTCATTTATAACATTTGATGGCAGATGGAAATTTATGAAACAAACTATATATATAAAAAAAAATAAATAAAAATAAAAATAAAAAATGTTCCTCTCGCCCCACGTGGGCGGTGTCTCCTTCAGGCTCGGGTCCTCTACCAGAGGCCTGGGAGCCTGAGGGTTCTGCGCAGGATCTTAGCTGTTCCTAGCAATGCGCTCTTTTGTACAGAGATCTCTGATGTTGTTCCTGGTATCTGCTGGAGCCATTCTCCCAGCTTGGGGGTCACTGCCCCTAATGCTCCGATCACTACTGGTACCACTGTTGCCTTCACACTCCACATTTTCTCTAACTCCTCTTTCAGCCCTTGGTATTTCTCAAGCTTCTCATGTTCTTTCTTTCTGATGTTGCTATCACTGGGGACTGCTACATCTATCACCACCACTGTCTTCTCATGTTTATCACCACCACTATGTCAGGCTGATTGGCCATCACCATCTTGTCAGTCTGGATCTGGAAGTCCCACAGGATCTTGGCCTGTTTGTTCTCTGTCACCTTTGGGGGGTTCTCCCATCTTGACCCTGGGACCTCCAGTCCATACTCTTTACAGATGTTCCTGTACAGTATGCCCGCTACCTGGTTATGCCTCTCCATGTATGCCTTGCCTGCCAGCATCTTACACCCTGCTGTGATGTGCTGGACTGTTTCAGGGGCTTCTCTACACAGCCTACACCTGGGGTCCTGTCTGATGTGGTAGACCCCCGGCCTCTATTGCTCTGGTGTTCAGGGCTTGTTCTTGTGCAGCCATGAGTAGCGCCTCTGTGCTGTCCTTTAGTCCAGCCTTTTCCAGCCACTGGTATGTCGTTTCCATATCAGCCACTTCCTCAATTTGTCGATGGTACACGCCATGCAAGGGTTTGTCCCTCCATGATAGTCCCTCTGGTTCCTCGACCTTACTGGGCTTTTGTTGCCTGAGGCATTCACTTAGCAGTTGGTCATTGGGGGCCATTTTCTTGATGTATTCCTGGAGGTTCGCCGTTCTCCCTCCTGGAAATATATATATATGTATATATATATATATATATACATATATATACATATACACATAATATTACTATATATATATATATATATATATATAATTTATCCAACACCACACCTTCTGTGTGGAGTTTTCATGTTCTCCCTGTGCCTGTGTGGCAGAATTTCCACCTGTTCCAGTTTTTCCTGATTATCATGGTCTGTCCTGAAACTTTAAAAAAAAAAATCTGGGACAGTGAATGTCCTGTATTTTGTACATGATGAGCAAAATCTGTATTTCCCACACTTGATTGGTTAGTGTGGGGCGTTGTCTGTTTCTGTGCTGAGCAGAAGGGATAGGAGCGGAATTAAACAAAGAGGGGCGGAGTTTTATACATACTGTCACACACACACACACACAGGAGGGAGGGAGGTGAGAGAGCAGAGAGACCACAAAGAAAACAGACTGGAAAGGTAAAAATACAATGAGTCAACAACAGGAAATGGAGTAAATTTTGGACTAATTTCAATGACATTGACTAAAGGCCAATTACAGAGTGTGAAAAACCAAAGTTTCATATAGAGCTGGCTCTAGCCATAAGCTGCACAGGTAACAGAGAACCCCCCCCCCCCCCAAAACCATTTATTTATGTATCAATGTATTCATTTATTTATTCACTTCTATCACTGTAGTCTATAAATAAAGGTTTATTTAGGTCTAGCCACACTCCATAGACCCACAGACCAGATCAGTTCCAGTTAACCAAACACAATGCTCCAGCTGTGTAGTGAGATTGTAGTGTGAGTTTAGCACAATGACGACAGTGTAGATTGCAGAAGAATTACAAAATTTTTATATGTAGTCTATAGTCGGATAAGCAGTAGGTATGTCCCAGAGACGTGGACAGAACCTTGGTTTGCAATGGTACTCACATCCAGCATCCTACAGCTCCACCTCTGGAGACATCAGAAGCAGCATGAGAGGAAGTAGAAGCGTGGCTGCCGTGGGGGATTTACAGCTAAAATAAGAGCTAACCCGTTCTGACCTCGCCTTCGCCCATTGTAGCTGGATTAGGCCCCCAGTGACCCCCGTGACCCTAGTGAGGATAAAACAGGTTCAGATGACGAGACAAAAAAAATTACTGTCATTTTACATTGTTTTACACTGCTTATTACCATTTTTTTAAGATATTTTAACCTTAAACCAAAATACCTAAATGTAGATGAAAATAATTAAAAATTCTGTTTTAGTTTGCTATAACAAGAATGACTTTTTGTGGCAACAGTTACATACATTTTTCTCTGCATTTAACTTTAGGTGATTTCTCACCATTTACTCGTACTCGTCATCTGAACTCGCTTTAATCCTCACTGGGGTCACAGGGGGTCACTGGGGGCCTAATCTAGCTACAATGGGTGAAGGCGGGGTA
Organism: Siphamia tubifer; assembly: GCA_020466265.1. Taxonomy (NCBI): domain Eukaryota; kingdom Metazoa; phylum Chordata; class Actinopteri; order Kurtiformes; family Apogonidae; genus Siphamia; species Siphamia tubifer. Next base: position 10,255,225 of record CM035802.1, on the reverse strand, counting down.
CACCCTGTATGAGTCTCCAGTTCATCTCAGGGCTGAACATATATAGACAAACAATCACTGTCACATTCACACCTATGGACAAGTTAGATTAACCAGTTAAGGAGGAGAACATGTAAACTCCACACAGAAAGGTCTGGTGTGGGATTAGAACCAGGGTTCTTCTTGCTGTGAGGCACGAGTGCTAACCACTGCACCACCGTGCCGCCCTTATCACCATTTAATATTATGTTATTCCCTCAATTTTTGACTATGTAGTGGTTCATAAACATTCAGAGCTAATTTAAAGGTAATTTTTTCCTCTTCTCATAGAAATGATTCTGACAATGTGGTTTAACTAAAAACTCTAACTCAGTATGTAGTCATTATCCCTGGTCAAAGATAATTACTGATATGTATAAAGAATAGTGATGCACGGGTCGACCGCTTTTTTAACTAAACCGACCGCTATAAATATATTTGAAAAGAACAGACCCGACCCGCTTCTCAACCCGTATTTTAAAAATGTAATCAATGGTCTTTATGAACATCAACTGACCTTACTCACATACCTGCATGAAAATCCAATGTCATTGGGGTCAGCAACCTGTAACACTCAAAGAGACATTTGAACCTGGTTTGCACAGAAAAAGGAAAACACTGGGAGCTGCTCATCATCTTTAAAAAATCTCTGTGTCCCAAACTTTCCTTTTTTCGTTTGTATGTTTCCGGAGCTTCTACTCTCCTAACTTGACTTTCTCTCTTGTTCCCTCCATACCGTAGGTTACTGACGACATTGTATAGGACCTTCACAGACATTCAGTTAATGAAGCGTATTTACTAGGTTATTTTAATGTTTATCTCAAACGACAAATGACTCGACCGCCCGCAACCCAAATATTATTAATAATATTTTTTAATGACCCGTAACTGCAGATGACTGCAGGTGACCGTGGGCACACACTCACTTCGGGTCAGCATGTGCATCACTGATAAATAAGAATAAAAACAATACACAAAACACAATTATTCCATATTTATGAGCACCAGTTTATATCATTAACTAAGCATAAAAACAAATGTCTGCAAACACTTACTTGTCAAATTACATTGATTTTACAAGTAAATTAATGCTACAAAAAGTGAACATGTTTCCATAATCACAATGAGCCTCTGATTGTCTAAAAATGGCACAACGTACGCACTTGAAAAGTTCAAAAGCTGCATTTTACCCTAAATAATTAAATAGTACTATAAGAGGATTGGTGTTTTGAAGGTTATTAACATTTGATAGATGTTCCTGAGTGGTAGGTTTTTTTTAAAGTAAATTTCACTTGTGTTGTGATTTTAGTTATATAGTAATTCCTATTTGCTCTGCTGTTAAACTTGAAAATGAGAGTTAGCATCAGGGATATCTCTGAAAACCAACATTTTATAAGGTAAAGCACTTCGAAATAATTTGGTTTGGTGTTGTTGGACTGTAAAATAAAATAAAAAAAAGACATTTTATTTAAACTCAAAGTGTCGATAAAAGTATAATTATTTCTGCTTTTTGATTTAGTGTCAGGAGTCTATCATTGCAGTTGAGGACATCAAACCCAACACAGTTCACATGGCTCTTCAGATCCCACAGTACTTCTTCTTGGCTGCTGGTGATGTCTTTTTTTTTGCAACATGTGTGGAATTCTTTTACTCACAGGTAAAGATAGAATAAAAATATCAGCACATGATCCACAACGTATTACCTCCAGCAAGGAGGTATTAAATTCAAGTCTGTTTGTTTGTCTGTCTGTCAGCAGGATTACACAAAAAGTTCTAAACTCATTTTGATTAAACTTTTAGGAGTGATAGATAATGCGTCGAGGAAGTACCCATTAGATTTTGAGCAATGAAGGTCAAAGGTCAAGGTCACATTAACGGTCAACATCTAAAACACATCAGTGGTAACATCTCAGGATTCAGACAAGATATTATCTCGTGTCTTTTGCATTCACATCATCTCACCTTCGGCCATCAGATGGGTCAACACCTATGGCTCCATCACGTCATGTGTGATTGAAAAATCAAGCCTTGGTGGAGGTCTTCTGTCTCTTGACTGCGAATTTGACTGTCAATTGGTTCGTTTTTGTTCTGTCATCGGGCTTCTTGACCTTTACATGATGAGTCAAGTTAGAGAAGAGAATGAAAGGTTATCCACACAAGAGGCCAAAAATTAAGAAATTTTAAAAGCAATGCGTGAGGTCAGAGAAGTATAGCCTACTGCATATCCTATAGGCCTATACTAACAATCATTCTAATGACTGCCGCGTTCTTACCTCCGACCGTGGACAGTGACTAAGTTATACAAAGAGTGCACTTATTTTGGCAGAACCACCCAGGTCCAAACCCTGTTTATTTAACAGTAAATAATAGCACATCAATAACAGCTATTCATTTCATTAAATCAATCTACTGTAATACAGATGGTTAAGTAGAAGGCCAACCCCCCCCCCCCCCCCCCCCCCCCAAAAAAAAAAAAAACAAGCAGACACTAAATGACAATCAAATTGCTGAGTCATGTTATACAACACTCCACATACAGACAACACACATAAACATCACTGTGATGGTGAACATAAATAATTAAGCAAAAAAAAAAAAAGAAAAGTTGTCTAATTTTCAGATAATCCTGGGCAACTCAGCCAGCAGTGGCATCAGTTTCGCTTATACAACACAACAGTGTAGGCCTGTAGAACGTCTGCTAACACTTAATTTGTAGCAAGAGTGCAGCATGTGAGATGACCTTTGTGAACTCAACACACTCATTAAACTGGGGCACATTTCAGTTGTTTTATTTTTCCCATGCAATCGGGAAATAAGCATTTATAAATAGAATAATTTAGCAATAATAATAATTTTTAAAAAATCTGATATTTGTGACTTAAGTGGGCCCTACCCCAAAGGGCTGGTCCATGTGGGCCTGGGGTGACCCCCCCACCCCCACCCCACCCGCTAATGTTCTGAATTTCTTTGTCATTTTTCTGTTGTTAAGGCCCCGAGCAACATGAAATCACTGCTGCTAGCAGGATGGTGTCTTTCTGATGCTGTTGGAAACATCATTGTGCTGATTGTGGCTAAGGTTGTAGCGTTTCCTAAACAGGTACAAAAATGTGTGTATAAAATGGAACATTAATCTAATATTCAAAGACCCAAAGGTTTATAATATGACAGTGATTTCCATGTATTGTGTGATTGGTTAATAACTGTTTCCCTTCTTTTCCAAAGTGGGCAGAGTACATCTTCTTCGCCTCTCTCATGGTCGCAGTGTGCTTCATTTTCTCCATCATGGCATGTTTTTACACCTACAACAACCCAACAGAAATTGAGGCCCAGTTCATGAAGGACGGTGATGATTATGATGATCATGACAAAAAGAAGAAAGCATCGATTGAGATGAAGAGAAACTCAGATGCATCTCAGGACTATGGTGATAAACAAACCAAACTGTGAAGGATCTAAAAACCAATATGTGAGTGTGTGTGTTGATGATTTATATATTAATAATCAGGGCTCTAAATTAACTTTTTTCATCACCAGCCATTGTGGCTAGTAGTTCATATCGTTTCTTCAAACATATGATCAGTTGTGTTTTTTTTTTGCATTTTCACATTTAACTCCTAACTTCTTTACTTTTTATCTCCACTGTCCCCATTAAATATCTGTAAACATACACTCACATTACATCTTGTTGCTTTTACATTTTCTCACCTTTCACTGTTAACACTCCTTTACTGTTCTCACCTATATTACAATACCGTTACTGTTACCTCAGACTTGACAACATCCCCTCCAGCCTTTGCCCTTTTCTCACCCCCACAGATTTAAAAAAGTAAACACATTTAACAACACACGTCCAATTTATTTATTTACTTTTTAGTTAATCACTACATAAACTTTCTTAAACCATGGACTCACTGTCTCATTTCCTCAGCCTATTTGTGGACTCACCAACTGACCAAAGATAGCACCAAATCCCCATATGTGCCCGTTATGATCAATTCATTTGGGCTTATTAGCAATCCTGTGAAACACACAAGTATCCCTAGAGCCTGGCGCGCTTTCACGCATTACAGGGCGCGTTCTGGCATGCGCACTGGTGCATGCAATGGCACGCATTCTAGCACGCAATGGCAGTGCTAGAACGCGTGCCATTGTGCGCACAGTGCCAGCATTTGACCGTGCTATTTTTTTTTTATCCTTCCCCTGTCTTTTTTTTCGTCTTGCTTGCTTCGGCCCAGGCAGCGCCCCTATGGCAAGCCAAAGTGTTCACATAGCCACGCCTTGTGTTTATTATATCACGCGTTACAGAACGCATTCTAGCACGCGCACTGGTGCGCTTTCACGCGTTACAGGGCGTGCTCTGGCACACGCGCATTGGTGCACGCAATGGCACGTGGTGCTAGAATGGCCGATTCTGGGCGGAACCAAGCAAGACAAAAAAAAAAGAGACAGGGGAAGGATTAAAAAAAATAGGACGGTCATATGCTGCCGCCCCAAAGAGGATTGCACCCTGGTCCGTTGCCCAGCCTGCACTCGCCACCAGCCAAAGTGGCTAGTAAGTTCTTTTTTCTACCCACCAAAATGGATTTTCATCCACATTTGGTGGGTTGGCGGGTGTTAATTTAGAGCCCTGTTAATAATACAGGAGAAATGTAGTTTGTGGAAAAAGACTGGTGACTCTGATTTAGATGAAGTGAGATATTTTTGGTTAAAAACCCATTGATTAAATGGAAAACAGTTCACTTCTTCCAAGGTCAATGCAGCAATCTCTACAAACTATGTTCTTTGTTTATTGTGTGTCCTCCAATCACATTCCAAAGCTTGTTATGTCAACAATTCACAGGTGCTGACTTCGAGCTGAGGAAAGACTGATCCTTTCTGCAGACATTGTCAGATTATTCTCTTTACTGTTACTGCTTCAAATTAGACAGAAGATGAAAATGCTAAAACACTAACTTTACAGAGAAATTCACAGTGGAATGGTGACTTTTCATATCAAAATTATGATTTCTTATTCCAATTCTGTCGTTTCATCCTAAATATTTAGTAGGACTCAGTATGGACTAAAATACATTTTTGCTTACTCTGAGGAGATAAACTAACACAAAGTGGCAGCCCAATGGTTGTACACAAAGTTTAGGTTAAAACAATGAATTAGATGTATTGGTGCCAGATTGTAGAGCTGTATTATAACCTTTGGTAAAATAATCTGATAAATGAGAAAAGATTGAAAGGAAAACAAATCAAGTTTATTCTGCTTTTACGTACAAATTTAGGCATATACTCATTTAGATCTGCTGATAGTGTTATGGGGAATACCTTTAAATGAGTTAGTTTGAGGGCATTTAAAGACCTTTACAATTCTTTGCATGAGATTAAGTTAAATTTAGGATTTCCTTCTTCTTTTTATTTGGTTGGTTGGCTTGCCAGAGCCAGACAAGCCTTAAATAATATAAACGTTAAAATAAACAGTAGTTTATTAAGTAACATTTTATATCAGTCCTATTTTGAGATAGAAATGGGGGTCTCTTTCGTTTCATTTTGGGGTTTTCTAAAATGGCACAAGGTTTAATGTCTGTATAGTATCATAGTGAATTGACCAGAGATTATATTGAAAATAAACTAAAATAATATGAAAGAGATATTAACAAATTAAAATAAAGGAAACAGAGAGATTTTTACACATGACATTGGTCGGTGATCAAACACCACGCATCCTGGCTTGACCTCTGACCTCTCACCACTATGGAACAGTTCAAAGGCCCCACTATCAGGGATCCTGGAGGTGGTCCAAAACAATTAGTCCGACTAAAATTGATTAATAAAAAGGTTTGATAGATTCAAATTGCAAGTTCTTTTTGAAGTTGTTTATTAACCTGATCACATGACTGACCCAACTAGTAACAAAAGGACATGGGTGGGGGGGGGTAGGGGGAGGGGTCACCTCAGTACTAATAAGGACACTCACCTTAAATGACACATTCACACACCACATGCCATGAGACACACATGACATCATAACCTCACTAAGTCTATGGCACCAGTCCTAGAAGATTGACCAGTCCTACAGGAGGGGTCAAAGGTCAATTCTGACCCTAACTGCATCTGCCCCAACCCAGTATCAGGAGGTGACCACCTGGGGGGATCAGGATTTGCCCTCTCAGCAAAGTCAACGGTTGAGACACTGTGGAGCCATGAGGGGCGTCAGGAAGGAGGGTGGACTGGTGACCAACAGGAGCCAAATGTTCCGGCTGTTTCTCTCTCTCTCTTTCTGTTCAACACTAGAAAGTGTTGAGACGAATATGGACTGGTGACCCACTGCAACCAGAACCCCTCCAGAGACACTGATGTGAGGCTGAAGGGGGGAAGGGTCACTGTTGGAGGGACACTGACTGTGTGGTGAACCACAAGACCAAAGCCTGAGGTCTCAGCGGAGGTCACCACTTTCCTAATGCAGGAGTTCCAAGTCATCATCATCTTTCCTTGTGAAGGGCGGGGCCTTTATATTCAATTATTAATTAAATTATTGACAAAGGACAATTGAACTGGGAAATAGTGTGGTGTAAGAGTTAAGATGATGAATTAAAATATTACAAACTTAGAACTTAGATGAAGAACCCACAAAGGGAAAGGGAAAAAAGGACTATTTTGAAATTAAATTTCCAAAGATTGTTCATTAGGGTAATGAACAATCTTTGGAAATGTTATTTAAATTTAATCTCCAATTGATACCAGGTCCAGCTTATAGAACCAGTCCAAATTGGGACATTTGTACATAATTAATCATGTTGATTTGATCAGGTGAACAAATTGAGTAGCGGGTTGGAAGTATTGACATCAACCCGATAAAATCTCACCCAGGGCATTATTCAACTTCTACATAATATGACCAGGGCTACTACCAAAGGAGCTCCTGAACAATGACAGGCTACAGAGTGGGTGACTTACCCAAACAGATTGGCATTGGATTTCCTATTGGCTGAATAAACAGATGCCTGATATGAAAAGATGGTTGATTCCACTTTTCTTCAAAACTTTAGGTGGGTGTTGATTTATACTTCATATTTACACTTTATTCCCAGAATCAGATGCTTCGTTGTAACATAAAATCACTGTTGTTAGAGACAACAGTCTAAATGCAACAATAAAACATCAATTAATCCAGGCCAACCATAAACAACATCAATTAATCCAGGCCAACCATAATCTAAAACCAACCTTAGGACAACAGTCCCTGAATCCTTCATTTTCTACAATGGTGAGTGGCTGACAGTCTTTGATGATCATGTTGATCACACCCTCATCCAATGCTTACTTGTTAGGAACTGCACAGTCTTTTGTGTGTAATAAAGTATTTTTGAAAATTAAAACTTTTTGAGAATTTCATCATACCTGGGGTACTCATAGCAGAAGTTTATGCCAACTCTTCATTGCCATGCCGAGCTCTATAATGCCTCAGTACTGATGATGTGCTTTTATTGATGTACGACAATTCTGTTGAGAAGAGCCAACCCTTCACCTACAATGAAATGAAAAGTTAATTAATCTGAAAACAAATCAAAACTCTTGATAGAAAAGAGTAGAAACATTAAATATAAAACTATATAACACACACAGACACACATATACATATATATATATATACACACATATATATATATACATACACATATATATATATACATATATACATACACATATATATATACACATATATATATACATATATACATACACATATATATATATACATATATAATCTTAGTGCACAGATTAGAATATGATATAGGTATTAGAGGAGCAGCCCTCTGCTGGTTTAAATCATATTTATCTAATCGCTACCAATTTGTTCACATCAACAAACAATCATCGCAGTCCTCCAGAGTTAATTATGGCGTTCCTCAAGGGTCAGTCCTTGGGCCTATTTTGTTTACACTATATATGCTCCCTTTAGGTAACATCATTACAAATCATGGCATTAATTTTCATTGTTACGCGGATGACACACAGCTATATTTATCGATTAAACCTGATCAGACCAGGCAAATAGATAAACTAAGTACTTGTGTACAAGACATAAAAATTTGGATGAGTGCCAATTATCTTTTACTAAACCCTGATATATATATATATATATATATATATATATATATATATATATATATATATATATATATATATATATATATATATATATATATATATATATATATATATATATATATATATATATAAATAAAATTCAACATTTTTTTTATATATATATATTTTTACATTAAATTATACATTATACATTTATATAAGATAGCAATTAAACCCAGTATGTTTAAAGGTAACAACTTCATTGTATTCATCTGCTGTTTAATGTACATACAAATAGCTTACTAAAGTATAAGCAAGCTTTATGTAAAGCCAAAATGAGATATTTCTCATACATAAAAGAAGAAAACAAGAATAACTCTAGATTCCTGTTCAGTACTGTAGGCAGACTGACAAACAGCCAGAGCTCCGTGGAACCAGTTATCGTGTCCATGCTCGATTGCAATGAATTCCTGCAGTTCTTTAACAATAAAATATCAACTATTAGAGATAAAATAGATAAACTACTTCCAATTATTAGATCAGAAAAAGCACTGGTCCCCAACCTAGGTCTTTTTATAAACCCCTCTGTAACACTAAATTATTTCGCCACTGTAGACCAAACTGATATAAACTCTATTGTCATGTCTTCCAAATCAGCCACCTACTTCTTAGATTCAATTTAAAAAAAAAGTTAAATAAATTCTTCTCCTAATTATTAACACTGTACTCACTGGATATGTGCCACAGTCTTTTAAATATATATCCAATTTGACCTTCCTCTCAAAAGTTCTAGAAAGAGTAATAGTTAAACAGCTGTTTCAACACCTGCAAAACAACAGTTTATTTGAACATTTCCACTCTGGCTTTTCGAGCTCATCACAGACTGAAACCGCATTAGTCAAAGTCACTAATGACACATTAGCCACTGATGATGGATTAGTATGGATCCTGGTTCTGTTAGACCTTAGTGCAGCCATTGACACAATTGACCACAGTATCTTAGTGCAGAGATTAGAATGTGACTAGAGGAGCAGTCCTCTGCTGGTTGAAATCATATTTATCCAATCGGTAAAAGTTTGTCAACGTTAATCAACAATCATTGTCATTCTCCAGTGTTACTTATGGTGTGCCTCAAGGGTCAGTCTTTTGCTTACACTGTACATGTTCCCTTTAGGTAACATCATTAGAAATGATGGCATTAACTTTCAGTGTTACGCGGGTGACACACATCTGTATTGATTAAACCTGATCAGACCAACTAAATACATAAACTAAGTACATGTATCCAAGACATAAAGACTTGGCCAATTATCTCCTACTGAACCCTGAAAAAATGAAGTAATTAAAAAAAATTTCCTAAAAATATGAGACTTCCTAACTGACCAGATAATTACCTTAAACAAGATGAGTGTAACATCCAGTGCCAAAGTTTAAAACTTAGTTTTATTTGATCCAGATCTTTCATTCAAACACACATTAACCAAACAAAACAGCTTTTTTTCACTTGCGTAAAATTAGGAATATTTTGTCTAAAAACGTTGCAGAAAAATTAATTCATGTATATTTTACATCTAGTTTAGATTATTGTAATTCCTTAATTGTAAGCATGCCCCGAATATTCCTTAAAAAACTTTCAACTGGTTCAAAATATGGCAACAAGATTATTAACAGGATCAAACAGAAGGGAACACATCATCCCTGTATTCCAAATCCTTCACTGGCTTCCAGTTGAGTTTAGAATTTAATTTAAAATCCTCCTCTTTACAGATAAAACCATTAATGGTATGGGCCCCTCTCATCTTAACTCATTGACTGCCAGCTATGTTCAGAACACATTGCGAAAAGGCAGATATATATGTCTTTGGTAGTCAATGAGTTCAATTCAATTTCAATTCAATTTTATTTATAAAGCCCTAAATCACAACAAAGTTGCCTCAGAGGGCTTTACAAAAACACAATCAACTACTGAAATACATGAAAAGTCTCAAGCATCCCCTGTCCTTAGACCCTCCTTCTCGGCAAGAAAAAACTTCAAAACCCAGTGGGAAAAAGAAGAAATCTTGAGGAGAACCACATTGAAGGAGAGATCCACTCTCATGGACGGACAGGCTATAGATGAACATCCATTTATAAATGCAGGGGGGGGGGGGCTGGTCCAGACAGGCAGGGGCAGGGGTCACAGGTCGGCACAGGCGAGATACTGCAGATCCTATCGTCCATGGTTCCCGTGCAGAAATTGTCAGGAGAGCCACTACTCCACCCAGGGGGGGAGGGGGGAAAGGGGACACCAGGTGACTAGTCATGAACAGACTTGGTATGAAAGATAGGTTGTAAAAATTACAGAAACGGGTGTGAGAGAGAGAAAGAGAAGAAAGAACTCAGTGTCTGTACTTCCCTCAGCATTCTAACTCCTAGGGCAGCCTAGACTGAACTGTGACTCATACATCATGTATCCATGATGTATGAGTCACATTCTCAAACAGGAATGTTAAAGATGATCTGGTTCTCTACCAGCCCAATAGAACTATTTGTTCTCAGAATGCAGGCCTATTGAAAGTTCCCAGGGTTTGTAAAAATAAAGTAGATGCTAGAGCCTTTAGTTACCATGGTTGCTGTCTTATGGAATCAGCTTCCATTTAATATTCAAGAGACAGACACAGTCTCTACATTTAAAATTAGGTTGAAAACATTCCTGTTTGAGAAAGACTATGGTCAGGTTAGTTAAAAACAGAGTGAAGTCAGAGTTCAGTCTAAGCTGCCCTAGGAGCTAGAATGCTGGGGGAAGTACAGACACTGAGTTCTTTCTCTCTCGCTTGTGTCTGTACTTGTAATTGCTTCAACCTATCTTACATACTAAGTCTGTTCATGGCTAGTCAAAAAATTTTCGTAACCTTCAAAACACTAATCCTCTAAAAGTACTATTTAATTATTTGTGGTGAAATGCAGCTTTTGATCTTTTCAAGTGAATACATTGTGCCATTTTTAGGCAATCAGAGGTAGGGGATTAACGAATTCAGTTTTTTTCAAGATGACTTATCCGTCAAAAAAGTCAAAGTCGAGTCGACTGGTTGTGATGACATTATCACATTGTCAGTGGAGAAACAACACTAAGGCTCCAGAGTGCGACCTAATAGGTTGCATATGCAACCTAATTTATTAAGGTGCGAGTTAAAATTTAATGAGATCGCGCCAGTGCTACTTGCTACGTTACTATAAAGTCTTACGTTCTGTCTCATTCAGGCAAGTCCTATTTCTGCTCCCTGTCTTCCGACCTGTCTGTCTGCACCTGTTACAGTCTGCGCATGTTACGTTCACAGTAGTGCACGTGCATGTACATGCAGCGCACTCCAAAAAATAAACAAAGCACATTCCATATGAAAACTCTGCCTCTAACACCTGAACAAAGTGGGGCCAAGTCCTTTTTACAGCAGCTTAAAAATGTCCACAGCTTAGTCATTTGACTAAACTACCTCTAAGGCCCAGAGGAGAGCCAAATGGTGATGTGACTTAAAATTAACAAGTCAAAAGCCAAGAGGCAGCTAGCTGAGTACTCTATTGGGATCATGTACTATGCTAATATGGCCATTACCTGAAACCGGCCAGAGTGTGTGGGGGAGGTTCCTAAGAACAACCTTTTACACAACTTTTCTATACACTAATAACCGGCAGAGTGTAATTGTGCACAACCTAAAAAATATCTAGAAATAATGACATTTTCAGGAACTTTGCCTTTATGTAGTTCGGCCATGGGTAAATTTTTCTAAAAGGCTGTTGTCAATAGATAATTGAGTAAGGACAACTTAGCTGGAAATATTATTGCTATAAAACACACACACACGATTTTTTGTTATAGTAATTTACTGACAATTTTACTGTCTGACACTTTGATTCATTAAGTATTTCAGTTTGTTTTATTTTATTTTGGCCTGACAGAGAGTTAATAAACCTGAAATTTTGCAGATTTTCAGTTATTTTCAGTTTAATTCTGACAATTGTTATATTTAAACGGGCAACCTCCCCAAGTTATTTTGTAGCACAAAATAGCATATATTTTAGTTCAATTTATTTACAATATAGAAAAAAAACAGTGAGTAACTCATGTGGATTACACACGGAAGCCGAAGCTATCCGCGTGTGTATTTACACGCATGCGGCTACAAAGACCCCTTGAAAGATGACTTTTACTGTTGGTGACAGACCTATGCTAATTAACCATGGGAAAATAACAATAAATTACCTTATTTTTAAGATTAGGTTGGTGACAAAAGTTATGCTAATGTTGTTTTAAGATTATGCACATATTTGTTATTGTAATGATTTCATGGTCATTTATTTCTCTGTATCTGAATATGTACCGATTTGATGGAATGGTCCAAATAAAAGAACATACAGAGCATACAAAACCTCACTGAAGAAAATGTTTCATAATGAGTGGATGGTGATCCACAGAAAAAGACAGAAAAAATCTGCACCATGCACATGTGCTTGATGGGAAGGCGAGTGCCTACTGTTATGGAGGGGATTCTTTTCTCCAAAATAATCAAATTAATCCTGTAACTCTCATACACATAACCTTAATAACACTATATGCAATGAAAAATATGGTGCTACCTAATTTTTTTGGTGCTACTAAATGAAAAGATAGATGGCACCAATGCTACCTGTGAAAAAGTTAGTCTGGAGCCCTGAACAACACAGACACACGTCTGTCCAGCAATGAGCAGCTTGTATTAAGGTTCACTACAACATAACAATGTAGATCAACATTTTAACCCGAATAAAACAAAGATGGAGTTGACTGTCTGAGAAATAAAAAAAAACATTTTACAGTAAATTGTCATGAATGAAATGCAGTAGATGAGTCCAATGTGATAAAAAAAGAAAGCACAAACCTTACTGTATCTGATCAGGCTGTATAACAAACACCCCCTGAAAACACAAACAGATTCATAGATTGTGAATTCATGGTTTAAGTTCATGAAAAGTATCTACAGTCAATTTTGTTTTTTCATCATCAAACTTACAAAATTTCCATCCAAGTTGGTGGCTTGTAGAATCCATCTGGAGACCTTTAGGTTAAATATATGATTTAGCACAGTTTCCACTGGCAGTTAAAATGAAGAACAGCTTCATTGTAACTGTACCTGTTGGCTGCACAGCGCCCAGAACAATGGAAGTGGAATGTACAGAAACAGGACCTTCAATGCCATTTTGATTTGGGCAATGAAGAGTTTCTACATTGGAAATGTATAATCAGTGAAAATATTAATCAGTCACAAAATTGCCAGAACTTGCAAGAAAAGTCAGAAATAAATCTGACTTCAGATCAATTTATTGCAATTCAGCCAAATTACATAAAAGAACTGCAGAACGTAGAAGCACTGTCTGTCTGATAACTCAAAAAGTTGTGGACGGATCTTTATGAAATTTACAGGGAAGGTTGGTAATTGGGAGATCTGAAAACGATTAGATTTTGGTGGTGATCTGGGGGGGGGGGTTCAGGATGTGTTGTTAGTGTCACAAGGAACAAATAACATTTTGGTGGTGATCCGGAAGAGATCCTGGATCACTTTGAAATGTATTCTCCATTTACCTCAATGTAAAATTTCAAAGTGATCCAAAATCTCTTCCGGACCACCACCACAATGTAATCAGAATAACTAACAGAGACAGACAGACAAACAAACTCATTGGTAGACCTCTCTTCATTCGAAGGGGGGAGGTCTGCCTTAGCGGAGGTCTGTGCTCTCAGTGCTTTTCTAGTTATAATTTAATGGGGGTGTTTTGCACTAAATCAAAGACAAAAGTTTGTAGTTATTGTTTACATGCTATTCTATTATATTACCGATGGACTGGAAATCAAATCAGGCTAAAATGTGGCCCTTGAAAGAAAAAATAGTTTGAGACCTCTGGTTAGATAATTGGACTTCAGTATAACTGATGACACTAGCTGGGTTTCCATTACATTCCATTTCCATTATTGCATAAAATATAAATTTTTGCAACAGAAAATTGGAAATGTTAACAAATATCACAAAAATGGTCAAAGAATGCAAAATAGTTGTCAGTCTTATAGACATAGTGTCAAGGAGGGGGTGGAGTGAAGCAGGACTCAAATGCACAGTGCTGAAGGGAGAACAGATTTAATAACAAAAACGCAACATAAAGACAAGACAGAGAAAAAACCAAACCAAAACCTGGGAACAAACAGCCAGAGTCCGTGGTGATGATGAATGTCTGGGTTATGGTGACTGAGGAGATGGAAAGGCTGTCCGGGTTATGGAGGTGACAATACTGAATGGTCCCACACTGGCAACTGCAAGCCTTACTGCTTTTATAGCCACAGATGAGGAACGGCTTGCAGCTGCGCAGTGCGGGACCAGGTGAGTGTGGAGATGACTGGGGGAAAGGTCACCGGAGCGGAGGTCATGACACATAGTTTGAAATATTTCCATATCAAGTGTACTGGAAATGCATATTGTGTATCCACAATTGTTTTGTTCAGGCTCAATGTCCCCATAGTGGTGGAAAAATGTTTTTGAACATCTAATGCATTTGTGATATATTGTATTTCTTATGTATCTATTAATAGATCTATTGGTCATTTTGTCATTTGAGGTAAACATTAAAATAACCTGCTAAATATGTTTTATTAATTGAATATCCATGAGGGTGAAGTATTTTACGGTACAGAGGAAGCAAGAGAGAAAGTCAAGTTGGGAGAGTGGAAGTTCCGGAAACATACAAACAAAAAAAGTCGGGTCTGGGACACGTTCACTGACATTTTAAAGATGATGAGCAGCTCCCAGTGTTTTCTCTGTGGGAACCAGGTTCTAATGTCTCTTTGGGTGTTACAGGTTGTCCACCCCTGGTTTAGATGCTGCACACAAGCAATGACACCAGATTTTAACATAGAAATAAAGGCAGGTATGTGAGTAAGGTCATGTGATTTTCATAAAGACCATCGGGCCATTCCTTTCAAATATATTTCTTGCAGTCTGAGTTGCGGGTGGGCTAGTTAAAAAAGTGGATGGTTGCGGGTTGTCGACCTGCGCATATATGTATATATATATATATATATATATAAATATATATATATATATATATATATATATAAACCAAAAACCAGTCCTTTTTGTCATAGTCTACCGCCCTCCTGGCCCTTATTCACAGTTTTTATTAGAAGTCTCTGACTTTTTATCCAGTGTAGTCCTGAACTCGGATAGGATTATAATAGTTGGTGATTTTAACATACATGTCGATAACAAAGCTGACTCTCTTAGTAATGCATTTGGTGACTTACTAGACGGATTAGGCTTTATCCAAAATGTTAATAAACCAACCCACATTCACAGACATACTCTCGATCTGATCTTAACACTTGGTGTTGAAATTAATGACCTCGTCGTTTTTCCCCATAATCCCATACTCTCAGATCACTTCTTAATGACCTTCCATGTTTTGTTTGAGGATATTTCTACCTCAGTGATTAAAACACAAATGAAAAGGATACTATGTGACCGAGCTGTCTCAAAGTATAAAGAGTTAATCCAGTCACTATTTGTGTCCATGTCATGTGATTATATAAAGGACACATTTAGTCCCAGTATAAGTGATGAGTTAGTCGATAGTACCATGCTCACATTAAAAAGTATGTTAGATATAGTTGCCCCCCTTCAGTTAAAAACTACTAAGATTAGATTAACCTCCCCATGGTACAACGCTGACACTCGCTCCATTAAACAAGCAACACGTAAATTAGAGAGGCAATGGAGGCGATCCAACTCAGAAGATTCTCTCAATGCCTGGAAAAATAGCTTAATAAAGTATAAGCAAGCTTTGCGTACAGCCAAAACTAGATATTACTCATCCATAATAGAAGAAAACAAGAATAATCCTAGATTCCTGTTCAGTACTGTAGCCAAACTGATAAACAGCCACACCTCCGTGGAACCAGTTATTCCATCCACGCTCCATCCTGATGATTTCCTGCAGTTCTTTAACAATAAAATATCAACTATTAGAGAGAAAATAGACACATTTCTCCCAAATATTAGATCAGAAAATGTAGTGCCTTCAAACCTGGGCCTTTTTATAAATCCCTCTGTAACACTAAATAATTTCACCACTGTAGACCAAACTGATCTCATATCTATTATCATGTCTTCCAAATCAGCCACCTGCCTCTTAGATCCAATCCCAACAAAACTCTTTAAAGAGATTCTGCCCCTAATTATTAGCACTGTCCTAAATATAATTAACACTTCATTAATTACTGGATATGTGCCGCAGTCATTTAAATATGCTGTTATTAAACCAATTCTGAAAAAGGCTACCCTAGATCCTGACATTTTAGCCAATTATAGGCCTATATCCAATTTGCCCTTCCTGTCAAAGGTTTTAGAACGAGTAATAGTTAAACAGCTGTGCCAATTCCTGCAGGATAATAGTTTATTTGAACAGTTTCAGTCTGGCTTTCGTGCCCATCATAGCACTGAAACGGCGTTAGTTAAAGTTACTAATGACTTATTATTAGCCGCTGACATCGGATTAATATCGGTCCTGGTGTTATTAGACCTGAGTGCAGCCTTTGACACCATTGACCACAGTATCTTAGTGCACAGATTAGAATATGATATAGGTATTAGAGGAGCAGCCCTCTGCTGGTTTAAATCATATTTATCTAATCGCTACCAATTTGTTCACATCAACCAACAATCATCGCAGTCCTCCAGAGTTAATTATGGCGTTCCTCAAGGATCAGTCCTTGGGCCTATTTTGTTTACACTATATATGCTCCCCTTAGGTAACATCATTACAAATCATGGCATTAAGTTTCATTGTTATGCGGATGACACACAGCTATATTTATCGATTAAACCTGGTCAGACCAGGCAAATAGATAAACTAAGTACTTGTGTACAAGACATAAAAATTTGGATGAGTGCCAATTATCTCTTACTGAACCCTGAAAAAACTGAAGTCGTTATAATTGGTCCTAAAAATGCGAGAGACTCCCTAACTGACCAGATAGTTACTCTGGACAATTTAAGTGTAACACCCAGTGCCACAGTTAAAAATTTAGGAGTTTTATTTGATCCAGATCTTTCATTCAAAATGCATATCAAACAAACATGTAGAACAGCCTTCTTTCACCTGCGCAACATAGCCAAAATTAGGAATATTCTGTCTAAAACGACTGCAGAAAAATTAATTCATGCATTTGTTACATCACGTCTAGATTATTGTAACTCCTTACTTGTAGCGTGTCCTAAATATTCCCTAAAAAGCTTGCAACTGGTTCAAAATGCAGCAGCAAGATTATTAACAGGATCAAATAGAAGAGAACACATCACCCCTGTGCTCCAAACCCTTCATTGGCTACCAGTTGAGTCTAGAATTAAATTTAAAATCCTCCTCCTTACATATAAAACCATTAATGGTATGGGCCCCTCTTATCTCAAAGATGATCTGGTTCCGTACCAACCCAATAGAACCCTTCGTTCTCAGAATGCAGGTTTACTGAAAGTTCCTAGGGTTTCTAAAAGTACAGTAGGAGCTAGAGCTTTTAGTTATCAGGCCCCTGTCTTATGGAATCATCTTCCCTTTAATATTAAAAACGCCGAAACAGTCTCTACATTTAAAATTAGGCTTAAAACATTCCTGTTTGAGAAAGCCTATGGTCAGGTTAGTTAAAAATGATGTGACTCATATATCATGTATACATGATGTATGAGTCACAGTTCAGTCTAGGCTGCCCTAGGAGTTAGAATGCTGGGGGAAGTACAGACACTGAGTTCTTCCTTCTCTTTCTCTTCCTCACACCTGTTTCTGTAATTTTCATAACATATCTTTCATACTAAGTCTGTTCATGACTAGTCACCTGGTGTCCCCTTTCCCCCCTCCCCCCCTGGGGGGAGTGGTGGCTCTCCTGACAGTGTCTGCACGGGAGCCATGGACGACAGGATCTGGAGTATCTCGCCTGTGCTGACCTGTGACCCCGGACCACCGCCCCTGCCTGTCTGGACCAGCCCCCCCTTCCTGCTTTTTACATGGACGTTCATCTATAGCCTGTCCGTCCATGGGAGTGGATCTCTCCTTCAATGTGGTTCTCCTCAAGATTTCTTCTTTTTCCCACTGGGTTTTGAAGTTTTTTCTTGCCGAGAAGGAGGACCTAAGGACAGGGGATGCCTGGGACTTTTTCATGTATTTCTGTAGCTTGATTATGTTTTTGTAAAGCCCTCTGAGACGACTTTGTTGTGATTTAGGGCTTTATAAATAAAATTGAATTGAATTGAATTGAATATATATATATATATATATATATATATATATATATATATATATATACATATGTATGTGTATATGTATATTAGGAGTGTGACGAGATCTCGCGAGATGTAATTTGGCGAGATTTCTCGTCACATTAAAGTTCTGTCTTGTGAGATTTGTTATCCAGCAAGCACCCAGAATGGACGTCGGAAAATACTGCTAATACCTGAGTGCGATTTGCTTGGGAATCCCCCCCTCTGGTTTTGGACATCAGGTTCGTTATGGTCCACTACTTTTGCTGCCTGCGTGCGTCCAGGTCCCGCAGTGACGGGATCCCACCTTAGCCAGGGTGCACCGGCAACCATTGGGTTTCTGTGAGACCCTCTGACTTCCATGTGCATTAGAGTCCTGTGTTTTCAAAATGAATCGGGTGGGTTGCGCACGTCGCAGCTGACCCCTGGCACCTGTTATATGTGGACCGGTACCTACCCTGATGATGCGGTTGATTCGCCGCAGGAGAAGGTACAGTGAGTCCAGGTGGAGGGTTCTGTAAAGCCAGGAGCTGGTTGCGGTGTGCTGCCATGAAGGAAATGCACCTTTAACTTTTATAATATTTTCTTTTAGTTTTAATTTGTAGAGGAAGAAGTTCATTAAAAGTTCATTAAAAGGAAGAAGTTCATTAAAAGTTAACGCTTAGAGAGTTATAAAATCCACGTTCAACTCTGTTAAAAGTCTGTTGTCCATTCATATCATTTGTTAGTTAGTTTTCTTAAAATTTTGTCTCGTCTCGATCTTGTGAACCCAGTCTTGTGTCTCGTCTCATGAGCTGAGTTTCTCATCACCCCCCCCAAAAAATAAATAAATATATAGGTTTTTTTTTTTCTCCTTTCGTGTATTATACATTTTTTTCAGTGCAATTACCCAGGGTTCTGTGCAATATTTATCGAATTTTTACACTGTTCATTCTGTTTACACTTTTTACATTTTATTTTAACAATTTATTCTTTATTGAACTTCCATTATTTACACTAAATATACAAATTATATGTACATTTCTTTAACCTTCTGAGACTTATTAAAGAAATGAATAAGACCTTTGAATAACCTTTGATTATAAGTGTATTAAGGCGTAAAATACATTTCTGATGTTCACTTTACAAAATTTAACTTTATTTTGGGGTACCGTCATTTACAGGGGTGTATCTAGCCATTTTAGGGCCCTAGAAAAATGTAGACATGGGGCCCTCATTCTGTAAACACACATCAAGTAATATATGAGAGAGAGACAGAGAGAGAGAGAGAGAGAGAGAGAGAGAGAGAGAGAGAGAGAGAGACGGAGACAGACAGACAGAGAGAGAGACTAACTTTACATCAGTAACAAATTAAAATAGTTTTTTTCTGTAACTGGGCTGGTCAGATTGGAGGGGTCCCAGATTTGACGGGCCCAAGGCAGTTGTCTCTGGGTTTTCCTATTTGAAAGTCCGGCCCTGGTCATTTATAAATGGTTAATTTTAGAATAATTCCAAAATCATGACAAATACATAAAAATATTCACATTAGTTATGGATTCTTAAAAGTTGATGAACATAAGGTTGAACGGATGACGACAAAGGAAATGTAGTTCAACCTCCACAAACATCAGAAACAGTTGAGTTAGTTAAATTCTTGTTACTGTCCCACACGACTAAACCCCAGGTGGTCCAGAGGCAACAATCAAGTGTCATTTTCATTTTATTTTTTAAAATTTTTACTTTACTGTTTGAAAAGGATTTGTCGATTTTTTCATATAAAATGACTAAAATAGAAAAAAAAAACATTTTAGACTATTTAGTAATTTTTTTTATTGGTGATTTATGTGTGTTTTATAATTTAAAAATGGACTTACCGTGACACTACTTATGGATGTGTCCCAACATGTGTTCTTGTCTCCTCTCCTTCTTTGTTGCAGCACATGACATAAGTATTTTAAACAATACTAATTTATGGTACAATATGTTTGGTTACAGGCTTGCATTATTTTTTAAAACCAGCGGTGTCAAACATGCGGCCTGCGGGCCAAATCCGGCCCCCGAAAGAGTCCAGTCTGGCCCCTGGAATAAATTTGTGAAATACAGATTTTATTTCAGGTTCCACATATATATCAAACTGGGTCAGTCTGGGTCTATTATAATAACCTAAATAAATATTGATAACTCCACATTTTGCCCTTTGTGAAACATTTTCATGTCACTTTACTGTATTTACAATAAAATAAACAATTATTTAACAAAAACACAAATAACCTAAAGAAATATGAACATTTTCAAATGTCTTAAGTGTAGGTTTAACAATGTTCTGTCTTTTATTAAATGTTTGTAGATCCACTAATAAATAATCTGTACTTTGTAAATGATAAACTGAGACATGAACTTGTTAAAATTGCATTTATTTTTCTGCAGAAGTATCAGTTTATTCACATTAACATTGTTTTAGAAGACAGTTGGTAGATGTGAATATTTTCATCACATAATTTAACTTGTTTTTGCTCTAAAACATAGAAGGAAATTTGGAGTTGATATTTATTTGTTATGTTATTATTTTAGTGGTTACGGCCCAATTCACATTAAATTTGGTTTGGCACCTCTGGTTAAAGCTGTTTTTTAATTGTTATTTATAAATGACAGGGTTAACTGCTGCACAACTTCTATGTTTATTCAAATCAAATCAAATCATTTTATTTTTGTAAAGCCCTAATATCGCAGCCACCGCTCCCCCAAAGGGCTGTAAATTGAAAGTCCATTTTAACGTAACATTTTTAAAAAATGACAAATAAATCCTATCCAGAAACCAAACAACGACATTTCGTTGCCAGAATCTCACTGTTATGCGTTTTTGTCCAATGACGAACAAAAGTCTAAAGTCTGTCTGAAGTCTAAGAATCATTAATTCAGTGAAATCTGTCCAGTACTCCTTCTCCAAGCCTACATGCTCCCTTCTGCACGTGCTCAGTTCAGTTCGGGTCAAAACTGGATGTTTTAGTAGAAAAACATTCAGGACAAAACATGTTGAAACTGTCAATTTAGTTAATTTTTTTTCCTCTTATAAACAAAAATATCATTGCGTCCGTTTGTCTGATCTTATGAAACTAAAAATATTTGATGGTAATATTGGAAAAACTAATATTTCTTTCTTCCATTTGACTCAGACCAGGTGGTTGTTGGTCATCTGAGGGAACAGACAGTGGTTTTAGTGTTGGAGCTGCTTCCCCAGGGCAGGATAAGTCTGGTGCCATGACACTTTCAACAACATCACACAGTTCATTAAATGTTGTTAAATTCCACATTCTCTCCCAGAAACCCATTCTAATATGTCACCTGACCTGGAACTGTACACAGTCATTTATAACGGGATTGTTCAGTTTATTTCACCTTCCTTAAATAGCGTTATTAAAAGTAACACGGATTAATCCATCGTGATTAATCTGATTAAAAATGTCATGACGATACATACGTTTTGGAGTTTATCATATTTTTTTGGTGTTTTTTTTCTGTATTTTAGAAGAGTGAATATGCTTTTTTCATCACCGTTTTTTTTTTGTTAATTTTTGTGGATTTTAACAGGTTTTGTGTAATTGTTATTTTTCGTAAACCTTTTTTGCCCCCCTTGTTTCTATGGTGTAAGTTAGCTGTCAATAGATTCATGTCCACATATTGGATACTTGTGCGTATTTGTAAAAAATGACAAGTGCGACCTACAAGCTAGCCTACGACTTCCCACAAGCAGTGCGACGTTAACGGCGTTACTAACACAACCACATTTCGAATAACGGAGTAATTACTTAAATACTTTATCCATACGTGTATCATTGTTACAGTTACTCAGGAAATAATGTGACGCGTTACAATTTGATGAATTGGGGAGGAAGTGTTGCCCCGGGTACAGACAACAACCGGGAGTTTTGGCAACATGTCAGTGCTGCATATGTCTGCACCAAGCTCACTGCATTCATGACAACATAATCAATAATGATTTGCTAAGGAGTTGGATGGGCGGAGTCGACACTGTCTGGTTCCCGCACATACACACACAGATGACGGCAGCACAAAGGTCACATTTCAGCTCTGTTAATAATAGCAAATGCACTATTAATATGTGCTTTTCTCTTTTGCTAATTTCTTTTCTAAGCAAGCTTCTGTGGCTTAATATAAAGGGTGTAAACACTTCAAATGATTGTAACTTAAGTTGTTGTGCATGAGAACTCAGTCAATACATGTATAATAGAAACAGAATATACAGACATCATCCTTTTTGTAGCTGAAATAAATAAAAATAATACAAAAAAAAATCATCAGGAATAAGGCAAATAAAAAAAATGATACATACAAATTCAAAAAAAGAAAATAAAAAAAGAATTGCAGGACCTGCGATGTTGAGACTATTGCACACATGTACATTGCGACGTCGATGCTCAAACAATATATTATGCAGCTGTAATAGGTGTAAATAACTGAAATATTTGTAGAAAACTGGAATGGAAACCCAGCTGCTGATCATTAATACACTTTTACCTTCAGTCACTCTTTCTGAAGCGGAAAGCAGTGGCCGTTTCGTCGGAGTTGAATGAAACCGTTCAATGCATGTTCATGATTATCGTACAGCTGCTACAGTCTAAACAAATGCCATCTATCCACGTCAAATATCATTCAATGTTTGTTGAGGTTCAGCTCAGGTCCTTATACCCTGTGTTCATAAGAAGGTGGTGGTTGATTGCATCATTTCGAGTCCCTGCTTAATATCCTCATCTTTTGGAGTTCTGAAAAACACACTTTATGCATAATACTCAACCCTACAAAGCTTTCTTAGAACAAAAATTATATGTACAATGCTTTGAAGCGATATCGGCACTCATTACTTCTGACCAGCAGTGAACATTTCCTCAAAAATATCGACTTTTGTATCAGTACACTCAGTCTAATCTTATATACAATAAAGCAGCTTATCTATACAACAAAAACACAAGTACATCCACATCACTAGTCGACATTTCCCTGATATTTTTTTTCGTTGCTTCCGTAACAGCAGTAAAGGCATGAGTATTTACAGTGTTTGTAGACGAGTGTTTGTTTAAGCGCACGTGTGAACGCGTACCTGAACATGCGCACATTCACAAGCGGGAAAAGTTTGCAGTAGCAACAAAAATATTAGAATTAAATGGCAAAATGTCATCATAAATAGCTGTTCAAGTAAGTCGGACTCATTCAACAAGGTGCTCCGTTAGCTAGTGATGGGCATGCGCGATACAGGAAGTAGCAGAGCCAGCTGTTCACCGTACAGGAAGTGGGAGTGCAGATGACTCTTATTCCTTCTGTCCATTAAAAATGCAAAGTGTTCCTCGAGTGGTCAGGATGATCGGTCACCCCAGGGTGTCTTTATCGGTGTGTGGATCCGTATCAACTCAGTGGTTCATGGCCAATGGTGATTCCACTCAGTGTCCTCGTGTGTCACTTCCTGCGAAATAGAGACATGACATTATGTTGTTTCATAATCTTTATTTTAACTCAGACTTATGAAGGAAGCAGCCTCACTTGAAATATAGAATAGAAAAGACATCATTGGGGCGGTGCTGTGGTTAGCACTCATGCCTCACAGCAAGAAGGATCGTAGTTCGAATCCCATACCAGACCTTTCTGTGTGGAGTTTGCATGTTCTCCTCATGTCTGCATGGGTTTTCTCCAGTTTCCTCCCACCATCCAAACACATGCACTGATAGGTTAACTGGTTAATCTAAATTGTACTATATATGTTCAGCCCTGAGATGAACTGGAGACTGCTGCACGTCTGCGACACTAGAGCCCTAGGTTTTAGTCCAAAGGAATATTGGTCTCAGATCTAAAAGAATTCAAATTCAAAACACTGTCTGCACATAATGATCCATTCACTTTACAGGGTCTTTATGGTGGAGTCTCTATAATTCAGCAAATCTGTGTCTGTAGTGTGTCCTGTTTGTCTGCGGAACACCTAACACCTGCACAACTCCACCAAATGATCCAAAATTTGGACGGGGACTTTCCAGTTCTATGGTGGATTGCAATGCAAAGTTTCACGCCATTACAACAAACAATGAAGATATTAAACTAATTACATTGCTCTAACATTGCTGCCTCATCCCCTGATTTGGCTACAGCTGTGCTTGGATTTTTTCCCCCCAAAGTGACTGCCATTCTCGCTCACACACAGAAAGCGAGCGAGACGGAGATCAATATTTCGCTACCAAACACATACAGGTGTTTAAATACGCCCTCTCTCCACTGTGCGGTTACAGTTCACAGGAAGTTTCAGACACAGGTGTTAAATACATTGACATGTAAAGGCTGCAATATGACTGATTTAATGAAGCACTTAGTGACACAGTGTTTACTAAAGCCTCTTTGAAGAGCCAAGTAGCCTAGTACTGTGCTAATAGCACTAGGCTAGCACTGTGCTAATGGAACATTTGGAATGGACAGACCCAGTAAGTAAATCTTTAGACCAGCTACTGTCCAGATACTGGGCCATGACTATGTATGTGAATTCCTCAACTGGTGACATGTGATGTGATGCTAGCTTGATGAGGATGATGATTTCTGAATTTATTTCCATTTATGGTTTTCATTTTTTATGTATATGTATCAGATATACTTAATAAATGTAGTGTTCTTTGTCTTTTGGAGGAAGGGTTTTTTATGAGAAAAGTTGATACAGTCTGAAGGGCTGGGATTTTATAAGTGTTAACTCCCACCTACTCTATTCAAACATTCTTGTCTTGTATTCTTCTGTCTTTTCCATTAAATGTTTTTTTCAAATAAATCAAATGTCTGATGCTGCTGTGGACTTTTAGGACAATTTTTAAATAAAGTATTAAATAAACCATCAAGCAAGATTTAACATCATTTAGATTTATTTTTATGGACTGTGTTTTAGAGTATGGGTGAGTGTCTGCAGATAATTTTTTTCCTCCTGATAAAGATTTTAGTTGTAATGACGATGATCATCATAACATCTTCACACAGTTTTTATGAACTTTTATTGCTGACATGGGGTTGAAACAGTGGCAGTGCTTCAGTCAGGCTGTTGAGATTCATCCACCAGATGTCACTGGTATACAGGGCTCTACACTAACTTTTTTTCCCAGGAGCACACGTGCCCCTAAGTTAAAAAATTTAGGAGCACACAAAAAAAAAAATAGGGGCACAAGTCGGTTTTAGTTTTAAATGTTTATTTATTTACAGTGCAGTACTTGCGCACAGATACCAACATTCTTGATTGACTGCTGTATGACTGCTGTCATTTGTGTTCATTTAGAGCAGACCATAACATAACTTTGTATTATGGGATGCTTTGTCCTTTGATACATTTTAGAACGTTGTATTGGCTGCCTTGTTATTAGATACATTTTAGAATGTTTAACCCTTTAACTCCTGAGACTGAGACACAGTAAAAAATAAAATAAGATAAAATAAGAACACAATGAACAAAAAACAGTCAAAGTGATCAGTAAAATGAACAAAAATGAATAATAAACCAACAAAATAATATGTAACATGAACAAAGTAAGACACTAACAGAACACAATTAAAGAAAAATAATAAAATAAAAAAAACCCACAAAACCCAAAATGAAGTAAAAAAAAAAAAAAAAAAAAAAAAAGGAATAAATAACTAGTGTTGTAATTTGGTTCCAGTAGTTTTAGTTTGGGCTTTTTCTTTTTCTTAATCACTTGCTTTTCGACACCTGTACATCAGTTTCATGAACAAAATTCTCAGTAAATTAACAGTTAAAAAACACTTGAATTTGTCTGAATTTTTAAACTAAACCATCCACTCAGAACATGTCAGCGCTGACGCATCAGGAGTTAAAGGGTTAATCCTTTCAATATGTGCCGTGCTCGTCTCGACTATGCGGAGCTGTTCGCGCAGTTTTAATTCATTTCTAGTAGACTTTCATTAGCTCCTCAGGTCTGTGTGTGTGCCCTATTGTGTGCTGCAAGAAGCACTCGCACATGTGCGACTGTTTTGTTTTTCTCGTTCGCATGCTGAAATATTTGTTCGCAAATGCGAGTGAAATGGGCGCACTGTAGAGCCCTGATTACATATATGCACAAATACAAGAAAAACACATGTAAGGTAAAAGGAACATGTATTCCAGAACATTACAACATCACAAGTGCTGATCCAGACCCTTGTCCACATCCACATGATCCCTTTGAACATCATTCCTTACAGTCGTACCATTACTTCCTGGTACCGAACAAAGCAGGTTCATACAGAGGTGAACCTTACAGACCCTGTAGACCACATTGGACCTGACAGTGTCCTCACTGTAACTCAGTGGTGTGATTCAGGGTATACAGATACTGGGAGTATCTGGGAGTCCAACGTACCTCACTCAATAAATGTAATTTCTCCAGTGCATATAAACTCAGCGTTCTGGAAAACTCCAGTTAAGTTCTTGATAAGAGTAAGGCAAAAAAATGTGAATTTCTAAGTGCATGTAAACATAGTAGCTGTCTTTTAATGTGTCAGGAAATAAGTAAAACAGACCTTTGACTGATACACTGTAAAATACAGTAAGTTGGCTTTAATTAGAAAAACTCAGGAAAACAATTGCCTTAAAATTTTAAAGTAAACTAGCTTAAAGGGGGCATATCATACAAAATGCACTTTGTAAATGTCTTTACAACACAATTATGTGTTGTCTGTGTGCGAGGAGACCCTTAAATTGTGAACAAAAACCATCCATCATGTTTTTCTACTGACCCATCTCTTATTGGAGGGGGATGATTTTCTTTGCATCCTGCGTCACATGCATAGATTCCTTTATAATACCCCAGCCCATCCCACCCCACCAGCTCAGGTAACCCCACCTAATGCTCACACCGACCTCCGGTCAAACATTTCCTGTATTTGTCTATTCGACAGGAGTTTAACAGTCTTTTTGAAAAGTGAATGAAAAACTTTAATAATAAGGAATAAATCATGCTATCCTTACATTTCAAATAAGTGACACTATTTTTTCTCCACCCGTTCCTTTTGATGCTGGACGCTGGTGTCATATTTCACCTCCAGGTCATAACATATTTTTTGGAGCTCACTTAAAAAGACATTAAGATAGATATTAGAAGATTTTAAGGGATGCTGCTGCCTCTCAGTCATTTATTCTTCAGGGTATTTTGCCACTCAGTGATAAAATGGCTGTTGGTTCTGAGGTGCCTGTGTGTAGTTTTAACATGGTGGCTATTGGTGTTCCCCTACATAAAGAAGTTATGCAGTACTTGGTGTGTGTGTTGGATTCCCAGTAAAGGGAGTATTGGTGATAATGGGAAATGATTTGGCAGGTGGTAGAGTTCTTGTTAAACCTGAGGTGATGCCTGTCCAGTTATCATGAAAACCCTGATGATCTGACACTAAAATGTCCTACTGTGTTTACATCTGTTGCAGCAGCTGAATGAGAAAAAGAGCGAGATGAGGTTAATTTGGGTGACAGCTTCATGTGTGGGATTGATGTGCCATAGTTGAGCATAAAACAGACAAACCAGTTCCAAGTGGTTTGTCCTTGTCCAGACAACAGTTAATAACTGACCAAACCTCAGATGAACCACTTTCGCCTGTGTTGTGAATGTTGTGAAATGTCTCTCCTTTTGAAGAATGGAATGTTCTAAACGTGAGCTGGAGATCAATTTTTAACAAGTGTTACCCCCCCCCACACCTCCACACACAAACACGTACACACATATACATGCATCTTAGGGCATATTCACATGGTAAAGTCCGGACCAAGGTTCGGACCAGAACTTTTTTTTTGCCTTTTCACACTGCACTTATAATCTGGACTTTATTTACAGTCTTCATTCACACTGTATTGAATCAAGTGGACCAACAGACTTTAGAACGTCATGTCGTCAATGCGTGTACAGCGTGCGTCTCTCTATACTCGATCCTGATTGGTTAGTAGATGAGCGCGCTACACTGTTGCAGGAAATGGACCCAGTTACTAGTTTTATGAGTATTTTCTAATTCAGTCTTTATACTATCATCCGACCAAATTTCAATGAAATACCTGGTTTCCTCGTCTACCCATGTAGTGCCGCGATTCATGCATGGACGTTGACTAGATTCCGTGCACGTGACTGTGACGTAATTGGTCCAATAGTCCGGACTTTCCTAAACAGACCGTTCACACTGTGCACCAGCGAACCTTGGTCCGGACCAAGACTACCTCCTCAGCTCGGACCAAAGACTTGGTCTTTAGTCTGGACCAAGGTTTGGGGGAGCATTCACACTTGTCAATAAGGTTCGAACTTTCCTGGAAAGTCCGAAAGTCCGGATTTGTGCAATGTGAATACGCCCTTACTAACTGATTTGCCCTTTATCTTATCATTGCAAAAACACATTTTTAATAACTGGGACCTTGACCGTTGACCTACATTCACCAAAATTTAATGGGATTGATTCTGGACGATCTTGTCCCTTTCCTGAAAATTTCATGGAAATTGGTCAAGTAGTTTATGCATAAACCTGCTTGAAATTAGACAGACAGACAGACAAACCGACCCAAACATAATACCCCTCTCCCCTTCAGGGGGCTGGCTAATAACTGTAATGTGCACAGCCACCTGATTTTCTGAAGTATTCCCACTGTATACAATCACTTCCCAGATCTTTCTCTTTGTTCGGATTACCTGGATTTTATAGCAAAGCACGAGCCCTTGAAACGGGAATCAGCAACCCTGGTCCTAGAGTCCCACTGTCCTGCATGTTTTAAATTGTTCCTTCTTTCAGCATGCCTGAAGATCATTTTCAGTCTTCTGCAGAGCTTGATGATGTGCTGATCATGTGAATAAGGTGTGTTGGAAGAGGGATACATCTAAAACATGCAGGATAGTAGGCCTTGAGGTCCAGCAGTGAGTACCCCTGCTCTACTGCATATCACCCAGAGAGTCAAGCTGTGTTAGAGCACTTCCATCAGATGCTCAAAACCATTATTTGCACATATTTTTTGAGATTTGAAAAAGACTACGATGAAGGAGTGTATTTGCAAATATTTGCTTTACGGCAGATTGTTCAGGAGTCCCTGTTTTTTTGTCGAAGATGGCTTGTTAACTCACTCACTGCCATTGACGTATATATACGTCAATTGAAATACTTACGCTCACTGCCATCGACGTATATATACGTCAATCACGGCCGAGGGGCGGGGGAGCGGTCTCGCGCAGCCTGTCACTGAAAATCAGACTGGTTTCCAAGTGCTCCGCTATTTTAGATCCTCCTGGGCGGATTGGACCCCTAAAATGTCCCGGAACCATGGTGTAAAACCCAGGTAAATTAAACCGCTCATAATGCTCTGTTCTGGGGCAGAATAAGGAAGGATGTGCCCCCCCCCTCAACGGACCGGGGATCAACGGTCTGAAGCGCCGCGTTTAATCCGCCCATAACGCTCTGTTCTGGGGCTGCATATGAAGGTTTAATCATATATTTATATTATATAAAGGTACAAGTCCAGTGTGGACTTGCCTCCATAAAAATATTCCACACTGTACTTAGAAATATTTTCACGGAGCCGTGGTACTACAAAACCAAAGTGGAATTTTTTTCTAAGTACAGACTTTGACACACGTAAACGGATTTTGCTCTTCAGTAGTTGCTAGGGCATCCCTATTCAAAGTCAACGGAGACACCGGCTGCATAGTCGTTTTAGCGTTTTTCTGGGAGGTATTTTTTCCATGTACGTCCACGTTATAAGGAACGAGAGTTTTAACTGGTGGTGCTCCAGTGTAATAAGAGGCCAGCTTCGGAGGGTGCGTTACCCATGCAAAGACAAAGGGACATCGGATCCCTTTATTGGATTTTTGCCCTCCGAACCTCCAGATCGAAAGGATTTATGAAGCCCCGCCTCTGAAGGGCCTATGCCCTCCGTTTGTCGGTTCAGTGGTAGGTTCCTTCAACATTGCGGGCTGGTACACGTTAGGAGGGGGCTTAAGTTTGGGGTACCAGGGACCGACTGGGGCGGTCGGTCCCTGGAGGTCCTGTAGAGGCCGGGTTTGTGGCCGGGGATAGTGAGCCTTTTTTCGGGTATAGGTCCCAGGGTTAGACCCCTGGTTCTATGGGGCTCCAGGGGTCCACGCGCCTGGCTACTGTGCCTCAGAATGGGACCTTGAGGCTGTGTTGAAAACCTGGCCATTTTACCCCTGTTTCTATGGGGCTCCAGGTCCCCAGCAACTACCAAGAGGCAAAATTCGCTACGTGTGAAAGTTGGACTTTGTCATTTTTCACAGGGGTCCATATGTTGCTCTATTCTGCCCCAGAATGGGGCCTTAAGGCCGGGTCGAAAGCCTGGCCTTTTTACCCCTGGTTCTATGGGGCTCCAGGGGTCCATGCGCCCGGCTACTGTGCCCCAGAATGGGGCCTTAAGGCTGGGTCTAAAGCCTGGCCTTTTTACCCCTGGTTCTATGGGGCTCCAGCGGTCCACGCGCCCGGCTACTGAGCCCAAGAATGGGGCCTTAAGGCCGAGTCGAAAGCCTGGCCTTTTTAACCCTGGTTCTATGTCATTCCAGGGGTCCAGATGCCCTGCGTTTTTACCCCAGAATAGAGCCTTCTGGCTGGGTTAAAGCCCGGCCTTTTGACCCCTGGTTCTATGTCGTTCCAGGTCCCCAGCAACTACCAAGAGGCAAAACTCGCTACGTGTGAAAGTTGGACTTTGTCATTTTTAGCAGGGGTCCATGTGTTGCTCTACTCTGCCCCAGAACAGAGCCTTATTGGTGGGTCTAACGCCCCGCCTTTTTACCCCTGGTTCTATGTGGTTCCATGGGCCAAATGCCCTGCCTTTTTACCCCCAGAACCGGGCCTTCTGGGCGGGTTACATCCTGGCCTTTAGACCCTTGGTTCCTGGAGGTCCTGTCGCCTGTCACTGAAAATGAGGCGTGTACTCATTGAATTTTTGTGTATTACCAACCCAATCCTGTAGGGGGGGACCATGGGAATCGGTTTGTGGGTGGGGCACAACTGGTGTTGGCAGAGGAAGAAGGACGAGGTTGAGTGAATATGGCAAAAAAGCGGAGATGTAGCGAACTGAGGCAGCTGGCGGTGGAAGAAAGCAGGTTTAGGAGTATTTCAGGAGATACTGCGGCAGGTGAGGGGGAAAGAGAAGGGAGAGTAGGTCGGAAATACTCAGCAAAGAAGAAGGGCAGAGTGAGCGGGTGTGGTGCGAACCATGTGCCTTCGAAGGACCGAGGGCACCAGCATGGCCCAGGTGAATCCGGTTCAGAGGATCCCAGTGAACCAGAACCGGATACTTCAGATGAATGGCTGCCGTCTGGTTCGTCTGACACCAGCACAGCCTCATCGCCGGAGCGGGAGCCAGATTGCTCCAATAATGGACGTGACAGAGGTAAGAATTAACCCCCATTCAGTCCATGTTACATGAACACCATTTTCCTCCAGTTGTATTATGGGCACCTGTTGCTAATCATTATGGTAATTATGTGTTACAGGTGGTGGGTCCAGCAGGGCCCCCATCCCTTTTCTTGGTGGAGGACAAAGAAAGAAAGGTAAAAGGTTTTATATATATATTTTTATGTTTTTGTTTTTTTCCCTCTTCAATATCATTAAGAATGAAATGATTTATTACATTATGAATTATTGTCCTATGTATATACATCATTTACAGTTTACAGTTACATTTACAGGTGTATCAGATAGGGGCTGGGACCAGGACCAGGACCAGGGCTGGTGTCAAGCCGGCTGGGAACCCCTGGGGTTGGCGTTTACTGCAACACCGGGCCCTCAGAACGCCGCTGCGGACTTAGACTCCAATGAGCCGGCCGATTACCTAGACCTGTTTGTGACAGATGAGCTGCTGCAGCATATTCGCAATCAGACAAACTTGTATGCTCGTCAGTACTTTGAAGCCAACCCTGAGGCGCTACCACACAGCAGAGGTAATGCCTGGAAGCCAGTGTCAGTCCCAGAACTGAAAACGTTCTTTGCACTGAGTTTCCTCACTGGCTACATCAAAAAGCCAAGCCTTGACTTATACTGGAGTGTAGAGGAAATAGATGCAACACCACATTTCAGCCGGACAATGTCCAGGAACAGATTTCAAATTATATGGTGGTTCCTCCACTTCAACAACAATGCCACACAAAATACTGGTGATAAAATGTACAAAGTCCGCCCAGTGTTAGATTATCTTGTTGGGAAATGCAAAGAACTGTACCAGCCAGGAAAAAACATTTGCATTGATGAGGGTATGATGCAGTGGCGGGCGCGCCTACCGTTCCGAGTGTACAACCCACAAAAGCCGGTGAAGTATGGTATAAAATCGTACATTCTGTGTGACTCTGCGACAGGGTACTGCTTCAACTTGCGGCCTTATGTCGGTGAAGGTGGTACTCTGCCAGAGATAGCGTTCTCTCTGCTTGATCGTCTCCAGGGTCATGGTTATACTGTCTACATGGACAATTTCTATAATTCTGTGTCCCTGTGTGAACGCTTACTGAGAGCACAGACAAACGTCTGTGGAACCCTCAGGAAAAACAGGGGAGAGCCAGTGATCATCCGGGAGATCAAAAAGTCTGACCTGGGGGCAGGGGAACGAGTTGTGCAGCACAATGAGCGCATGATGGTGGTAGCTTGGAAGGACAAACGAATCGTGAAGATGGTGACAACCTGCCACCAAGACAGAATGGAAGGGGTTGATGTGTGGTAGAGGGGGCAGAGAAATAGAGTGACCCAGTTTAAACCAGCGTGTGTGATCGCCTACAACACCAACATGAATGGCGTGGATAAACTGGACCAGAATGTGGCCTACTACCCCTTCATAAGGAGGTCCCTAAACTGGTCAAAGAAGTTTGTGGCTTACATGTTCCAAATTGCCATGTTTAACGCATATGTTCTTTATAGGGCCAGAAATCCACAACAATGTAAGTCACTTTTGGAGTTCACACGCAGGGTCGTGAGGATGTGGTCAGGGAAGCAGCATGGGGTGCTGGAGGCGGAGACGGCCCAGGCAGACGAAGCACACAATCCCAGAGCACCGTACAACATGGACCCTGAAAGTAGGCTGGATGGCAACATGGCGAGGCACAGGCTGGAAAAGCTGATGCCCACCACCAAGAAGACCAGGCCAAAACGGAGGTGTCGTGTCTGTGCGCGCAGCGGCCGCCGCAGTGTGACCAGGATGTGGTGTGTTTCCTGTTGTGTGGCGTTACATGCAGGACAATGTTTTACAGCATATCACACACAGAGAAATAGTACACTGATTAGGGCATGTTTATGAATAAATGACTGTTTTTCTATCAAACACCTTGTTTTATGTGTTGTTTTTGTTGTTTCATAGAAGTCTACCCTTTCTCTTGATGTGTTCTGTGTTTATAAAGTCATAAAACTCAATATTCTGTGGGTCTTGAAAAATCACTCAAGATTCTCCAAAACTGCTGGCACTGTGAGGCTGGCTGTTTAGAAAATAGCTGGCAGTGAATAAGTTAAAGGTAAAAAGGTAAAGTAAAGTACTGTATTTGTCATACACTGTACAACGAAATTTGTCCTCTGCATTTAACCCATCCTTGATGTCATTGGAACACCTGTAAGAAGCCGTGGGCAGCCATGGGCAGCGCCACCTCCCTCTGTAGAGCCAGGCTAATGGTCAGACTCTACTGGCTACAGGATTTAACTCTAACAAACAAAGTTTTATGTTTCAAACATGTTAATGCATAACTGGATGCCTGTAAATGTCTCTCCTGTTAAAGAATTTAATGTTCTAAACACAAGCTGGAAATACATTTTTAACAAGTGGTGCTCGGCACAACAAACCCTGCCCCCCAGGCACACATCTTACCTGATTTGCCCTTTCTCTTATCATTGAAAAACACATATTTGGCAACTGTGACCTTAACCTTGTTGTGGATTTTCGTCAAGGATCAAAGATGTCGACACCAGAAGTTGAGTAGGAAAAGGCTCAGTTTATTCTGACATCTACACGTCCTTTATAATCCATTTTCAGATACTCGTTCCTCACCCTAAACCTGCTCTAACCAGTTTCCCTGACGTCCTTTGACATCATGGATCAGTACTGTCTCCTCATATAGTCATAACAACATAACATTCACTCTTCACTTATCTTACAACCCCGATAGCTTTGACACACAGAGAGGGCAATGTGACCTTTCTTCTCACAAATGATATGTCATACATGTGGATATATATATATTAATTCCTTCAACCTTTGACCCACATTTGTCAAAATTTCTATCTATGATTATTTAATCTGGACCACCTTGCACCTTTCAAGGTGCATTAGAGCACTTCCATCAGACACTCCAAACCATGCTTCACACTTCTTGTTTGGGATTTGAAAAAGACTGTGATGAAGGGGTGTATTTGCAAATGTTTTCTGTATGGGAGGATGTTCAGGAGTCCCTGGGTTTTAGTCCAGCTGAACTAGTCTTCACACACACTGTTAGAGGCCTTTTAAAGTTATTAAAGCCAAATTTTCGCAAAATCGGACGGTTTTTTGAGATTTTTTCATTCCTTTTTATCCCCCACTTTTTAGCCAAAAAGGGTTTGGCCGCCAAATTTCAAAGTGCTGTATCTCAGCAACCAGTGGTCCGATTTTCAAAAATAAAGTATATAAGGAATAAGGAATATAAATACATCATTAAAATACTCTTGTTGGTCAGGATCAGGGTGAGGTGAATGAGGACTCCAATGCACAGTGCTGAAGGGAAAATAATTTAATAATAAAAACACAACATAAAGACAAGACAGACAAAATCTGGGAACAAACAACCAGAATCCGTGGTGATGATGAAAGTCCGGGTTATGGTGACCGAGGAGATGGTGAAAGTGTCCGGGTTATGGAGGTGAAATTGATGAATGGTCCCTCACTGGCAACTGCAAGCCTTTCTGCTTATATAGCCACAGATGAGGAATGGGTTGCAGCTGCGCAGTGCGGGGCCAGGTGAGTGGGGAGAGTACTGGGGAAAAGGTCACTGGAGCAGAGGTCATGACATTGATATATCTCCTCATTACCTTTTGACATATATTTTGACCTTGAAACTGACAATTTTGGACAAATGACCCTGCGACGACTTTTCCTGAAAACTGTAGCCCAACATATTTCTTACAACGTATGAAGAAATTGGAGAGGAAATATTTTTCATTTTGAAGCAGCATCAGTTTGAAATGTGCATTACCACAGCTAAAAGTCTTACTCCTGTACATTCCATGTACATCCGTACACACAATTCAACACATTCCACACATTATATGCTTACCACATGGTTAACATGTTCTCTGTCTTTCATGTCTGTATTTCTTTGATGCAGGAAGTTGGTAAGCTGCATCATTTCCTTAGTAATTCATCATCCAATTACTCTTTGTTTATACTACACTAAAAAATAGAACAAGATGGCAAGCTTGCTTACAAAAGCTACTCTGTGATCAGTGACTGCAAGGACCACACCACATCCACTGTTCACACATGGTTGTGGTGGTCAATATAAGAATAGATGTAACTTCATCAACTTGTGGTACCACAAAGATGATTTCTCCCTTGATGCAGAATGGAACTTCTTTGCCACATCACATGGCAAAAGTGCTTGTGATGACAGTGGCACCGTAGAACAATTGGTCACAAAGGCCAGTTTGCAGTGTGTTACCGAAGGTCATGTTCTCGATTCTCAAGCAATGTTTGAATACTGTGTCAAGAATAGCTCTGGAATCTCCTTCTTTCATGTCACACAAGATAAAGTCGCTGCCAACAAAGAAAACCTCAAACCTCGATTCCAGTTAGCGAGCACTATCACAGGCATCCTGCAGCATCATTGTGTTGTACCCATCTCCCTCACTCAGATTAAAGCCTTTAAACTCTCTGAGCAGGATAGTCCTCCAGAATTGGTACATATCCAAGACACCAACAATGATGCATATAGACACAGGGTCATGCAAATTCTCTCAAAAATAATACAAGAGAATTTTGTCTCCTGTATGTATGATAAACATCCGTAGAACGGACTGGTTGGCAAAATGTCTGAGGAATCCAGTGACGATCAAATTTATACATCCATCTGAACCTGCTAA
The DNA here is from genome assembly GCA_020466265.1 of Siphamia tubifer. Lineage (NCBI taxonomy): Eukaryota > Metazoa > Chordata > Actinopteri > Kurtiformes > Apogonidae > Siphamia > Siphamia tubifer. The sequence continues at coordinate 10,218,764 of CM035802.1, read as the reverse complement.
AACCTTCCATTTGCCATCAAGAGATGACCAATGTTGGTATTCCGGAGTTGGATATTCTATGTGTGATAACTGCTCTGTACCTAACCTCCTGCTCTACTAGAAACTAAAAGATTAAATTAATGATATACTTAGATTCCTTACGATCTCCCCTTCACTAACGTACTTTACTTTTGAAAATCAGACCACTGGTTGCCAAGATACATCACTTTCAATTTTGGCAGCCAAACCCTTCTTCGTGAAAAAAAGAAATTGTGATATCTAAAAAAATTAGCAAATTTTCTGGCTAGGATCTATGTATAAACCAATTTTCATTGAATTTGGAGGAGGTGGGGATTAAAATAAATTTTTTTGGGGTGATTTGACATCTAGTGAAAAAGAACAAAATCTGTTTGACAACGTGAGTAACTTAAGATTGAAACTGTGTCATGCTTGTGAAATGGTGAAAGAGAATCTTGAAATTGTGTAAGTCAGAATGAAAATGTGGTTTGACCAAAAGGCTACAGTCCATGAGTTTAAGTCGGGTGATAAAGTGTTGGTTTTGTTGCCTGTGCCTGGTTCAAGTCTACAAGCGCACTACAGTGGCCCTTACTTCATTCAGCACAAGGTCAGTGACAGGGACTATCTTGTTGCTATACCTGACAGGCCCACCTATCTGAGGGCCAGATTTGTGATTTAACTTACTTATTAAACCTTTACATTTCCACTGAATTTTGCCTAATTGTCTTAATAAAAGTAATTTTAATGCTGTTCTTGAATCAAGTATATGTTGCATGGATTGATGCTCATCTCAGAGCGGGAGAGTTTTTTACATATTTAAATCCATTGTATACAATAAATATAATCCTTGTTTTTTATTGATGTATATACAAAGGAGTGCCTAGAATGCCCACAATACCCTGAAAATTTCATCAAAATCCATCCATAGGTTTTCGAGTTATGTTGTACACAGATGGATGAACACCGGCAAAAGCATAACCTCCTTAGTGGAGGTAAATATGAGCTGAGGTTTAGTGCTTTAGGACTCTGGGTAGAGGGGTTTGCTTGCTTGGTGACTGTCTGCTGCACCCGAACCGACCATCAGTAGGGTGGACATGCACCTCGGCCCTCACCCATCCCCTAAACTCTCACGTGCTGGCTCCAAGCGCCACACCCCGGTACACCGCTTCAGCAGGCGGGCTAAACCACGTGAGGGGCCGATACTGCCTAGTATCACTGGGAGACAACCCATCGACAAATCTGGAGTGGAGCCCCATAGGCGGTCGGTTAGTACTGATAACTGTCCGGCAGCTCCTGCATCCCGTTCTTCCCCCAGGCGTCTCGGCAATGCCCTGCTACTGGATCCGGAGGCCCGGGACGAGAGAGTGAGGTCTGTTGGCATAGTCCCGCGCACCCCTTCCTCACTATAATCCAAGTTTCGCGCAAGTCAATGCCTCGGACTTGACTACTTACAAGTCCTGTGGCGATGGAGGAGTGGCGAAACAGCAGGCGAGGATACGCCCACGCTGCAGTCACAAATCTGCACACAGGCGGCTCAGGGCATTGGGTTGCTCAACACTGAAGGAAGTAGCAGTGTAGTTCGGCAGCCCCCTGTGCGACCAAGCAGCCCTTTTTAGGATTCGCTCTGCTTGCCTCCATAGCCTGAGGACGGGGCTAGAAAAGGTGCTCCAAACATAGCCTGCTTCAACACACCCTGACCAGCTGGCCGCGGCTGGAGGGGATCTCACTACAGCGGTCGATCAACAAGAATGCAAAAGAAGATAGGACTAATTGTAGGTTCCTGGAACGTACGCACCCTTCTCGATAATACAAATGCGGACAGGCCGGAAAGGAGAACTGCCTTAGTCGCAAGAGAACTTGCCCGCTATAACGTCGACATAGCGGCCCTCAGTGAGACGCGCCTCCCGGGGAAAGGTCAGCTGACTGAATCCGGTGGGGGGTACTCCTTCTTCTGGAGTGGTCGGAGCGCCGAGGAGCGCCGTGAAGCTGGTGTAGGTTTTGCGATCAAGTCCCAACTTGCACAAAGGCTTACAAGTCTACCTGAAGGTTTTAATGACCGCTTAATGACCCTGAAGCTATCCTTAGATGGCAAGACGTCTGTGACCCTCGTAAGTGCCTATGCACCAACTATTACAAACCAGGACGCTGTAAAAGACATCTTCTATGAAAACTTGGACAGTATACTAAACAACATACCCAAGTCTGAGAAAATAATCCTACTAGGGGATTTTAATGCCCGAGTCGGTACTGACTTCAGGTCTTGGAAAGGCACCATCGGTCGGCACGGCATCGGGAAATGTAACAGAAATGGGACACTGCTCCTGAGGACGTGTGCCTCTCATAGCTTAACAATCTCGAATACCATGTTCCGCCTACCCACCCGCAACAAGACGTCCTGGATGCACCCTCGCTCTAAGCACTGGCATCTGTTGGATTACATCATCGTCAGAAAGCGGGACCTGGGAGACGTGAGGGTGACAAAAGCCATGTGTGGCGCAGACTGTTGGACGGATCATCGTCTAATCATCTCTAAGCTGAATCTTCACATCCGACAGAAGAGAAGACCGCAAGGACAGAAGAAGTCGGCCAAGAGACTCAACATCTCAATGCTCAAAGACCAGACCACCCTCTCTAAGTTTGCTGCCGAGCTGGACAACAGAATGACAAAGATGCAGCCTGGACATGGTACCATCGAGGAACAGTGGACCTCCTTCAGAGACACTATGTACCAAACAGCCCTAGACCATGTCGGACCTGCTACACGAAAACACCAGGACTGGTTCGACGAAAACGACGCAGAAATTCAAACGCTCCTCGATGAGAAAAAAACGGCTACTTCACGCACACCTCTGTGATCCATCGTCTGCAGGCAAGAAGGCCGCTCTCACACATATTCGTCGCACAGTGCAAATACGGCAGGACTCCTGGCTGAGTGCAAAGGCTGTAGAGATCCAGAGGCATACTGATAACCACGATGCAAAGAGATTCTACGATGCCCTGAAAGCTGTTTACGGTCCACAGTCCTCAGGACCATCCCCTCTATTCAGTGGTGACGGACAAGTGTTGCACACAGAGAAACAGCAAATCCTGGAGAGATGGGCAGAGCACTTTCAAAGTGTGCTCAACCGGCCCTCCTCGATTAACAGTGAAGCCATTGCTCGACTCCCTCAGATAGAGACAAACCACGAGCTTGACTCCCTACCCACACAAGAAAAAGTGATAAAGGCCATCTCTCAAATGTCAAATGGCAAGGCCCCAGGCCCTGACGCGATACCTGTGGAAGTGTTCAAGGCAGTCGGGCCAGCTACTCTCTCAGAGCTGACACACCTCTTTGGGAACATGTGGAAAGAGGGGAAACTACCCCAAGACTTCCGAGACACAAACATCGTCCATATATACAAGCGGAAAGGAGACCGCCGACAGTGTGATAACCACAGAGGAATCTCCCTACTATCGATTGCCGGCAAGATATTGGCTTGCATCATGCTGAACCGCCTGTTGCGGCACTTAGAGCAAGGTCTGCTCCCAGAGAGCCAATGTGGTTTCCGTGCCGGTCGGGGAACAGTCGATATGATCTTCGCTGCACGCCAACTTCAAGAAAAATGCCAAGAGCAACATCGTGATCTCTACTCAACCTTTGTCGATTTAACAAAAGCCTTCGACTCGGTAAGCAGGGAAGGACTCTTGCAGATCATGGAGAAATTTGGCTGTCCAGAGAAGTTCATCATCATAGTGAGACAGTTTCATGACGGCATGCTGGCCCGAGTGCTCGACAACGGGGAGATGTCCGACCCCTTTCCAGTAACAACAGGAGTCAAACAAGGATGCGTACTTGCTCCCACGCTGTTCAGCATGATGTTTGCAGCAATGTTAACAGATGCGTTTGACGACAGCAGCCCTGGAATCAGTATTAAATACCGCACTGATGGCAAGCTGTTCAATGCCCGTCGTCTGCAAGCCGTAACCAAAGTAAAGGAAACTGTCCTAAGAGACTTCCTGTTTGCGGACGACTGCTCGTTAAATGCTGAAAACGAGCCTGGGATGCAGAAACAACTAGACCAGTTCTCCACATCTTGCACCAACTTCAGCCTCGAGATCAGCACAAAAAAGACCGAGGTAATGTACCAGCCTGCCCCGGGAAAACCTTACAGGGAGCCACAGGTAACTGTAAAGGGCCAGAAGTTGCAAAGCGCTGATAGATTCACATACCTAGGCAGTACGCTGTCACGAGTGGTCCACATCGACGATGAGGTCACCAACAGAATCTCCAAAGCAAGCTCTGCATTCGGCAGGCTGCGAGAGAACGTCTGGATGCGCAAAGGAATTAGCCTCAGTACCAAACTGAAGGTCTACTGTGCAGTCATTCTCACAACTCTCCTGTATGCGTCAGAATCCTGGACAGTGTACCGGCGGCACGCCAGACAACTCAACCACTTCCACATGAGATGCCTTCGGAGTATCATGCACATACGTTGGCAAGATAAGATCCCTGACACTGAAGTGCTTCAGCGGGCCAACATACCGAGCATCTTCACCCTCCTGAAGAAGGCCCAGGTGAGATGGGCAGGGCATGTCAGCTGCATGTCTGACCAGCGCATCCCGAAGCAGCTGTTCTATGGAGAACTGAGCCGGGGGAAGCGTACAGTCGGAGGGCAGAAGAAACGGTTCAAAGACTGTCTCAAAACATCTCTGAAGGACCTGAGCATAGAGATCAACTCATGGGAACTCATAGCTCAGAACCGCTCAGCGTGGCACCAGCTGACACATACGGGTGCTGCTAAAGCGGAAGAGAAAAGGATCAACGCCGCAGTTGAGAAGCGTGCATTGCGTAAGGCCAAGACTACTACTAGTAACACAACCTGTCCCACCCATTGGTGCTCAACGTGTGGGAGAGAATTCCTGGCCTGGATTGGCCTCATCAGCCATCTCCGGACCCACCAGAAGTGAACTGAGGCATTGGTCATCCTCGACTCGAGGGACGAACAAGAAGATATACAAAGGAGTGCCTAGAATATTTACAAAGTATCTTGATGTGTGGGGGCTCATACACGGTATAGATAGCGTTCACTTTTTTTTTTTTTTTTTTACAAAAAAGTCACTGTACTGCTGTTAACAGAAATGTTCTCTAATGCTTTTCTTTTAAATAAAATACATCAACTCCCTGCACTCGTACTGCCTTCTTGGTGCAAAACAGTCTTTATAGTGACTTTCAGTCTGGATTCCGAGCACACCACAGCACTGAGACTGCACTGATCAAAGTGCTAAATGACATTCATCTGAATAATGATTCATCCAGAACCTCTGTCCTAGTACTATTGGACCTCAGTGCCGCATTTGATACAGTTGACCACGACATACTGCTTGACAGAGTGGAAAAGTGGGTGGGGCTCACGGGCACTGTGTTAAACTGGTTCAAATCTTATTTACAAGATAGGAACTACTTCGTTTCAGTTGGTAATCACAGGTCAGTGAGTACAACGATGTTGTGTGGGGTTCCCCAAGGGTCAATTTTGGGACCACTTCTGTTCAACATCTATATGCTGCCCCTGGCTCAGATCATAGAGCATTTCAACATTTCTTACCACACATACACAGATGACACACAACTTTATATTTCCGTGTCATCACTCGATTACAGTCCCTTACTGACACTGAGTAAATGCATTCATCAAATCACTGAGTGGATGTGCCAGAACTTCCTCCAGCTTAATGCGGACAAAACAGAAGTGATTGTTTTTGGCCCCAAAAAAGAAAGGTCAAAGGTCAGTGCTCACCTTGACTGCATGTCACTAAACCCCACAAACCAAACCAGAAATCTAGGTGTAATTATTGAGTCTGACCTGAAATTTAACAAACGTTTAAAAGCCATTACCAAATCTGCCTATTACCACCTAAAGAACATTGCTAAAATCAAGGGTCTTCTGTCCAAACCAGACACAGAAAAAATAATTCATTCATTCATTTTCAGTAAGTTAGATTATTGCAGTGGTGTCTTCACTGGTCTAAACAAAAAATCAATCAGGCAGCTACAGCTGATCCAAAACGCTGCTGCCAGAGTCCTGACCAGTACCAGGAAACTGGACCACATCACACCCGTCCTCAAATCCTTACATTGGCTTCCTGTGGGTCAAAGGATAAAATTCTAAATCTTACTCCTGGTCTATAAAACACTAAACGGCCTTGGACCCAAATACATCCCAGACCTACTGGTTCCCTATGAAGCATCCAGAGCCCTGAGGTCATCAGGAACAGGTTTACTGTGTGTTCCAAAGATAAGAATGAAACAAAGTGAGGCATCATTCAGTCACTCTGCTCCTCAACTGTGGAACAAACTACCTGGATACCTGAGGTCTGAGAAAAACTGTCAGTTCATTTAAATCAGGCCTGAAAACATTATTGTTCACTGGAGCTTTTACTAAGATTATTATTTGCTTTAAAATGTTTTTATGTCTTGATTTTAATTGTCTTTTAATGCATCTTTATCATTTTAATTTTCTTCCGTTTCTGTTTTTGTGTAAAGCACCTTGAGTTGTCCTGTACATGAAATGTGCTATACAAATAAATTTGCCTTGCCTTGCCTAAAGAGTTCTTATTCTACTTTTTCCATTGTCAACGCTGATGAGGTTATTTTCATTAACTGACTCACAGAAGTTGTAAAATGTATTATTTATTTTAATCAGGATTCACTTAACATATCTGCTGTCATGGTTCTTTATTTAATAATAAAATAATTCACTTCATAACTTTTAATACAAACTGAACTAAACTTTTGATGATACTCAACCTTCAGTTCTAAGAACCACAGGTTATAGATGCATAAAGTCACAGATGAGTAGAGTCAGCTGGTTTTCAAATCCAAAAAATGTTTATTGTAGAAGACACGTCAAACATGATATAACCTTGAGGCTAAATCTACAATCCAAATGTGAAACCCTTTCTTTTATACCCTCTGGGTGGTGGGTGGACTGGTATTTTTCCACTATACCCAAAATAATATAATCAAATAATTTCCCATTAGCTTAATTTTTTATTTTTTTCATAACCCGTTACATGTTTTCACTCTAATTATGGTGGCATCAATGTTTGTTTCCTTGTTAACTGTGATAAGGTGAAGTTTGTAAATCACCAACCTCTAGACACCAGGGTTGGGTCATTTTTTTTTTCATAACCTGTTGCATGTTTTCACTCTAATCGTGGAGGCATTCATGTTTCTTCCTTCATTAACAGCAATGAGGATTGGCATATTGCCAATGACTAGATGCCAGGGTTGGGCAATAGAGTATCTTCTCAGTGGCTTTGGACACCTGGGTTGTGTTGGGGAAATAACAATATAACCAGAGACATAAATGTTAATGTAATATTTTCTATCTTTTAATTTTTTTTATTCCTTGGATTTTGACTCTGTGGAAGCATTCACAGTGAAGCAAATGGCCTTCATTCTCTCCGTACACCCACGGCCTCTGTGAGACGAAGCAGGGGATTCTCTGCAGCCTGACACAGAGTGGAAAATTTCCTACACCAGTGGATGGAATGTCCCCAAGGAAGCTCCTGTGTCACATGATGTCGTCTTACTTAAAGTCTTGTGTTGAGGAGGTGCCTTAGTGCTTCTTTGCTTCTCAAGCAGCGGGTACTCACTAAGACTCAGACAAGACTGACTCTTCTGACAAAAGACATTTGATAAAGACTCTTTATTTTTTAACTTGTTTTGTATTCTTAAAGTAAACTCTAAACAAATAATTTTATGTAAGACTCATTTGAACAAACTGTGAAGTAAATTTAAATGAATCAAAAACAACGAAGATACTCAGAATAAGATAATAAAAATAAAAAATCACCAAGTTCAGCCATAAAATAGGTCTTTAATCATATTTTCCTATACAGTTGGTTTTACATAGACATTAAAAGTGTACATCAGAGCTCTGGTTCTGTCATGAGACACCAGGTCCACATCAAGACTTTCTCTCAGACACAGTGTAATAAGTCACACATTAGATGTTCCCACTATACTTGGTGTTCTTCCAGTGTTAATACAGTGTTGGACCAGCATTGGGATTTCACATTAATATGTACCTGATTATATTATTGATTAAATTTTTTTTGACACTGTCTCCATATGTCATGACTCATCTCATACATTCCCTCCCATCATAAAAGCAACAGTCAGTAGCTAATAAGCAGTTGTACTTGTGTAGTGTTCCCACTTCCACTCAGTAGCAGTGGAGGATCTTTTCCTGAGTGTCTACTTCTCTGGAGCATCAAAGTAAAAGCTGACATCATGACAGGTGGGTTTACAGACAGTTCTTTTATATGTCATTTTAAAGGTGCAGAAAGACACAAATAGTTGTACTTTATAAATTGTTGATGTATTTGTACTTTCTAGCAGTTTGGGGGAAATTACTTTAGGTGCATAGCTTTGTAGACCACTGAAGACTTTGCAGAGGTTTTGTTCCAGTATGTGAAAGAGAACAGATTAGGATTATACAGACTTTTAGATTTGTTGATTGTTTAGACTCAGAATAGCAATGATCAGAACAAAATGGTCTTGTAGTACATCTGTGAAAACTGCAGATATGTACAATCTAGAAAGTAACGCAGAAGGATCTGGTTCTTTTTTCCATAGACAGAGGGACAGAAAAATTTCAACAGCTGAGTCAAAAAGATTTTGGTTTAAGTGATAAAATTTCTGAAAACGCTGTGGTTTGATTTAAACACCGACAAAGACAACAACAGTATTATGTATCACATCTTTGTTGGACGGAGGGATGAACAGATGGAGGGATGAATCGATAGATAATATTATGGATATATTTTGCACAGATAAAGAAGAACAGAAAAAAGACAAGAAGAAAAAGAGAACGGTAAAATTGTTTATTTTTCACTGTATTTGTCTTTTTCTAGGGTAACATTTTTTTATGAAACACTGACATGATTTTAAAATTTTTTTACCAGTTAATTTGTAATGGTGCATAAACTGAAAATGAGTCACTATTAAACAATATTGGAGACCAAACCTTACAGTGATGACAGAAAATGATCAAATTGATGTAACAGCACAGTGATTTAATCATACAACAATAACCCTGACAATGATCATTTTATATTTTCTTTACTTTTTCTTTTGGAATACTTGAAATTTCCCTTCTTCTCTTCAACAAATGTATTTTGTCTGGAAATTACCTTTTTAAAATGGCATATGGATTGTTTATTTTAGGAAATGATCTATAAATAAAACTAATACTACCTTTGTGTTGACTGTATCCATCAGATCACAGAGGTGTGTGGTTACCCCCTCAGCATTTTCTTCATTGTTATATACAAGTTCTGCGAGTGGTTCACCTACAGAGGCATCCAAGGTGAGCATTCTTCTTTTGGTCAACAGTCAAACATTTCAAGGCTGATACTGTGTGGATTTGTACGGGCAGAAATTTTCTCTCACATAAGAACATAACTCATTCATTTCCCAATGTCCTCACAGCTTTGCTGGTGTTATACTTGAAGTTTTTTCTCCATTGGAATGATGTTATGGCCACGTCCATCTATCATATCTTTTTGGCTCTTTGCTTCCTGACCCCTATCCTTGGAGCCATTGTGGCAGATTCTTGGCTTGGAAAGTTTAAGTGAGTAAATGTTTGATCCAAGGGGAATTAATTTGTGGCTAAATGTTTTGTGATCCTGTTAATCTTATTTAAAGCATTCAACTTTTCACTACCATGAAAATAAAATGGTTTTTTTTACCACTTAGAGAGAATATTTACAGCATAAGAAACTTTGGAAAATTTACATTTAAGGCTACATTTATACGGAGACGATGAAAACAAGACACAAAAGTGGCATCTCATCTTCAGTTTTTCATTCACATTTAGATGAGTGTATCCAGGAGGAAATCCTTGGTTACACGCAGACGCAACAGTCGGTGAAATACAATTGGATATGAATGCCAGGCCAGCTATGTCGTTTTCTGTTTTTGACGTATGTAATTGTCCACCTGTCTCTGTTTGGCCATGGTATACGTGTAATGTTTGTACAATAGCTGAAATGACTCCTGTACATTTACTAGAGATGCAAGTGCAGCTGGAAGATCTGTGGGATTGAGGTTTTATGACACGTTTGTCACTTTACCTGCTCACCGTATGAATGTAACATGACAGTGTATGTGGCGTGATTGATTGATTGATTGATTTATTTTGAGCAATTCACACAATATATACATACATAAAAAAATATGACATAATATGATTTACACCCGAAAAGGAGTGGGATGAAGAAATATTTATTTAATCTCACCCCATTCTCATCAATAACTTAAAAAAAGTCAAATTCTAAAAATTCACATACTCCTGTTCCTTAACCATAAACCATATAAACAAAATAAATAAAACAAACAGGCCCAAACTAATTCAGAATCAACTCATTCAACAGTGGAGCCACAATGTGAATAGAACACAGCAACAAAGCACATTCACACATTCAACAGCTAAACTCACATCATAACCACAGACCAACAGTGATAACAACAAAACTAGCAAAGTACTAATGCTAAAGAATAACACAGAACAGTGGCTTCAAACTTCACTGCTTAAGTATTAGAGCTCATGACATTACCCTCCCCCTGAGGAGTGGCTCCAGACGCCCCTAAAAAGAAACAAACAGGGTTGGACAAGAGGGTCGGGGTTATACCAGGCCGAACAGGACAATAATGTCTGTGCTTCAACTAGGAACCAGTGCCTCCAACTTCAAACCAGCACCCGTCCCCAAACCAGTGCCCCCACAGCTGAGCAGTACCATCTTGGGCATCTGGCAATTAGGGAAACTGGCCACAGGCAAACTACCAACAAAAGCCAGACAAAAATGGGAAAACCAGAAAGGGAGCAGAGAGACCATACACAGAGAGAAAGGGAACACACAAGAGTCAGAACAGGAAGCGAGACCGAGGAGGAAAGAGGAAAGGCCAACAGAAAATACACTATACTAGACAGAAAAAAAACTGTACTAGACATAAAAGAAAAAAACCTCCACTATACCAGGCAGAAGACCAGACAGCTAGACAAAAGCAAAGCTGGGACGAGGGGAAAACATGACTGTGTCGAGGGAAAATACAGGGGTAACAAACACACAGAACAAAGACAAAAAAAGGAGAAAAAAACAAAACAAGTCCCTTCAACACCGGCGGAGTCCAGATAGTTAGCTGGACCATTCTGTCATGAAGCTTGAGGTAGAGAGAGGACTCAGATACTCAGTGTAGAAGGGAAACATAATTTAATAAATAGAACAAAGTAATGACAAAGACAGAGATCAAACAGAAACAAAACCTGAGGGTTGATCAGCCACAGACCGTGGTGGTGAATGAAATGTGTGGGTTATGGTGACTAGTGAAATTACATCGTTTCCGGGTTATGGAGGTAACAAACTGGATGGTTCCGCACCGGCAACTGTAAGCTTCAGTGCTTAAGTATTGCTGATCAGCAACAACTTGCAGTTGCACAGTGTTGGGTCAGGTGAATTTGGTGAGCACTGGGAGAAAGGTTGTGACACATTGATCGTTTGTCACCCAACTGAAGATCTTCAATACAATTTGATACACACAGTTCCAGTCCATGCAGACAAGCAAAAATAAATTACAGACTGACCCACACCAACTTGTGAGCAAAAAGATTCTTTTTTTGAAATATTGTAACATTGTGACATAAGCACTCCATGATCTCTGCCCCGTATGTGTTTTTCTTTTTTCTCGTCTTTTTTTTCTCTCATCTATTTTGGAGTGTGTGACATATGTGTGACCTGCGACATATGTTTAAACTGGACATTGTCATCACTAATCAGTCATTTCCCCATGTGGTGGGCATCTGGAAGTGCGCACACACGTGCGTGTACACACACGCATGCGCGCACACACACACACACCTGCTGCAGAACTGGACCACTGTTATATCCTCATAATTCACAGGCTTCATTGAACACATCATCAGACCATTGACTTCAGCAGTGGTGTCCAACCCCGGGCCGGTCCGTGGATCACTTGGTACCAGGCCACTGCCCGCCTAATAATTCATTATTTCTCTTGTATTTATTATCCGAGTCTGAACAAGCTTTTATTTAGAAAAATAACCGGTGTCTCTGGGTTACATTTTTGGAACGTTTCTTTTCGAGGAGGAAAAGGCGACTGAAGAGACAGACTTCCAAGAAAAGGAAAGATTTTAACAGACAATACCAGGAGTTGGACTGGAAATATGGATTAATGGTGACAGGTGATTCCCACAGATCAGACCCGCTCTTGCCGATATAAACAATCTACGTAACCGGTCCGTGGTAATAAAAAGGTTGGGGACCATTGACTACAGCACACAGACATTAATTCATTGTTTTGGTTTTTCTTCTGTTTGTGTTTATGTATGGAAAATAATTGGTGCCATTGTTTATATGAGTTATTATTATTTCCGTTTAATGTTTGTTCCATGTAAATATTGCAGATTGTTAATTAAATAATGTGATAATTGGTATGTCCATGGGTGGAGCTTAGGGATATATAAAGGGGGGCGTTTCCCAGTAGTGTGTGTGTGGGGGGTGTAGTTGTAGATAAATTCTGTAGATTTAGACAGATTTGAAGTTGAAGTTGAAGTAAGAGTGTGGCTGAAATAATTTTTTTTTTTTCGTGGTGAATGGTAAAATATTATTTTATTGTGTTTTGAGATCTCTTGTAACTATTTTTTTGTTTTTCCTGTATTTTTTGTTTTGTTTTGCACTGTAAATACTGTGCACTCCTCATCACTGCTGGTTTTGGACTTGGGTTTCAATGAATGAAAAACCACTGAAGTCAAACCAACCCTTGACATACATACTTAAATAATAAATACTAATTATAATTATAGAATTATATAATAATATAAATATAATATATTTATATTGTATAATATATAATAAATTATACATATATATATATATATATATATATATATATATATATATATATATATATATATATTAGTATTTATTATTTAAGTATCTCCAACTGGCTGCTTTTACAGCTGTATTACTGTTGATTTGTTCCAGCAGACTAGCAAAATATATATTTTTAAATTGTATTTAGAGTTAATTAGCTGCTGTTATGAATCTGTCAACTTTCAGAGCAGACTGTAATAACCAAATATTTATTTGGAGTAAATGGTTGGTTCTCAACTTTTGTTTCCAGGGTGCAATTTGTCTTTGTGTGACCCTGACAAATAGTATTACTGAATCCCAGGCACAACTAATAATGTTATAATGCACTATAAGTGCAGATTCAAAATTGTTATCAGTATTGTCACTGGAGTGGGGCTATTATGGCGCCCCCCTCCCTGCCGCCGTGTGCCCCATAGGTGCTGTGGCCCTCGGCTTGGTGCCCATGTCAAAATTTGGCCCTTGATGAAATCTAATTGGGGAACCCTGACATAGACACAGCGTAAACCAGATGAGGCCTTCCACACTGACAGGAAGTGTCCAACCCCACTATGGGTTATATACTAATATGTGACGCAAAGACATGTATGTTTCTTGTCATCATATTACATGAAGACGTACGCAACGTGAACATGTGCGTTTCTTGCCATTTAGACAGAGACACGACCCAGTGCATCTTCAATATGGCCCACTCTGCAAGCAGTCTTCAGATTTGTGTGGATTCACACCCTGACGGCATCGGCTTCATGTAAATGAAAGGCACTTCTGATAATACGCTGTCATATTTAGCTGCAATCATCCTCGTGTTAATGTCCCCGAAGTTTCAAACTACCAGGAGGAGTTTTTGTCTGTCTATGGCTATGTTTACACAAACCCGGGTATTTTTGAAACGCATATTTTTTAAAGCTCTGTTTAAAAAAAGAAATTTGTGCATACAGAGGTGGTTTTTAACAAAACATTTATTTCCATTTGTATCGATCCACATGTCAAGATGTCAAATGTCCACATCCAAGAGACAAAGCCTGTCAGTGGCCGTGTTAGACGAATGACATCTCCACACAAGCCAATCAGAAGCCTCATTGAGAATCACCCATATTCCTACTTCCTGTTCCATCCCACAGAGAAAGGCAAAGCATGGCCAAGTGGTTTGTGTGGAATGTGTCGGTACGGGCTCTTTGATCGGTCATAAGAAGAAACACAATTCCTGCCCTCTGAAAACTTGATGTGTCTCTGCTGGTCTATGACTTGGATCAACTTTATTTTAAAAAGCAAACTTGTGAATATAATAACTTTTAATAAAACAAATGCTGTTATTTGGAGTGTATCCATGTTTGCCAGATATAAGATGCTGCTCTCTGTGCCATGAAATTAGTCCATTTTGGTCTCTTTATACAAAAACTGAGTTTTTAAAAAACTTCACTTTTGCTTGAGTTTTAATAAAGATGCATTTTCAGAGGAAAAAACTCTGTGTATAAACGAAAAGCACAAATGAAGGCAAATGTCTGTGTTTTCAAAAATACCTGGGTTATTGTAAACATAGCCTGTATGTGGGGTGAATCTATGGAACAGTCTGGATCTGCACCACAGCTTTAAAACCCTTTACAAACGGACAATTTGGTCACAGTACTGGGAGGGCGGGGCTTATTCTTAATTGCTGGTTTATTCGATCCTTGGCTCTTTCTTACCTTTATTGATTTGTACTTGTCATTGTTTATCATGTTGGTATGTGTCACTTCCATTACCATTGGTGGTCTGTAATATTGTTGGAATATACTGTGCTATAAATTCTACAGACTACCATTTAGATCAGTGGTCCTCAAACTATGGCCCGCGGGCCAGATACGGCCTGTCTCCATATTTGGTCCGGCCCCCTGAACAATACCAAAGACCATTTAGATTTTTTTTATATGTGTGTATTTGTATTTGATAACAAAGTTGGACTTTCGCAACAAAATCTTCCTTAGTTATGAACTATTTTCATTATTAATGAAGTGGAGAGCATGGGGTTGTCTCCAGGATTTGGTTCCGAGTGGCAAGGTGTGGGTTGGGGTTCCTATTAAAGAACACAGATACAGATGTCCTCATTGAAGGTTTATTCACTGCGGTCTGTAATAATACACAGTAACACTCAGTATAACAATATATATATACAATAAAAAATTAACTAAATTGACTATATGAGTCACTCAGATGTATTACATGGGTCATGGAACACACAAATCACCTCATGGAAATCACAGATGACAGCTAGCATATTATCGTATTAGCTTCAACAGCACACGGCGCTAAACAGCATTAACTTATACAGTACCACATGCTAACATCTACCCGAACTGTACTGTGTTATTTATCTCCCCTTGTGGCATCTACACACAGTAATAAACCAGGAATAGATGAATAAAAAAGAGAAAAAGAAGCCGAGATGGCATGGACACGGACTACGTTCATAACCATCATAACATCAGTGGTGCATTCAACAGCGTGGGACATAACCAAACAATCAAACAATTAAACTGTGTGGGCTTTCTAATAATTAAATATTAGTAACTAGTTTAACACGATAATTTTGACATATATGATTCTCATATGAGTCACTAAAGTCAGAGATTCTGCTCTGACAACTAAGCTGAACTTTGACCTGTTAAGACGAAGAAGGTTATGTTCCATGGACCTTTTTTCTGTGAAGAACCCAAAGAGGGTTATTTATTTCATAAATAGTTTTTTATTTTCTGACTTTTGTTCTGTGAAGAATCCAGAAAAGGTTATTTGATTGTGGATTTCTGATTAAACAATCATATACATTAAGGCACTCCTGCATTCGTCACACTTTTTCTGTTACAAACTGAACCCGGCCCCTCATCTGAGAAGGGAAAAGATATGTGGCCCTCACAGGAAATAGTTTGGGGACCCCTGATTTAGATACTTTCTATGTGTAATTGACATGTTTTCCTAATCACTTTACTATCTATTATTTACATTATTAGGAATCTAAACATATGTTACTGTACTGTATTTCCTACACTACCATTAATGTGTCTTATAGTCCAGTGGTCCTTATACTGCTGAAAATGCCGTATTTTTTCTTCTCCTCAAATAAATAAAATGAATGAATTGATGTAGTCTAACAGACACTTGTCTCCCACAGGACGATCATGTACCTGTCCATCGTGTATGCAGTCGGTCTGATCCTAATGGTTGTCAGTGCAGTCCATGATATGACAGATACAAACAGAGACGGGTCACCAGACAACCTCACCCTCCATGTGTACGTTACCACTGCATTACTGAAACAACTTTATTTTCATGACATATCCCTGCAGTATTTTCTACATTTTCAAGCATGTGTTTCTCTTAATATCTAGAGTATTGTCCATGGTGGGTCTTTTCCTTATTTCTCTTGGCTGTGGTGGCATCAGACCTTGTCTACCTGCTTTTGGTGGAGATCAGTTTGGTGATCATCAGGTTTGAATATTATTTTCCTACTGTTAATGTTTGAACTTTGGTTAGATATTAATCAGATATTGTCACATGTTCATTGTCCAATATCTGCTATGAACAGTCAAAATAAACTCAGTAATACTTAAATGCATCATAATAACTTGGTTGCTGACATCTTATACACATGTAGAGTAAATTAGTAGATTCGAAGAAGAAAACATACAGGTGCTTCATTTATGTTTACAAATAAAAGCAGGACTTAAATTAACATCAACACTAAACATTTGTAGAGTACATTTCTGAGTTTTCTCTTTAATGCAGAGTAGAATATGATATGATACAATATTTGATTTGGATGCTTTATTTTGAACATGTGCAGAATGCAACAATAATCAATACAACAATAATAATAACAACAATAACAATAATAATAATAATAATAATAATAATGTGATTCAGTATAACCCTTTAACTCCTGTGATTTTAGCAATCAGTAAAAAAGTAAAAAAAATAAAATAAAATGAGCAAAGACACAAACAAAAAGTAATAATAAGCTAACAAAATAATTGGTAACATGAGCAAAGTAAGACACAAATGGCAGAAAATCAAAGAAAAATAATGACACTTAAAAAAACCAAATGTAGAAAAATAAACAAAATCAGCAACAAAATGGACAAAAGACTAATGCATATTTACAAAATGAAAAAAATAATGTGGAAAATTTAGAAAAAAATACTTCAAAAGAAAGCTAGTATTAAAATTTGGTCCCAGCAGTTTTAATTTTGCCTTTAATTTTTTTTTTCAATAAATTAAAAAAAATGCTTTTTGACACCTTTTCAAACCACAAAGCTAAAAGGAAAATGGTAGAATTTTTCTGAATATTTAAACTAAATAATCCATTCAGAATGCATCAGTGCTGACACTTAAAGAGTTAATAATCAGCTCCTCATCACTTCTGCAGAACACTGATAATGATACAATGGACTCCAGGTGTAATGGAAGAGGGGAACATCTAAAACATGCAGGACACCGGCCCTTAAGGACCGCAGTTTGACACCCCTGCCTTAAAAACACACCAATGCATTAAAAAACAGTAAAAAGTACAAACATTAAAAACACAATGCAGTTAATTTTATATTTTGAAGAGCATCTATTGCAGAAGAGATGAAAGATTTGCACTTCCTGCCAGTAATCAAAGTAGTTTCATAATTTAGGTTTGTTTCATTTGTACTTCAGTTTTTACTCCTGTGTTTATACTGTACATTTCCTCATTGCGGGAATTATCTTGTTTTAAGCCTCATAATTTTACTTTTTCTTCACACCTTCCACCAAATTAATTTGAGTTTATCATGACATGCTATCCTCATGGATACAGCACTAGTACAAATGACAGGACAGAAGCTGATGTCTGTGTGATGTACTTGTGCAGGAACGGCAGAGGACAACATTCTTCTCTGTATTATACGTATGTGGCGTCGTGGGGAGTCTCCTGTCCAGACTGATCACACCCATTCTCAGAGGTAGATATGAGTAAAGTTTACAGCAAATAGCACCTCAAACATCAGAACAGTAAATAATCACAATAAATCTTCCTTGTTGGTTCTATTTTTTTTTTAAATGTCCAAATTGCTTTGTTTCCAGCTGTTTATTCACGGTAGAAAATTTACGTGAGTTTCATACATGCCCATGACACAGTGACGAGGTATCGCTGATTGGCTCACAATGTGAGAAGAAACACTTCCCCCTACCCTCTGGCTCTGTGTGTGTTTACCTTTACCAGAGTAGCATCCAGCTAGCTTTGTGCCATTGCTTGTTCTGAAAACAAGGCCTTATTTCCACAGAGAGCACAGGAACAGGTTTGTTCCACCATTTTTTTCAAGTTTATGCAGCAGCTACTGTGGCGCCGTGTTCTCTGCTGCAATGGGGGATGGACTTAACCCAACGTGGGTGACACTAAAGTCCATCTGACGTTAGATGAACCGCCTTTTTCTGGGTCCCTCGTTCCTCTTGTTCTTTTCTGTGAATGAAGTATGCAGCCAGTGGAGGTGACAAACGACTTTCAAAAGCAGCACGTTTTGGTAACTCAGGGTGACCCATCAGATTCCGAAAGGAGCGTGGAAAATTGGTTTTCAGGGGAATGACTCCTTTAAAGTTCCTGTTTTTCGGTAACTGTTGGTTTTGTCCGTCTGCAGTCCAGGAGTGTGGCATCTACTCAAAGCAGGACTGTTATCCTCTGGCCTTTGGTGTTCCTGCATCAATGATGGTTGTTGCAGTTGGTAAATGATTTAAAGTCATTATGCATGTAAGAATATATACAAATGTCTGACAAATACATATCATTCAACTATTGTGGTGTCCTTAACAGTGGTGTTCATTCTTGGAAGTGGCACGTACTATAAAGCTGAACCACAGGGAAATATTATGGTGGATGTGTGTAAATGTATTGGAGTAAGTCTGCCATTAACACAATCAAAATTTAAGTGTACAAACTGTGGCTTTAGATGTTTCTAAAAACTCACTTTTCTTTTATCTTTCAATCAGTTTGCTATTAAAAACCGCTACAGGCACAGAAGCAACCGATTCCCAAAGAGGGAGCACTGGATGGACTGGGCAGAAGAAAAATATGATGTAAGATTAGTTTATTTCTTTTCAATGAAGGACTGTAAATAGGTAGCCTGGCTTTCACCGACACTCATGTGTTTCCTCTCAGCTCTGTGAGCTTCACACAAGGGTATGGTAAAGCACCATAGACATTCTGTTGTCTCCGGCTAAATTGTGGATGGACCAATCAAGATCACTGGACGTGATTTTAACAGTTATGAAGGAAGGAAGACTCACAACACTGTAGCTTTGAAAACATGGTGGCTAGCATGGAGGAGACTCGATTCTGCAATTTCAACTGTGTTGTTGAAACTACTGCATATTGATTCTTTAAAAGATGAACAGAACAGTTTTGAAAAAATGTATTGGTGGCAAGGATGTTATGGCTCTTCTATGGTAAGAGCTTCTATCATCTACGTTACATGCTGCTTTCAATGTGATTTGTAGAAGTAGCACGTTATTCAAAATGATAAGCACCTGGTTTCTCCAATCAGGGCAAATGATTTTGATTGACAAACCCGCCTTAACAAAGAGAAGCTAATGGTGCTTTCCCAGATGTAAGATGTGAGTAGCCAATGCGAAGCATCCATATATCTTGGTGTGAGTCAGGTTAGCAAATAGGGTATGTACAATTACAAATGGAAAGTTGTGCAATGGCTTTGTACTTAGCTGTGCAATAAGTAACTTTTAATTTTCTAATTTTGTATTAATTTATTCACTCACTTCATGATCTCACCAGTATTTTAAAACAGGTGGGTTTTTCTTTTGGTTTGTTTTCTGTGTTTTTATTGTTGACTCTGCATCGTCATAATGTTCTGCAGTAGGGCTGCAAGATATTAGACATTAGATATTAGATATTAAACTGACATTGTGATATTTTGATATTTTTAAACTCTGTGATATCGGTATATTGTGATATGAAAAAATACTCAGGAGCATAGAACTGCTGTGTGGTTCCGATACTAACGGTCAAACAGAATAGTGGTTGGCACAGAACGCATGTTTCAGTGTCATCCTTCTTGTAGCTGAAAAAAATAATCAAAATCAACAATTAAAAATAAATATAATAATAAAATATAATATATTTTTAAAATAAACTATAAACAAACAAAAGACATGAAAAAAGAAATAATAAATAAGTAAGAATAATTAATGAAAATACATAAAATAACAAGTGAACAAATAAATAAAAAAGAGAAATAAATAAATGAATTAACAAAACAAAACTAAATCAATAAATGAAAAAAAAAAAGCAAAAATGAAAAAAAAAAAAAAAAAAAGACCAATCTAATACAATGTCAGTAACAGAACGGACCCAAATGCCAAACTTCTCTCTGTGGTTCATCAGTCTCTGGAATTATCCATTGTGGGCAGAAACTGAGACACAGGAAAACTGGATCAGAACACAGGCAGTCAATACTCATACAGAGGGAGAATCCAAAAGACGATAACAGAACAGAGAAGCACAGGCAAGGAGAAGGAAGAGACCATGTCAGAATCAGGCAAAAGGTCATTAAACGGGGGATGTGCATACCAGAGATAGGTAGGAAAAAAGAGAAACCGAGAAGCCAAAAATGTGTCAAAAACCAAGTGATCAAGACAAGAATAAACACTCATAAGTCACCACCAAGGCAGATAACACAAACACAAGGTATATATACTCAAAGAAACAGGCGGAACACATTGGGAGGTAATTAACGGGGCGGAGAAAACGCCAGTGACAGGAACTAAAGTGAGAAAAATTGAACATGAACCCACATGGCAAAATAAACGCCCAAGACACCAACAACAACAGAAAACAGGAAGACTTTAAAAAATGAAAAAAACTAGATAGACTCTTAATAAAATCAATAAAAAATACAATGAAAATAATTGCAGGACATGTGATGTGAAAATTGTGCACACGTACATTGTGACATCAATGTTCAAACAATATATTGTGCAGCTCTTTTCTCCAGTGCTTCTATGTCCTGCCATTCTTTTATATGTAATTTGGCTGAATTACAATAAATTGATCTGAAGTCAGATTTAATTCTGACTTCTCTTACAATCTCTGGCAATTTTGTGGTTGTTTCATATTTTGTCCATTTCTAATGTAGAAACTCATCATTGCCCAAATCAAAATGGCATTGAAGGTCCTGTTTATGTACATTCCACTTCCAGTTTTCTGGGCGCTGTACAACCAACAGGTACAGTTACGATAAAGCTTTTCTTCATTTTAACTGCCAGTGGAAACTGTGCTAAATTATATATCTAACCTAAAGGGCTCCAGATGGATTCTACAAGCCACCAACCTGAACGGAAACTTTGTAAGTTTGATGATGAAAAAACTAAATCGACTGTACATTATTTTCATTAACTTAAACCATGAATTCACAATCTATGATATGTTTTCAGGGGGTGTTTGTTATACAGCCTGATCAGACGCAGGTATGTTTGTGCTTTTTTTTATCACATTGGACTTATCTACTGCATTTCTTTCATGACAATTCACTGTAAAATGTTTTTTTTATTTCTCAGATAATCGAGTCCATCCTATTCCTGACTCTGGTGCCTGTTATGAACAGGTTCATTTACCCTCTGATCAAGAAATCTGGCCTGAACTTCACGTAAGTTTCATTAAAACTATAAATTGGTGGAAATAAGTACACCACAAAAAACATGGGATCATTGTAAGAATGCAATTTTAAACCATATTTATTAAACATAAGCTCCAAACAAATACATTGAAGTCAATTTACTAAATATTTAACAAAAAAGGTATAAAATATGTAAAATACAAAATAGTATAAAATATATAGATGGATATTTCCACTTCTATAAAAACTGTTGAAAAAATTAAGCTAGATTTACTTAAATGATTTTAGTTAAAGCTTCGAACATAATCCTCTATGAAGGAACATCAACACTGGCAGTGCTAGCATGAATTTGAGCATTCAGGCTCTTTAATCTCCCATGCGTCCTTTCCTTCGAAATGCTCACTGGCGGCCATAGAAGCATCCGATTCCAACCCAACACAGACATCAATTGTCTTTGAGCCTGGACTAATCTCTCTCCTAAAGTTGTCCTCATTTTCCCTCGTTGAAGTAGTAGGGGCATCAGTAGCATTAGCAACAATGCTAGTAGTAGCACTCCTGGCCACAGCAAACAAATTATCTATTTTAAAACACCTGGAAGTGTCATCTTGAAGAGCTTTCTACTTTTTGTCCCAAATCTCTGCTCCCACTTTGTCTTCTTACCATCTGTTTACATGAATTGTCAGGTGGATATATGTCCAACACGCATCCTTCTTCACATGGACCTGCACCACTCATGAGTCATCACATCAGACAACAGCCTTTACCACATACCCCATAATGAACCGCAACACATTTTTCCAAATTTTTTAACAAAAATCCAGCAGATACAAAAGTAGTATCATAGTTTGGCTCCAACAAAGTACTACTTATTATATTTTAGCATGTTGTAAGAATATTACAGATCCCCAGGTACTTAAACTCCTCCACCTGAGGCACGACCATCCCACCGACCTGGAGAGGGCACTCAATCCTTTTCTGGCTGTGTTTTTTGCCAATTGTTATGAAATGTTTATAAAAATGTCTAAATATGTATAAAACAGAGTGTTATATAGCTGAAAATACTAGGTTGGAAGAGCGGGTCTTCCATTGACTGAAGGGTTGGCAGTTTGTGTCCCAGCTCTGGCTATTCAGATGTTGACGTGTCCTTGGGCAAGACACTGAAGCCTAACTTAGGTTCCCAGTAGGTCTAGCAGAACCTTAGAAACCTACTGGTGTGTGTATGAATGGATGAATGTGAGTCTAATGTAAAGTCTTTTGAGTACCATGAAGGTGGAAAAGTGTTAGTATATAAGTGCAGACCATTTACCATGATGATGGTGTCATTTCCTATTTTTATAACAAATCAAAACACCACAGTGATGCAACAACCCATGCTGCACATTTGTGTTTTTTGTCAGTGGTTCCGGGGAATTTAAGAGGGTTTTGGAATTCAGTTCCCCACAGGAAAAAGTGGTAAAATGTGCATTCAAAAGAATATTAATTTTACTCTGGACCTTTCTTGTGATAAAAACCAATACAAACACTCAAATTAACCCTTCCTGAGTCTCTTTGTTCGGATGGATGGATGAATGGATGGACGGATGGCCATTGGTGGTGGTTATTTATTGTCTTTATGAACCTTCAGATCTTATAACAACTTTGACTGATGCTGAAATTTCTCACCACTAATGTGTCTGTCTTTATATTAAAATAAATACATCAGTAACAAACAAGTCGTACATGTAAATTCAACAGACCATTGAAGAGAATGACAGTGGCAATGTTTCTGGTTGCGGTGTCGTTTGTCTGCACTGCTCTGGTTCAGCTTCAGATTGATGTGAGTAAAAACACATCCATCATTTTATCTTCTGTCACATGAGGGGGACACATTTATCACAAAAGTAAAGTCCATAAAATGTCTTCATTCATGGTAAACACTGCTCATTTTTATGGTTTTCAGCAAACATTGCCGACCTTCCCGTCTGCCTCCGAGAGTCAAATAAAGTTACTGAACATGGGAACTAATCCAGTGACAGTTAAAGTGAACCAGATGAACCCAGTGGAGGTTCCTGCTGCTCAGGTAGGTTTTCATATCAATAACTCAACAGTGACCTCAGGCGCGCAGATAGCGGGGGTGTCAGGTGTGTCATGACACACCCAGTTTTGAATGCCCTTAGATCCATCCCACCCACTTTTATTTAAGAAAAAAACATGTTACTTCTTCTTTTTACTTTTTTTTTAAAACTTTTACTACTTACTTCTTACTTAGTCAAGCATCACGAAGCTTCCAAAATATGAATTAACATACATAATAACGTGACTGGGTTATTGCGCTGTGCGGCGGCATCGTCGTTTACTTTGGTTGCCACGGTTACAAACAGTCTGACAGGCATTACTTGGACAGCCAGGGTGCACGTTCAGGAGGACCCCAACATGGCATGGAATAATGAGGCGAGCTAAAAAGCAGAAAACGATCATGTGGTTTTTTTTCAAAGAGCAACAGCTGTAAGTAAACTGCTACTTTACGTTATCATCAGGGCTCTAAATTAACACCCACCAACCCGCCAAATGCGGGTGAAAATCCATTTTGGCGGGTAAAAAAACAACCTACTAGCCACTTTGGCTGTTGGCTGAGTGCAGACCCGGTTGTAGCAATCCTCTATGGGGCACCAACATGTGACCATATTTTTTTTTATCTTTCCCCTGTCTTTTGTTTCCTGTCTTGCTTGCTTCGGCCCAGGCAGCGCCCCTATGGCAAAGCCAAAGTGTTCACATAGCCACGCGTTGTGTTTATTATATCACGTGTTACAGAACGCGTTCTGGCAGCGCACTGGTGCGCGCAATGGCACGCGTACGAGCACGCGTGCCAGTGCGCGCGCCAGTGTGCCTACAGCCTACTTGTGTGTTTGACAGGAATGCTAATAAACCCAAATGAATTGATCATAACGGGCTTATATGAGGATTTAGTGCTATCTTTGGTCAGTTGGTGAGTCCACAAATAGGCTAAGGAAATGAGATGGTTTAAGAAAGTTTATAACAACACCAAGATGTAATGTGAGTGTTTACAGTGGGGACAGTGGAGATAAAAAGTAAAGAAGTTAGGAGTTAAATGTGAAAATGCAAAAAAATAAAATAAAAATGTGATCATATGTTTGAAGAAATGATATGGGGACCAATTGAGAAAATGTAAGAGCAACAAGATGTGAGTCTATGTATTGTATAAATTGTAATATAGGTGAGAACAGTAAAGAAGTGTTAACAGTGAAAGGTGACAAAATGTAAAAGCAAGAAGTTTTAAGAGTTAAATGTGAAAATGTAAAAAAAAAAAAAGATCATATGTTTAAAGAAATGAATTATTTCAAGAGGAAAAGGTTAAATAAAATAATTTAATGAAATTTGGTCAGGGGAAAAATGGCTAGTTGAATTTCTGATAGGGGAGTAAGATAAAAAATCTACTAGCCACATTGGCTGGTGATGAAAAAAGTTAATCACCTTGCAATTTCTGTTCAAAGCAATGTCGCCATGAGAGTATTGTACAAAGCTGGCCAGAGCCAAACTGTCACCTTCTTCTGCCTCCACCTGTACATGCCCCAGACATATATTCAGGGCAAGGATCAGAGGAGAGAGGTTTTTGGATCCTTCACTTAATCAGTTTTGAGACCATTATTGAAAACTCTCATGGAGAGATCTTATTTACAATTTAATTTGTATATGGAGGCTGTGTCCTATTTTGTGTTTGTTGTTAGTGTGTTAGAAGTTTTAATTACATTATATGTTTTTTACACTCCTGTGAAATTTATGAAAGAATCAGTGTGCTGAAAGTCAGTGTTAAAATAAAACAGTTTTGCAAACAGCATATGGTATGTTTAGTGAGTGATTTGAATTAGTATAAGCATTAATAAACTTTATTAAATAATAATAATTTATCTAATACTTATACAATAAATAATTTCTTCCAATGATGGGTAATTAAGTTTGACAGTCCAAATATACACAAACAGTGAGCAGTCATGTAGCACACACACACACACACACACACACACACACACACCCATATTGATCATCCTGTCATGTCAGTGGTATATAGCACTTGAGAACATCAGACATCACAATTAGGTAAGATAATGCATTTTTCGTCTTTGAGGAGTAATAACTCCCCCCCCAATCAGAATGGTGGGGCCGGGGGGTGTTAGCTGGCATCTTCGTCCCCCCCAGTTTCACAAACCTATCTGCGCCCCTGAGTGACCTTGAATTCTGAAATAATTTTGGAGTCAAAATGTTGTAGTCAGTTGTGTGAACCTAAACCAAACTTTATTTTGCAGGCGAGTCCTGACTACTTAACAGTTAAAGAAGAAACAACCAGTGTTTCCATAGTCGGCACTGATGTTTCCAAACAATTTAAGTTGACATTTAAAAGAAGACAAACACTCCTCATTCCTTCAAATTTCTCTCAGGAATGGTTATTGGTGAGTGTCAACTTTGAAAACATGGAAACCAAACCCACAGAATCGTTCAAATGTATATAGCTAATGAATGAAAATGTATATGTGTCTCAGATTGAAGATGTTACTTCTAAACCAGAAAAAGGCACCAATGCAGTACGGTAAGTTCCAAAATAAGAAATGCTTAAGCTGCGTCCCATTACTAGCACTTCCACTCACTTTTACCCCTAACACTCACGTTTGCACTTTCATGTGAAAGTGTAGGACAGGGTTCCCCAATTAGATTTCATCAAGAGCCAAATTCTGACCTGAACACCAAGCAGAGGGCCACAGCACCTATGGGGCACACGGTGGCAGGGAGGGGGGCGCCACAATAGCCCCACTCCAGTGACAATACTGATAAAAATGTTGAATCTGTACTTAGTGCATTATAACATTATTAGTTGTGCCTGGGATTCAGTAATACTATTTGTCAGGGTCACACAAAGACAAATTGCAAACAAAAGCTGAGAACCAACCATTTACTCAAAATAAATATTTGGTTATTACAGTCTGCTTGGAAAGTTGACAGATTTATAACAGGAGCTAGTTAACTCAAAGTAAAATTTAAAAATTATACTTTGCTAGTCTGCTGGAACAAATCAACAGTAATACAGTTATAACAGCAGCCATTTGGACATTCTTAAAAAATAAATACTAAAATATATATATATATATATATATATATATATATATATATATATATATATATATATAAGCCAAGCTGGGAGAATGGCTCCAGCAGATACCAGGAACAACATCAGAGATCTCTGTACAAAAGAGCGCATTGCTAGGAACAGCTAAGATCCTGCGCAGAACCCTCAGGCTCCCAGGCCTCTGGTAGAGGACCCGAGTCTGAAGGAGACACCGCCCACGTGGGGCGAGAGGAACATTTTATATATATATATATATATATATATATATATATATATATATATATATATATATATATATATATATATATATATATATATATGTTTGTCAAGGGTTGACTTGACTTCAGTGGTTTTTCATTTATTTAAACCCAAGTCCAAAACCAGCAGTGATGAGGAGTGCACAATTGTTACAGTGTAAAAATACCCCCAAAAAAAATGGGAAAAAGAAAAAACAGTTACAAGAGATCTCAAAACACAGTAAAATAAAGTTGGTCTCTTTTACAATTCACCACTAAAAAAACAGATTTCAGGCACACTCTTACTACAATATTTACTTGGAACATATACATACACAACAATCATATTAACTCATATAAACAATGGCACCAATTATCCTCCGTACATAAACACAAACAGAATAAAAACCCAAAACAATGAATAAATGTCTGTCCTGTAGTCAGTGGTCCCAACCTTTTTATTACTGTGGACCGGTCAACGTTTGACAATTTTACCACGGACAAGGGGTGGTTATGTAGATTGTTCAGACTCGGATAATAAATACAAGAGAAATAATGAATGAATTAAGTAATTATTAGGCGGGCGGCGGCCGTTACCAAGTGACCCATGGACCGGCCCAGGGGTTGGACACCACTGCTGAAGTCAATAGTTTGATGATGTGTTCACTGAAGCCTGTGAGGATATAACAGTGGTCCGGTTCTGCAGCAGGTGTGTGTGTGTGTGTGTGTGTGTGTGTGCGCCTCCAGACGCCCACCATATGGGGAAATGACTGAGTAGTCAGGCAAGGTCCAGATGACAATGTTCAGTTTAAACATATGTTGCAGGAGAGCCGCGCTGCACACAGATGAGAAAAAAGAAAAACACACGCGGGGTAGAGATGATGGAGCGCTTATGTCGCAACGTTACAATATTTCAAAAAAGAATGTTTTTGCTCACAATTTGGTGTGGACCAGTCTGTGTCCTCTCATGGGCCAGGAGTGGACTGCGGGCTGCCTGTTGGGGAACGCTGGTGTAGGGTATCCCATTATGTTTGAGGAGGAGTCCAAGTGCTAAAAAATTACTTCAAACCCCCCCGTACGAGTGTTAGGTCATATCACCCAAAAAACCCCAAAAAAACAAATATGACAATAAACAGCTGGACTTGTTTTGTATGTTTCCATCATTATCATCATCTTTATGTTTCATCTTTATGTTTCGAAGGAATCACATCATTTACAACTAAATAAATAGGATGTTGTTTGCTGTTTTATTTGAGACATGCAAAAACTAATTAATTAATCTTCAGATAATAAAAATAAACAAATAGACTAACCTGTGTCAATGCGCTAAGGGTGAGAAAGCTGAGGAGGCGTCTTCTCTTCCCTGTAATCCCTTTTGTTTAACAGGCGAAAATGTCCATCAATGTACATCAAAGAAAGTCACGCTTGACATTATAGCAGGTGACATGTTTTTTTTTCCCCCCATAGTGTCCCAATCTGTAGGGAAAGATGAGACTTCTCAATTAATTTTTCGACAGATAACTCACTTTTGAAGTGGAAGTGCTAGTAATGGGACGCAGCCTTAGAAAATGAACAAATGGCAGTTTACTGTTAAAGTCTATCTGCATCTTGACTTTCAAACAGATAGAAAGATTTCAGATGTTTTAGTGACTGTGTTTAGACCTAATGCCCATTATGTTTTTGCTTCTATTTCAGTTTTGTAAATGGAATGAATGAGATGATGACGATAACAGATTTTGGTGTCATTGAGCCCTTTTATTACTCCAATTACACCCTGTTAAAAAATGGAAGGTAAGGAGTGTTTTATTTTATCCTTTACTTAATCTTCTTGATACAACACCAGAGACAAACGGGACCCACATGCAAAACTCACAGACCAAAATACTGCAGGTGCTGCACTGGGGACGCTGCTTCAACAGGTGTCACCAGGAAGGGGTTAATCGAAGCAGCAACTAGGGAACAGGGCAAAGATAAGGTCAAAAAACAGATCAGGGTCAGAACCAGAAATCCAGCCAAGGCAGACAGGGAAAAACTCAGACATTACTTGTGTACATGCGAGGGTCATAACACGAGGGCAGAAACTGAAACAGACAGAGAGGAGACAAACTCAGTGTCAGTGGATGATTCTGGATCCAGTAATTTGAAGCAGATTAAGACAGGCAAAGCAGATGAGAGAGAGACAAAAGAACAGAACAAAGTACCTAAACAGATCAATGACCAGAGAGTACAAGATGAGAAGTAAACTGCTGATTTGCTGCAGAGGGACAAAACAAATTTGTGATTTGACAGAGAAACAGGAGGAGCTTAAATAGGGAGTTAAACAGGTGAGACACATCAGGTGAAATTAAAAAGGTGGCATGACAAATGCCTGTGCCAGGAAGGAAAAAAAAGACAGAGTGAGACATGAACCCACAAAAAAAATAAAAGCTCAGACAGAAATAACAGGAAGACAAACAGAAAACCACAAAATGAGACAATAAAAGTCCAGATTGTTACACGTCTAAAATGTGCCAGTATATAATATGATGTAACTTAATGTAACTGATTTTTTCCCCTTTAATTATCAGGAAATCTTTTAGAATACAATCTGGAGCAGAGTCATGTGAATACAGTACTACCTTTGGATTTGGAAGTTCATGTACTTTTTTTATCTCCAGTACTTTTAACTTCGGAACAAATGTAAGTTTTAACAAAAAAAAATGTTATTTCTGTAAAATTTACCTCCAACTGTTTATCATTTGTAGTAATTTGGTCATCTACAGTTAATGATATTTTATAATGGTGTGTTATGCTAACTATTGTTAAACATAGTTTTTGTTTGTTCTTTGTTCTTTTTTACACATGCAAGTTTACATTTTTTTGAAGCATAATTTGTTATTGTGTGATCTGAAAGATTTGTCATTTATAACATTTGATGGCAGATGGAAATTTCTGAAACAAACATATATATATATATATATATATATATATATATATATATATATATATATATATATATATATATATATAATTTATCCAACACCACACCTTTCTGTGTGGAGTTTTCATGTTCTCCCTGTGCCTGTGTGGCAGAATTTCCACCTGTTCCAGTTTTTCCTGATTATCATGGTCTGTCCTGAACTTTAAAAAAAAAAAATCTGGGACAGTGAATGTCCTGTATTTTGTACATGATGAGCAAAATCTGTATTTCCCACACTTGATTGGTGAGTGTGGGGCGTTGTCTGTTTCTGTGCTGAGCAGAAGGCAGAGGGGTGGAGTTAAACAAAGAGGGGTGGAGTTACATACATACTGTCGCACATACACACACACAGGAGGGAGGGAGGTGAGAGAGCAGAGAGACCACAAAGAAAACAGACTGGAAAGGTAAAAATACAATGAGTCAACAACAGGAAATGGAGTAAATTTTGGACTAATTTCAATGACATTGACTAAAGGCTAATTACAGAGTGTGAAAAACCAAAGTTTCATATAGAGCTGGCTCTACCCATAAGCTGCACAGGCACCAGAGAAACCCCCAAAACCATTTATTTATGTATCAATGTATTCATTTATTTATTCATTTCTATCACTGTAGTCTATAAATAAAGGTTTATTTAGGTCTACCCACACTCCATAGACCCTCAGACCAGATCAGTTCCAGTTAACCAAACACAATGCTCCAGCTGTGCAGCGAGATTGTAGTGTGAGTTTCGCACAATGATGACAGTGTAGATTGCAGAAGAATTACAAAATTTTATATGTAGTCTATAGTCGGATAAGCAACAGGTATGTCCCGGAGACGTGGACCGTTCTACAGAACCTCGGTTTGCTATGGCACTCACATCCAGCATCCTACAGCTCCACCTCTGGAGACATCAGAAGCAGCGTGAGAGGAAGTAGAAGCGCGGCTGCCGTGGGGGATTTACAGCTAAGATAAGAGCTAACCCGTTCTGACCTCGCCTTCACCCACTGTAGCTGGATTAGGTCCCCAGTGACCCCCGTGACCCGGGTTCAGATGATTACTGTCATTTTACACTGTTTTACACTGCTTATTACCATTTTTTTAAAGATATTTTAACCTTAAACCAAAATACCTAAATGTAAATACCTAAATTCTGTTTTAGTTTGCTATAACAAGAATGACTTTTTGTGGCAACAGTTACATACATTTTTCTCTGCATTTAACTTTAGGTGATTTATCACCATTTACTCGTACTCGTCATCTGAACCCACTTTATCCTCACTTGGGTCACTGGGGGCCTAATCTAGCTACAATGGGTGAAGGCGGGGTACACCCTGTATGAGTCTCCAGTTCATCTCAGGGTTGAATATATATAGACGAACAATCACTCTCACATTCACACCTATGGACAATTTAGATTAACCAGTTAACCTATCAGTGCATGTGTTTGGATGGTGGGAGGAAACTGGAAACTGGAAACTTGCCATACACCGCGGACCCCTTGCGGGACTATGGCAAGCCAAAGTGTTCACATAGCCACGCGTTGTCTTAATTATATCATGCGTTACAGAACGCGTGCCATTGTGCGTGTACCAGAGCGCGTCCTGTAACGCGTGATAGTGCACCAGTACGCGTGCTAGAACGCGTTCTGTAATGCGTGATATAATAAAGACAACGCATGGCTATGTGAACACTTTGGCTTGCCATAGCCATAGGCTGCCGCCCGCGCGCATAGACATTCGACTATAACGAGGCCTTTAAAAGCAAAGTTGCATCGGATGGTTGCAATCACAGACCTATAGAAATAGTGTATAGGTCTGTGGTAGCACTGGCCTCATCCCGTGTGCTGTCAGAGGCAGCTGGAGAAAAAAAGAGACTTTGATTTGATTTGATTTGAATGATTTATTTCAAACACACTCACTTCGGGTCAGCATGTGCATCACTGATAAATAAGAATAAAAACAATACACAAAACACAATTATTCCATATTTATGACCACCAGTTTATATCATTAACTAAGCATAAAAACAAATGTCTGCAAACACTTACTTGTCAAATTACATTGATTTTACAAGTAAATTAATGCTACAAAGAGTGAACATGTTTCCATAATCACAATGAGCCTCTGATTGTCTAAAAATGGCACAACGTACGCACTTGAAAAGTTCAAAAGCTGCATTTTACCCTAAATAATTAAATAGTACTATAAGAGGATTGGTGTTTTGAAGGTTATTAACATTTGATAGATGTTCCTGAGTGGTAGGTTTTTTTTAAAGTAAATTTCACTTGTATAGTGATTTTAGTTATATAGTAATTCCTATTTTCTCTGCTGTTAAACTTGAAAATGAGAGTTAGCATCAGGGATATCTCTGAAAACCAACATTTTATAAGGTAAAGCACTTCGAAATGATTTGGTTTGGTGTTGTTGGACTGTAAAATAAAATAAAAAAAAGACATTATTTTATTTAAACTCAAAGTGTCGATAAAAGTATAATTATTTCTGCTTTTTGATTTAGTGTCAGGAGTCTATCATTGCAGTCGAGGACATCAAACCCAACACAGTTCACATGGCTCTTCAGATCCCACAGTACTTCTTCTTGGCTGCTACTGATGTCATGTTTTTTGCTACATGTCTGGAATTCTCTTACTCACAGGTAAAGATAGAATAAAAATATCAGCACATGATCCACAACGTATTACCTCCAGCAAGGAGGTATTAAATTCAAGTCTGTTTGTTTGTCTGTCTGTCAGCAGGATTACACAAAAAGTTCTAAACTCATTTTGATTAAACTTTTAGGAGTGATAGATAATGCGTCGAGAAAGTACCCATTAGATTTTGAGCAATGAAGGTCAAAGGTCAAGGTCACATTAACGGTCAACATCTAAAACACATCAGTGGTAACATCTCAGGATTCAGACAAGATATTATCTCATGTCTTTTGCATTCACATCGTCTCATCTTCGGCCATCAGATGGGTCAACACCTATGGCTCCATCACGTCATGTGTGATTGAAAAATCAAGCCTTGGTGGAGGTCTTCTGTCTCTGACTGCAAAATTGACTGTAAATTGGTTTGTTTTTGTTCTGTCATCGGGCTTCTTGACCTTTACATGATGAGTCAAGTTAGAGAAGAGAATGAAAGGTTATCCACACAAGAGGCCAAAAATTAAGAAATTTTAAAAGCAATGCGTGAGGTCAGAGAAGTATAGCCTACTGCATATCCTATAGGCCTATACTAACTCAGAAAAAAAAAAAAAAAAAAGTTGTCTAATTTTCAGATAATCCTTGGCAACTCAGCCAGCAGTGGCATCAGTTTCGCTTATACAACACAACAGTGTAGGCCTGTAGAACGTCTGCTGCCAGTTAATTTGTAGCAAGAGTGCAGCATGTGAGATGACCTTTGTGAACTCAACACACTCATTAAACTGGGGCACATTTCAGTTGTTTTATTTTTCCCATGCAATCGGGAAATAAGCATTTATAAATAGAATAATTTAACAATAATAATAATAATTTTAAAAAATCTGATATTTGTGATTTAAGTGGGCCCTCCCCCAAAGGGCTGGTCCATGTGGGCCTGGGGTGACCCCCCACCCACCCGCTAATGTTCTGAATTTCTTTGTCATTTTTCTGTTGTTAAGGCCCCTAGCAACATGAAATCACTGCTGCTAGCAGGATGGTGTCTTTCTGATGCTGTTGGAAACATCATTGTTCTGATTGTGGCTAAGGTTGTAGCGTTTCCTAAACAGGTACAAAAATGTGTCTATAAAATGGAACATTAATCTAATATTCAAAGACCCAAAGGTTTATAATATGACAGTGATTTCCATGTATTGTGTGATTGGTTAATAACTGTTTCCCTTCTTTTCCAAAGTGGGCAGAGTACGTCTTCTTCGCCTCTCTCATGGTCGCAGTGTGCTTCATTTTCTCCATCATGGCATGTTTTTACACCTACAACAACCCAACAGAAATTGAGGCCCAGTTCATGAAGGACGGTGATGATTATGATGATCATGACAAAAAGAAGAAAGCATCGATTGAGATGAAGAGAAACTCAGATGCATCTCAGGACTATGGTGATAAACAAACCAAACTGTGAAGGATCTAAAAACCAATATGTGAGTGTGTGTGTTGATGATTTATATATTAATAATCAGGGCTCTAAATTAACTTTTTTCATCACCAGCCATTGTGGCTAGTAGTTCATATCGTTTCTTCAAACATATGATCAGTTTTTGGTTTTTTTTGCATTTTCACATTTAACTCCTAACTTCTTTACTTTTTATCTCCACTATCCCCATTAAATATCTGTAAACATACACTCACATTACATCTTGTTGCTTTTACATTTTCTCACCTTTCACTGTTAACACTTCTTTACTGTTCTCACCTATATTACAATACCGTTACTGTTACCTCAGACTTGACAACATCCCCTCCAGCCTTTGCCCTTTTCTCACCCCCACAGATTTAAAAAAGTAAACACATTTAACAGCACACGTCCAATTTATTTATTTACTTTTTAGTTAATCACTACATAAACTTTCTTAAACCATGGACTCACTGTCTCATTTCCTCAGCCTATTTGTGGACTCACCAACTGACCAAAGATAGCACCAAATCCCCATATGTGCCCGTTATGATCAATTCATTTGGGCTTATTAGCAATCCTGTGAAACACACAAGTATCCCTAGAGCCTGGCGCGCTTTCACGCATTACAGGGCGCGTTCTGGCATGCGCACTGGTGCATGCAATGGCACGCATTCTAGCACGCAATGGCAGTGCTAGAACGCGTGCCATTGCGCGCACAGCGCCAGCATTTGACCGTGCTATTTTTTTTTTATCCTTCCCCTGTCTTTTTTTTCGTCTTGCTTGCTTCGGCCCAGGCAGCGCCCCTATGGCAAGCCAAAGTGTTCACATAGCCACGCCTTGTGTTTATTATATCACGCGTTACAGAACGCATTCTAGCACGCGCACTGGTGCGCTTTCACGCGTTACAGGGCGTGCTCTGGCACACGCGCATTGGTGCACGCAATGGCACGTGGTGCTAGAATGGCCGATTCTGGGCGGAACCAAGCAAGACAAAAAAAAAAGAGACAGGGGAAGGATTAAAAAAAATAGGACGGTCATATGCTGCCGCCCCAAAGAGGATTGCACCCTGGTCCGTTGCCCAGCCTGCACTCGCCACCAGCCAAAGTGGCTAGTAAGTTCTTTTTTCTACCCACCAAAATGGATTTTCATCCACATTTGGTGGGTTGGCGGGTGTTAATTTAGAGCCCTGTTAATAATACAGGAAAAATGTAGTTTGTGGAAAAAGACTGGTGACTCTGATTTAGATGAAGTGAGATTTTTTTGGTTAAAAACCCATTGATTAAATGGAAAACAGTTCACTTCTTCCAAGGTCAATGCAGCAATCTCTACAAACTATGTTCTTTGTTTATTGTGTGTCCTCCAATCACATTCCAAAGCTTGTTATGTCAACAATTCACAGGTGCTGACTTCGAGCTGAGGAAAGACTGATCCTTTCTGCACACATTGTCAGATTATTCTCTTTACTGTTACTGCTTCAAATTAGACAGAAGATGAAAATGCTAAAACACTAACTTTACAGAGAAATTCACAGTGGAATGGTGACTTTTCATATCAAAATTATGATTTCTTATTCCAATTCTGTCGTTTCATCCTAAATATTTAGTAGGACTCAGTATGGACTAAAATACATTTTTGCTTACTCTGAGGAGATAAACTAACACAAAGTGGCAGCCCAATGGTTGTACACAAAGTTTAGGTTAAAACAATGAATTAGATGTATTGGTGCCAGATTGTAGAGCTGTATTATAACCTTTGGTAGAATAATCTGATAAATGACAAAAGATTGAAAGGAAAACAAATCAAGTTTATTCTGCTTTTACGTACAAATTTAGGCATATACTCATTTAGATCTGCTGATAGTGTTATGGGGAATACCTTTAAATGAGTTAGTTTGAGGGCATTTAAAGACCTTTACAATTCTTTGCATGAGATTAAGTTAAATTTAGGATTTCCTTCTTCTTTTTATTTGGTTGGTTGGCTTGCCAGAGCCAGACAAGCCTTAAATAATATAAACGTTAAAATAAACAGTAGTTTATTAAGTAACATTTTATATCAGTCCTATTTTGAGATAGAAATGGGGGTCTCTTTCGTTTCATTTTGGGGTTTTCTAAAATGGCACAAGGTTTAATGTCTGTATAGTATCATAGTGAATTGACCAGAGATTATATTGAAAATAAACTAAAATAATATGAAAGAGATATTAACAAATTAAAATAAAGGAAACAGAGAGATTTTTACACATGACATTGGTCGGTGATCAAACACCACGCATCCTGGCTTGACCTCTGACCTCTCACCACTATGGAACAGTTCAAAGGCCCCACTATCAGGGATCCTGGAGGTGGTCCAAAACAATTAGTCCGACTAAAATTTATTAATAAAAAGGTTTGATAGATTCAAATTGCAAGTTCTTTTTGAAGTTGTTTATTAACCTGATCACATGACTGACCCAACTAGTAACAAAAGGACATGGGTGGGGGGGGTAGGGGGAGGGGTCACCTCAGTACTAATAAGGACACTCACCTTAAATGACACATTCACACACCACATGCCATGAGACACACATGACATCATAACCTCACTAAGTCTATGGCACCAGTCCTAGAAGATTGACCAGTCCTACAGGAGGGGTCAAAGGTCAATTCTGACCCTAACTGCATCTGCCCCAACCCAGTATCAGGAGGTGACCACCTGGGGGGATCAGGATTTGCCCTCTCAGCAAAGTCAACGGTTGAGACACTGTGGAGCCATGAGGGGCGTCAGGAAGGAGGATGGACTGGTGACCAACAGGAGCCAAATGTTCCGGCTGTTTCTCTCTCTCTCTTTCTGTTCAACACTAGAAAGTGTTGAGACGAATATGGACTGGTGACCCACTGCAACCAGAACCCCTCCAGAGACACTGATGTGAGGCTGAAGGGGGGAAGGGTCACTGTTGGAGGGACACTGACTGTGTGGTGAACCACAAGACCAAAGCCTGAGGTCTCAGCGGAGGTCACCACTTTCCTAATGCAGGAGTTCCAAGTCATCATCATCTTTCCTTGTGAAGGGCGGGGCCTTTATATTCAATTATTAATTAAATTATTGACAAAGGACAATTGAACTGGGAAATAGTGTGGTGTAAGAGTTAAGATGATGAATTAAAATATTACAAACTTAGAACTTAGATGAAGAACCCACAAAGGGAAAGGGAAAAAAGGACTATTTTGAAATTAAATTTCCAAAGATTGTTCATTAGGGTAATGAACAATCTTTGGAAATGTTAATTAAATTTAATCTCCAATTGATACCAGGTCCAGCTTATAGAACCAGTCCAAATTGGGACATTTGTACATAATTAATCATGTTGATTTGATCAGGTGAACAAATTGAGTAGCGGGTTGGAAGTATTGACATCAACCCGATAAAATCTCACCCAGGGCATTATTCAACTTCTACATAATATGACCAGGGCTACTACCAAAGGAGCTCCTGAACAATGACAGGCTACAGAGTGGGTGACTTACCCAAACAGATTGGCATTGGATTTCCTATTGGCTGAATAAACAGATGCCTGATATGAAAAGATGGTTGATTCCACTTTTCTTCAAAACTTTAGGTGGGTGTTGATTTATACTTCATATTTACACTTTATTCCCAGAATCAGATGCTTCGTTGTAACATAAAATTACTGTTGTTAGAGACAACAGTCTAAATGCAACAATAAAACAACATCAATTAATCCAGGCCAACCATAATCTAAAACCAACCTTAGGACAACAGTCCCTGAATCCTTCATTTTCTACAATGGTGAGTGGCTGACAGTCTTTGATGATCATGTTGATCACACCCTCATCCAATGCTTACTTGTTAGGAACTGCACAGTCTTTTGTGTGTAATAAAGTATTTTTGAAAATTAAAACTTTTTGAGAATTTCATCATACCTGGGGTACTCATAGCAGAAGTTTATGCCAACTCTTCATTGCCATGCCGAGCTCTATAATGCCTCAGTACTGATGATGTGCTTTTATTGATGTACGACAATTCTGTTGAGAAGAGCCAACCCTTCACCTACAATGAAATGAAAAGTTAATTAATCTGAAAACAAATCAAAACTCTTGATAGAAAAGAGTAGAAACATTAAATATAAAACTATATAACACACACAGACACACATATACATATATATATATATATACACACATATATATATATATATACATACACATATATATATATACATATATACATACACATATATATATACACATATATATATACATATATACATATATACATACACATATATATATATACATATATATATACACATATATAATCTTAGTGCACAGATTAGAATATGATATAGGTATTAGAGGAGCAGCCCTCTGCTGGTTTAAATCATATTTATCTAATCGCTACCAATTTGTTCACATCAACAAACAATCATCGCAGTCCTCCAGAGTTAATTATGGCGTTCCTCAAGGGTCAGTCCTTGGGCCTATTTTGTTTACACTATATATGCTCCCTTTAGGTAACATCATTACAAATCATGGCATTAATTTTCATTGTTACGCGGATGACACACAGCTATATTTATCGATTAAACCTGATCAGACCAGGCAAATAGATAAACTAAGTACTTGTGTACAAGACATAAAAATTTGGATGAGTGCCAATTATCTTTTACTAAACCCTGATATATATATATACATATATATACATATATATACATATATATATATATATATACATATATATATATATATATATATATATATACATATACATATACATATACATATACATATACATATACATATACATATACATATATATATACATATACATATACATATATATATATATATATATATATATATACATATATATATACATATATATATATATATATATATATATATATATATATATATATATATATATATATATATATATATATATATATATATATATATATATATATATATATATATAAATAAAATTCAACATTTTTTTATATATATATATTTTTACATTAAATTATACATTATACATTTATATAAGATAGCAATTAAACCCAGTATGTTTAAAGGTAACAACTTCATTGTATTCATCTGCTGTTTAATGTACATACAAATAGCTTACTAAAGTATAAGCAAGCTTTATGTAAAGCCAAAATGAGATATTTCTCATACATAAAAGAAGAAAACAAGAATAACTCTAGATTCCTGTTCAGTACTGTAGGCAGACTGACAAACAGCCAGAGCTCCGTGGAACCAGTTATCGTGTCCATGCTCGATTGCAATGAATTCCTGCAGTTCTTTAACAATAAAATATCAACTATTAGAGATAAAATAGATAAACTACTTCCAATTATTAGATCAGAAAAAGCACTGGTCCCCAACCTAGGTCTTTTTATAAACCCCTCTGTAACACTAAATTATTTCGCCACTGTAGACCAAACTGATATAAACTCTATTGTCATGTCTTCCAAATCAGCCACCTACTTCTTAGATTCAATTTAAAAAAAAAGTTAAATACATTCTTCTCCTAATTATTA
The DNA here is from genome assembly GCA_020466265.1 of Siphamia tubifer. NCBI lineage: Eukaryota > Metazoa > Chordata > Actinopteri > Kurtiformes > Apogonidae > Siphamia > Siphamia tubifer. The sequence continues at coordinate 10,179,290 of CM035802.1, read as the reverse complement.
ACACTGTACTCACTGGATATGTGCCACAGTCTTTTAAATATATATCCAATTTGACCTTCCTCTCAAAAGTTCTAGAAAGAGTAATAGTTAAACAGCTGTTTCAACACCTGCAAAACAACAGTTTATTTGAACATTTCCACTCTGGCTTTTCGAGCTCATCACAGACTGAAACCGCATTAGTCAAAGTCACTAATGACACATTAGCCACTGATGATGGATTAGTATGGATCCTGGTTCTGTTAGACCTTAGTGCAGCCATTGACACAATTGACCACAGTATCTTAGTGCAGAGATTAGAATGTGACATAGGTATTAGAGGAGCAGTCCTCTGCTGGTTGAAATCATATTTATCCAATCGGTAAAAGTTTGTCAACGTTAATCAACAATCATTGTCATTCTCCAGTGTTACTTATGGTGTGCCTCAAGGGTCAGTCTTTTGCTTACACTGTACATGTTCCCTTTAGGTAACATCATTAGAAATGATGGCATTAACTTTCAGTGTTACGCGAGTGTGAGAGAGAGAAAGAGAAGAAAGAACTCAGTGTCTGTACTTTCCTCAGCATTCTAACTCCTAGGGCAGCCTAGACTGAACTGTGACTCATACATCATGTATCCATGATGTATGAGTCACATAATTTTTAACTAACCTGACCATAGGCTTTCTCAAACAGGAATGTTAAAGATGATCTGGTTCTCTACCAGCCCAATAGAACTATTTGTTCTCAGAATGCAGGTCTATTGAAAGTTCCCAGGGTTTGTAAAAATAAAGTAGATGCTAGAGCCTTTAGTTACCATGGTTGCTGTCTTATGGAATCAGCTTCCATTTAATATTCAAGAGACAGACACAGTCTCTACATTTAAAATTAGGTTGAAAACATTCCTGTTTGAGAAACACTATGGTCAGGTTAGTTAAAAACAGAGTGAAGTCAGAGTTCAGTCTAAGCTGCCCTAGGAGCTAGAATGCTGGGGGAAGTACAGACAATGAGTTCTTTCTCTCTCTCTTGTGTCTGTATTTGTAATTGCTTCAACCTATCTTACATACTAAGTCTGTTCATGGCTAGTCAAAAAATTTTCATAACATTCAAAACACTAATCCTCTAAAAGTACTATTTAATTATTTGTGGTGAAATGCAGCTTTTGATCTTTTCAAGTGAATACATTGTGCCATTTTTAGGCAATCAGAGGTAGGGGATTAACGAATTCAGTTTTTTTCAAGATGACTTATCCGTCAAAAAAGTCAAAGTCGAGTCAACTGGTTGTGATGACATTATCACATTGTCAGTGGAGAAACAACACTAGGGCTCCAGACTGCGACCTAATAGGTTGCATATGCAACCTAATTTATTAAGGTGTGAATTAAAATTTAATGAGATCGCGCCAGTGCTACTTGCTACGTTACTATAAAGTCTTACGTTCTGTCTCATTCAGGCAAGTCCTATTTCTGCTCCCTGTCTTCCGACCTGTCTGTCTGCACCTGTTACAGTCTGCGCATGTTACGTACACAGTAGTGCACGTGCATGTACATGCAGCGCACTCCAAAAAATAAACAAAGCACATTCCATATGAAAACTCTGCCTCTAACACCTGAACAGAGTGGGGCCAAGTCCTTTTTACAGCAGCTTAAAAATGCCCACAGCTTAGTCATTTGACTAAACTACCTCTAAGGCCCAGAGGAGAGCCAAATGGTGATGTGACTTAAAATTAACAAGTCAAAAGCCAAGAGGCAGCTAGCTGAGTACTCTATTGGCTTCATGTACTATGCTAATATGGCCATTACCTGAAACCGGCCAGAGTGTGTGGGGGAGGTTACTAAGAACGGCCTTTTACACAACTTTTCTATACACTAATAACCGGCAGAGTATAATTGTGCACAACCTAAAAAATATCTAGAAATAATGACATTTTCAGGAACTTTGCCTTTATGTAGTTCGGCCATGGGTAAATTTTTCTAAAAGGCTGTTGTCAATAGATAATTGAGTAAGGACAACTTAGCTGGAAATATTATTGCTATAAAAGACACACACACACACACAATTTTTTGTTATAGTAATTTACTGACAATTTTACTGTCTGACACTTTGATTTATTAAGTATTTCAGTTTGTTTTATTTTATTTTGGCCTGACAGAGAGTTAATAAACCTGAAATTTTGCAGATTTTCAGTTATTTTCAGTTTAATTCTGACAATTGTTATATTTAAACGGGCAACCACCCCAAGTTATTTTGTAGCACAAAATAGCATATATTTTAGTTCAATTTATTTACAATATAGAAAAAAAACAGTGAGTAACTCATGTGGATTACACACGGAAGCCGAAGCTATCCGCGTGTGTATTTACACGCATGCGGCTACAAAGACCCCTTGAAAGATGACTTTTACTGTTGGTGACAGACCTATGCTAATTAACCATGGGAAAATAACAATAAATTACCTTATTTTTAAGATTAGGTTGGTGACAAAAGTTATGCTAATGTTGTTTTAAGATTATGCACATATTTGTTATTGTAATGATTTCATGGTCATTTATTTCTCTGTATCTGAATATGTACCGATTTGATGGAATGGTCCAAATAAAAGAACATACAGAGCATACAAAACCTCACTGAAGAAAAAGTTTCATAATGAGTGGATGGTGATCCACAGAAAAAGACAGAAAAAATCTGCACCATGCACATGTGCTTGATGGGAAAGTGAGTGCCTACTGTTATGGAGGGGATTCTTTTCTCCAAAATAATCAAATTAATCCTGTAACTCTCATACACATAACCTTAATAACACTATATGCAATGAAAAATATGGTGCTACCTAATTTTTTTGGTGCTACTAAATGAAAAGATAGATGGCACCAATGCTACCTGTGAAAAAGTTAGTCTGGAGCCCTGAACAACACAGACACACGTCTGTCCAGCAATGAGCAGCTTGTATTAAGGTTCACTACAACATAACAATGTAGATCAACATTTTAACCCGAATAAAACAAAGATGGAGTTGACTGTCTGAGAAATAAAAAAAAACATTTTACAGTAAATTGTCATGAATGAAATGCAGTAGATGAGTCCAATGTGATAAAAAAAGAAAGCACAAACCTTACTGTATCTGATCAGGCTGTATAACAAACACCCCCTGAAAACACAAACAGATTCATAGATTGTGAATTCATGGTTTAAGTTCATGAAAAGTATCTACAGTCAATTTTGTTTTTTCATCATCAAACTTACAAAATTTCCATCCAAGTTGGTGGCTTGTAGAATCCATCTGGAGACCTTTAGGTTAAATATATGATTTAGCACAGTTTCCACTGGCAGTTAAAATGAAGAACAGCTTCATTGTAACTGTACCTGTTGGCTGCACAGCGCCCAGAACAATGGAAGTGGAATGTACAGAAACAGGACCTTCAATGCCATTTTGATTTGGGCAATGAAGAGTTTCTACATTGGAAATGTATAATCAGTGAAAATATTAATCAGTCACAAAATTGCCAGAACTTGCAAGAAAAGTCAGAAATAAATCTGACTTCAGATCAATTTATTGCAATTCAGCCAAATTACATAAAAGAACTGCAGAACGTAGAAGCACTGTCTGTCTGATAACTCAAAAAGTTATGGACGGATCTTTATGAAATTTACAGGGAAGGTTGGTAATGGGGAGATCTGAAAACGATTAGATTTTGGTGGTGATCTGGGGGGGGGGGGGTTCAGGATGTGTTGTTAGTGTCACAAGGAACAAATTATAACATTTTGGTGGTGATCCGGAAGAGATCCTGGATCACTTTGAAATGTATTCTCCATTTACCTCAATGTAAAATTTCAAAGTGATCCAAAATCTCTTCCGGACCACCACCACAATGTAATCAGAATAACTAACAGAGACAGACAGACAAACAAACTCCTTGGTAGACCTCTCTTCATTCGAAGGGGGGAGGTCTGCCTTAGCGGAGGTCTGTGCTCTCAGTGCTTTTCTAGTTATAATTTAATGGGGGTGTTTTGCACTAAATCAAAGACAAAAGTTTGTAGTTATTGTTTACATGCTATTCTATTATATTACCGATGGACTGGAAATCAAATCAGGCTAAAATGTGGCCCTTGAAAGAAAAAATAGTTTGAGACCTCTGGTTAGATAATTGGACTTCAGTATAACTGATGACACTAGCTGGGTTTCCATTACATTCCATTTCCATTATTGCATAAAATATAAATTTTTGCAACAGAAAATTGGAAATGTTAACAAATATCACAAAAATGGTCAAAGAATGCAAAATAGTTGTCAGTCTTATAGACATAGTGTCAAGGAGGGGGTGGAGTGAAGCAGGACTCAAATGCACAGTGCTGAAGGGAGAACAGATTTAATAACAAAAACGCAACATAAAGACAAGACAGAGAAAAAACCAAACCAAAACCTGGGAACAAACGGCCAGAGTCCGTGGTGATGATGAATGTCCGGGTTATGGTGACTGAGGAGATGGAAAGGCTGTCCGGGTTATGGAGGTGACAATACTGAATGGTCCCACACTGGCAACTGCAAGCCTTACTGCTTTTATAGCCACAGATGAGGAACGGCTTGCAGCTGCGCAGTGCGGGACCAGGTGAGTGTGGAGATGACTGGGGGAAAGGTCACCGGAGCGGAGGTCATGACACATAGTTTGAGATATTTCCATATCAAGTGTACTGGAAATGCATATAGTGTATCCACAATTGTTTTGTTCAGGCTCAATGTCCCCATAGTGGTGGAAAAACGTTTTTGAACATCTAATGCATTTGTGATATATTGTATTTCTTATGTATCTATTAATAGATCTATTGGTCATTTTGTCATTTGAGGTAAACATTAAAATAACCTGCTAAATATGTTTTATTAATTGAATATCCATGAGGGTGAAGTATTTTACGGTACACAGGAAGCAAGAGAGAAAGTCAAGTTGGGAGAGTGGAAGTTCCGGAAACATACAAACAAAAAAAGTCGGGTCTGGGACACGTTCACTGACATTTTAAAGATGATGAGCAGCTCCCAGTGTTTTCTCTGTGGGAACCAGGTTCTAATGTCTCTTTGGGTGTTACAGGTTGTCCACCCCTGGTTTAGATGCTGCACACAAGCAATGACACCAGATTTTAACATAGAAATAGATGCAAGTATGTGAGTAAGGTCATGTGATTTTCATAAAGACCATCGGGCCATTCCTTTCAAATATATTTCTTGCAGTCTGAGTTGCGGGTGGGTTAGTTAAAAAAGTGGATGGTTGCGGGTTGTCGACCTGCGCATATATATATATATATATATATATATATATATATATATATATATATATACACACATATGTATGTGTATATGTATATTAGGAGTGTGACGAGATCTCGCGAGATGTAATTTGGCGAGATTTCTCGTCACATTAAAATTCTGTCTTGTGAGATTTGTTATCCAGCAAGCACCCAGAATGGACGTCGGAAAATACTGCTAATATCTCTGACTTCCATGTGCATTAGAGTCCTGTGTTTTCAAAATGAATCGGGTGGGTTGCGCACGTCGCAGCTGACCCCTGGCACCTGTTATATGTGGACCGGTACCTGCCCTGATGATGGGGTTGATTCGCCGCAGGAGAAGGTACAGTGAGTCCAGGTGGAGGGTTCTGTAAAGCCAGGAGCTGGTTGCGGTGTGCTGCCATGAAGGAAATGCACCTTTAACTTTTATAATATTTTCTTTTAGTTTTAATTTGTAGAGGAAGAAGTTCATTAAAAGTTCATTAAAAGGAAGAAGTTCATTAAAAGTTCATTAAAAGGAAGAAGTTCATTAAAAGTTATAAAATCCACGTTCAACTCTGTTAAAAGTCTGTTGTCCATTCATATCATTTGTTAGTTAGTCTTCTTAAAATTTTGTCTCGTCTCGATCTTGTGAACCCAGTTTTGTGTCTCGTCTCATGAGCTGAGTTTCTCATCACCCCCCCCCAAAAAATAAACAAATATATAGGTTTTTTTTTTCTCCTTTCGTGTATTATAAATTTTTTTCAGTGCAATTACCCAGGGTTCTGTGCAATATTTATCGAATTTTTACACTGTTCATTCTGTTTACACTTTTTACATTTTAACAATTTATTCTTTATTGAACTTCCATTATTTACACTAAATATACAAATTATATGTACATTTCTTTAACCTTCTATGAGACTTATTAAAGAAATGAATAAGACCTTTGAATAACCTTTGATTATAAGTGTATTAAGGCGTAAAATACATTTCTGATGTTCACTTTACAAAACGGAACTTTATTTTGGGGTACCGTCATTTACAGGGGTGTATCTAGCCATTTTAGGGCCCTAGAAAAATGTAGACATGGGGCCCTCATTCTGTAAACACACATCAAGTAATATATGAGAGAGAGACAGAGAGAGAGACAGACAGACAGAGAGAGAGACTAACTTTACATCAGTAACAAATTAAAATAGTTTTTTTCTGTAACTGGGCTGGTCAGATTGGAGGGGTCCCAGATTTGACGGGCCCAAGGCAGTTGTCTCTGGGTTTTCCTATTTGAAAGTCCGGCCCTGGTCATTTATAAATGGTTAATTTTAGAATAATTCCAAAATCATGACAAATACATAAAAATATTCACATTAGTTATGGATTCTTAAAAGTTGATGAACATAAGGTTGAACGGATGACGACAAAGGAAATGTAGTTCAACCTCCACAAACATCAGAAACAGTTGAGTTAGTTAAATTCTTGTTACTGTCCCACACGACTAAACCCCAGGTGGTCCAGAGGCAACAATCAAGTGTCATTTTCATTTTATTTTTTAAAATTTTTACTTTACTGTTTGAAAAGGATTTGTCGATTTTTTCATATAAAATGACTAAAATAGAAAAAAAAAACATTTTAGACTATTTAGTAATTTTTTTATTGGTGATTTATGTGTGTTTTATAATTTAAAAATGGACTTACCGTGACACTACTTATGGATGTGTCCCAACATGTGTTCTTGTCTCCTCTCCTTCTTTGTTGCAGCACATGACATAAGTATTTTAAACAATACTAATTTATGGTACAATATGTTTGGTTACAGGCTTGCATTATTTTTTAAAACCAGCGGTGTCAAACATGCGGCCTGCGGGACAAATCCGGCCCCCGAAAGAGTCCAGTCTGGCCCCTGGAATAAATTTGTGAAATACAGATTTTATTTCAGGTTCCACATATATATCAAACTGGGTCAGTCTGGGTCTATTATAATAACCTAAATAAATATTGATAACTCCACATTTTGCCCTTTGTGAAATATTTTCATGTCACTTTACTGTATTTACAATAAAATAAACAATTATTTAACAAAAACACAAATAACCTGAAGAAATATGAACATTTTGAAATGTCTTAAGTGCAAGTTTAACAATGTTCTGTCTGTTATTAAATGTTTGTAGATCCACTAATAAATAATCTGTACTTTGTAAATGATAAACTGAGACATGAACTTGTTAAAATTGCATTTATTTTTCTGCAGAAGTATCAGTTTATTCACATTAACATTGTTTTAGAAGACAGTTGGTAGATGTGAATATTTTCATCACATAATTTAACTTGTTTTTGCTCTAAAACATAGAGGGAAATTTGGAGTTGATATTTACTTGTTACGTTATTATTTTAGTGGTTACGGCCCAATTCACATTAAATTTGGTTTGGCACCTCTGGTTAAAGCTGTTTTTTAATTGTTATTTATAAATGACAGGGTTAAGTGCTGCACAACTTCTATGTTTATTCAAATCAAATCAAATCATTTTATTTTTGTAAAGCCCTAATATCGCAGCCACCGCTCCCCCAAAGGGCTGTAAATTGAAAGTCCATTTTAACGTAACATTTTTAAAAAAATGACAAATAAATCCTATCCAGAAACCAAACAACGACATTTTGTTGCCAGAATCTCACTGTTATGCGTTTTTGTCCAATGACGAACAAAAGTCTAAAGTCTGTCTGAAGTCTAAGAATCATTAATTCAGTGAAATCTGTCCAGTACTCCTTCTCCAAGCCTACATGCTCCCTTCTGCACGTGCTCAGTTCAGTTCAGGTCAAAACTGGATGTTTTAGTAGAAAAACATTCAGGACAAAACATGTTGAAACTGTCAATTTAGTTAATTTTTTTTCATCTTATAAACAAAAATATCATTGCGTCCGTTTGTCTGATCTTATGAAACTAAAAATATTTGATGGTAATATTGGAAAAACTAATATTTCTTTCTTCCACTTGACTCAGACCAGGTGGTTGTTGGTCATCTGAGGGAACAGACAGTGGTTTTAGTGTTGGAGCTGCTTCCCCAGGGCAGGATAAGTCTGGTGCCATGACACTTTCAACAACATCACACAGTTCATTAAATGTTGTTAAATTCCACATTCTCTCCCAGAAACCCATTCTAACATGTCACCTGACCTGGAACTGTACACAGTCATTTATAATGGGATTGTTCAGTTTATTTCACCTTCCTTAAATAGCGTTATTAAAAGTAACACGGATTAATCCATCGTGATTAATCTGATTAAAAATGTCATGACGATACATACGTTTTGGAGTTTATCATATTTTTTTGGTGTTTTTTTTCTGTATTTTAGAAGAGTGAATATGCTTTGGATTTTTCATCACCGTTTTTTTTTTGTTAATTTTTGTGGATTTTAACAGGTTTTGTGTAATTTTTATTTTTCGTAAACCTTTTTTGCCCCCCTTGTTTCTATGGTGTAAGTTAGCTGTCAATAGATTCATGTCCACATATTGGATACTTGTGCGTATTTGTTAAAAATGACAAGTGCGACCTACAAGCTAGCCTACGACTTCCCACAAGCAGTGCGACGTTAACGGCGTTACTAACACAACCACATTTCGAGTAACGGAGTAATTACTTAAATACTTTATCCATAAGTGTATCATTGTTACAGTTACTCAGGAAATAATGTGACGCGTTACAATTTGATGAATTGGGGAGGAAGTGTTGCCCCGGGTACAGACAACAACCGGGAGTTTTGGCAACATGTCAGTGCTGCATATGTCTGCACCAAGCTCACTGCGTTCATGACAACATAATCAATAATGATTTTCTAAGGAGTTGGATGGGCGGAGTCGACACTGTCTGGTTCCCGCACATACACACACAGATGACGGCAGCACAAAGGTCACATTTCAGCTCTGTTAATAATAGCAAATGCACTATTAATATGTGCTTTTCTCTTTTGCTAATTTCTTTTCTAAGCAAGTTTCTGTGGCTTAATATAAAGGGTGTAAACACTTCAAATGATTGTAACTTAAGTTGTTGTGCATGAGAACTCAGTCAATACATGTATAATAGAAACAGAATATACAGACATCATCCTTTTTGTAGCTGAAATAAATAAAAATAATACAAAAAAAAATCATCAGGAATAAGGCAAATAAAAAAATGATACATACAAATTCAAAAAAAGAAAATAAAAAAAGAATTGCAGGACCTGCGATGTTGAGACTATTGCACACATGTACATTGCGACGTCGATGCTCAAACAATATATTATGCAGCTGTAATAGGTGTAAATAACTGAAATATTTGTAGAAAACTGGAATGGAAACCCAGCTGCTGATCATTAATACACTTTTACCTTCAGTCACTCTTTCTGAAGCGGAAAGCAGTGGCCGTTTCGTCGGAGTTGAATGAAACCGTTCAATGCATGTTCATGATTATCGTACAGCTGTTACAGTCTAAACAAATGCCATCTATCCGCATCAAATATCATTCAATGTTTGTTGAGGTTCAGCTCAGGTCCTTATACCCTGTGTTCGTAAGAAGGTGGTGGTTGATTGCATCATTTCGAGTCCCTGCTTAATATCCTCATCTTTTGGAGTTCCGAAAAACACACTTTATGCATAATACTCAACCCTACAAAGCTTTCTTAGAACAAAAATTATATGTACAATGCTTTGAAGCGATATCGGCACTCATTACTTCTGACCAGCAGTGAACATTTCCTCAAAAATATCGACTTTTGTATCAGTACACTCAGTCTAATCTTATATACAATAAAGCAGCTTATCTATACAACAAAAACACAAGTACATCCACATCACTAGTCGACATTTCCCTGATATTTTTTTTCGTTGCTTCCGTAACAGCAGTAAAGGCATGGGCATTTACAGTGTTTGTAGACGAGTGTTTGTTCAAGCGCACGTGTGAACGCGTACCTGAACATGCGCACATTCACAACCGGGAAAAGTTTGCAGTAGCAACAAAAATATTAGAATTAAATGGCAAAATGTCATCATAAATAGCTGTTCAAGTAAGTCGGACTCATTCAACAAGGTGCTCCGTTAGCTAGTGATGGGCATGCGCGATACAGGAAGTAGCAGAGCCAGCTGTTCACCGTACAGGAAGTTGGAGTGCAGATGACTCTTATTCCTTCTGTCCATTAAAAATGCAAAGTGTTCCTCGAGTGGTCAGGATGATCGGTCACCCCAGGGTGTCTTTATCGGTGTGTGGATCCGTATCAACTCAGTGGTTCATGGCCAATGGTGATTCCACTCGGTGTCCTCGTGTGTCACTTCCTGCGAAACAGAGACATGACATTATATAGTTTCATAATCTTTATTTTAACTCAGACTTATGAAGGAAGCAGCCTCACTTGCAATATAAAATAGGAAAGACATCATTGGGGTGGTGCTGTGGTTAGCACTCATGCCTCACAGCAAGAAGGATCGTAGTTCGAATCCCATACCAGACCTTTCTGTGTGGAGTTTGCATGTTCTCCTCATGTCTGCATGGGTTTTCTCCAGGTACTCCAGTTTCCTCCCACCATCCAAACACATGCACTGATAGGTTAACTGGTTAATCTAAATTGTACTATATATGTTCAGCCCTGAGATGAACTGGAGACTGCTGCACGTCTGCGACACTAGAGCCCTAGGTTTTAGTCCAAAGGAATATTGGTCTCAGATCTAAAAGATCTAATTCAAAACACTGTCTGCACATAATGATCCATTCACTTTACAGGGTCTTTATGGTGGAGTCTCTATAATTCAGCAAATCTGTGTCTGTAGTGTGTCCTGTTTGTCTGCGGAACACCTAACACCTGCACAACTCCACCAAATGATCCAAAATTTGGACTTTCCAGTTCTATGGTGGATTGCAATGCAAAGTTTCACGTTTTACAACAAACAATGAAGATATTAAACTAATTACATTGCTCTAACATTGCTGCCTCATCCCCTGATTTGGCTACAGCTGTGCTTGGATTTTTTCCCCCAAAGTGACTGCCATTCTCGCTCACACACAGAAAGCGAGCGAGACGGAGATCAATATTTCGCTACCAAACACATACAGGTGTTTAAATACACCCTCTCTCCACTGTGCGGTTACAGTTCACAGGAAGTGTCAGACACAGGTGTTAAATACATTTACATGTAAAGGCTGCAATACGACTGATTTGATGAAGCACTTAGTGACACAGTGTTTACTAAAGCCTCTTTGAAGAGCCAAGTAGCCTAGTACTGTGCTAATAGCACTAGGCTAGCACTGTGCTAATGGCACATTTGAAATGGACAGACCCAGTAGGTAAATTTTTAGACCAGCTACTGTGCAGATACTGGGCCATGACTATGTATGTGAATTCCTCAACTGGTGACATGTGATGTGATGCTAGCTTGATGAGAACGAGGACTTCTGTATTTATTTCCATTTATGGTTTTGATTTTTTTATGTATGTATATGTATCAGATATACTTAATAAATGTAGTGTTTTTTCTTTTTGAGGAAGGGTTTTTTATTAGAAAAGTTGATACAGTCTGAAGGGCTGGGATTTTATAAGTGTTAACTCCCACCTACTCTATTCAAACATTCTTGTCTTGTATTCTTCTGTCTTTTCCATTAAATTTTTTTTTTCAAATAAATCAAATGTCTGATGCTGCTGTGGACTTTTAGCGCAGTTTTTAAATAAAGTATTAAATAAACCATCAAGCAAGATTTAACATCATTTAGATTTATTTTTATGGACTGTGTTTTAGAGTATGGGTGAGTGTCTGCAGATTATTTTTTCCTCCTGATAAATATTTTAGTTGTAATCATCATCACTTGGTATGAATGAACAAAAACATTTCACATCTTCACACAGTCTTATGAACTTTTATTGCTGACATGGGGTTGAAACAGTGTCTGTTGAGGTTCGTCCACCAGATGTCACTGGTATATAGTCCATATATGAAGCTTCAACTCTTTTTCCAAATCAATCAGGCAAAGGCCTCAAAACCTTCACAAACTTCATCAGCCTAGCTTTAATATTTGCCATATTTCCCATAGCACATAAAGGCATAATTAGAACAGATTTAACCTTAATGTCATAAAGGTGTTGAACTGAGAATGCTGAGACATTGCATTTATGTTACTGCACCACTTTTATTTATTGTGGTTTGTGTCAAGGCACTGTTTTATTTATCTTCCTTGGAGTTGCACTTAAAATTCCATAATATAACGAGAATAAAGTTAATCCCTCTATGTATAGAAGTTAATAAAAACAAAATGAAGACACCATGGGATTCTTACAAAAGAGTTTAAACAACTTCCCTTCCAAAAAAACCCCCTAAACCATCAACTTCTGCCCTAGAACAAGCTGCAACCTGCCTCTAATCAGTCACTGCAATGAGTTCCTTTTATCTTTTCACTCATGCCTACATGGCCTGTACCACCTGAACAAGTATGGGAGGGGGGCAATGTGCAAAATATTAAATGATCCTAAATACATAACCTAAAAAACAGCAATGTAATCTGACTCTGATCTTGGCTGAGACACACTAAATATGTGACCCATTTAATTAGAAATATCCATATTCTAACAGATGTCAAAGGCTGTCTTTTCTTCCCCTTCTACCCCTGAGTCTTAACACTGTCAGAATCTAATCACAAACCTGAAGTCACTCTGTCTGAACTCATGAAACGAAGAGTAAACCCACTATGTTTATAATAACCCATAACCATCAAAAGCTATCAAATAATTAGAGTATAGGTTATAATGTTGGGTGAACTCCACTCATTGTAACTCAACTGTCAGAAGAATACATTTATTGGTCACGCCAATCCACATGTACACACTAATATTTATAACTATCTGAAGGTGTCTCTATAGATTCAGTCGGCCGTTTGCCAGAGGAAAAGCCTCTTCTAAGAACTGTTGACCCCGCTCTTATTTTGAAGGTGTGGAGCAAATTTACAAACTGCATCCCTATCAATGGGATTTTACCCCTTTATTCTTATGCATACTTTGTTTTCATACTACCTTATTAATGTATTGAGATGAAACAGGATGTTGTGAACTTACGACATATCGCGTCATAATGTCTGGAATTTATGAGAATTACAGACTTTTGTTTATCCCGCCTGAATGCACCACACAATAACACAGAGGTACATGGGCAATTGTGAATTACCAGTGGTCCATAGGTAAACAAACAGGGCATAAGGCTACGTCTATCTGGAGACGATTGGAAGAGAAGATGCAAAACTGGTGTCCCCTCTTAACCTTTTTAACTGCATTTACACCAGCGTCGTCATTCAGAAATCTTCGTGCACATGGGGGCGCAAGAGTGTGCGGAATTGGATTGGATATGCATGCCAGAATCTAGATGGTGCTGTGATAAAATGCTGCCTTGTACATGTGGAAGAGCAATATTGTTGCGTTTTCGACCATGAGATGGAAATGCAACAGTGGATAGTTTTTAAGATTTCCACTCTGGAATGTGTCTTCAGATGTTTGCATTTTCAAGCCGTAAAAACTCAATTCTCGTATAAACGAAAGGCACTTCCGAGAATCGTCTTTGTGTAAAAGGTCCCTTAAACTAGAAAAGCACTCCGAGAGTGCAGACTCTGCCACGGCAGATCAGCCCCCACCAACCACACTAACTCAATGAAACTCACAGGTGTACTCCCCCCACCCCCCACATACCTCCACTGATCAACGGCAAAATTTTATCTTGTGTTCCTTGTCCTAGTATCAACATTTCCTGAAAATTTCAGCTAAGTCTCTCCATAACTTTTTGACTTATGCTGTACAAGCAGATAAAGGCTGGCAAAAACATACCTGTCATTCCTTGGCAGAATAAATGTGCATTTCTTCGATTAACTTCTTTAGAGTTAACCTCTTAAGACCCAGGGAAGTACAAATTTTGCCTTTTTTACATTAAATAAGTTGCTTGTTTTAGAAACCGTACAATGCAACAATTTCTGTAGATGCATTTTTCAAATTTTTATGGAATGTCTTTTGCAGTGGACAACATTTTTACCTCCGCCAGGAAGGTATTAAATTTGGGTCCGTTTGTTTGCCTGAAAAAAGTTCTGAATGGATTTTGATTAAACTTTAGGAAATGATAAATAATGGGTCAAGGAACAACCCATTACATTTTGAGCAATGAAGGTCAAAGGTCACACTAAAGGTCAACAACTAAAACACATCAGTGGTAATATCTCAGGATTCAGAAAAGACAGAATCGTCTCACTTTCAGACATCAGATGGGTCAACACCTACGGCTCCATCACGTCACGTTTTGACGCCATATAAAGCCTTGGCGGAGGTCTGCTGTCTCTGACTGCCTTGTTTGTTTTGTTTTGTTCAATAAAGCTGTGAAAGTCTTGTCCCTGAAAAAAGACTCGGGGTCTCAGGAGGTTAATGTTTGAGTGACTCCTACTGACCTCTTACAGTGGGGTCCATATGTGTCCAACATGATGGTACTGGCCTGTTCCAGGTTCCACTGAGAGCGCTGCAAAAAATCTTCACACTCTGCCCTGGACCTCAGGCCCAAACGAAACAATTGCTCCACCTACGATAAAAACAGGCGCCCTAGTTTAGTCACAAAGGCAGACAAGTTCAGAAGTGCTTATTTTATTTTGGGGTTGGCATTATCTTCTGAATTTTTTTTAACAATTACTTTCCAATTTTAGACCTTTACTACTCTACTCTACATTTACACCTTTCCGTTCATGACTTACAGTTCACTAACGGGAGACAAGAGGTGAAAAGTAGGCCTCAAAAGTTAATTCTGTGTTATGTACAATGCCATAGTCACTACTATGAAGACAACATAAAGTACCTTCAGATGGTTTACGGCCTGAGGAATGCTCCAGCTGTGGCTCTGCAGAGCTGCCCGACACTCCTCCAGTGTGACACCATGCACCTCACCCTGGACCTGTCATTCATGAATTAAATGTATATGTTAACTGATGTCTGAAAACAAAAACTGGACCTACACAACTACAAAAAAAAAAATAAGAGCATAAGGAGATAAAAAAAACCCATATCACATCATTTCAAAACTGAATTATTTTATTCATTTATTTATGGTTTTGTCAATACAATATGAATCCTTAATGAAAAGACTCCCCAAGTTACATTTACTGTAAAACTTGCTCAGTCACGTCCACATAGAGGGGAGTTTTTGTCTCCTGGACAAGTGTAGAAGATCACAAAATATCCTCATGGTTGACCTTCAAATGATACTTCTAGATATTATTTACGCTATTATTTATTTATTCCAATTAAACAAATTTGGAATTAAAGCTAATATTTTCATGTTTACATGGACATGTTAATTCTGAATAAAGGCTTCCATGGGAAACAGGTGTATTCTGCTCTAGTTAATTGGTCTTTCAGAGCTGGAGGCACAGAGGGTTCTGACTGGACAGAACAGCCACTTAACATCTGAATGTCTACTGGAAGAAAACAGTCATGTCCACTTCCTGTTTTGCTTTCACTATCAACATGTTAGACCAGATACTACATGTGATTTTTGTGTTTATTTTTGTCACAATTACAAAGCAGCAGCTCAACCAAATCAACCGTAGGAATCAACAAACGAATGCCGACATGTGCAGAACGACAGTAATAATGTTAAAGTGGAATTAACTGTTTACATGTTAGAGGATTTAACAAATTCGGCATTAAGATTGGAATAAACCAGTGAAACCAGAGTTAAGTTTAATTTGGAATTATCCTTTTCAACTGGAATTAGGTGTTTACATCATCTGAAAGGAGAATAAACCTTTATTCTGAATTGAACAGGAATAAAAATCCATGTAAGCATGGCAACCATGATGGAAATTAAGTCAGGCAGGCAAATGCAGCAAGCTTATGTTTCTATTTCCTCTTCTTCACCTGTGAGATGCTCTGCTCCTGCTGCATGGTGGGAACTTTGGCACTTCGGCCGTTATTGTTGTTGTAGGAGGAGTTAGGTTTGGGTCCACCAGGCTGCTGCATCATTGGTTTGACGGCTGCCATGTTTGCTGCTCCGTATCTAAGAGAGAAAATAAAGAGTTGACAGTTCTTACATTGAATTGTGAAAAACGATGGCATGAAACGTTTGCTTTGAAGAAACTAACTACAGACGCAACATGTTTGTTTTCACTGCAGTGTCTGATAGGTTGAGATCGATGCTGGAAATTTCTATGAACCAAATAGACTAAATCCTCACATATTTCATTCACATGTATTCAGATTGGTGTTACAGGACACTTAGCCTAGCAACGCTAGACCACCCTAGCAGCAGCAAATCTTATGTGCTACCGTAGTAATCTAGTTATGGCTGATTCAACATTTGGCTGAAACTGGGCGACGAATCACGGTGAAGTATAGAGTCAGAGGGCGGGTGTAACCAAGTGACGCTGCAACGATTCAGAGAGAAACGACCATCGAAGAAGAACAATGGCTGTAGATTTCCTTTTATCAAAGATGAGTGAAGAATGTGAGAAAAGCAATCTTTAAATTCTTTTTACAGAAGTGACAACATTCGTTAAGCTCCATAATCCACCATTTTGTTTAGTCATTTGTAATTTTCTCCAGATTCCTTGCTCCAGACTTTCCAGCTTCTAGCCATGTCGTCCTAAAGACTACGCTGATTGGTTGTAGTACCATCCTATTGCATACAGAAGGATTTGAAAAACATCTGTGTGCAATAGTCACATTGCAGGTGCAATTATTATTATTATTTTTAATTTATTTGTATATGTTTTTATTTATTCATTTTATTTTATTATTTATTTATTTTTAATTATTAATGTTTTTTAATTATTTCAGCTACAAGAAGGATAACACTGAAACATATGTTCTGTCTCATCTGTTTGATCGCTTGCGTCAGCACCACACAGCTGTTATTTACTCCTGAAGATTTTTTCATATTGCAGTATATATCACAGGGTTAAACAAAATTGCAATGTCAGTTTTTTCTAATGTTGTGCAGCCTTACTCTGGTGTATAAATTTGTTTGAATGCTAGTCAATAAAAATACATGTAGATAAAAATAAAATAAAAATAATTCAAAGGTTAAATGAACAGAAAATCTCTGCTCATGAAATTCTGACAGATGTCATATTCAAAATCAACTTCTCAGGTGCATTTATTGTATCTAAAGTCAAATTAAATAACTAGGCTCAAAAGAAACACAGTAAACAAGGCAGTAAAGTGTTAGTCATCAACACACCTCTCCAGAAAGGCCGGGCGCTCTGGTAGTGGGGCAGGAGTCGAGCTGTCAATCAACGAGGAAAGGCCACGCCCCTCCCGAAAACTGAGAGGATCCAATAAAGAAGCAGAAGAGTAGGATGAGCCAGGAGCCGCCAGCCTTGAGGAATGGGGCGTGGCTTGAGGCGGCGAGTATGAGTTGGTGGACAGGAGGGGTCCCAGTAACCCCGATGCCCTGCGGGGAGACACGGAAAGGGGAGGAGGCGGCAGAGCCATGGGCGAGGACGAGAGCGCCGGTACCAGTGGGAGGGGCGAGGATGAGCGTGAGCCGGGCTGAGAGAAGGCGTGGTCTCTGGGTGGGATCTGAGGAGGCGTGTCTTCCTCTTCCCCTAAGGAGATGGAGCTGGAGCGTGTCTGTGGGTGGGTTGAACGGTGGGACACCTGTTTAGAGGGACGCAGAGGGGGGACGGGGCTGCGAGGGGGGAGCACCGGACGCTCTTCGAAGCAGGACGAGAAGGAGGAGGTGGGGGAGGGAGGAGGCAGACAGATCTGTCGGTGGGGGGCGAGAGGAGCGAGGGGCATAGGGAGAGGGGATGATGGGAGCGAGCGGCCGGTTGCCGTGGGAACCTGAAGCTTCACCATCACCTACAATAGACGCAGAGGAATCAAAGGTGTTTTAATGTTTTGACGTTCCACATGTTTTAAACTGTTGTATTCACCTATGATGAGATTACATTTTAGAGTGGGGGGGGCAAACTGGAATCAGAATCTTGATAAGCTTGTCAGTAATTGTGGAAAAAAATATAAGACCACCCTTGTTTTCTTTAATTTCTTGTGCATTTTTATGCCTGGTTCAACAACAAATGATTAATTTCAGAGCCGATATTTATCCATTTTCCATGGTTTTCTTGACAATAAAAAAATCATCTCTGTTCTTATTTATTATTAATCATTTATTACATCAATATCTAGCAGGGGTGTCAAACTCCAGGCCTTGAAGGCTAGTGTTCTGCATGTTTTAGACATTTCCCTCTTCCACATGATTCAGTTTAACTCTTTAACTCCTGAGACTTCGGCAGTTCCACAGTAAAAAAAAAGGAAAAAAAAGAATTAAAATAAGCAACAAAATGAACAAAAATGGCCAAAATCATCAATAAAATGAACAAAATGAATAATAAACTAACAAAATAATTTGTAATATGAACAAAGTAAGACACAAATGGAGCAAAATTAAAGAAAAAATACTAAAATAAAAACAAATGTAGACAAATTAAACAAAATCCGTAATAAAATGAAAAGTAATAATAATATAACAAAATTATAAATAACATGGAAAAATTTGCCAAAAAAAAGATGGAAAAAAGGAAAAACAAGAGAACTAGTATTGACATTTGGTGCCAGTAGTTTTAATTTTGCCTTTTTCTAAATGAATTGGCTTTTAACACCTGTTCCATTTCAACAAAACTCAGTATAAACACAGTAAAAAAAAAAAAAACTGCACTCAGTCTCAAAGGCCTTCACTGTCACTCACGACTGCCTTTGTGCGCAACCGCCGACAACAGCAGACAGTGAGATGACATCGTACTGTGGGCATTCTGCCAGAAACACACGATTATGTAAAAATATATAGGGGGCGATATAGAGTGACTTATTTGAAATGTTGTATCATGAATGGGTGGAGAAGTGTGAGACTGACAACTGAGTCCAATTTGAGCCAGATCAGTGTTCGTATGTCCAAACTACAGCTTATTATTATGGGTGAATTTGTAGGGGGCGCTATAGAGCAAAATCACAATTTCTATTGATAAGCAGGTGTTGATAAAAGTCTGAGTCAAATTTCAGCCAAATCAGTGTTTGTATGTCTGAGCTGAAGCAATTTATATAGTGGCCATTTTTCCCGAAAACTTTGCAAATTTCGCGACGTCGTAGCACAAAAATGATGCAAATTTTCCGAAAGATTTGGATAACTTTTGACTTCCCACTTGTTTAGATAGTTTTCACCGATGTTGAGGTCATTGGGCCAAACGGCCAATAAAATATGAAGACAGCGAAAACAGTGACTTGGCATTTTTGAAATTTCAATCCAAGATGGCGGACTTCCTGTTGGTTTATGGACGTTGATCTTCCCCTGATGATGAACATGTGTAACGATTTTCATAGCTCTAACTTCACTTGGGTGTAATCGGGCCAAATACAATATATTTGACTATTGAAGGGGGCGCTGTAGAGACATTTCTTTACTGACTTTTACGAAACTATATATACTTGCAATTTTTCACACTTCTAAAAGGTGTGCAAAATTTGGTGAGTTTTAGTGCATGTTTAGGGGGTCAAATGTCAGCTCAAATGGATGCATCTCTTGCGATCACAGCAGACTCAAAAAGGCTTTGTGCCGAACGTCGTCCGCTGCAAAGGCCTAATAATAATAAAGGAAAATGACTGAATTTTCCTGGATCTTTAACCCTCTGAGTGTCTATAGCCTTTCAGAGACTCTGAGGCTGTTTGCAATACCCTGACATTTTCAAGTATTTCAACTAATTGTAATTATCTATACAAAAGTGTCACATATGGTTGTATTGTGAAAAGCCTAACAAAAAGGAATATGAAAGGAAAGTGAATGTAATACAAACACATTTTATATAAATTGAGTGTAAACCCAACTGTATAAAAACAGTTTTTTAGACTTCTTCAAACAGTGCAAGAAAACACACAATAAATATATCTAAGCAAGACTTCTGAAGACTAGTAAGGATGTAATGGTTTCTCGGTGTGATGGAAGAGGGAAACATCTAAAACAGACAGGACACCGGCCCTTGAGAACTGGAGTTTGACACCCCTGATCTTTGGCATGGTATTGTTTTAGTCACACGATTCACACGTTTCAGTACTTGATTGTTTTTGATGACATTCGATAAACTAATATATTTTTCCACAACTGTATATTCATGCAAAATGCCCTCTCACATATAACAGGGTAAAAAGTTAGGAGTCATTATGTCAGTATAGAGACCAAAAAACAGAACCCTCCCATGAAAATAGGGGATAAATAATAATACAAAAAAAATCTAGTCTTGTTTCACCCTCTATTCTATTCGACATTTTGTCTCTACCTCTCTCTGTAGTTCTTGGAAGAGATCAGCTGATTGTGATTCACTCCTTCCCGCCATCGTGGACCCAGGCCCCGTTGAGGGTTCTTCAGTCAGTCCCTTGTTGATAGATCGGACTTCCTGGTCTTCTGATTGGTCCTCGAGGTCTGTGGTAACCTCGTCATACGATGGCTGAGGGAGGGGCCAGTCTAGGATGGAGGGAGTGTCCTGAGGAGGAAAATGATGGGTATTTGTGATGCAGTAATTGGAAAAATACAGGTGATACATGATTAATGTATCTATTATCTCACTGTATTTACAACATGTTTCTGTCTGTAATACGGTAAAATATGTTGGTCAAAACAACAGGAGGACTGTCAGATGACTACAAATTTCAATCAGATTAATCACAAGGTTGAGATGGATGAATTTCAATTAGTCATGATAAAAACACTATGTCAGTCTACTGTTCTCTGTTCTTTTTTGGGGGGGGACTCAATTTTCCCGCAAAATACATAAAAAAAGAACACAGAACTGCAGAACACAAAAAGACAAAAAAATATACAAACCATGCTAAAATCCACTAAAACGACAAATAAAACAAAAAACAAATGGTGAAAAATTCTAAACATATTTAAAAACTCTTCTAAAATACAGAAAAAAAGAACATGTGATAAAATATCCAAAACAAAAATATGAATACCATATTTTTCGGACTATAAGTCGCTCCAGAGTATAAGTCCCACCAAATGTATTTTATAAAATCCAACATCAAGAACAGACATTTCATCTTGAAAGGCAATTTACAATATAAATAGAAAAGAGAACAACAGGCTGAATAGGTGTATGGTATGCTAATGTTACCCATTATGTTACATGATGCATAAACAATGAACTGAGAACGTGCCTGGTATGTTAATGTAACATATTAACAGTTTTTCAGATAACTATCACATAAAGAAAACGCTGATGCTCAACAGCACTCTTTTGCAGTTGTCAGTGTGAAAATAACATTTGAAATTATATAATAATATGTTAATAATTTCACATATTTAAGTCGCTCCTAAATTGCACCACCAGCCTAACTATGAAAAAAAGTATATATGCAATTAATGTTTGTTCAACACCTTCGAAAGTTTCAACAAAAAGCTGTTCCTTTGAATAATGTAAAAACATTTTAATCAGATTAATCACGAAGATGGATTAATCTGCGTTAATTTGTTCATTTTGACAGACCTAAACAAAATTAAAAGAATTGACAGATAATGAGAATATTTCTAGGTTATACATACATATATACACCATCTGATGCGGATCATACCTTTAGCGTGTCGTCATCCGGCTGCCGTGACTCAGTGAGAGGCGAAGGTGTCGTTGAGCTAAAGCTGTCATCTGTGAAGTCGATGAGTGACACCTCGCTTTTGGCCGAACGCACGCCGGACCCCTCCCATGGCCGGAGCTTCAGACCCAGTGACACCCCAAGCCTCTTCAACCCAGACGAAGTGCTGGTGTCGTCGTCGTCATCGTAATCGTCCATCACGGAGTCATAGAACGGCTCTACGCACAAACAGATACAGAAAGTAGAGTCAGGAGATGGCGTTCGATGCATTCAAAGGGTCGGATTCCAGACAGGAGACGAGAACTTACTCTTCAGGAGAACAGCGGGTTGAGGCGGACGAGGCGGAGGTTGTTCTAATAAAGACAGAATATTAAAGTCATGTTTACAGCTACATTTTCCAGATCGTCAAAGATTTACATGTAATATTTGCTTTAAATTTGGAATTACTCTTGGCACGGTTGGGGAGCTTAGTTGGCCTCGCTATGCAGGCATCAACGCCAAGAACATCAGGAGGGTCCATGGGGTTCCCCAAATACAGACTGAAGGGGAAAAAGGAGACAACAAATATCAATAGAGATCAATATGATGATAAATGAGGTTAACTGATCCAAGGGATTTGATCTTTCAGGGGTGGGCCCCCGGGCCTTATGTTTGACACCTGTCCCCTACAGCTTGAAAAATGATGTGACACAATGATGTGAAAAATGATGCTGCCCTCTAGTGGAGATTATAAGCAGTGCAGCACATTATTACACTTAAAAAACACTAAAACTGTATAGCAGTAGTTTAAAAATGCATATCAACAGTACATAGCCTTAAAAGCATATGATTTACAAAGGCAGTATAGGACATATAATACTTGTTCCTTAAGCTGTAATATTTAAGTGGTATGTGAGCTGGCAATGCTTTAGTATATATTGTCTGGACTGTGTATGTGCAGCCAAGTCATGACCAAGAATAACTTAGACAAACTTGTAAAATAGTCCTGAGACACTTGTCTAGATAGTGTTCACTGATTTTGAGCTCATTTGGCCCAATGACCAAGGAGGAGTTCATTAAATTCTGATGACAGCAAAAACCATGACTCAGCATTTTTAAAATGTCAATCCAAGATGCCGGACTTCCTGTTGGTTTATGGACGTTGATCTTCTCCTCATGATGGACATGTGTACCGATTTTCATAGCTCTAACTTCACTTGGGCATGATCTGGCCTAATACAATATATTTGACTATTCAAGTTGGTGCCGTCGACACATTTCTTCACAGACTCTTACAAAACCTATATATACTCGAAATTTTCACACATTTTAAGTGTGTGAAAAATTTGGTGAGTTTTCGCGCATGTTCAGGGGGTCAAATTAGAGCTCACGTCATTGCGATCACAGTGGAGTCAGTAGGTCTTGCGGCAGATGTGGTCCTCGGTGAAGGTCTAATAAATCCTATATATAAAACATTATTTTACTGTAGAAAAAAAAACACCCAAAACTGTTTGTTTTGTGTTGTTGGTTTTGGGTGATTTTCTCTTGTTGGTCGCTCATTTTTCAGTCTTGTTACGAGTGACTCAGTCCAAACTGGTTCAGAATGATTGTGATGTGCTCAGTGTGTGTCAGATTCTATTGAAATTAGAAAATGTTGAGCTCATTTGTCTCCTACATTATAGGACCTGTCATGTGACTATTACGAACAGGTACATTGCAGTGTCGATGCTCAAACAATATATTGTGCAGCTCTAACTGGAAGTGTTTTATTGACCTGTCGATACGATCTGCATGTCCCCAGCTCCGGTGTGGGTCTGTGTCTCCGTGTCCAGTGTGGATGAATGAGTGTTTGAGCGGTCGGCTGATGTCGTGGGCAGACAGGCCGGCGACTGATGTCACCACATGTCGCGGAAACTGACCAACACGCAGCGTTCCTCTGTTTTGGCCTCGCCACCAGTAATGCTCGGCCCTGAAAATGCAAATGTACAAAATGAGACACAATAAATAACAATTATGAGGCACTGGATCCTGGACTGATCGGATGCTCGGTGGTGACAGAGCACCAGAATGTCTGCTGTTCTCTAATATGTGTCAATAGTAGAATCCTACTATGATGTATTTAGTTTAATGTGTAGAAAATACAATATAGAGAGATAGAGATAGGTACTGGTCCTACTGTTTATGTTCCGATCACTGCTTTAACCACAAAAATAAAAAGATTTTGAGACAAAATGCCTAAAATGTTGTGTTTTATTGTAAGCTTAAGTACCTGGTAGAGCTAAAATAAAAAGTTCACTAATTATACTCCAACAGTTTCAACATTGTGCAAGCTATTTTTCATGAATAACATATCAGTATTTAACACTTGTTCTTTATTCATCCATTTCCTTTGTTGGTTGGATAAAGTGCATACTGTGGAGGTGTCACATTAGCCCTTTGCAATGACACCTTGTGCTGGCAAAATTTAATTTTAATTAATTAATCAAATAATGGAAAAATAATCAGCACTTTAATTTCTCAAAAGTCTTAAAATGGCACAAAATGAGTTGCACCTCACCCAAGCGCAAAAATAATTTCCTGTAGTGATATATTTAGAATAGATTATGATGTTATCATGTAATAATAGTTTAGCAACTGCAGGACACATTATTCTACATAAAATACTTTTACTCTTATTATCAACAGGGTTCCATCAGGTTCCTAAAACTTAAAATTAACCGTTTTAAGACAGACAGAATTTAACACCCATTTAACAGCCATACTGGCAAAAATGTGTGACTCCTAGTATTTAGGAAGATTTATTTAATTATTCCAATGTTGGTCCAATAATTTTTATTTGTAACAGTTTTGGACTAGTGCTTGTTTTTGTGTTTATGTTGTCTGATTTCCATAACTTGTGTCTTCAGTCATATAAAATAAAAAAGTCTTAATAACGACAGGACCTTCAGATGCACAACAAACTGCTTGTCACAGGAAGAGAAGGATCCTTGAATTGGTTTAATTAGATTGGGACATATATGCACACACAGGGGTCTAGCATAAGCCAGTAACGGGACAGTAATTTCCCACAATGCAAGGAATGCAAAGTCAACAAAAGATGCATTTGTTGTTTTGTGGGGAGGATGCTGACTCTGTGTTGACACACATACGAGCGGTAATCATGTTAAAAACTGCTTTGTGACAAGAATTAGCTGAAGGTTTGGAGCCTCTTTCACCGTCCCTTCATATGTTGTCCCACATATACGCACTGACCTGCCCTCTATGATGGTAATGACATCATTCATTTTAATTTGGAGCTTGTCTTCCTCTTCAAAGTCCTGCAGGGCTCTCATGTCTGTAGGCATGGTCTGCAGAACACACACACACACACACACACACACACATAATCAACACTTTACATACAGTATGTCCTTTCTTATTATTTAACTACAACTGATTGTGCTTTAATAATATCAAAAATATCATGACATATTTTGCTTTACAACAACTTGTTCTCATCTGTCAATAACAGATATTCCAGAATTATATGAATGGAAATATTTTTGATTTATTTGAACATTAAAAAATGGAAAAGAAAAAGTAACTAGAAAAGCACTCTGAGAGTACAGACCTCCACCAAGGTAGAGGAGGTAATTATCTAGCCGTTGTGTAAACTTGTATATTAAATTTCTTAAAAGTGCATGTAGTATGTTTACCCCAACAGAAACTAACATGTGGCTAGCACCCCCTCCTCTGGGAGCCTTAAGTAAGATTCTTAAAGCATCATTGTATGTTACTTGTAATTTCTGCACACTGGACTTTTGGAGGTTTGCAGTGTAGAGTGGTGTACAGGGTGCCTTGAACAGGGCCACTTTAACCTGAGAGGAGCAAAATACACATTTAAGGTTAATTAATAAGTTAATATTAATATTATTACCTCTGACAAGGGGGTTCTCTTTTTGCCAGAATTTGTCTGTCTGTCAATCTGACTGTCTGTTTGTCTGTTAGCAAGGTAACTCAAAAAGTTGTGGACGGATCTTGAGGAAATTTCAGGGTAGGTTGGTAATGGGGAGATCTGGAAATTATTAAATTATAGTGGTAACCTGGGGGGGTTGTCTACCTTGGCAGAGGTCTGCGCTCTCTGAGTGGTTTTCTAGTTCCACAAATAATAACATGGTGGCACCTTCAAATCCACGAAGCACACGGTATACGGCCAGGCTGAGAGCACATTGGATTAAATGCCTGTATATATTTTAATTCTTTTTTTTTTTTTTTGTATTGGTATGTTTGTGATGTGTATTTTTATTTGTTTTAATCTGTTTTTATCTGGGGTTTTTTTTTTAATCTGTTTTCATCTGATTTTATGGTGATTTTGGAAAAGTGTCTGGCAAATAAACTGAATTGAATTAATATGTATTTGTGGAAAAATAACTGGAAAACACAAACAAAAATAAACCAAAATGAAAAGGAAGGAAAAGGACCTGAACCTAATAATGTAATATGGACCCAAAATTACCTGCTATGAACAAAATAAATACAGAATTATTAATCAAAGAAAAAAGAAAAGCTTCACACCCCCAGCTCATCCCCCTATTGTGTAAAGATATATCATTTCTATTTAGTTTTAAACTGATATAGCTCTAATCATTTCACTTTTTAGAAACAGTAGAAACCTCTTAAACTAATTCAAAATACAAATATGAAAAAGATGCAAACCAGTATAATCTATGTGATTTAAATATTTGATTAAAACTCGCTACCTCAAGTAGGAAGTCTCTGAGGGCGATAAAAGTTGGCCTGTCCTCAGGTTTAGGGCTCCAGCACTGCAGCATTACGTTGTAAATATCCTGAGGACAGTCGTCGGGTTTGCAGAGCCTCTCAGCCTCAACATCTACTTTGTGCAGAATCTGCAAATGGAAATTAATATACATTAATAAAAAGAATTGGAAAAATGTGACACCAAAAATGTTTGGAAAATATGACACTGTCTGCAAATGGATTGAAATGTTTCAGAAAAGAAGAGTAATTGTATTAACCCATTAGAACCTAAATATCTAATCCTTCTTACGTCATCTGGTTGCGTGATGCTACGCTCACACAACCATCTGAGCACCATGCGGATCAATTTTACTTCAAAACGAAGGAGTCAATCAGAGCCGGAGGGTGGGACTACCTGGCGGCATTGTGGCGTTGTGTGGCGGCAGCCATTTTGAAATGAATAAGTAAATAAATAAAAAAGACAAATTAAAAACAAATGTTAAAAAATAATTGCAGGACATGTGATGTGGCTATTACACACATGTACATTGTGATGTCGATGTTCAAACAATATATTGTGCAGCAAAAGCACCACTTTACGGGTTAAAACTGAGCAAATCCATCCAGTAAATGGTAAATGGACTGCGCTTATATAGCGCTTTTCCACCTTCATGGTGCTCAAAGCGCTTTACATTAGCCTAACATTCACCCATTCACACACACCAGTAGTTTTCTAAGGTCTAAGGTCAGTCCTACTGGGGGCCTAAGTGAGGGTTCAGTGTCTTGCCCAAGGACACTTCGACATGTGAACCTCTCGGTCATTGGGCGACCCGCTCTACCAACTGAGCCACAGCCACCCCATAGTATGGACGTACCTGGCTTCCATTCAGGCCAAGCCATGGCTCCTGTCCATGTGTGAACATCTCCCACAGAGTGACCCCAAACATCCAGGTATCAGACGCATGGGAAAAAGTTCGAGACTTCAGGGACTCTGGAGCACACCTGCGGAAAAACAACAAGGATGGAAAAACAACTGAATCACTAGATACAATATCAAATCTGTTTTATTGGTTTGTTTTTCATCTGGACGTGAGTTGTGCGACCAGAATCCTTCACTTACCACGGAAAGGGGATTTTGTGTCCCTCCTCCATGATGTATTGGTCGGTGTGTGTCGGCAGCGCCCTCATCAGACCGAAGTCTCCGATCTTTACTGTTTCGTTGGTCGACAGCAGAACATTCCGAGCTGCGAGGTCTCTGTGGAGGAAACGCTTCTGCTCCAAGTAAGCCATGCCGCACGCCACCTACGCATATTTAAGGCAGAAAATAATCAGACACAAACTACAAACGCAGTGGATGTCCAAACTCATAGACGGAAAGACATTCTGGAACAAATTATTTTATGTGAACTAGTAGGAAAAGAGGTGGTCAAAGTACTCACATTCTGTACTTGAGTAGAAGTACAGCTACTGGTGTGAAAAAATACTCTGGTAAAAGTAGAAGTACTGATTCAACACTTTTACTTAAATTAAAGTAAAAAAGTACAATTTCACAATTGTAATAAAGGTACAAAAGTAAACATTTTATTTGTTCCATGAACACAATAATACTTATTTTACTAGGAAAAAAATATGAAAAGTTTCAACAGTATCTAAAATAAAGTATTTAAAAGTGGGTTACTGTGTTTTTTGTAAAGCCCTGTGAGGCAACATTGTTGTGATTTGGGGCTCTATAAATAAAATTGAATTGAATTGAATTGTTGTTGTTTGATAGGGTCAATTAAGGAAAAACTGAGAAAAAAAGTCACAACTGAGATTAAAAAGTCATCATGGGATTCTTTTAAAATGAGATTAAAAAATGCGTAATTTTAAGAGAAAATATCCAAATTATGAGATAAAAAGTCAAAATTATAAAATGAAAATTCAAAATTATGAGATAAAATTTTTAAATTGTGAAAGAAAAAGTCTACATTTTTAGATAAAAAGTCAAACTTGTGAGACAAAAAGTAAAAATTATGAGATAAAAAGTAAAAAATTATGAGATATAAAGATAAATTGTGAAATAAAAACTGAAAATTATGAGATAAAAAGTAAAATTTATGATATAAAAGTCAAAATTGTGAAATAAAAAGTAAAAATTCTGAAATAATAAGTCAAATGATGAGATAAAAAGTCAAAATTGTGAGACAACTAACTATAATATGTAATGTCACAGTTTCTCTCTTCCACCGATTTTTCCTGACTTATTTTTCATACTGTCACATGTGTTTAGTTTGAAAAAGTAATGAGTCTATTCTGAGAATGTAAACAGTATAAAGTACAGATTTTTATGCATAAATGTAGAGAGTAAAGTAAAAAGTTTCCAGAAAAATAAATACTCAAATAAAGTACAGACACCTAAAAAAATCTACTTAAGTACAGTAACAAAGTACTTTTACTGAGTTACTTTCCACCTCTGGGAGAGAGAATATTTTTTACACACCATAAAGCAGTAGTGTCAAACTTATTGAAGTTCAGGGGTCACACGCAGCCTAATATGATAGAAAGTTGACCAGGACAATCATATAAAAAAAGGTATTTTAAATACATGTTTCTTTGGTTCAAAACTTAAACACTTTTGTAACTCCATAAAAAAATAGATTCATTAAAATGTTTCAATCACATTGTTTTTTTTCAGGCCTAAAGAGGAATTAAAAACACTGAGGAAAAGAAATCTGTGCATTTCACAAATTCATCCCAGGGTCCATATTGGACCCATTGGGCAGGGCGATTTTGGCCGCCCAGGCCGCATGTTTGACACCCCTGCTCTAGATCACAGGTGTCAAACATGCGGCCCAGGGACCAAATCTGGCCTGCCAAAGGGTCCAGTCCGGCCCCTTGTAAAAATGACATAAAGATCTTCAATGTTTTAGTTGAGCTTCCACATTCAGACCAATTCACTCTCATAAAATAACCTACAAATACTCACAAGTCAAACCTTTTCTCTTTATAAATGTAAATATTTTCATTTAGTTTCACTAAACCAAAGTAAAATTTTGCACAAAATCTGTAGAACTGGAACAAATATGAGTGACCTGAAATGTTTTAAGAGAAGTACGTACAATTTCAATAATATTCCACCTGTTACCAAATGTTTTGTTTATTTCAGCTATAATATCCACATGTAAATGACAAACTAAACCCTAATAATATTAAACTTACACACTTATTTCAGTTTGTTCATGTTATTCATGTTGTTGGAAAGGATGGGTTGTAGATGTAAATGTTTTCATCATGTAAATGATTTTTTTTTGCTCTAAAACATGGACAATGCTTTGGGGTTAATTATTATTTTTATATATATATATATATATATATATATATATATATATATATATATATATATATATATATATATATATATATATATATATATATATATATATATTTATTTTACTGGTTCGACCCACTTCTCATCACATGTAGCTGAATGTGGCCCCTGAACTAAAATGACTTTGACACCCCTGCTCTAGATGAATCACTAAATGTGTGATGAAATACAGGAAAACAGAAACATCTGCTTCATCACTTTTATTTCCTCTATTGTGTTTTCCTCCAACTGACCTGTACGGCGTAGTTACACAGGGAGGAGATGAGGATGTGACCCTGTCGCTTCCGCAGACGATCCAACAGGGATCCCATAGGTGCCAGTTCAGCCACCTACATTTAAACACCACACAGTAGCTCAGTCTTTAGCTCTGATTATTTCACAGCTTCTACATCACCACTGTTCATCTTTGTGTTTCTTACCATCTTCATAGGCTGTGTGAGGACGATGCCGTGCAGCCGATCAGGTTCTGGTGATTAAGAGAGTGCATGGCGTTCACTTCTCGAATAAAATCATCCAGGCCATCACCAGAGTCCAACACCCCCGCCTTCAAACACTTGACAGCGACTGACACTAGAAATGACAGGGAGCAAACAAACGCATGTATTACAGTCATGGAAAAACTTATTAGACCGACAAAAATCGACAAAAGCAATGGTTATGCACTCAAGTACCTAACTCTTGTAGGAATTATACGATGAAAACGGACAGAAAAGAAAACAGAGAATGCCAAAAATCACAGTTTTTGTCAGTACAATGCCATAGTAATGCTTACTCTGGACAGCTTAAGTGTAACACCCAGTGCCACAGTTAAAAATTTAGGAGTTTTATTTGATCCAGATCTTTCATTCAAAATGCATATTAACCAAACTTGCAGAACAGCCTTCTTTCACCTGCGCAACATAGCCAAAATTAGGAATATTCTGTCT
Source organism: Siphamia tubifer (assembly GCA_020466265.1). Classification (NCBI taxonomy): domain Eukaryota; kingdom Metazoa; phylum Chordata; class Actinopteri; order Kurtiformes; family Apogonidae; genus Siphamia; species Siphamia tubifer. The sequence continues at coordinate 10,148,436 of CM035802.1, read as the reverse complement.
AAAACGACTGCAGAAAAATTAATTCATGCATTTGTTACATCACGATTAGATTATTGTAACTCCCTACTTGTAGCGTGTCCTAAATATTCCCTAAAAAGCTTCAACTGGTTCAAAATGCAGCAGCAAGATTATTAACAGGATCTAATAGAAGAGAACACATCACCCCTGTGCTCCAAACCCTTCATTGGCTACCAGTTGAGTCTAGAATTGAATTTAAAATCCTCCTCCTTACATATAAAGCCATTAATGGTATGGGCCCCTCTTATCTTAAAGATGATCTGGTTCCGTACCAACCCAATAGAACCCTTCGTTCTCAGAATGCAGGTTTATTGAAAGTTCCTAAGGTTTCTAAAAGTACAGTAGGAGCTAGAGCCTTTAGTTATCAGGCCCCTGTCTTATGGAATCATCTTCCCTTTAATATTAAAGATGCCGACACAGTCTCTACATTTAAAATTAGGCTTAAAACATTCCTGTTCGAGAAAGCCTATGATCAGGTTAGTTAAAAAATTATGTGGTGTATGAGTCACAGTTCAGTTTAGACTGCCCTAGGAGTTAGAATGCTGGGGAAGTACAGTACACTGAGTTCCTTCTTTCTTCTCTTTCTCTCCCTCACACCTGTTTCTGTAACTTTTACAACCTATCTTTCATACCAAGTCTGTTCATCGACTAGTCACCTGGTGTCCCCTTTCCCCCCTCCCCCCTCCCCCCTCCCCCCTCTGGGGGGAGTGGTGGTTTTCCTGACAGTGTCTGCACGGGAGCCATGGACGACAGGATCGGCAGTTTCTCGCTGTGCCGGCCGGTGACCCCGGACCACCCGCCCCTGCCTGTCTGGACCAGCCCCCCCTTCCTGCATCTATACATGGACGTTCATCTATAGCCTGTCCGTCCATGGGAGTGGATCTCTCCTTCAATGTGGTTCTCCTCGAGATTTCTTCTTTTTCCCACTGGGTTTTGAAGTTTTTTCTTGCCGAGAAGGAGGGTCTAAGGACAGGGGATGCCTGGGACTTTTTTCATGTATCTCTGTAGTTGATTGTGTTTTTGTAAAGGCCTTTGAGACGACTTTGTTGTGATTTAGGGCTTTATAAATAAAATTGAATTGAATTGAATTGAATAGATATGGATGTATAAACTGAAGCTATATTAGTTATGATCAAGAAAAACATGAAAAATGGAAAGATATCAGCACTGAAATTAAACTCTTATGAGCTATTTTTGTTGTTATCATTATATTTGTACAAACAAGTATAGTTTTAGCAGTACCAAGCATTAAAATGAACAAGGAATTGATAAAAGACCAAGTGTCCTAATACTTTTTATGATTTAACACCATTTATTATAAAATAATACTTCATATTTTACTTTTTTTAAACCAGTAAACATCAAATATTTTGTAATATTTAATTCACTGTTCGTATGGATGTTCATAAAGGCTCTATAATTTTACCACCCCTGAAAGGGAAAGGAGTATTGTCTGTCTGTCTTGTGAATATAGGTCAAAGGTAAGGGTCACAGTCACAAAAAAAGGGTTTTTGCAATAAGAGATAGGGCAAATCAGCTAAAATGTGTGCAAGGTAAGGCATTAACAGAAACGTTGACAAGTCGACAGGTCAACTGCTGCAGGACAAGTTGACTTAAATTTGGAGGATTCGACAAGTCGCATGTTATACTTACTCTCCCTCACTCTCCCAAGAGCAATCAGACCTAAACAAGAGGAGACATGGCTGCTGCAGCTACACCTGTTTAACCCGGTGGACCTGACATCGCATGTGTGGAAATACTTAACCTTAGATTTAAAAAAATGGCACAGCCATCTGAAAAGGCATCAGCTAGCTAACCTGAGTGATATAAGCAGCATCAGTTAGCTAACCTGAGTGATATGAGCAGCATCAGCTAGCTAACCTGAGTGATATGAGCAGCATCAGTTAGCTAACCTGAGTGATATGAGCAGCATCAGCTAGCTAACCTGAGTGATATGAACAGCATCAGTTAGCTAACCTGAGTGATATGAGCAGCATCTGCAAGATAACCTGAGTGATATGAACAGCATCCACTAGCTAACCTGAGTGATATGAGCAGCATCAGCTAGCTAACCTGAGTGATATGAACAGCATTAGCTAGCTAACCTGAGTGATATGAACAGCATCAGCTAGCTAACCTGAGTGGTATGAGCAGCATCCACTAGCTAGTGATAAGCAGTGCAGACAAGGTGCATTACAATAATGCGCTCTTTCTTTCCAAACATGATGTGGACAGTGTGGTGTGTGTCTTGCACTTAATATAAAAAGTGAGGACGTGTGACAGACGTCTGAGCAGTCTGGTTTTAGAGCCATGTGTCCAGACAAATTCCGGACATATGTTCACCCTACTTATGTAGTGCAGTTAAATTTAAAATAAAACTCAAGGTGTTAGCCTTTGTTTTGTTGGGGCTAAAATGCTGATACTCTGATACATTGTTACGCTGCAGTGAACTTTAATACAAGTTGCTCATTTCTGGACAGACACGTGTCTGTGTTGTTCCTCCATTGACAATGTGATGACATCATCACGACCCGCCGACTCGACGGATATTATTGACGGATAAGTCGACTTTAAAAAAACCTGAAGTCCCAGTGCAAGGGGGGGCGCGGTTGGTGTTGCCGGGTGCCACTTGTTTGTTAGTTTGTAATTGTTACTAGTGGTGTAATAATAATTGTGTCAATAATAGGTCAGGGTTACACTTCCATAGTGACATGTGGCTACTACGGGGGGGGGGGGCACAATCTTGGGTATTGATTCAACCATTGTCACTCTGGAATTTCTCATTTTACTTGTAGACCGGCGTTATTGTACTGCAACTGTATTGTTCATCAAAACACACAGCATGCATACAAATGTGGGCTGCAAAGTACATAAGCTGACTGTAGTGCTTTTGTGTTATTAAGGTCTTGAATGGGTTGATTCAACACTGTCTCACAGAGCAGCAAGGACTAATTATTCAGACAATGAAATATGCTGTAAATTGTAGCTTATTTCACTGCATGAGGCTGGGAAGCAGTGCAGGCACCTGAGATTATGGCAAAAACTTTTGTCAGTGTGGCTGCTGTGGAACAATGTTGTGCTCTCCATAGTTTTTCGTTTTAGACATAACAATATTAGAAACATTTCAGCGATTTTGCATGTATCACATCATTTTTATCAATATATGATGTTTTCTCAAACACCAAAAGGGTGATTCTCATGATACAAAAAAAAGCAATGGCCCTGAGGTAATAAATAAATCTTATATATAGCATTATTTTTTTCTTTCACACTAGGTCATTGTAAAATATTTTATTTTTATTTATTTATTTTCCACTTTTTATACATTTTCTGGGAAAATTCTCATTACCCAAATGTGGCTAGACCAAAGCTTCTCATCTTTGAATTCGGGGAAAAATTAATAAATACATAAATAAATGAAGACAACTACATGTACATTGTTACATGTCAAAAGTTTCATAAAGTGTTTTTTTGGTCATTTTCATAATGAATACTCAGAATATTTTAAGAAAAGATCATGTCCATGAATTATTCTCATTACTGCAATATATCTGAGAACTGCATTGAAAAGCTGTAGGAATTTGAATGTGAGCTGAAACTACCCACAATGCATCTGTACTAAAAGATGATCCAAGATGGCTACAAGGGGAGTCAACTTTAGTTTATGTTGCTGTAAAATTTTATGATTTGTCTCATAACTGCATGGACACGACAAGAATGATTCTCATTACCCAAATTAGTCACATTTCATAATGAAAATGTTTTTTTGTTTAATTTTTCAGAATGTGACAACGGTTGTTATTTAGGTAGGTCATAATAGCTAATGCTACAGTTAGCGTTATTGTACCAAGTCATTGCATCACCACACTGCACTTTCTCATTACTGTAATAGTTTCACACTTTGTGAAAATCACCCAAAACCACAACAGAAATGTCGTCTAATTAACTGGGATTAGTGTCTTTAAGTGTAAAAAACCCCTCTTCCCTTTGATAGATATTATATTGTCATGTTTCAATATTTCTTTCCAGCCAAATGAATTTCAGCAGGAGTGCCATGTCATAAGGAGGAAAGGAAATCATAACAGCATGAATCTCCTTGGGAGGTAAATCTTTCCTCTGTAGGTTCCTCATAATTGCCAGAACACACTGCCTACCATTAATATTGAAAGTCATCTGTTTATCACTAAATACAATCTTACTTGTAAATACAGCTGCACAATATATTGTTTGAGCATCGACATCGCAATGTATGTGTTCGCAATAGTCACATGACAGGTCCTGTTAATGTAGGAGACAAATAAGCTCAACATTTTCTCGTCTAATTTCAAAAGAACCTGACACACACTGAGCACATCACAATCATTCTGAACCAGTCACTGCTAACAAGACTGAAAAATGAGCAACCAACAAGAGAAAATCACCCAAAACCAACAAGAGACAAAGGCAGTCAGAGACAGCAGACCTCCGCTAAGGCTTGATATGGCGTCATGTGACATCAAAACATCACATGATTGAGCCATAGGTGTTGACCCATCTGATGTCTGAAGGTGAGACAATGTGAATGCAATAAATCTTGTCTGAATTCTGAGATATTACCACTGATGTGTTTTAGCTCTTGACCTTTAGTGTGACCTTGACCTTTGACCTTCGTCTAATATAATGGGTTCTTCCTTGATCCATTATCTATCATTCCTGAAAGTTTCATCAAAATCCGTTCAGAACTTTTTGCTTAATCCTGCTGACAGACAGACAGACGGACCCAAATTTAATACCTCCTTGGCGGAGGTAAAAATAGGACCAATGACCCCTGTGCTCAAACGGACCTAACAGCTGTGATGTTTTACTATCAACAAAATGGAGTCATTCAATAGATGATAAAGTCAATACAACTGTGTGTCTGTGTGTTTTTATCAACAAATGCCAAAAACAGTGTGAATAGGAAGCACCCAAAGCTCTTCTGTGGTAACATCTGACTGAACAACAGTAGGTAACTGGGTAATGACATGTTACTGTGTTTACAGCTGTTAAATGCTACACAGGAGGTTGTTGGTGGAAACTAATATTGGGACAATTACTTTCTCTGATCTGGACTGAAACTGAACTCAGTGAATCAATTAGAAATGCAATCTGTTGAGAACTGAGGGAAGAGTAGGAATTATAGTGAACAACTGGAAAAATAAAGTTGTAAACAAACTGTTTACAAAGGACATTTTTGACAAACAAAGTGAGTTTTGTGCCCAGTGCTTAGATCTACCTAATGAATCAATCAGAATTGAAATCCATTGAGAACTGAGGGAGGAGAAGTGATTTTAGTGAATTGTGGACGATGACGACAGATGCAGACGCAGACGACGGATGAAGCGCAACAGCAATAGCTCATAGCGGACTTCATCTGGATGAGCTAATAATAATCACCCAAAACCAACAAGAGAAAAATTATTAACAATTACTTCGGCTACAAGAAGGATGACACTGAAACGTACGTTCTGTGTCAACCGCTAATCTGTTTGACTGTTTGTGTTGGTGCCAGACTCCCATTATATATACTCCAGAGTATTTATTCATATCGCAATACATATCACAGGGTTAAAAAAAGAAATCGTAATGTCAGTTTTTTTTCCAATATTGTGCAGCCCTAACTAATAGACTGTTATAACTGATCTCCAAGTGTGGTTAGACACATCAGAATGCTAACACATAAAAATACTTTATAGACATTAGGTTCATTTTTTTAATAACATTTTCAGACAAGGTGTGCATGAATTCATAGTTTGTTTTATATATATATATATATATTTATACGTACATATACTATATTTATATATGTGTACATCTCACCACTCTGCCGTTAGGGCCGGTCCACTCTCCTCTGCGCACCACTCCAAACGTGCCATCACCCAGCCTCTCAAACAGCTGCAGCTCTGACTCTCTGATTAAACAGGTCAGCGAGGCTCCTGATTCATTACTGGATGGGACAGGGGTGGACGATGCACCCTGGGTGTGAGGCTGCTGGGGGTCAGCGTCTGGTCGTTTCACCGGAAACACCTATGAAATATTACATTTTAGATTCAAAGTATTGAAATGAAAGTAATATTTGATCCATTACTGTGAAACAAACAAATGCAGGGTGAGTTATAATCTAAGACAAATCACACTGGTCTAAAAGAAAAAGGAAAAGTAGTCAAATTTTACCACATGAGTCACTGATGAAAAAAAAAACCAAGCCAAAAATGCCGGTTGAGTTGGGTCATGCGCATGGTTTTTTTTTTTGGCAATGCACAAAACGATCCCAATATTAGTATAATATTGGTGAAGAATGTGGAAATAATTGGGATATGAACTGCCAATATATTTGGGTCATTTTACAGGAAAAGACATTCAAGTAAAGATACATATTTGATTCAAATCCTCTTGGTAGATCCAAAAAAGTCATCACATGAAAACGGTGTACTTTTGCTGACAGAACTCGTCCCAGTTGGTTCCACACATGTTTCATTGACACTTGACACTTGGAAGACAACCACTCCATTTCAACACCTGCACTTGCAGAACTCTTAATTCCATATGTTGTACTCTTTATGTATTAAGAGAACAACTCAACATGTTGATTTACATGATATTCATTCATGTGGAACACGGTGACCATTGTGACTCCAACTGTCACTGGAGACTCAAAGTGGACAGCTCAGATCCTGAGCAAAAATAAACCAAAATTTAAGGTGTTGCATTTTCATTGCCTCTGAGTATACTTCAATAACCAAGGAGCTAATCATTGACTACAGCAGTGGTTCTCAAATCTGGCCCCTGCTCTGACATGTTTTAGATGTCACTCTGCTCCAACACACTTGATTCAAACCAGTGGGTCGTTCTCAGGCTTCAGCAGAGTTTGATAACAAGTTGACTATTTGAATTAGGTGTGTTAGAACAGGGTTGCATCTAAAACATGCAGGACAATGGGGCCTGAGGACCAGATTTGAGAACTACAGGAAGAACAAAACAGACTTGTTCCGACGAACCATCAACTGGGAATGTGTGGAGTGGCGTACTTTCGCTTCCTGGGAGTTCAAATGGAAGAGGGATTGACCTGGGGTATGAACACCACTGAGCTGCTGAAAAGGCCCAGCAGAGACTCTACTTTTTCAGAGTGCTCAAGAAGAAGAATATTGCAGAGACTGCTGGTGTCCTTTCACCGCTGCGCCATTGAGAACTTTGTAATGTACTGTATTTGTATTTGGTACAGTCGCAACACAGCGGCGCAGAAGAATGGTAAATGGACTGTACTTATATAGTGCATTTTATACACCAGTTGGTGCCCAAAGCGCTTTACAATTCCTCACCCATTCACACACACACTCATACACCAGTAGACGGCTGCTGCTGATACACTGGTGCTGCCTGACCCTACTGGGGGCAACTTAGTGTTCAGTATCTTGCCCAAAGACACTTCAAGGATGCGAACCGCCAACCCTTCAGTCATACCAACTGAGCCACAGCCGGAAAGTTCTTCAAAGGGTCAATAACTCAGCACAAAAGCACAAGCTGTGTCCTTGCCACACTGGAGGAACTGCATAGGTCCCACTGCCTCAAAGGGGTGTAAAACATCACATCCTGGTTACAGCCTGTTTGAGCTGCTGCCATTGGGCAGATGATATAAAAGCATTAAAGCTCGAACAAACAGACTGAAAAACAGCTTTTATCACACTGCAGTAAATGCACTCAATGCTGCTAAGAAGAGATAGAAGTAGAAAGTGATTGTGGTGGAGTGTTTTTACAGTTTTTACTTTTTAAAACTTTTTTATTCTATTTATTTTTATTTATTATGTAGACTATGGTTTTTACATGGTTTGAATGTAATTATTGTCAAGGGATTGCACTTTTAATTTCGTCGTACTTATGTACAATGACAATAAAGATATTCTGATTCTAATGCTAAGTGCTAATTTACTGTCTCTATAAACTGTACATTTCATTAAGTAATGCAATACTTATTTTACAGTCTTGTTGGCGGAACTTATTAAGCAGAAATACAGTCAAGTTGCCTGTCAGGAAAAGTTTTATTCCATTCTGTTAAAATTAGTCACTTTATTTGTCCTGAGACGTTATTAAAGCAGGAAAGATTTAAAGATAGACCACCAACCTTATTACAGGCTCCAAATAAAACTGATGACACTGGAAAAACCCCAAATATCTCAAAACAGGGGGTTTATGAGTTGTACTAAAACTTTAGGATATTTCAGCATTGGTTTCATTTTGGAAGCTGAGGTCCCTGTCCCTCACTGCAGTCCATCACAGTAAATGGAAACATGTAAAACCTAAGCAAAGCAAGTTCAGGCTGCTCTTCTCACTTATTGCAATGTTGTTAGTGTTGAAGTTCTGTCTGAGAGACAGAAAATGTCACCTGTTTCACATAGACCTGTTTGTTGGACGTTTGTTGGACATAGATGGAATGAGGGAGTAAGTACTTAAAAATTCCTTAGGGTTTTGTGATGATGTGAATGTGTCTATGTATAATTTAGATGACATTAGCGTCCCATTTTTCTGTTTTACCACCCTCACAGATCAGACAAACATTACAGTGCTTATCTTTCTGCATTTGTACAAATTTATTTATTTTTATTTATTGAACCAGTAAATATCCCGTTGAGATTAAGAACCTATTTTACAAGGAATCCTACATGAGTGAATGCTACACACCTTGCTCATCCAGGATTTCCGCTTATAAAGAGCTCTTCTCCTCTTGACTGCCTCCCACAATCGTCTCTGACCTGAAACAATAGACACATGTGTTGAAAAAACTCATTTATCAATTAATAAATGATTATTGTCATTGATTATCAATTAATCAATGACAAAAACACTGCTGTCCAACTGACATGACTAAGAATAAAAATGCAGAAAGAAAGATGGATTTGTATGGTCTCTTCAATGGGCTTTATTCCTTGTGAAGTAACATCTTACAAGCATTACATGTTTTTCAAAAGCTGGAATAAAATGGAACCCACCTGGGCGCCCCATCCCGATCTTCTCCAGGTCTTCATTCTTGACGTAATCAAAGTGGGACAGTCGTGTGACGTTGAGCTCATCGCGAATCCGGAGGAAGTACTGCTGCAGCTGAACATCTGTCAGCAACTCCAGCAGCCACTCTGTCCCTTCTTCACACTGCATCTGCACACAAAAGAACATTTGACCTTTTAACAAACCTGACGTTGGTTAAAAGAAACAGAGTTAAAGTAGTCCATATTTCAAGGGCGATGCTAATCATAGGCAGAGTTTCATTACATTAAAGGGATAGTTTGGTATTTTTCACTGGAATCTGTATGGCATCGCCATCTAACAGTTGTGCGCCTTAGCAAACTACTTTCATCAGTTGTGCAGCAGTATCTGCGGCTTCTACGTGCAGACACACAGCTGTTAGCATTGACAACGTGCATTGATTACTATTGACAGAAAGTAGCTCCAAGCAATTACAAGGTGTGACTTTTTGTTCTGTGACGGTTTTGTTATGCAAATAAATCACTCATTCGAACACATTCTGTTTTGAGAAGAAACGTTTTACTTTGTTAACCCCAGGAAACCTGCCGGGGCTACTTTCGCTTTGACCAAAACCGGACCAGAACTGGGCTCACAGGACACTGTTGGGGGTAAGACACTGTGGGTGCATCAGAGTAAAGACTCTGATGCCATACAGATTCATGTGAAAAATACCGAACTATCACTTTAAGTCTAGGATATGGCCAATACAAATATATGCATTTTTAAATGTATTGATACTTTAAATATTTCAATAAAACTACAGACTAGTATGAAATAAACACATATTTTCTTTTGTAATAAATTCATCTTTCAGCAGTCATGTGATATAGTGATGTTGACTGTGTACGGTAGTTAGTAAGGTGCAGAGCTGTGGTTGTGGATATTTATGCAGGACACAAAAATATTTCTGCACTAGGTAAGACACTGTCTTTAAATAAATCATAACAGCTACTGTGTACTGTATTGGTTATAAATTTATGGTTGGCTGCAGTAGGTGTTTGTCTGTCAAATGTTCTCCATATTACAGAAGTGTTGGCCCCATTGTTTGTAGTGTGGAAATGGTTGTTCCTGGTATAGTGTTATAAGCATACGTAAATGTTATGGCTATGTATGTAGCCCATAGTCTACTTATATGTGGACACTTGTACACAGTGTGCATACACCCACTCGCGTGACAGCGGACTTTAAATAATGCTCCAAAACATCTCCTACCTGACGTTTAAATGGTTGAATATATAGTATATAGTATATATTTGCAGTTGCACAAATCTGTGGATGTGTCGCTATTACGGTAAATACTGAACCTTTAAATAATAATTAAAAAATAAGACATACAACAAAAGTCATACCAGGATTCCTACAGCTCAGGGCAAGTTAAATTCAAGACTTTTTAAGACTTTTTTTTTGAGGCCATTTGAAATCAAATTTTAGACCAAGCTGACAATGAACCAAATTTGAAAAGGGGAAAAGAAAAAAAAACACCACATGAATTACCTGGGGGCAGTTTTACCCGAATGTGTATTTTAAAAAAGAACATGACTTTTTGGTCCAGTTGCTGCTACATTCATGAACCGTTTGCATCAAGAAGCATAACTTTGAAATTTTGAATATATAACACACACTTGGAAAACAACTAAGTATAGCTAAAGGAATACTACACCCACAGAATGATGTGCCCTCATTTTCTACTCACCCTAAATTATTTTTATAATACAGCCTAAATGTTACCAAATACTTTTTATTTCAAACTAACGTTTGCATCTTATGCGTCTAAATTTTTAAGACTTTTGAAAATTCAACTTAAGACACTTTAATGCCAATTAAGGCCTTATTTTTAGAGCAAAGAATTCAATGTCTCTTAAGATTTTTCAAGGATCCACGGGAACCCTGAATACATTTTTTGTCATCAGTCATAATCTTATGTTTTTAATTATTTCCCATGGAACGTAATAGCTAAAGGTTTGGAGCCAACTACTTATTACACCCACGAGAGCCTTTGTGAAACTCTATTCTAAATCCACAGGTATTAATATAGAGTTCTGCGATGATTCCAGTTGATGCCAGACATCATAGAAAGCCAATGTCCCACCCCTTACACTGTGGCCCATGGGACCTGCCCTCAGAAAAACATGAACTATACCACCATTTCCACATATGTGTGTCAACTGCAATCATGATTATACGAGCCAAGAACGTGATTGTTTCAGACAGTTACAATGACATCATCTCTGCAACTGTCTTTACACAATCCCGGAAAAAAAAAAACTATTACACCACTCTTGTTTTCTTCAATTTCTTGTTCATTTTAATGTCTGGTACAATTAAAGGCAAAGTTGTTTGGACAAATGTAATGATAATGACAAAATTAGTTCATAAGAGTTTAATTTCAGATCTGATATCTATCCATTTCGCATGTTTTCTTGATAATAACCAAAATCACTTTAGTTCTTACATCAGTATCTATGTCATTGTACTGACAAAAACACTGCCTTTATTCATTCCATGTTTTCTTTTGTCTGTTTTAGTCACAATACACACAGGCGTTCTCTGATTTTGAGGGTTAAAAGCATCAAATGTGTAAAATGATGGGATAATTCAGAAGAGACGAATGCAGTTTTTTGTTTTTTTAAACAAGGTCTCAAGGGGCAGAAGTGAAACGGGTCGGACTCCCGACTCTCTATTAGTCACTCCTACCTCTATATTTTATTTAGAAAGCATGAGAATTATTAAAAGAAAACAAGATTGATGAATCAATCATGACAGCAGTCTGTAGGTGCTTGAACAAGCAACCATCCATCCACTCTCCAAATGCACCTTGCATCCTGACACACATACGAATTTCCATGTCTTATGAGGAAGTCTGTAATCACTTGTAGATTAAATAGCCATTGGGTAGTGAGCATAAACACATATTTTTAATAAAGACATACAAAACAAAAAAAAAAAAATTTTTCATCTACCTACCTATCTATCTATCTATCTATCTATCTATCTATCTATCTATCTATCTATCTATCTATCTATCTATCTATCTATCTATCTATCTATCTATCTATCTATCTATCTATCTATCTATCTATCTATCTCTCTCTCTATATGTATATATATATATATATATATACATATATATATATATATATATATATATATATATATATATATATATATATATATATATATATATATATATATATATATATATATATATATATATATATATATATATATATAAATTAAAAATTAAAAATAAAACATATTCAAACATAAAAAAACAAAAACAAATGGATGTGTTTATAGGGCCAGATCACTCCCATACTTCATACAGATTTGTATTTTACTATTGGGAACCTAAATTTCATCCCCATGGTGTGACTGTGTAAACATGTCAGTGTCCCTATAAAGATAGGAATACAAGCACACACACACTGACTATTTCACCAACATATTCCTCCTGCCCACACATATAACACCTCACTGCACACGCTCACATGCACTACAGTATCCACAGCCACAGCACAATAATAATCACTGCACATTCGCACATCTTCAGACTTTACCATTTGTCCTCCAGCACTTCCTCTTATGCTTCTGCCTCTCTCCTCTTCGTCCTCCTCCTCCCTCTCCTCCTCCTCCTCCTCTCCTCTGGTGTAGGGAAGTCGTTGGTACATATAGCTCTCCCCCATACTGTGGCGGCTCTTCTCGTCCTTCGTCCTGTCTATTTTTTTTCCCCCCGGTCTAGCGTCAGGCTGTTATTCAGAGGAGGCGTTAGCTTTTCCACCCCACTCCCCTGGCTTGGAGTCTGGTTTGCTAATCTCCTCCAGGCTCCATGACCTTCCCTGCTCGATCGATACGCGCATGCACACACACGGACGCAAATGCACTCGTACCATCCACCCGTGGCTCACCTAAAGCTATCTATAAACTCCCTCTGTCTTCCCTCCCACTGCTTCTGATGCTCCCTGCTGACTCACGACTTCCTGCAGTGTCCGACACCTCCATACATCCCATTTTCTCTCCATCCCATCCTCCCTCCCATCTCTCTATCTAGTACATCTCACTCTGTCTCCTCCTGGCTCAGCAGCAGAGCCTCCTGTCTGATGTTAAATAATTCAGCAGCTCTAACAAGAGGTTGAGGGGGGGGAGAGAGAGAGAGAGAGAGAGAGAAAGAAAGTGAGACAGAGCACTGAGAGAAAGAAAAGGGAGGAAAATGTAGATACAAATAACTGCACAGATGGATGTGTAAATGGATGAATGGTCAGGCCAAAATGGAATGAACGGAAGATGGTTCCCAGCATGTCTTCGATAGGTGCAGATGGTTGGTGTGGTTGACATGAATGCAAATAAGTATGTTTGGAAAAGATGGAATTGATGGCTTTTACGACAAATTTGATATTACATTGACACTGAGGCTGGAGAATCTGTGTGTCATTCGTTCTTTTCGTATTCAATTGAGAATGTACAATTGGAAAATTAATACAAAAAAGGACCTGTTATTTCTGTATTGATGTAAAAATCAAAAGTAAAAAAAACAAGTTATTTTTCATTCCTATGATTATGCGAGAGCTGCACAATATATTGATTGGGGATCGACGTCGCAATGTATGTGTGCGCAATAGTCACATCGCAGGTCCTGCAATTATTATTATTATTTCTTTTTGCATTTTTACTATTACTATTTATTTGTATATATACTTTTTAATTAATTAATTTCTTTATTTTTTTTCATTTATTTTTTATTAAATATATTATTTATTTATTTTTATTTAATTATTTATTTATTCATTAATTTTTATTTTTATTTTATTTTTTAATTGGATTGAATTAATAGATTTTTTATTCTTATTACTTTATTTAATTATTACGCCTACAAGAAGGATGACAGTGAAACATATATGTTCTGGATCGACTGCTAATCTATGATACGCTGTTTGATATGATATATAATTTTATTGTCATTTCACACAAAACAGCATAGATCCACTGCATCTCTTTGCAACCTGTTTGATCGTTTGCCTTGGTGTCGCACTGCCTATATATATATATATATATATATATATATATATATATATATATATATATATATATATATATATATATATATATATATATATATACATATATACTTCAACTTCCTTTGGACTGCCTTCGGCTACTTCAGAGTTCCCGAGGCTATTACTGCCCTCGTAAAGGCCTATTTCAAGGATGTGCAGCTGTGCATATCAACACAGGAGTACACCACAGCTTGGCAACCGCTGGAGGTGGGAGTAATGGCAGGGTGCACCATTTCACCATTGATCTTCATCATGGCCATGGAGCTGATCATCAGAGCATCCCGGTAGGTGGTGGGAGGAGCAAAACAACATCTAGGACTACGGCTCCCCGCCATCAGGGCATACATGGACGATATGACCATCCTCACCCCAACTCTTCCATGCACGAGTGGAATGCTAAAGAAGCTCCAGGAGAACATTGAATAAGGCCGATGAAGTTAAAGCCAGGTAAATCTAGGAGTCTGTCCATCAAAAAAGGGAAGCTGTCGACACAGCGCTTCTTCATCGGTGAGGACCCAATTCCAACAGTGGGGGAAAAGCCAATCAAGAGCCTGGGCCATTGGTATGACAACACCCTGAGCGATAAAGCGCAAGTAGAGCAGCTTAGGCAGGACACCATCTAAGGCCTTAAGTGTATTGACAACACCATGCTCCCTGGGAAACTGAAACTTTGGTGCCTCCAGTTTGACCTACTGCCTCGGCTGATGTGGCCCTTGTCGATGTATGAGGTGCCAATAACATAGGTCATCCAACTTGAGAGACTTCTCGGCTCTTTCATCAAGAAGTGCCTTGGCCTCCCCAGGTGCCTGACCAACATTGCACTTTATGGGAAAGGGATCCTAGACCTTCCTTTCTCCAGCCTCACTGAGGAGTATAAGACCACCAAAGTCAGACAGGAGTTGATGCTGACAGACTCCCGTGATCCTTACATCGCCAAAACAGCGCCCACCTTGGTGACATGGAGGAAGTGGACTCCAGCAACAGCAACACACATGGCGAAATCCGCCCTCAAGCACCGGGAGCTTATCGGCCTAGTGCAAAAAGGGAGAGGAGGTCTCGGCCTCAGGGAGAGCAACCCTTCCTGGAACAAGGCAATTCCACAACAACGACGGGGCCTTGTGGTTGAAGAAGTGCACTGGCAAGAGCAGGCTGAGAGGTGCACAAAGGTAGTGTCACAAGGTAGGCAAGGACAGTGGATGCGGTAAGAGGAGGTTGAGAAGCGTAAGATCTCGTGGAAGGAGCTATGGGACATGGAAGCATTTCGATCTAGCTTCATCATTCGTGCTACATACGATGTCCTACCTTCTCCTCAGAACCTTAGCCTGTGGTATGGGGAAGATCCCACTTGCCCCCTCTGTCCTTCCTCAGCTAACCTGAAGCACATCTTAGTCCGCTGCAAGACCAGTTTGACCCAAGGTCGATACGCCTGGCGTCACAACCAGGTGTTGAGGAGTCTGGCAGCAACACTGGAGAGTAGAGGCAGGAGTGTCAATGCCCTTCCTCAAGCGCCCTCAAATCCTTTCTCGGGGCACTTCATTCGGGAAGGAGAGAAACCAGCTAAGGTCCACACACCAACGGTAGAGGCAGGGCAGTTGGGTGCAGCACGAGATTGGAAGCTCCTAGTCGACCTGGATCAGAGGCTCTGCTTTCCAACGGAGATCGCCACCACTAACCTCAGACCCGACCTCGTTCTTTGGTCCTCTTTGTTACGAAGCGTCTACATCATAGAGCTCACAGTTCCTTGGGAGGACGCTGTGGGTGAGGCCTTCGAGCGGAAGAGGAGCAAGTACGCTGAGCTAGCGGCTGAGGCACAGCAACGGGGCTGGAGAGCCACAGTCTGGCCAGTGGAGGTTGGCTGCAGAGGCTTCAAAGGCCAGTCGGCAACACGACTCTTCAGGGCCTTGGGTATCAGGGGCCTAGCCCATCACCAAGCCATCAAAGCTCTGTCCGAAGCTGCAGAAAGGGCCAGCCAGTGGCTGTGGATCAGGAGGAGAGAAATCACCTGGGCTCCAAAACAACGGCATGCTGGTGATGAGGAATTGGGAGGCAGAAGGGCCTGAGGCAGAGGGGGGCACACCTGGGACGCCAGTTGTAGCCGTTGAATCCTCTGGAGGTGTCGTGGGCTTCATCAACAAAACACCCATGAAGGAGGATGCCCACCTGATGACCCCAGTGATACCTCTTGCTCCTTTAGCCACCCAAAGCCAAAACACTGCTAGCTGCCACATAAGGATCGAGCCACCTAGTCCTGTATTGGTATGCAGCCAGGCATAGGCTCCACTGCACTCTGGATATATAACATCTTATCCTGTGTTTCCTATATGTATATATATATATATATATATATAAGTAGAATTTTTTCTAATATCAT
This sequence comes from Siphamia tubifer, assembly GCA_020466265.1. Lineage (NCBI taxonomy): Eukaryota > Metazoa > Chordata > Actinopteri > Kurtiformes > Apogonidae > Siphamia > Siphamia tubifer. Next base: position 10,131,963 of record CM035802.1, on the reverse strand, counting down.
GGAGCCCTATTATAGGCACAATTTACACAATTGTCCAGTTTAATTTAGATATTCTTGATATCTGATTTTGGTAGGACCTGGAAGTTACTGACTTCTTCATGGTTTGAGCTGAACAATCATGGGTTTGCTTGTTTTCTGCATAATGTATTCTGTGGTAATGGAAAATTCCATGTTAGTTCGAGGCAGCAAATGTGTTACACTCTCAAGGAGGACAACATGATAACTGAAAAAATTGGCAAGAGCTTGCAGTTATTGTTGTTTTGTCGACTATAGTGCAGCCATGGTAGAAACCACTTTACATAACACACAAAAAAGTGTGGGACATAGCAAATTGGAAGTCAAAATTATCAGCATGAAACCTGACATTTGGTGGATTTGTTTATTTCCCATTTTTAAAGTGTGTGCAAAAATGAAAGAATGAAAAAGCCACATTTCTTTGATATTTGATATGTTCATGAATAATGAAATACTGAGTCATTTTATAATTTTTTTTGCTATTGTGGATTCTCAATTGAATATGAAAAGAAGGAATGATACATGGATTATGTAGATTAGTCTTTTAAGCATAAATTATTTCTTAGTAAATCACTTAGTATGTGCCTGAAATGAAGGTGCATGATATGATGCTTTAAAAAAAAATCAGATATAATGAATTTAATACAAAACATTAAATGGCAAATCATTGCAGCTAAGTTTAGGAATTTTTATCCTCCCTTCTGCTCACTGAATCACTTAAGTGCTCACTCTTTAAGCCCTTGATTTAATCACACACAGCTTGTTTCATTAGACATTAGATGAAGTACCAATTCTCTGGGCTATTGGTAGTTAATGCCAAAAGAATAAAGGACAAGTCATTTAACAGATATTTCCTCAAACCACTGGAAAATTAGTTCATTCTTAATACCATATACGCCTTTATAGCATTTATTGAAATGTGAAAGGGTCTGACGTGGAGGAAAGATATGTGAGAAGGGGTGATTAGGTGTAAAAATGGAAGATATGATTGCCTGTCATTGGAAAGAAGGCATATCATGGCAAAAATATTAGTTTAAGTTGCTTTAAGGGCTGAATGAATACAGGACTTGAAAAATCATTGTACGCTCTAGTGAGACAATATGTAGGTATAACTGTTATGTCACATCTCAACAGTCTCACATCTTCTAAATCTGGTCCACTAGATCAGAGGAACATTTGCTTTAATATCCTTCTCCTGTTAGTGACTTTATAACTTAATGCATTTAGCTGAAGAGTAGATGGCTGATCCCTTATGAGCTCTTGCCAAGATATCAGTAGAACAGTCATCTGCTATATTTATTACAATAATGTTGGGCCTTTGGAAATCAATGTAAATGGGGAAAAAATTGTTGAAATTGTTATTAGATTTAAGTTCAGTCATTTTGTGCAGGAAACAAAGAGGTTTATTGTTTTAGTAAAGTAAACTAATGACTGCACATATATACATTTCACAGTCTCTGCATTAAAATAAAGGTTTAAAGGTGTCATTCCATGGTTATTTCATTAATATTACTGTGTTCTCCATTGTTATTGAATACATTGTGTGTTGGTTCCATTTAAAAAAACATCCAGATTGCTTTGTTTCAGCTGTTTTTTCATGGTAGAAAAATTACTTTTCTGACTGGTACTTCCTCATACATGTCCATAACGTGATAATGAGACATCTCTGATTTACTCAGAACCCCCCCCCAGCTCTATGTGTGTTTATCTTTACCAGAGTATCATCCAGCTAGCTTTTGTGCCGTTGCTTGTTCTTAAAATATCTTTATTTCCAAAGAGAACACATGAACCAGCTAATGCTACTTCAGATTCCCTGCAATCTGGGAAGGGCTTAACCCCAAGTGGGTGATGCTAAAGTCCACCTGACATCAGACGGGCTGGCTTTTTCTGGGTCCCTCATGCCTATTGTTGTTTTCTGTGAATGCAGTATGCAGCCAGTGGAGGTGACAAACCACTGTCAAAGGAGCATGTGTTGGTAAGTCAAGGTGACCCATTAGATTCCAAAAGGAGAGTGGAAAAGTAGTTTTCAGTGGAATGACACCTTTAAAAGCCAAAAAAACATGCTTCTATTTCGTATATATATATATATTTCGTGACCATTTCGTGTATCTTGAACCCCTTTTTTAAGACCTGACTAGATTTATTACATTAGTTTTTAGATGTTTTAGATCAGATTTCATTCATATGTCTTTGTCTTATTTCTAACTGTTTCTGCTGCTTCTTGTTAAGAGGTCAGAGGTCACACAACATAGTGACTTTAACATTTTGTTCTGTTTTTGTGCATCTTTTAAAGGAGCGATATTTTTACTTGATCTGATTTGATGTATTTGAACATTAAGAAATGCAAAAGAAAACATGCAGTAAAAAAAACAATACAACCACGTTCAAAAGGAGTGGGTGGTATTTGTAGAAAAAGAGGTGGAAAACACAAACAAAAATAAACCACAAAGAAAATGAAGGAAAAGGACCTGACCCTAATAATATAATATGGACTCAAAATGACCCGCTGTGAACAAAATAAATACACAACTATTAATCAAAGAAGAAAAAAAAACAACCTTCACACCCCCATCTCATCCCCGTGTTGTGTAAAGATATAACGTCTATATTTTGTGTTGAACTGATATAGACTATGACACTGTTTTGCTTTGTTTAAATATAGTTATGTGTTTTAAACTACATTAACTGCAAATGCTATGTTTGGGTTTGAATTCTTCATTAATTCACCTTCAAAGTTCCATCTTCAATCTGATTAATAGCATAATGACATCTGCATAAACAACAAAACTGAAGGTGGGTTCTGACTTTTTCAAAGTACTGCACACTTAAATGTTATTATCACAGCACTTTACAGTAAATACATGCATCCACTGCAACAGGGAAGTCAGTTGTGTCTATTCCTGAAGTATCACCACCGATAACATTGATGTGTGAATGTGCATTTCAGGCCTAAATGAGCACAAAATCAGAGGCTTCATCTTGCGGCATGCACGCATTTTATCGAGGGCGATGCTCTAAATATAGCCATGCTAAATTTAGCGCGTATTCACTGGGATAGAGTGTGAAGTGGTGTACTGTAAGCTAGGCTGCTTTACTTTACTTTTATCTCAGCATCAGCATCCAGTGACTCCAACAAAGTTAATTTTACTACCAAGCTTTGGGGTTTCTGTTTAGGTTTTATTCTGCCATAAGCATGGTAATAAGACACTACTTGTTATATATGTATTATTTGATGAACATGTTAGGACAGTAAAGGTCCAGAGGTTGTATTCTGCCCCAAAAGATCTGCATTTAAAGCATTACTTATATAAAAGCAATTACATCAATATTAACAAACAATGATGTGTCTGTTATTATGCACTAAATTATTCTTATTAGTGGTTTAATGTTGTTTTTATTTCTTTATTTTTTTAGTACTGCATCAATGCACATGTGTTTTTTCTGCTGCACACACTTAAAAGTTCAGCTGATTTGACTTTATTTAGTGTTAACACTTTATCAAGCAAGTGAACATTTTTGGTAATTCCCATGAACATTAAGTATGGGGCCGATCCTGTGTCTTAGTGAAGTTAAGAAACATGTTGGTTAGGGCTGCACAATATTAGAAAAAAATTGACAGTGTGATTTTTTTTAATTTTTTTTAACCCCGCGATATATATTGTGATATGAAAAAACTCCTCAGGACTAAATAACAGCTGTGTGGTGGCGATGCAAATGGTCAGATTAGTGGTCGACACAGAACATATGTTTCAGTGTCATCCTTCTTGGACATGAAATAATTAAATTCATTAAGTCATAACAATAATAAAACAATAATAATAAATAAATAAAAAATAATACGAATAAATAAGTAAATAAAAAAAATTAAAATAAAGATGAATAAATAAAAATAAATTAATAAATGAATTAATGTATTACTTTTTAATTAAGCAATTGAAAAATAAAAATACATACAAATAAATAAGTAAATAAAAACAAAAAGACAAATAAATAAAAATAAATTAATAAAAAAATTTTAAATAATTAATTTATAAATTAATGAAAACAAATTCATAACAAATGAATTAAGGAAGTAATAAGAAAATGAAAAAAATACATACAAATAAATAAGTAAATAAATAACATTAAATAACAAACAATTGCGTGATGTGATGTGAACTGTGATGTGACTATTGTGCACATGTACACTGTCATGTCGATGTGCAAACAATATTTTGTGCAGCTCTAATATTGTTTTTTCTAACACTATATATATACATATATATATATATATATATATATATATATATATATATATATACAGATTCAGAGAATGTTGAAGATGTGAATATGAGTGACTTTTGTCAGTTTATTTTTGGTTTTGGTTTGGTTTATTTATGGATATTACATGACAAGGTATCCAAGGGATAACATGTAAAAGTGTAAACACTTGTTTCCAACATGGTCCCTGATGAAAAGGACAAGACATACGAATACATGCAACAAAATATCACATAAATATAATCGCATGCCTAACTCACCTAATTCTTTACTTTATTCCACAAAAAAACTCTAACCCTTTGTTTAAAAACCCTTTTTGTTTCTGTCATTTTAATGTGTAGTGGGAGGCTATTCCATAACATAATCTTAGTATAAAAGAAAGAGCTACGTGCCACAGTTTTTACAGATGATACTTTACAGGAGCGGACACTACCTCCTGTTTCATGGGCATGTTGAGTATGCATTATTACAATTTGAGATCCCACATACTTAGGAGCAATCCCATTGATACTATTTAATGATTTTAGTTTCAGTTTATGACCTTATAATAGTTGTTTTAGCATATGTTTACGTTTTACCAGGTGCTCTTCAGATGTTTAATGGTAAGAGGAGGGAGACAGTTGTCATGCCAACTGATGAGGAAACAAATGACCATGTCCAATGAAATACTAAAGTTGGAATTTGGAAATTCTGAGCATTTCAACGAGTGTTTTATAAAGGGTTAAGTAGTTTAATACACAGAGATCCTAGTATTTTTTTCATATCGTATCAAACCAGGACGTGTTTGTTGCCTCAGATCACTACGACAGTGACTTTACATGGGCTCAGAAGCACAGCCCTCTTTTCAGCTTTATGACAGTGGTGCATTTTCCTGGTAATCTAAGAGGATTTTGAGGAGTTAAGTTCGGCTTCAGATGGAGGAGAATTTTCTTGATCCACTGCGTATCAACACACTTCCAGTGAAATTCTGTGGGTTGGAAATAACTCAAGCTGTCAGGCAAATAGGCAGTGGACGAAAAAGAATGCAATGTTTGCCTATGAGATATGGAGGCAGAAACTGAATGTAACTAAGTAAATACCTTAAATCCTTTGAGTCTAACTGGTGCTGTGAGTATCTTCTCATTATTTAATCAACCATCACTTTGTAGAGAGTATAAAGGTTGGACTGTGTTTCAATGGAAAAAGGCCATGTGATCTGATGAGTCTAGACTGACCCTGTTCCAGACTGAGAAGAGAGATGGATGAAGTGATTACCCATCATGCTTTAGTGCCTACAGTACAGGGCTGTGGAGGCAGTGTTATTATCTGGGTTTAGTGCAGTTGGTTAGGTCTGGGTTTGGCAACGTTATGTGGCTAAAAAATTGTGAAAATTAATATTGTGAGTTTAGAGCAGGGGTGTCAAACTCATTTTACTTCAGGGGCCACATTCAGCTAAATTTGATCTGAAGTAAAAATAAATAAATAAATAAAAACAATATATAAATAATGTCAACTCCAAACTTTTCTCTCTGTTTTAGAGCAAAAAAAGTTACATTTCATAATGAAAACAAATATTAGGCTTTGGTTCATCATCACACATACATACATACTGTATCCACAGTGGATCTACAGATACACAAAATATTTAGTAATAGATGGAATATTATTAAAGTTTTACATTTCCAATTTTTCACATTTGTTCTGATTATTGAGATTTTTCTGTGAAATTATGCTTTGTTTTAGTGTCACTAAATTTAAAGAAAAAAAAAGTTCTAAGATCATTTTTTTGAAACTTGTGAATATTTATAATTTATTATGCAATTGAATTGGTCTGAATGTGAACCATGAACCAAAATGATTTATATCTTAGTGTAATTTTTGCATTTCATAAATTCATCCAAAGGGCTGGACTGGACCATTAGGCGAGTCAGATTTGGCCCCCAGGCCGCATGTTTGACACCTCTGGTTTAGAGAAATGTGCGCTGTAATCGAACTACAGCCATTCTATTTTAATATTAGAATGTAAGACCTGTTTTTGGCCAGGTTGTGAAAATTAGAAGTACCTTAAATCTGTATTTTAAGTTGAAATAACTTCCAGTTGAATGGCATTAGTCAAAGGAAAAACAGTCCTTGATTCTGTTTTCAGTCATCACTGGCATATATGATGTTTGTCAATTTCAAGTTATGAAAGTCGTTCGTTATAAAACTGTTGAGCTGTCAGACTGAAATGACGGAAATAGAGATTACAAACTGTTTAAGCACAGGTGTCAAAATGAATGTAGTTCAGGGGCCACATTAAACCAAATTGGGCCAAACCACAAAAATAGCAACGTAATATATAAATGATGTCAACTCCAAATTTTCCTTTACATTGTAGAACAAAAGAATGTGATGAAAATTTTGAAAATGTGTGAAATTATGAGAGGAAAATGTTCATATCTACCGACTATCCTTTAAAACGATATGAATCACACGATTAAACTGACACTTCTCCAGAAAACTAAATGCAATTTTAACAAGATCATGTCTCAGTTCATCATTTACTCACGTCAATTACAACGTACAGATTATTTATTAGTGGATCTACAAATACATAAAACATTTAATAAGAGGCAGAACATTGTTAAACTTACACTTCAGACATTTCAAAATGTTCATACTTGGTCAGGTTATTTGTGTATTTGTGAAATGATGATGTTGTAAAAACAGTAAAATGACATGAAAGTGTTTAAATCCCGAACAGCAAAATGTGGAGTTGTGAATATTTATAGGTTATTATGATAGTATTTTACTGATCTGGCCCATTTGTGGAACCTGAAATAAAATTCTCAAATTTTGTATTTCACAAATTTTTCCCAGGGGCTGGACTGGACCCTTTCGGGGGGCCCAATTTCACCCCAGGCCACATGTTTGACACCTCTGGTTTAGAGTTTGAAGATGCATCTGCAGCTTCAACATGAACAGACTGTGGTCAATTTCACCTCTTCTGATATTTTTTCACCTCTGGAAGCTTGAGGTAAAATAATTCAAGGTAACAGCCATTTTGGTGATGGTGACGTAACTCACATGCAGAAAGACATGTTTAACACAAAAATTAATTTTTAGTTTTTTTTGCTGATGTCTACTGCCACAGTGCTGTGCCATAAAATACCAGTTCGTCTTTTGCCACAGAGCCAATCGAATGATCCGAATTGTGCACTCTGAACATTGTCCCAGTGGCTGATTTATATTCATCAAAAACAGGAGGAAAAACAGTTGCCAAGTTTCATGTTGTTTGCCTGCATAATGAAACTGAAAGTGTGAATAGCTGCACAAACCAGCTTCTGATTACTAGTACCCTCCCCCATTCCTGTACCAGGATAGGTGCATGTCATGTGTGATGCTTCTTGCCACCGTACTGTGTCAGCACGGTTGACGGGTTACAGGTTACACTGGTCTACAAGTACAATGCTTCCAGAATAAAACTAATGAAATGCTCCCACATGTGTGTTAGTGATAAAGAAAACTTAAGTCTTAAATGCTGGTTGACTGAAGTTCATAAGGTAAGTCTGGGCTCAAAATGTCAGATTCTTAGAATGAACAAGAGAATAAGTTTTAGTCCAAAGGAATATTGGGGCCAATTCCAATTCCTCCCTTTACCCTCAATCTCAAAATGCACGGTCTTGTCAAGTGTAAGTGCTGTCCCAATTCTAAGAACGTTTAAGTCGAGGGGCGAGTTTCAAAATGGAGATTCCACGACACCACCCTTGGGAGCAAGGGTTACCCAGAATGCTGTATTTTCTTTGTTTATGGAAATATGAAAATTATGAAATCATTGTATTATCTTAGTTTTGGTCCATTTTATGGATTATGTACCCCATTGTTGTCCAGTCAATGATAGCTGTGTTTGTGGCTTATGATTAAACAGGCAGGTTAACAGTGCAAATATATATATAAAAAAATAATAAAGTTGTGTTTCATTTCAGGGACGACAGAGACAATGTGGACCCTGATTAATTTCAGGGCCAACATTTAAGGGGTGTCCCATTTCTAAGTCACAAATAGCCCTTAACACTTAGTTTTGAGGGATACTGATTGAAGGTTAAGGGTGGAATTGGAACTGGCCCTTGGTCTCAGATATCCCAGATCTACTGGTGGCGGGGCGGCTGTGGTTCAGTTGGTAGAGCGGGTCATTCAATGACTGAAGGGTTGATGGTTCGCTTCCATCCTCTGGCTGTCCACATGTCAAGGTGTCCTACGGCAAGGCGCTGAACCCTGACTTAGGCTCCCAGTAGGACTGATAGAACCTTAGAAACCTACTGGTGTATATGGGTGAATGTAAAACGCTTTGACCACAATGAAGGTGGAAAAGCACTATATAAGTACAGTCCATTTTACTTTAAAACACTGTCTGCACATTATGATCCATTCACTTTACAGGTTCTTTCTAGTGGAATATTTACTAATCCATTCTATACACGTACATAAACCAGTATATACGTATGTGGAATACCATCATCTATATTAAAAACATGAACTAAGCAGCACTAAAGTTATATGTTTTGTGATTCATCTGATTAAACTATGTAAGATTTAACACATTTAATGTCTGAAGGAGATACTTTCTAAAAAATTGTAGAGTGACGAGGGAGCTGTTTGACAAATGAGAAAGTAGTCCCACAGTATTGTGGCAATACCCACTTTGTGGTTTTTTTTTTATTAACTTTGCTACAAATGATAACTTTTTTGTCTGGTGAAATTAGGTTTCAAATCGACAAAACATCGTATCAGTAAATGGTGGCACAGTTCAAATAGGACCACATTGATCACTTTTCATATTTTTTCCCAGGGTGAGGTCCAATGGAGCAAAAACACCAAAAGTGACAGGACTTCAACTCTCTGTCACCACCATCAGCCATATTTAACTCCTGGGTTTCTATCCTACAGATTAATTGGTGATCTATGACAGCAGATCTTACCGTGCATAGGTCTTCTGGAGACCGCTGCAGTCAGGAGTGACTGGGTTCACTGGAGGTCACCTGGAGAAGGCCATGGATGGATGGCTGCCACTACAGCTGCAGAAACAGAACGGATCATAAACATTTCAATTAAAATGTCACCAATTACAAGTGAATGGGCAAAAATCTAATTTGAAAATTTCCTAAAAAAATATAAACTTTGTTCTAATTTACCCAAAATGTAATCAGATTTATTCTGGGTCAATGGCAATCTATAAACCCAATATGGTATAAATTCAACCAATAGTTTAATTGCTAGAGCGTTTACAAGACAAAGAAATAAAGAAACAAACCAAACCAAAAACGATACCTCTTGATTAGATTCTTCGATTTATTTTTTTAATAGATTTATTTACCCACAGCATAACAGCATATAAGAATTTACCAGTTTACCACAAAGTAGTAGAGGCAAGTGGATCATTTGAGCACACAGTTCAAGAGTCTTATGACTTCAGGAAAGCTCAGTTAATAATATTTTCTAGATTAATGTGTTTTCTACAAAATCATAGAAAACGGATTACTTATATGATTAAGAAGGATAAGATTATCAGAACAAGCAGGGAGCATTTAGCTATATTTGTTTGGGAAATAACAGTCATGAATCAATGTAGCTGCCAACTTTCTGACACTTTTCTCACAGACAACAACTAAACTGCCTCTCCAAAAGCTCAAAGCAAACTTGCATTCCATCTGTCCATGAACACATGACAGCAGAGTAGCCCAAAAGCTGTGACAGACCGCTAAAATAAATAAATAAGATACTGAAAACGGCGACAGCAAACTCAGATGAGGAGAGCCCAGTGTGAACAAAGAATTCCAGCAGAGGCAAGACTGTACCCACAGAGTTTTTCATCCATGTGCAGAGTCAACTGGGGGGAGTTTTTACACATGACTGTAAAGCATGTTTTCAGTCTGGAAGGAAAAAGAAACTGCATTCAAGGCACTAGTGTTGTGAATGTTGTCTAGAAATTGAACTGAATCCTACTGATTGGAAATATTATCATGATAAAAACATACATGTAGAACCAAACATTTATTTCGTCTGTATTTTCCACACTATAAGGCGCACTGTCAATGAATGGTTTATTTGTTTTCATATATAAGGCGCACTAGAGTATAAGGTGCATTAAGTGAAGCTAAACTGTCACAATAACTCTCAACATTGTTGAGTTGTGATACAGACCAAAACACACCCTTATTCTGCTAAATCAAACTTTAAAAGAGCCCAAATTATGAGATAAAAAAATGTAAAATTATGCAATAAAAAGTCAAACTTGAGATAAAAATTCCAAATCATGTGATAAAAAGCCAAAATTAAGTCAAAATTATCTGACAAAAATTCAACATTATGCAACAAAATGTGAATATTATGCGACAAGAAGTAAAAATGATCTGATAAAAAGTAAAAGTTCTGTGATAAAAAGGCCAAATTATGAGATAAAAAAAATCAAAATTATGCAATAAAAAGTTTTTAAAAATTATGCGAAAAAAAAAAATCTAAATTCTATAAATAAAAGGCCAAATTATGTGATACAAAGTCAAAATTCCAAGTCACTAAGGACAACCAGAATTAGAATTAGTATATACATATATATACATATATATATATATACATATATATATATATATATATACATATATATATATATATATATATATATATATATATATATATATATATATATATATATATATATATATATATATATATATATATATATATATATATATATATATATATATATATATATATATATATATATATATATATATATACATATATATATATATATATATATATATATATATATATATATATATATATATATATATATATATATATATATATATAAAAGGCACAGTGTAGTTTTTGGAGAAAATTAAAGTCTCTTAAGTGCACCTTATAGTCTGGAAAATATGGTAGGTTAATATTCTAATTCTGTGGAACTTGGCGCCCCATAGACATCTGGTGCCCTCGGTGACGGCCTAGTCTGCCTATGCTGCTGGGGTCACTGGGGGCCTAATCCTGCTACAATGGGTGAAGGCGGGGTACACCCTGTATGAGTCTCCAGTTCATCTCAGGGCTGAACATATATAGACAAACAATCACTCTCACATTCACACCTATGGACAATTTAGATTAACCAGTTAACCTATCAGTGCATGTGTTTGGATGGTGGGAGGAAACTGGAGAAAACCCACACAGATACGAAGAGAACATGTAAACTCCACACAGAAAGGTCTGGCGTAGGATTTGAACCAGGGTCCTTCTGGTTTAATGTTCAGAGGATGGAGAATATTTCAGAAATCTAGAGATGGAATTAAAAAAAATCCAATTAATTGTTTTGTTGTGTTTGCACTAAAAGAGAAAATGTTTAAGTTGTCATTATTTCTAGGATATTATATTAATGGCTGAGATCTGCGTGTGTTTCCCTGAATTAAAAACCAGTGGTTTATAGATTAGTGTTGATTGAATAAATCAATATTAATAAATATATTTTCTATGTATTGTATTAATGTATTGCATGATGCACACTTTAACCCTTTAACTCCTGAGACTAACAGTTCTAGTCAAAATTTTATCAAATAAGCAACAAAATGGTCAATAACAACCAAAAATGTATAATAAACAAACAAAAAAAAAGTAATATGAAAAAATAAGACCCTGTCCTGATCACATGAACAAGATAAGATAAAATATGCTTGCAGAAGTTAACAAATACATAAATAGTGTGACAGGATAATTTTGTAAATATAAATATTTCCCCCATGTAAATTAACTTTTTTGCACTAAAACAAAGAAAAAATGGAATGTCATTAATAGGTTATCATGCTATTATTTCACTGGTTAAGACCCACTTGTGTTGTGACTTCAGAATTAAAATAAAACACATGCTCTATAGATTAGAATTGATTGAATAAATCAAGACTAATAAATCCATCTTATTTACACCAAGTAAGTATTATATTTGTACCGAGTGCTTATCAATATGTATTGTCTACATAAAATAAACATACGTTAAGATATGCTTGCAGAAATGAACAAATACATAAATTGTGTGACAGGATAGTTTTGCAAATAGATATTTTCACCACGTAAATTCACTTGTTTACTAAAACAGAAGGAAAAATGGAAATGTCATTATTTATAGGCTATTACTTCACTGTGCTTATTAATATGTATTGTCTACATGAGATAAACAAAAAAGATATGTATGCAGGAATGAACAAATCCACAAATAAAATGAGAGAGAGGATAGTTTTAGAAATATAGATGTTTTTTACCATGTAGCTAAATAAACTTTTTTTGCACTAAAACATAAAAAAATGGAGATGACATTGTTTATAGGTTATGCTATTATTTCACTGGTTCAGATCCACTTGTGTTGGGATTGAACCTCGACTGCTAATAGATTAGTGGTGATTGAATAAATCAGAAATCTAGAGAAAGGATAGAGATGGCTGGGGGTAAACAGAGGATGCCATGTAAACAGAGGATGCCATGTCTTTAATGTGTAAGTGTTGGTTCACGGACACGCAGTTCGTGTCTGTGCGTCAAAGCTGATTAGCCTCAGTTACGTTAGTCTGCCCACCTGCCCGCCACCGAAGAAAGCACTTCACTTTAGCCTCCAACACAACTGTTTCAACTTCACCTCATTCATTATTCATTCATAAATTACTGATTTTTGGTGCAACACGTCGCATCCTCCTCAGTGAGCCGTTGACAAACCGCCAGACGCTCCAGAAAAAAAATAACCCCGGGCATACCGACCTATAAAGACGGGCTTTGTGGGGGAAACAGTCCCTTCCTCCGGTCGGTCTTCGTTCCGTCCGCCGTCCCGAGCTGCGGCAGCCACCCCCGAGACCCCGCCTTGTCGTTGGCGAGTCGGTGAAATTCAGTGGGTGCCTTATCTCTCCGCTCCTCTCCTCCCGTTAATTCGTAGACGATCCCCAGTGCGCGTGCAAGCACTCACGAGCGTCACTGTGCGTAACCTCAACGCTCACTAGCAAGCGAACAAACTAGTTTCATCCCGGAAGTAGTAAAAAATAAAAGCACTTCCTGTTTTGGTGCAATCACTTCAAACTAAAAGTTAAGCGAAGATGAAACTCGGTCGGAAGAAAATATTTTTGGCAGAGTATTTATTTTTTATATAACGCACATATCGTGCTTGAGTTATTAGCTACAGGTAGTTCGACTAAAGATGATGATAAAATTCAACTTAGCATAGGAGCATGATAGATATCAAATGATCATTAAGCCCCATTGTCAAAGACAAAATATCTAAAAAATACACAATCAAAAAAAGAAACCGCTACCTCCCCATTACAGCATACAACTATGACAAAATAGAGCAGATTGATCAGATGCTAAGCAAAAGATTTTATTACATGATTCTGCAGGGCATGAAAAACAGACATGAACATGTAAAATATTTTGACACACTGCCGATTATTTTATGCAACACAATGAGCACAAACTGTAATATTTCCCCATATCCCCTCCTCAGTGTTGACCAGAGCCATTTTCTTTCTCATAACAGAAGAATGTACTATGACTGTAGTTACAGGGTGTAACAGTAAGAAGCTGAACAGAACTGAAGATACTGAAATCTTAACCGAAAAGTTATTTTTGCCTAGTGCCATTATGTTTTTATGATTGTAACAAATACCAAAAAAGTGAAAAATGAAAGTTAAATCCTAATTTTATTTTTTTACTAGTGTAACTCGGTATTTGGTAAAAATCTGTTGAACTACATATTGGTAAAGAGGTCATTTAACATGCAGTGACAGAATATGCAACTGGAGAACATGCAAAGAGTTGTGGAAGTAGTATTGGGAGTGAATCAAAGAATGCAGCATTTAAGAATTTGTAAAGTCTTGACACAAAAAAAACCAAACACCCCAGGAGGTTTCATCAGGCTGCTTAAGTAGGTTACAGTATACAGATTACAGTGCATTTCACAATTCTAGGGCTTGTGTATCAAGTTGCTTGATCAGACTTCACACCAAAAGTGAAAGTTTAAGGTGCATGTACTGTAGTTCCATGGCATCAATTTCAATATGGAGCAAAATAGAAAAATAAGAAGTACACACATTTTGGAGGTCAGGAGGACTATGCCTACAAAACAAAAACCCACATACATAGAATCCAAAAAAATAAAGACAACAAATAAATAGTATGTCAAGTATAAAACTCTGGGAAACACTGTCCCCGATAAGTTGTTCCACCCTTCAAGTGAAATATGAGAGACACTGCTCTCGATAAATACACACCCAAAAAAAAATAATCTCACGTGCACACACACGCACACAAACACACACTGGTAGGCAAAAACTACCATCACTGCTTATCATTATGGGAGACACTGCTCCCGATAATGGGTTTAATTATGGAAGGCACTGCTTCCGATAACTTATATAAATAAACTGCTCCAAAGTAGACTGTGCAACATAAATGGCCATTTTGCAAATTATGCAGCTCTTCATCAGTTTTCCACTGCTTTAAAGGAGACTGGCTTCATATACATTACAGTTTCTGATGTTCTTTTTTTGTTGTTTAGCATCATCCTGCCAACAAGTGCAGGTAAGTCAACCTATTTTTAAGTCAATTACTCATCTTTTCAGGACTATGATATATTAAAATTTTGATATTTTGTTAGTGTTTCCCTGCCAATTTTTACCTAAAAATTCTACCCAACACTTTATCAAGGAAAACCCTTCTGACCTTCATTGCTTCCTTGTAAAGATAACAAGAACGAAATGAACATCAGACCAAAACACCATCCCCCACACACACACATTTTGTCAGCAACAGTTGAGGAGTCATTTTTGTAGCAGATGCTGCCGTAGGATCAGACAGTATAACCGTCATAATTATGGAAGGCACTGCTTCCGATAACGTTGTATAAAAAGACAAACGATAAGCTTATAGTGGACACTGCCACTGATAATACAACTTAAGTAAGGTTCTTAGTATTTGGATGGCAAAAGGTCACGGCAAAGGCTTTGGCTGATTTCATATTGCTGAGCCAGGAGAAGAGGCAGACTTTGTAGTAGCTTTTTACTTGCTTTGCTTTTGTGCCATTTCACAGTTATATTTTCCTTTAACGTTAGGCCTTTCTTCATCTTTGACAGTTTAAGACTGATCTCCCTTCTATCTATTTAATTTGTACTGATTTTTGAAGCTCAATATTGTTTTCCGTGCTCTTAAGTGGTCCTTTACAGACACCTGCCAAGTCTCACAACCACACACACACACGCCCAAAATCACCCCTCACGCTGGCCCAAACCCTTTAGATTTCGTTGTCTTTCGTTGTCTGTCTCCCAGATGTCTTGATCCATGGCGTTGGCGCATCCCTGCAGGTTCCAGGTGGCCAGGGCCAGCTGGGTGTGGAGCTCCTCCATGTCAGCGGTCTCAGCGATGGCAGCCAAAGTGTGCGAGCCGTGGCCCAGCAGGAGGTGACGGAAGGGAGTCTCAATGGGAGAGACATATGGGGAGAGGAGTGTGTGTTCAACCTGGAATAAAAGAAAAAGGCCATTTAAGAGATGAGCAGTGTAAAATAGAATAGCCTTTATTGTCATTGTGCAAGGAAACATGCAATGAGATTTGTGTGGCGCTTCACCACCTACAGTGCAAGGAATAAAAAAAAAAAATTAAAAAAAAAAGTGTATACAGGGCAAACATACAAGAATTTTATCAAAACTGTTCAAAAACACACCAAAAAATTATATATTCAACTACTCTTCCTACTGCACATGCCCAGGAGGTGGGGAGGTTATGCATTTAGGAGCTGGCCAGCCTGTAAACTCTGCCACACTTGCCTCAGATTGTCGTCAGTCAGATGGTTCTCCACCTTCCTCTTGTAGGAAGGTGGAATATGGAGGGGTCATACACAATGTGGTGTTGGAGAAAGACTTTATACTCCTGTGCTTTGCATATTTATCCATTCAAGTAGTAATAGATTAGATTTCTATAGTGCTTTAGATTCCTGATCATTCACTCTCAGATTTTATCTTTGGTGGTGGTAAACTACATTTGTAGCCACAACTGCCCTGGGGCAGACTGACAGGCACGTGGCTGCCAATTCATGCCCATAGCCCCTCTGACCACCACTGGACATTCATACAACAGCATGGGGGACACTGAAGGCAAGGACAGAATGGACTGACTGGGACAGAGAAGGATTTGAACTACAAACCTTTCTGTTATTGGATGACTTGCTCTACCTCCTGAGCCATGGCCACCCCAGTAGAGATACAAGACATTTTTTCATCTGTCTGACATTGTTTCTGGATCCTGTCAATAACCAGCTGGGCCTGTGCTTTTACACTAGCACCTTTCATATGGCAAATATGACACACAAATGTTTCCCCTTTATTCCAGAATGATATCTGTGCAAACTAAAAGTTGGGCTCATTTGGTCCCACCTTTAACACATCTCTTATTACTCCAGAGGTGTTACAAAGCCATGGGAAATGTGGGACCACGATTCCGGAAATGTACGTAAGAAAGAACATCTCGCTACACAACTCGGGTGTGATGTTTTGGAGACTGTAAATCCCCCCACCTGAGGAATGGTGTATGCATATGGAGGTGGCACCGATTCTGCATCAGACATCTGGGTGCTGTGGCTTTGTGCTGAGGCTGCAGTGGTTTTGTGCCATAAGTGCAGTGCTTCTGTGCCAGGGTTGCTGTGCTGTGGCTACATGCCAGGGATGCTGTGGCTACATGCCATTTTCACCTGTGGTGGCTTCCACTGAATTCATGCCCATCAGACATCTACACAGACATTGAAGCTAAGCTATTGGTTTAGCTGACCTAAGGATTTAACTGGAGTTGCCTAGAAATCCGAGTGTACATGCACAGCAAGACAATTGAATTATTGCACGAGGTACGTTCGACTCCCAAACACTAGGTGGCACTACACATCCCTTCGCATGGGCATTCTAATATTTGGCACCATAGATTAACACCAAGTAAACACATGTGGCAGATTTGAAGGAGACGCAATAGAAGGAGAACAATACTGAGCCATGATATGGATGACAACGATACAGCAGCTCAGGACATATGGTCCATAGTGGGCACCAATGTATTACACATAATGTACGCGTCATGCTGCGTCTCTTCTCACTACCAGAAGGGAGAGTATCCAGGCCAGTTATAGTCGAGCTAAGCGTGGTGGTATATGGTGGAGAAGCTTGATTTCAAACTGCATTTTGTAACTCAAATAGTCAGATATCCGAAACTCCACTTCAGTGCCCCATTATTCTCACTCTGGGGGTTGTAAACTACATTTGTAGTTACAGTTGCCCCGGGGCAGACTGACAGAAGCCCCTCTGACCACCACCAACTCTCATACACCAGTGTGAGTAACTGTGAGTCCTTGCCTGGAGGGTGAAGTGTCTGACCAGGACTAGCAGGATTTGAACCACCAACCCCTTAGTTATTGGACGACCTACTCTACCAACTGAGCCATGGCCGCGCTGAAAAAAAGCATTTATCTGGTAGTCATGTCATGTGTATTTTCTGCTAATGGTATCGGTTTTGTCTTTTCTTAGTCTCCCATTATACCAACACCTATTATTCTGATTAATTTAAAAAAAAAAAGAAGAAAAAAAAACAGGGGGAAGCAGAAGGCTTTAGTGTTTCTACCAACCCTGTATGCAAGAACAGATCTTACCCTCATTAGTCTGTCATTGAGAAGTCGACACGCCTCCTGGTCATTGATGTCAGTGTTATCGGCTGCATTTCTGAGGCGATCGGCAGCTCGTTTGAAGGAGCCCAGTGCACGGTTCAGCCAGTTTGAATTCACACCCAGCAGCTTACCGGTCTACAGACAGGAGGGGAAAAAAAGAAACCCTGATCTGTGAAGTGGGTTTCACGTGACGTCATATTGCTATATTGTCAGCGTGCAATTTTCAGATGGAGGGCAGGAAGTGAAGTTTTCCATTAGGAAAATGCCTATGTTTTGTGTACTTTATAACTGCACCAATCATTCTGAGAGATGGAAATACAATTTTGTTCAGAGTACCAAAGATTGTCATTCACAAAGGTGAGAAATGGAAGGCGCAGAATCTGCTAATTCTAATGCCCGTGTCTGCAGCGACCAATTCGTAGAGGTATGTTCTAAAGCCAACTTGTTTTTGTGGATGTTCTATACATCATTAGGTTGTGGTTAAATCTTCATTTGCACTGTTGTAATATGGTTTACCTAGCCACATCAAGATGCGTTGCATGTTTATTTAATGTAAACAAACATGCAATACATCTTGACGTCACATCTTTACAAGTACAACTCTCACCCTGGCAAAGACCAAACGATAATTACCGCTGAGCCTTTTGGTACCGAGGTTGTGGACCAACCCACTGAAAAAAAAGTTCCATGCCTCCAAACACTTTCATCTGCTGCTGGTGTAGCAGGATGTCTGCACGATCAGGTAGTTTGTAATATCCACAGCCTCGATTGTTTGCAAATCTTTGGGTTCTGTCAAAACTCAATTTTCATAAGATACAGGTCACATCCAATACATTTTTAAACTAATTGTATGTATTAGTTTCCACACTGGATCTAAATCTGTTCACGAAGTACAAATCTCTTCAATGGTTTCTTCCATAGCGATATAGTACATGGTTACTTCCTGCCCTCCAGCTGAAGTTGAAACATCCTAATCAGCTTACTGAAACCTACCAATTGTCAAAAGCTAATGTTCAATTTTAGAATTAGCCAAGACAGAGACAAATGTTCTACCTGTGTGAGACTGGAGATGCGTCTGTAGACACGAGCCACATTTTTGGTGAGGAGGCCGCTGTATCCAGTCACGTCCAGTTTGATCAAGTGGTCGTGCACCAGGCGTAGAGCCATCTGGCCGGCAAACTGGGTCGCCACAGTCATCATTTCACTGGTGTGATGGTTGGTTTCGTAATTGAGATGGTCAATGTTATCCAGGTTGGTGTTATAATAAATGTAGTCTTTACTCTTTAGGAGAAAAACAAATGTAAAGCGAAACAATTTTAATACAAGGGAA
This sequence comes from Siphamia tubifer, assembly GCA_020466265.1. Taxonomy (NCBI): domain Eukaryota; kingdom Metazoa; phylum Chordata; class Actinopteri; order Kurtiformes; family Apogonidae; genus Siphamia; species Siphamia tubifer. The sequence goes on along the minus strand of CM035802.1, from coordinate 10,112,683 downwards.
CCAAAAAACCCAAGAAGCAGAATGAAACCAAAACAGTCCGGGTACGTGGTGGCCCTCTGATTTCTGTTTTCAAATCAGGAAATAGTAAACTGATAATGGGCCGTCTCCCATCTCAGAGTGTGAGAATGGTAAATGAGGAATTAACCCATTTTAAAAGGGGTCCTTTTCTGCAGTTCATTTGCCCATGAATGGGAATTGGTGAACGTAACAGGGGAAGTTTTTCCATCACTAATTTTACCTTCATTTGATGCAGGACTGGTCATCTCATCATTATGTATTAAAGGCTAGGATGCCGACATTCATTTTGCATTCATCATGGAGTCGTTTCTTGTGGTGTAAAAGGAAGAATGAGGAATATGACTTTTAGCATTTTGGGCATCTTTATTGGGAACAAAACAAGCATGGCTGTTTGCCCTAACACTTGGGCTGTACTGTTGGACAGGAAATTGTACAGATGAAATTCCTTGGCTATGTCAAATCAGGTGTATCAAATATTGTACATGTATCTGACATTTACCATTGTGTACTAGTAAGCCCCTTGGTGTTACAAACAGAAAACTAAATTTAGATTTAATTTATTACCCTGAAAAATCCACCCAAACTTCTCTACCATCATATCCTCCTGAATGCACACCATTTTTGGTCCACGGAACAAACTGAAACGACTCCATGATGAATACAAAAAAAATAAAATAAAATAAATAAACCTCAGCATCCTAGTATTTAATGCAAAAAGGGGAGATAACCAGTTCCAGGTCAAATTCATGCAAAACCAGTGATGGAAAACCTGCCCCCAATTTTGTTTTCCCCAATTCCCATTCATGAGCAAATGAACTGCAGAAAAAGGACCCGTTTCTCATTTTGAAATCGGAAAAGGGTTCATTTCTCATTTCCCATTCTCCAACTGAGATGGGAGACGGCCCATTATCAGTTTTCCACCTACTGATTTGACAACAAATCAAAAGGGCCACCATTAGCCATCTTTACAGTTACGTTGTGTGTACTAAGTTGTCTGGAAATAAATTGGTGTAATCTGTAGGGAGGCTTACATTAGAAGAGACAAAGTGGAAAGAGATGGAGGGAATTCCAGAAAATGCCAAGAAAGGATAGGCAGGGTCATCCATCGCCATTGGCTTCAACCTGGACACAAAATTATGTTAAATTAGTATACAGTCATGGAAAAAAAATATTAGACTATCAAATCCTTTTAAGCAGGGAACATTCATTCCATCTTTTCCTAAATTGCAACAACTTAACTTTTATTCTGGCCCTTTTCCTTTGCCACAAATACCTAACTATTTATCTGTCTCAGTCCAAGAACTCTTTCAGTGGCTTTTTAACTGGAAAATATTGAAAAAGATCATCAGTATCAGTAGAAGAATATTCATTCTGATTGACTATTCGGGAGCTTAGCATTGCACACATGTACATCAGATTTCACCTTTGAATTTAATGGGCCGTAACTGAAGTCATACAATCTCGACAAGTTCTGAGATAATGAAACACCAAAATATTTCATGGACTCCGCATCCCAGTTCCAATTGTACATGGGCATAATTGAAGATGTAGGGTCATAACCAAATGTTAATACTTGAGCGTTTTTAATATTAATTTTACAACCAGTATTTTAACCACATTTTTCGAGCCATTATATCAATTTTGAGAGTTCCCCCCTTTTTAGTTGACCTCTGTCTAAACAATTGACTCATTGGATCTGGTGACAAGGAGAAAAGGAGTAGTGTTGCAAAACATCCTTGTCTGGTTCTTCTTTCCGGGATGAACGAATTAGTTAAATTGAAAAGATGCAAAAGTTGTAAGTCCTATATTAAGTTTACTGCTTGAATAAAGTTCTGATGAACACATTTTCTCAGCCCCTGTATTTAGATCAAATCTCCATATATGCACATGAAGGATGTAAAGCAGTAAAAACAGAAGCTTCAGGGAAAAACAGTTTCTATAAACCAAAGTGGGAGCCTTTAATGTAACCTCCCTTTGAAGAAGACTGAGCCATGTTAAACACAATGAGATTTATTTGATTAACTTTGTGATGTTTTATACATCATTCAATATTTTCATTTTCAGTATTTTCATTCAATACCTGTCAGATATTTCCATTTTTTGTGCAATTTCTTATCATGGGTTCAGGGGTCAAACTATATAGTGATTTTAACCTTGGAAAAAACGTATACGAGTTTGGGTCTCTTAAGGATGAGCCCATATTTCCTACATTTACTTGTTGCATTTAAAGAAGAAAGGCGATATAATTATAGATGCTCATTTCGAGAAAGCTGAAGACTCTTACACAGTACATATTCTACATACTTTCATTTGAGTTCTGATGCATGAATAAAAAAGGTGAAATGTGGCTTTCGATAACCATATTTAACACACGACAAAAGATTTGGATAAAAATAACCAGAAAAAAATGCATGACTGAAACAGAGGACTACCAAGACAAAAGAAAATATGACAGATCTCTCATGTAACTAAACCTTTGCTTAATTACAGTGTACTTACGCAGTGGCTTGCCATTTATCTTTTCCAACCATATCATAAATAGTGCCAGAACCAAGAGGACTTTTCACCTTCATTGAGATAAGGAGAATATAGTTAGTTCACGCAAGACTGGTTTAATAAGGTAAATAGGGTTTGGTGTGAACTGACGGATGCCATTACCCCTGTCATTGTGCTCTGAAGGAGGCTGTAGAGAAGTGGACTCGCTGAGGCAACAAAGCTTCCACGGCCTTGAGAGGAAGTACATTCAGTTTACTTCTAGTCAGTGCAACAGCCATAGCATCAGAACAATAGGAAGTTTGAACAAAAGGGTAATAAGTAGATTTTAAACATTTGTGTACTGTACTAACCCAGGACCATTCCATCCAGACTTATGTATGTCAACACATTCCTGTCAGCGGAGGACAAGTACGCCTGAAAAGGAATAGAAATTACTTAGGAGTAGAACAAAAGCAGCTTATACTTTTATTTCTTGATGCTTTTTATCCACTGACTCCAACAGCTCAATTCCTTTTGACCTTAAATCGACCACTGTGGCTAGTCGTCACAGAACATCTTTAACATGTATAAACTACAATTTCCAAAGTAAAACCCTACTAACAAGAGCTTTAGAAGCAACAATACAGTTCTTCTTGAACTGTGGTTGATTTGTCAAGATGGAGTCGACTTGAATATTTGCTCCAGTGTATTCTGAGACTTCCCACACTGTAATATGAGAACACGCATATGTACTAATGCAGGGATGCTCAATCCTGGTCCTCGAGAGACAGTATCCTGCGTGTTTTAGATCTATCCCTCTTCCAACACAAGACTTCTGGAGAGCTTTATGAGAGGTTTATCATTTGGATCAGGTGTGTTGGAAGTGGGACATGCAGGATAAAAACATGCAGGATAGTGGCTCTCAAGGACCAGGATTGAGGACCCCTGTACTAATGCAACAACTATGGAACATCCAATCTGAGATTTGGATGATTTTACATGACTAGTAGCTTGTTTGGAAACTCAAAGGTAACACTAGACATAGCATCGAACGCTACCTCTCACTACCAAGTGTTATTGCCCAATTTCATTGTTCAGACCATTTATAGAAGTAAATATGAATGTTGTCAGGTCATGCCTCCTCCAGCACAAAATTGTGACATTCATTGCATTACTTCCTACAAGACTATGACATCCTTGAAATGTGACATGACCCTTCAGACTCAAATCACATTACAAAACATCAGATATTAATCTATACAAAAAAAAAAAAAATTTGTTATTCGGGGTGCCTAAAATGGAAAAACAGAAATTGAACATGGGTCACAAATCAACACCACCTTTACCTGCAGTATGAATGTAGTAGTGCAACTGTACCTGGTGTTCACTACAACATTAAAACTAATTTAATTAATGAGTCCACCTACGATAAGCTGGCAATTGAGCCTTTGTGTAAGTAACAGATAGATTTATGCCATTTCTTTTCTATTGTGCATGTTTTTTAATCCTATGGGCATAGTCTTTGTTTCCTTAATAAAACCTGAATGAAGGAATGAGCTGATACCATCAGTGGAAAATGCATAGGATTCAAATAATTCAGTTCCCACCTCCAACCACTCTGTGGCACCAACGCTACCATAGACTCCAGCAGACCAGCTTGCAAACACCAAGCTTCTCTTTGGCCTAAATCCATCTGTAAAAAAAAAAAAAAAAAATTATGAGAAAAAGCCATTAAGACTCAAGTCCTCACAATCTGCAGACTTTGTTTTATTCTTTTTCAAGGATCCTGATTGTACTTTGACTTTTAAACATGTATGCAGAGAAGAACATTTGTCACCTTTCTCCACCATCTCATGAACAGCCTTGGCGAGCTCTATCAGTGCAGACGTGCCAACAGCGGCTCTGGCATAGCCTTGACCCCAGGCATCTCTCTGAGCTCCCAGAACAACATAGCGATCTGCGGATCACAAAACAACTTTCTGTAGTACTGCATCTTCCAAAAGCACAAAGACATGCAAAACAATCCCACCGTTAAGTAGACCTACCAGGATCTTCGAATCCCTTGATGACTCCAAACACATTGTGGATTTCCTTGGTCACCAGCACATTGTTCACCTCAACAGTAATGTTTTCAACACCTCCTAGTGTGTAAGCCAAAGATGAGTGGCCACCTCTAAAACCACTGTCTGCTGCAGGGCCACCAATTTTCCTTAAAAGGGGAACAAAGAAGAAGACAAGCAACACCAACATAATGGGATTAGTCTTTTCCTCAACAAAACAAAATGAAAAACTTTATCTTCAGCTATGGTCTTTTTTTTTTTTTTTTTTTTTTTAATGGTTGAAATTGCTTTTCGAGTGAAACTATGCCCTGTACAACAAACATTGGACTCATTTCAGTGGGGAAAAAAACAAATCAAAGTTAGAAAAAAATGCCTCGAATAATAATAATAATAATGGATTAGATTTCTATAGCACTTTTAAAGGCACCCAAAGCACTTTATATTATTGATCCATTATTCTTTCACTCTCAGTCTCCCTCTGGTGGTGGTAAACTACATATGTAGCCATAGCTGCCCTGGGGCAGATTTGATTTGAATGCTTTATTTCAAACATGTGCAGAATGCAACAATAATCAATATAACAATAATAATAATAATGATACACAACGACATGTCCGAAAAGGAGTAGGATGAAGCATAAGCTTATTTAATCCGACCCCTTCTTCACTCACCCCAATAACCTGAATTCATCTTATAGCAACAGAGTACATAGTACAAAAATGATAATAAAAATAATAATAAATAAATAATTGAAGTACTAAACATATACATAGATACAAAAGAAACCCAAAAACAAAACAAATGAGTAGATAGGAAAGTAGGTAACAAATAGACCCCCCCCCCCCCCCTTTCTAATTTATTCGCAACTACGGCCCCTCTGACCACCATGAAACGTCCATACACCAGTGTGAGTGACACTGGAGGGTGAAGTGTCTTGCCAAGGAACACAACAGGATTCAAACCGAAAACCCTTTGGATACCCAATCTACCAACTGAGCCACCCCCATCTATCCATCTATATCAGGGGTCTCCAACTCAGTCCTCGAGAGCTACTGTCCTACATGTTTTAGATGTTTCCCTCTTCCAGCACACCTGACAGTTATCCTCAGTCTTCTGCAGAGTGTGATGAGAGGCTGATCATTTGAATTAGGTGTGCTGGAAGAGGGAAACATCTAAAACATGCAGGACAGTAGCTCTCAAGAACCGGAGTTGGAGACCCCTGATCTAAATAAAAGACACTAATGTATTTGTGTAATCTTACTGTAGAATAAGTTCAGCCATCTGAGCAGTGATGGTCTGGGCTGGGATTTTTGGGAGGCCAGATGACTTAGTTGGGGGAAACTGGGTGTGATTGAAGGAGGGAAATCCAGGGGTGTAAGGATCACCTGTGCCCATGTGGACCTGAAGGAGACATAAAACAAAAATAATACAGTGAGTGATTGGAGACCCTCACTCTTTTAGGTTACAACAACTGTGCTGCAGAATTCCCACAGGGGGGCAGTACAAAATGAGATAAGGCGCACTGTAGATTTTTAGTTACAGGTATAAAGTTAATATGGCCTGATTATAGTAACTTTTGGAGTCTTGAGATATATATATATATATATATATATATATATATATATATATATATATATATATATACATACACACACACATGCATACACACACATACATCCACCTATAAAGATATGTCTATCTATATAAAAAGATTAACTTTACAATTATTTCATGCACGTTTAAAAGGTGTGTGGAAACTTACATGTCCATAGAGTGCAGTGTCTGCTACGTAAGTGTGATCTTCAACATCCGGGTAGATGAGAACAGCAACAACACCCCTCAATTCAGCATTATTCACCTAAAGAAACATAAAGAGCTTTTTTGTTATGGAAAAAGTATGAAGAAATTGTTACGTCGTCTCACCTAGGGAGAATCCAGAGTTGTTACACTAAATAAATTTAATAACATTTGGCATCCCCTTAAACAATAAATAATACCTCAACCTGAATATTAGTAAAGTTCATATGGCCTCCCTTGGTATGATACGTCATAGTCCTGGGATGGAAAGTTGGAAGTTGTGAAAATGTGCATTTGTTACGTTTGCCTTCTTTGTTTATACTTTGGGTTTGGTCACTCTACCTACTTTCCAAAATGTGGACAAATTGCAATAATGTACGTTTTGGTGACAAACTCTTGAACTGAAAGACTGACAACACCAAAACAAAACACCATGACAAGGAAAGAAGTCTGAAGAAAACAGTAACAAGTGGCACGTGCACACACACACACTTTACCTCATTTGCCCTGTGTCTCTCATCATTGCAAAAACAACAACTTACAAACAAAAAAAGACAGACAGACACACACACAGCAAGGCAAAGTTCAGGGTAAGGTTTACACAATGTTGTCGTCTGAACCTGAAGTTACTGTATAAAATACTAACACCACACACACATTTCACCTGATTTGCAAAAACACAGTTTTGGTGAAGGCGACATCCTGCACTTTACTGAAAAAGTCACCTTTTCCTTACGTTTCCGGGTCATAATGTAATAACTTCTGAATGTATTACTCCGACCCCCGAAGCAGAGAGGGCTATTGTTTTGGAGTCAGTTTGTCTGTTTGTTTCTTGGTCTGTCTGTAGCTTTGTGCAAAACCTACTGGACCAATTTCCATGACATTTTCAGGAAGTGTGCCAGGTGATCTAGAATAGAGCCCATCAAATTTTGGTGATTAGAGATCAAAGGTCAAGGTCACAGTCACCAAAAAATACGTTTCCACAATTCTAAGCGACATGGCAGATGTGGTAAAAAGTTTGAGAGGGGGTTTGTTTGTTGTGCCGAGCTTTGATTAATGCCAACATGATCAGTAAATTAAATGCCTGCCATCTTCAGGGCAACAAGTGGATTCAAGCACAATTAACCCCGGCCCTTACAAAAGTTCTACTTGATTTGCACTCTCTTATGATTGTCGAAAACACTTTTGGTGAACTTGACCTTTGACCTACATTCACCAGAATTTAATGGGATCTATGCTGGACCATCCCACACCCTTCCTGAGAATAGGTCCAGTAGTTTTTGCGGAAACCAGCCAACAAACAGACCAACAAACAAAGCAACTCAAACACAATAGCCCTCTCCCCTTCGAGGGATGAACCAATAAACATTGGATGTACAGTATATTAGAAAAAAAAAAAAACACTTTCAAAACTACTTGGAACAGGATTTAATTCCAATATCACAACCATACTCGCAAAAATTCATGACTCCTAGAAATTAGGAAAATGTATTAATTTACTGCAATGTCTTTATTTCCACCATTCTGAGGAATGTCTCAGCAGGGCCACAAAGTCGTCACTAATCAGTTTATCATTTCAATACAAATTGTCAGAATGCATAGAACTGAGTTTGTGGTTTTTTTGGCATTTCAGACATTTCTCAGATATGGCAAAAAATTTTTACCATATTAAAATTTCTTTTTAAGGAATTTAATGCACATTTGTAAATTCAAGTCTTTTAAGTTTTAAGACCCCTGGTCTACACAAGTATCAATACCTGCTGAGCAAAACTGATGCGTCCAGCTCGGAGTATTAACACGCAGCCCTGAAGCTCAATGTTTTTGTTCTCCAGAACATCAAGATCTTCAGGACGACCAAAATTTCCATATACCAACTTGCCCTGTGACATGCAAATAAGAACATCATATTAGAAGAAATTCATCTTCAGCAACACCGAATCACTGACAAAACCAATGTAAACTGATAGTGGTTGTAGACACTCGTTCTAAGATAATGCTGAAAGAAAATAAAAAGTCCAATCCCCTTCATTTAAACATAATAACCTATGAATTTCCTTTAAACATTTATGTACATCAAACAGAAAAAACATCTGATTTTCACAACTAAAAAAAAAAGCAAAATACAGAGAATATTTTTAAGTGTGTTAAATTGCTTAAAAAGTTTCAATGTAAAGAAATTTTTTTTTAGAAATATCAATAAAATGTCTTAAGTACTTTGATGTTAAAAAAAAAGAAGCAAAATTCAAGATTTTGGCAATGATCATTTCAATTATATTAACTCACTTGAACTCTTCCGATAGCGCTGTAGGCGAGATATCCTGTGGGCTTAAAGTCATTTTTACCAAAAACAACCCGGTTTGGACGTGAACTGGCAATTAGAAAAGAGAAACAAAATTTTAATGCACTTTTAAAAATCACAAGTCTTGAAATAATAAAAAAAATAAACATTCAAGAAAACAAAAGCTTTGACAAGTAAAACAATTTGCTTGCAGCATGTGTGTATTAACCTGTCTGGAGTCTGCAGCTGAACATAATGGCTGTCAGTCCATGGCAGCATCTCCAGTTTCTTGAATTGGTCAAAAATGTGATTTCCGAGACTGCGATCCTCATCACTGCCAGCTGATCGTTGGGGTAGCTCAAAAGTCCTACAAAGAAAATCAAAAACAAATTCAGTCTCTTCCTTTGAAATGACTCTTGCCAGTTAGTTTAAAATGCAAACAAAAAACTACATGCTGTAAATGTCCCACAAATATGAAGTAAGCGTTTTGTCTTTAGCCTAGTCATATTAACCAAGATGCCTCCACTGCAGCTTCTACTGTATTGTCTGTTAAGCATTTTAGCCCTGGACATGTAGCTACAACTGTCACTCTGTACTATATTGTAGTGTACTTAACTCCACAGTTATCTAAATTATATAGCGCTTTTCCACCTTCATGGTGCTCAAGGCGTTTAAAACACGAGACACACACACACACACACACTTTAGGATTCAGTGTCTTGCCCAAGGACACTTCGACATGTGGACAGCCAGTGCCGCGATGCGATCCACAGTCATTGGACAACCAGCTTAACAACTGAGACCATTATATAGTCTTGTTCCTTACTGCAATTATTCCTCTGTATGGGGAGCTTAAGTCTCCGCCCCTTCCGGAAGGCTCATGGGGCTTGAGATCGGAAAATTAATCAAGGATATTCAATGGGAAATAAATTCCTAAAATGGTATCTGGTTTGTCATGTGCCTTGAATCACATACATGTTGTTCCTCATAATTAGGGCGGGGCGATTTTCTCTTTTAAAAAAATCTCCGATTTCTTCCCAAAAAACTCGTCACGATACGATTTTTTTTCCCACGTGGGCTAAATGAAAAAGAAAACACTAGTAACATGGTTTCTTTCGTCTTCTTTTTTTTAATTAAATAACATGTGAAACAAAAATACTTCTACAAATAACTGTAAATAATAAATCAGTTGTGCAAAAGGTGCAACTGCAACCTGAGACTTTGCCTACATGAACTGTAGTAAGTCCAGACATATCCACCACTGTTACAGGAAAAACAGTGCAAAAAAATAGTGCAAAAGATACATTTAGTTGGAAAAAAGAAAGCTTAAAATATTTTAACAACTAAAACAATATACATTAATACTCATATGAAAAACATTGCAAAAAACGTAGTAGTGCAAAAGTAAGATAAAAAGAAAACTAGTAACATTTTTACTTTGTAAGGACAAAATAAAACAAAACCTTATCAATCAAGCTACTTCAATAAACCTGAACATGTTACCAATATTTTGGATATATGATGTTATTGCGTCTGTTATCGCTCCCCATCGTGCTCCATGCAGTCCTGCACGGGTTCGGGTACCCGTGGGTGAACCGCAAATTTTCACGAAACGGGTGAAAAATGTTGTGCTGTGTCGGATACGAGTTCGGTTCGGTTCATTTATAGCGGGTCGTTCGGGTGCGGATTTTTTTTTCGTCGGAAAACGGGTCGGAGTTTAAACATGACGGGTACGGGCGGTTGCGGTATGTCAAAATCAGAACCGATCAGGTGTGCCGCGAGAAAAGTGTTTGTTGAACATTTTGAAGAAGTGCTGGCAGCGCTAGTCTCTGCCTTTTCTAAGAGTTCTGCCCCCCACCCCCCTCCCCCATTGGATGCTTTCGCTTCAGATGTGCAACTACGGAAAGCAGCCTGGTTCATGGTTTTCTTTTTGCGAGGAAAAAAAGTGCGTGTGGAGGGGAATCGGATTGCACGATTTTCCTAAAATATGAATCGATTTTGTCATAAAACTCTATTTTAAATCTAAATCGATTTTTTGCCCAGCTCTACTCATAATAAAGAATAATTATTGATGTGCGTTTCAACTGCTTCTGTTAACCAATGGCTGATTCATCTGCGAGTAAAACCCGGTAACAATTTGGACTACACGCCTGGTGTGCATGTGACGTCACCACAGACTTCACACCACAGCTGAGCGGAGTGTGACGTCACATACAACACACATTGTAGTCTCTTACTAAGCCCACATAAAATCTAACTTTACATTTGCTTCCCATCAAAAACAGGTGGTCTGCCTATGACACATCAAATATTTCTTATTAACCGCTATCATATGTGAATTTCAGAACACTTGTCAAACAGAATCAAAATTTAGCTTGACTCGCTCCCATTCAAATTTTTTGGGAGCCAAGCACCCATGGACCGGAAGTAGAAGGGGGTGACTTAGCCTCTCTGTAGCAAATATCATTGTCATTTATTAAGTGGGAACTGCAAATGAAATTTAGACTTTCAGCATATTTGCATTAACATGTAATGTATAAATATGTTCATTAATGGGCACTGACCCACCTAAATAAAGATCTGACCATAATACACTTCCCCAGTTTTTAAGCTTTGTGGCAACAGTCATTTGTAAAATGTACTGACTTTTAAATAGAAAAATGTCTTTTCCTAACCATTCAACTGTCAAACTACTCAACACTGTATGTAAAAACACATTAAATGCTACTGCACAACACAGATTTTTAATTCCCCTGATGGTTAAATTATGGAGTTTTCACACCAGTTCCATTAAATGAACTACCAACGTACTTCAGAGTCTTGTCAAAAGCCTGGCTGGTGAGTTTTGATGAGAGAAGGCGGGTGATGTTCATCCAATTCAGAGGCATTTCCGGAGGAGGAACTGGAATGTTCTGAGTAGTCTGAGCTGGCAGAGAGCAGGTTACCGATTCAGCTCGAGGTTTACGGTGACTGACAAAACCAACCAGATAACCTGTGGAAAAACAAAGTGGTATAATTACATTTTAGAATTTTTGCTGGCATCACTTAAAAGAAAAAAACAAAACAGTTTTCTGTTCACTTGTACTGATAAAAATGAGAGGGGAAAAAATGGTTAAAACAAATACATTTTTAAAAATCAAAATCATACCCCAAAAGTTAAAAGAACTAGAAAATAAACTATTAGTTAATAAGTTCTTTTAATTGTTGGTTGAACAAGACAGTGTTGCCACCACTACTGGGTGAAGGAAAAAGGAAATGAAAGCTCAATTCTAGACCACAGCGTCACTGTGCAGGTGCAAAAAAAAAAAAAAAAGTGCTGTACTGTTTCTGAGGTAAACCGCGGCGCGACCACATCACCAATATACAATTCATTCATTCACAGACCAGATAGTCTGTGAAAAAAAAAAAACAAAGTTGCACATTTAAAACATTTGCAAAATTCTCAGTTGTGTCTTTTTCAGGGTGAAGTAAATATTCAAAACAGAACCCTCCACACCACTAGGTGTGTGGGTCTGTTTTTTTTTTTTTCCTTCCTAGTATTGGATCGAGGCAGGGTGTCATTAACAGATGTGCTGCACCTGGACCCTTTGCCACACACGTCCTTACAAGCCCTCCTCCATCATGGCATTAGCTGCTGTTGACAGTTTTTCATTGTATTATTTAGACTAAAGAACTCTATTCCCCACTGCCACCAGACTCCTAAACCACTGACAGGAGTTCATGTCACCAACTACCTCATATACACGACCTCATAACGGTACCCGAGTGTTTGCTTCCATTTGCACTGCTCTAAATGCTGCGACTTAACCTTAGTGCCTTTACCCTCATGTTATTCACTTACTGTTCTACTGTAAATTTTTCTGTAGACACCAAAGTAAGAATTTCATTGTACAAGGAAACATGTTTTCATACTGTGCAAAAGACAAAACTTTGAATCTTTAGTTTTCTTGGACTGTAGGTGATCTCACACCCCCACATTAAAACATTTAACCAATCACATTCAGCCATCACTTGTTGCCAGCAGGGTCAGAGTCAAAGAACTCTGCCTGGAGGCCTTCAGTTCTGGTGGCCTTCCAAGTAAAAGATAAATGCGGGTGACACTGCCGTTTGAACCAATCAGATTTTGAGCTAACACCAAGGCCTTCGAGGAGGTTACGGTGACATCAGCATGTTTACATCCTTTGATTGGATAGTCAGAGAGTGTCGTAGCCAAAGCCAACAAACTGCACAAACAGAAATATAGTTGTGTTAATTTGTCGTTTTCTTAACCCACAACGGCCGAAGGAGAAAAAGTAGATTCGTCTGCAGGTTTATTGCCAAAGCCATTTTCAAGATGGACTTTATCAAGAAAAGCTGGACATCATTAAGAAAGGTCAAACAATTCTGAATCAAGTCTCAACCAGAAAATGGATTTGACTGTCACTTGCAGTCCACCAACTATGAGCGTTATGGATCTGTACGACACAGGAATTGAACCGTTTTTTTTAAGGACACACAAGAAGATGTATTTTGTGTACGAAGACTCGGAATATCTGGTGAGTAAACTGTTGATATTTTAAATATTCTTACACATTTATGAGGTTATAATTGATGCTGTATGTGTATCACAGCTGTAGCTGCAGTAGAAGGAGACTTATGGTTTGTTTAAGGCATTTACAGCAGCTACAGGAGGTATTTATCTGTGATATAACAGCTCTTTATTCTGTATATGATGGTTTTTATAGACATAAAATAGTTAGTGAGGGGTGGATTGATTCAGACGAAGCACCACTGAAGGCCTAAGTTTGAAATACACAGCGCACCACTGAGAATATGAATATATATATATATATATATATATATATATATAAAACAACATGCACAAGTAAGACCTACCGATTAGAAAAATCAGCAGGATTGTTAGAGCCAGGTAGCAGATATTCTGCCGGTTCAGATTCTGAGGTGCTGGTCTGAAGGTTGGAGACCCCCCTGCCTGACCCTCATCCTGCAAGCCTTCGTCTGTAGCATCGTCAGACAGTTTGACCTCGACTCTTCCTTCTCCATCCTGCTCAGGCTGTAGCGTGAATCTGCTGTACTGTTCATTATTAATCTAGAGAAGGATACGAAGACAGGAATGAAAACTATGACAGAAATGCATTTATGATCCAGCACCTGCAAGAGTCGGTTACTAATCTAACCTGTCAATGCTATGAAAATACTTCTTAAAAACAAGTGCCAAACATGCAAATTAGCTGTACATATAGATCCATAATACAAAGTTTCATGAAAAGACGACTTAACTCACCAAGTAGTTAAATGTTGTCCTCACTCGATGCATGTTGTTTTTCTTATTCTGCAGAAAGACCATAAGACAGGACAGCTATGTGAAACAAGTGCAGAGGAAAACACGACAGCAGGACAAAAATATAAAACAGGAAATGGAGTAGCAAACAGAGGGAGGAGGGGGTGAGTATGTGTGGTGACTCAGGTCCAGAACAGAGCTACTGTTCCTTTGGCAATAAAAAAGGTACCAGTAATGTACAAATGCCCCCCCCCCCGTAAACAGCAGTCACACCCTGAGGCAGAAAGCTAGCATCATCCCTGCAAAGCCCACAGAGAGGTTCTGTACGAGTGCTTTACGGGAAAATTGTTATTTTTCAGACAGTGCTGCAGCAACAAGGCACCACTGTGCGATACTGTAGAGTTGATTCACTTAGTCGTCGAAATTAGTATCCGTTTCCAATGTTAAACTTGTTTCTCGTCATCTGAACCCACTTTACCCTCAGTAGGGTCACAGGGGTCACTGGGGGCCTAACCCAGCTACAATGGGTGAAGGCGGGGTACACGCTGTATGAGTCTCCAGTTCATCTCAGGGCTGAACATATATAGACAAACAATCACTCTCACATTCACACCTATGGGTAATTTAGATTAACCAATTAAGTGCATGTGTTTGGATGGTGGGAGGAAACTGGAGTAAACCCACACAGACACGAGGAAAACATGTAAACTCCACACAGAAAGGACTGGTGTGGGATTCGAACCAGGGTTCTTCTTGCTGTGAGGCACAAGTGCCAACCACTGCACCACCACCACCAATGTTAAACTGATAAACTTAACAACAAATCTATGGTTAAAATAAACACCATTAGCTTCGAGCAGGGGTCTCAAAAATGCAACCCGCCAAAGGTTCTAAACTGGCTCCTGGGACAAGTTTGCAAAGGTCAATAACTCCACAGTCAAGGCTGTGGAACTGATTTTAGTTCACGTTCTACATACAGACCAATATAATCTAGAGTCAAATAACAAAAACCTCCAAAAAATTAATACATATTTTCTTCTGGTTTTGATGTGAAAAATATTTGACATTATGCCGACAATTACAACTTCAATTTTTTCTTTTAGTTTGAGAAAAAATATCTGGAAATATTGGCATTTACAATCTATAATGTAAAAATAAAATGTGAAAATCCCCAACAAGTATGAACAACATGAAATGTCAAAAGAAAATTCACTACAATTGACATGTTTTTGCTTCTTCATGTAAAAATATGTTTAAGCAAAACATTGTTAAAATTGCTTTTATTTTTCTGAGGAAATTTGAGGGTTTTTTGCTGGTTATTCCCATACTTTTAGGTTGCAAAAGAAAATATTTTCATAATGTAATGGGGGTGTTTCACACTAAATGAACAACAAAAGTTTGGAATCATTACTCACATGCTATTCTATTATTTTACTGGTCCAGCCCACTGGAAATTAAATGGGGCTGAATGTGGCCCTTGAAAGAAAATTAGTTTGCGACCACTGGCTTAGACTGAAATGGACTAACCTATACAATGTAGCTATATCTTTTAAATATTAAAATATATCCTCTTTTAAATATTAAAATAATGGCCTAAACTGGGGGAAAATGGCAGACATTTAGGTAAAATGTGTCTAGTAAGGAACCTAAAAACATTCTAACACCAACTGTTTTTTTTTTTGGTTTGTTTTCCGTTTTTATTTCATTACCTTATTTTGAGATTAGATTGTATTATACTGATCGAGGTTGACATCTTATTTGATTGTTGGCTGAACACAACAGTATTTCTGAATTTGTCATCACAAGTGGCATGTTAAAAAAAAAAAAAAAAAAAAAGGTCAACATCAAAGAAACGTCATGTTAGACCACATTTGCACATGCAGATAAAAAAAAACAAAAAAACAAGGAAAGTATAATGGTTAAGCTTAATTATTTCCACGGAAAACCCCCAGTGGTCTGATCATATCACTAACATAGAATTCATTCAACTGATAAAACTTAAAAGGTTGTAATCAATAAGTGGAAATTGTTTTTTGTTTTTTTTTTTATATTGTACATGCGTGGGTGAATGTTGAATGTTTTTTCAGTTTTTAACTGAAACAGACAGTTATCTAAAACAAAAAAAAAACATATCTTTAACAACAAAACATGCAATTTCTTCAAATCTGTAATGTGTTCCAGAATATTTTTAAAAAAAAATTTATTAATATATTTTCATTTGCATTGTGATGCCATTTGCTTTGAAGGATGAGTGAGAATAAAAAAAGCCAACTTGAAGAACCACAAACAACCCTGTAAAAACAAGTCAATGTTAATATTCACTTCAATAATTAACCAAAAGAATCAATATGGAATACACAATGCCCCCCTCCAGAGTGCAAGTGCATACATACACTTTACAGTTTCATCATTATACTCACAAAAGGTCCCTGTCATTACCACAAGAATTGAAACATAAGATTTTTTTTTGTGGTGGTGGTGGTGTGTTACCATACCAGCATCACCATTATTATATTAATGCCATGCTCATCTTACATCACAAAAGAACAACAGAGGAGGTGACCTTCACCTTCCACCAAGTTGTTTTACAGGAAATTGCTTTAAAAAAATAATAATA
Organism: Siphamia tubifer; assembly: GCA_020466265.1. NCBI lineage: Eukaryota > Metazoa > Chordata > Actinopteri > Kurtiformes > Apogonidae > Siphamia > Siphamia tubifer. The sequence continues at coordinate 10,096,157 of CM035802.1, read as the reverse complement.
ATCTGGAAAACACAAACAGGCTCTGTTACCATACCATCACAATGATAATCCTGTTTTGACCATTGTTTTCTTTAGAAACATGTCAAAAGGCAGACTACTCTGAAGCAACCAGGAAATGTCACATGTATGTGGACACTTCAAACTCCTCACCCGTTCCTGGTTTCTTCTGAATGAGACATTAAGCAACCCTTTACTGTCATGAAGGAGGAAATACTCAAGAAAAATTCTATTGTTATCCATCAATCTTCGCCTATATTGCTTTTGACCATTAAGATGGTGACATATTAATTCATAATTTTATTGAAACTGCATTTTTACAAACTGTACCTATTATGTGTAGTAGAATGACAGAGTTAAGAAAGCAATCTAAGAAGAAAAATACTGGATAATATATATATATATATATATATATATATATATATATTAAATATATATATATATATATATATCTCCCCTCTTCAACAAAAGCTTTTTGGGTCAACCTGCTTTTATTTTACACCCTCTCATGTTATTTCGTTCCAATCATGCCAATTGGCTTGTGATAAAAAAGAACCTAACACAAAGAATACGTTAGTGATTGCAGAAGTGTTGCATCACTCCATGTTGTTCCTCTTTCAAGCAGGTGTACCAGTTTTACTTTGCTGCATGTCTAAAATCAACATTACTCTACATATGACCAAAAAAGGTAGTAAAATAATTACCCTTTCACCCTAATCCCTTATATTTCTCTACAAAAGCATGAAACGAAACGAAGAGTCGACAACCCCATTCTGAAACAACATATCCTTAACATTTACAAAAGATATAATGATTATAATTTGAGCTAAATTAAGAACATATGTCATGCTAATATCCTGCTGCATCATTTGTGACTAAGCTAGGTACCAGGCATCAAACTCGGTGCGAATTTAATAAACTAAGGACAAGGTAAATATCAGTATAGGTTAATAAGACACTAACTTTATTAAATCCGATTAAAAAAATAGTCGGTGTTGTCGATTATCTCACCTTGAATCGGTTGAACCCCAGCCAGCCCGCTTCTTCATACCAGAAAATCTGCTCAGTGCGTCCTTATACATAACGTACCCCCGACGTGATGACGCAAATGGTGACGTCACACGCACGCCGCAATCAGCGTAAAGGTGACCCACACACGACTGAAGATCAGATCAGCGCCGGTTCTTCCTGACAGTAAAGTAGTCAAATAATTTTTTAAAAAAAGTCAAATTATATGGGACTTTTTTTTTATTTTTTACAGTGAACTAATATATATGAATGCCTTTGTACGATTGTTTTGTGTAATATGTTTAAATTGTTCCTGTAACCGTGTAGACTTTATATCTGAAATGGAAGTTTAAAAAAATAATTTCTTCCTGATAGTAAAGACCATTTAACAGATATACACAAATACATTTAGCCATGGGTTTTCACATTAATATCTGTATAGTTTCAGATGTAAACTGTATTCATGATCCACTATATGTATATATATATATATATATATATATATATATATATATATATATATATATATATATATATATATATATATATATATATATATATATATATATTCAGAACTTTTTGCATAATCCTGCTGAGAAACAGACAGACAAACAGACAAACGGACCTGAATTTAATACCTCCTTGGTGGAGGTAAAAATATGTCTACATATACAAGCATCCTCAAAAATATTTGTACCCCCACCACCATTCTTTCTGACCTGTATGTGATACACAAGTGAAGGAATAACAACAAATAATATTTGGAGAAAAACTTTATTTCAGGAGTATTTTATTAGTGGATTTAAAAAAAAACACCATGTTCAAAATTATTCCTCCCCTTGGTTTACTCACTCCAATGTCTTTTCTTAATTGTCACAACAGTAGACTTTGTTCTAGATAATGATTCCCGTAAATGTCCACAGTGTGTTTTCTGTCTCCTGTGGGGTTCTGGTCCACTCTTCCTGGACCAAAGCGTCCCGCTGGGTCTGTTTGGATGTTCTCCTACCATCACTACCTCCACAGATCAGGGGTCTCAAACATGCGTACTGCCCACCAGTGGTTCCAATGCAGCCAGTGGGTTGAAGACCCTAATAACCTATTAAACCTATTAAATGACGCCATATTTTCTTCCATTTTTGTTTGTTTCTTTTGTCTGTAAATGACAATTTCAAACATTTGCCAGTGTTTTACAAATTAAATTATTACATTTTAGAATTACAAATAGGGCTGGGCAATATGAGAAAAAATGATATTTTTTCAAAATGTTATATAATATAAATAAAATCGAGGTGTCAAAATAGGTTTTGTATGAATGTGTTTGTATTTGTGAAAATGACAAATAAGGTGGAAGTTAAACCACAGACAGTTTAGTGGAGAAAGGTATGGGATTAAATAAGTTCAGCTTTTTTGCACTCCTTTTCAAATGTGTAAATGTTGTTTGATTTTTCATGTACATGTCCTTTAGTTTTTATTTATTTATTTAGTAATTTTTCTTGATTTCATCAGTAGGGACAGAGTGGGATTGTTTTTATTACATTACATTTGGCAAACACTTCTATCCAAACATTATTATATATAATAGAGGACATATATTGTGTCCTCTATTATCACAATAGAGGACATAATATATAGCATGTAGCACTAGCAGTTACAAGGTCGACAGGAAATATACAGAACAATAACTGCAGATGCTATCTGAGGTTAATAAGGTTTGCCCCCCCCCTAGTAAATATTCATGTGCAGTAGATATTCATGAAAAAGTAGAGGCATCTGTGCAGTAGATAGAGTTCTGTTTGTTGCACATTCATAGAGGATTGAACTGAATTGATTGTAAATCAGAGTATATGAGGTGACAATGTGTTGATAAATGATAATGGATGCTTGTGTTGACGGGGGGCTATGAGGAGTGTTGGGGCATAGGAAGCAGAATCTATTGGATTATTGGTTTGTAAAAGAGTGGTAAGAGTTTATAACTTTTACTTCTTCCCACTCCTTTTCAAGTGCAAAAAAAAGGTTGACCATGTTGATTGATGTATTGATGAGTTTGTGTGTTCAATATAAATTGTACTGAACTGAAAATCAGTAGTATTTTTTTAAATTTTATTTTCTGTTTAAAAAAGAACATTACAAATGTACAGTGGAATATACTTACTTACCATACTGTATGGTCTGTTGATCGAGCTTCCTCTTACTGCTGGTCAAGGGGGCTTTAGCAGTTAAAACAATATCACCTACTACAGCACATTGTTTTAACTGCTGAATTAAATTGGTGGTGTTTCCTGTTTTAGTAAGGACTTGCCTTCTACATATTTTGCACAGGGCATTTCTCTGTTGTTTATCCCATACACCGCGGAACCGGGGGAGGGGGGCTGGGGGGGGCATGGCCTGGTTAACTTTTTTGCTATGACGTGATTAAAAGCTGTAGTAAAAAAAGTTGTATCTGTGTTTTTAAGAGCAGAGTCACCACATACCTTCACTGCTGCCAATAACCTGTCACAGAGACGCTGCATTTTGATTCTAATTTGTGAACCTATCAAATGAATTATCATTACATCATCCATGAGTGTCCTCAGCTAAGGCTGCTGACACCTGCTTCTACAGAGAAAACAGAATGTTCATCAAATAAGCTAACGCTTCACCCTACTCCTTTTTGGATATGTCATTGTGTATTATTATTATTATTATTATTATTATTGTTGTTGTTGTGTTGATTATTGTTGTATTGATTAATGTTGCACTCTGCACATGTTCGAAATAAATCATTCAAATCAAATTAAATCAAACTGCAGCTTCTGTGGCACTGCCCCCCCCCCCCCCCCCCCCCCCCCCCCCCCCCCCCCCGCCACCCTGCCAACACGAGCTGCTCTTCTCCGGTTGCTTCATCACAACCTCCTGAGAGCCAATGCTGCACAAACAAAAGTTTGATTAACAAACAAAAAACAGCTATCATGATTAATGTAATTTAATGTAAGTAGCTCTGTCAGTTACTTTTACACAGCTGCCTTTGTTTTGTTGTTGGATACGTGTGTATGTACTTGACATACCCCCCCCCCATTGCAGATGTGTTCCACAGTCAATAGTTTATCTGACTTCAAATAGCCTCCAAGCAGCCAAATTTCTCTGCCTCTTCTTATCAACAATTTCCTTCTGTGCACCACTCAAAATGAATTGCTAGCTAAACTTAAATGGCTAGCTGAAAACTTGAAAACCACAATGAGACCCTTCTCGGGCGGCTGTGGCTCAGTTGGTAGAGTGGGTCGCCCAATGACTGAGAGGTTGGCGGTTTGTGTCCCGGCTCTGGCTGTCCACATGTCGAAGTGTCCTTGGGCAAGATACTGAACCCTGACTTAGGCCCCCAGTAGGACTGACCTTAGAAACCTACTGGTGAATGTGAGGCTAAAGTAAAGCGCTTTGAGCACCATGAAGGTGGAAAAGAACTATATAAGTGCAGTCCATTTACCATTCTGTTAGCTATGACCATAGATTGTACAGTCTATGGCTACGACATGCATTTGTGTGTGTGTGTGTGTGCGTACACAACCTAACGTGACGTGGCTCTCTTCAAACTGGTTGGCTATGTGTGTGACTGTTTAGTTATGATTAGTTATTCACGTGCCTGTGAAAAAGTTGGTGAATTTTTTTAAGGTGTCAACTTATTGTAAAAATGTTATATTGTGCATCAAATCGAAATTGAAAAATCGCTCAGGCATAATTACAAACTATCCTGTAACCACAAAATGTGAATCCCCTGAAAAAATAGAAACAATCTGAAATGTTGAAAGAAAATTACACAAAATTTTAACCATATTCTGCTTCTTTTACTAAGAATTTAGTGTCTTTGTAGAACTTGATCCATAATAAAACACATGGAGCCAATTTGAGGCAGAATATTGTTAAAATTGTCCTTTTTTTCCTTATGAAATTTAACTAGTTCTGCATTTGGATAATTTCTAAAAGGAATTTTATAATTTAATGGGATTTTTTTTCCACTAAAGCAATGACAAAAATTTGGAGTTGTCAATATTTATAGGTTATTATGTTTTCGTTGTAATGGTCTAGCCTATTGGAGATCAAATCAGGCTGAATGTGGCCCCTAAAAAAATTTTGTTTGAGACCCCTGATCTAGATGGTTTAGCTCAGGACTTGGAAAGGGTCATGTCCTTGAACCACTACTGCACTACCTCAGTGGTGTCCTTCTGGGACATCTGGGATGTCTTTCAGTCACTCCACCTCAACAATCAGATCATAAGTTTTACAGTAAAATAAAAGTGTATGTGGTAACAGAACAGAGAGCATTTATTTATTTATTTAACCAGGTTAGGCCCATTGAGATCACTTATCTCTTTTTCAAGGGAGACCTGCCCAAGAATGGCAGCAACTTGGCAGCAAGTTTCATTTACATTCAAATCACATAAACCACAATGACTAAAAACACAAACACATAACAAAACATTATGACTAAAAGTAGTGACAACTGTAAAAAACATAGCAAATTGTATTCTTTCTATTCTCAAGAAAGAATGAGTCACCATGAACAGGAAGTGTTCTCATCTATTGTGTTTGTCAACTCAAAGTAAAAGTGAAAGACTTTTTTTTTTACTGTAAATGAGCCTGAACTTTAATTCTTAAACCAATGAGAAAAACATTTGTCCTTGGTGGGTGGTCCAGAATATATCCCATTACATTTTGGTGAATGTAGGTTAAAGGTCACAGTCACCAAAATGTGTTTTCACAATAATCAAATCAAATCAAATGTGTGTCAGGGAGGCAGGGTTTGTTTTGCCTGGCACCAGAGGTGCTGCCAGGGATATTGGGACCCATGAAAAGATATCACTTTGAGCCCCACCACCAGTGCAGGGGGGGCACACATTTTGAGCACCAACTATGTCATTTCCTGCATTCCGGTAAACCTTTATACACCAATTTGTGTATTTCCTGTATTAATTCATGGTGGAAATGTATTTATGTAAACACACAGTGTATTTAATAATAATGCATGTTAAAGAGACTGATACTGTCTATAAGAAATATACTGAAGGCCATCGTTTACAATCTAAATATATTTATAATAAGATGCTCAAAGGAAACATTCACAATAATTACTTACCTCATTGACTGCCAGCTATGTTCAGAACAGAGAGCTCAATACTGCCAAAGTTTTGGGCCATTTTCACTGGATTTTCAAGACCCATAGTATATTGAGTTTTAGGACTATGTAAACATTGAAACCAGTTGTAAGTAAACACTCTCTTCTTTCATCAGAAACAAAAAGTTTGTTTCTAGCCTTTGTGAGTATTCAGTAATTGGCAGTAGGGTGATTTCAATAAGGTGGTTTAAACAAAAAAATACCTGATTTTTACCAAAAAAATGAGAAAATGAGCTTTTTCTGCAGAGAAACACATTCAAGCACAATGGTGACTAATGTCCATTTAGTTTTACCTTGATTGACACCTGAAACATTTGAACAGTTGTTTCCTTCTATGAAATAACAAAAAAAACAACTCAGGAAAAAAGGCTTTTGGTTACAAAATATGATTTATTCACATATTTAAATATAACACATAACATAAAAATAATAATCTATTAGCAAATCTTTGCTTATGATTGAAGTATTTACAAATGTGTGTGTGTGTCTGTGTGTGAAGTTTAGATGTGTGTGCAAACTATCTACAGATGTGTATGTGCTTGCATGTGTGTGTGTGTGTGTCAGTAGTATTTTTATTTGGTGCGGTAGGGACACAGCGAACTGACTGTCACCAGATGGTATTTCACAATACCACCTAGGACGCTTCTGCAACCGATCTGTTTTCAAAGGAGGGGCCTTATCTAAAATCCTTGCATGTGATTAGATTAAATATCTGTTTGTCATCTCTACGGACGCGCCGCTTCAGCCACTCACGTTGAAGTCAAGCCGCTGAATTGGGAAAAATAGTTTGCATCAGGTATATACACATCAACAGAAGGGGTTTAAATTGACCATTTATACATGATGTTTATTTATAACCTCATCTACTACAATGCCCACTAAGTTCTTCTGGTAAACGTCATAGGAAAGCATGGTTCCACTTATCCTTCAGCCATGATTTGGGGCCACTATCCACTACATCTGTTGCAGATGTGGTTGTCATTTCTTCCTCCCAGTTCCATTACTGTCAGCAATAGTTTACCAGCCTCTTTGACTTGGTCCTCTACCAACACAACCAGGGGGGTACCATAATAACCATGGGCTTCTGCACTGGTACTATTTCTTTATCCACCAGTGGATCCATCTGATAGATCAAACTGTTGCCAAACCTGGTCAGAAGAAGAGTGAAAACGTAATTTCCATTAACAAAAGCTTCCAAAGCCGTCCTCTGTTCATCTTTTAAGGAATGAACATGTGGTAGAGTCGACAAAACACTGGAAATAGCCGAGTCTATATGGACCCTTGGATACCTGACGAGGTTGTGCCTCTACCATAGACCAGATTCTGGTGCAGGTCCTGCTGTGTCCTAACCTGACTTACATCATCTGGCTGCATTACACGACTGTAAAAAAACTCTGTTGTTTTGAGAGACCCCAGTTTGGGTCCTGCTTTAGGGATAAATTGAGGTGAGCCAATCACAAATGTCCAGATCATCACAGCTTGGGTTTTGTGGTTTATTTACATTACATGTAAAATACACAATTGATCACCAGCTAAAAGTCTAATGTCCATTTGTTTACACTTCATTTTGTAATATTTCTTCCCATTGTCCATTTCCATACCCAAGGTGGCGTTCGAGGCGGTCCTATTCGTGTTTATTTCCCATTGGCTATCCCTTCACTTGTGTGTGTTGGTTCGGTTTAACTTGTTTACATTTGCGTCAAAACATTCTGGCTCCTGGACTTGTTCCTGTTATGGTTAAAGATTAGTGTGTTCCTAAACAATTGCATTTTCTGGTAATAGTTTCTGTCCTTGTTATGCCTCAAGGCCGTAGCCTGGCTTCTGGCTCAGCTGGACTGACCAGTTGACCAGCTGACCAGTTAAGATATCCAAAAACAATATGAAATGGGGAGAAACCCAATGATGATACTGGTAAGGATGCTGTCTCTGACATCCCGGTTCCACCTGGTTTGACCCAAAAACACAGTGAAACAAAACCACAGAAGAAAAGGAACACAAACACAGACTCACAGAAGCTTATATGTGTCCTAGGAGATAAAGGGTTAAACTAGATCAATCGTTGAATCGAACGTTGAAATATTTCCAACTGGTAGCACTCTTGACATTTTCGTCTTGTTTTTATTCATCAGCAGACGCACATTGGCACGGTTGTCGTCAGCGTTTGTAGAACAGCCACGTCGTCTTCTCGTCATCCTGTCTTCATCATGAGAAAAAGTGTCGTCGATGAATATATTTCAGCTTGTCTTGTCTGAAGAAATTAACACTGGGGGCAACAATTTGTTTTATTTAAAGTCACTGTTCTGCTGTAAACAGAAATGTTCCCTAATGTTTTTCTTTTAAATAAAATACATCAACTCTCTGCACTGATGAGGTTATTTCCATTCACTGACTCACATTCAGTTCACATGCAAAGTTGTTTAAAGTGTCTGTTTTAATCTTTACATATTTGTTGAGGCTCTTCTTAAAAAAAAAATAATAATAATAATAATTAACATTATACATTTCAATATAAACTGAACTAAACTTTTGAGGATACTTAACCTTCAGTTCTAAGAACCACAGGCTACAGATGCATAGAGTCACAGATGAGTAGAATCAAATCCAAAAAGTGTTTATCGTAGAAGACACAGCAAACAAATGACATGGAACCTTGAGGCTACACCTACAACCTAAGTGTGAAACTCCTTCTTTTATACCCTCTGGGTGGTGGGTGAACTGGTATTTTTCCACTCTACCCAAAATAATAAAATCTAATAATTTCCCCACAATCTTAAACTTTTATTTTATTTTCATAACCTGTTACATGTTTTCACTCTGATCATGGTGGCATCCATGTTTGTTCCCTTGTTAACTGTGATAAGGTGATGTTGGTAAATCACCAACCACTAGATACCAGGGTTGGGTCATATATCTTGTCAGTTTTGGACACCTGGGTTGTTTTAACATAGACATTAAAAGTGTACATCAGAGCTCTGGTTCTGTCATGAGGCACCAGGTCCACATCAAGACTTTCTCTCAGACACAGTGTAATAAGTCACACATTAGATGTTCCCACTATAGCAGTACTGAGGCCTTGGTGTTCTTCCAGTGTTAACACAGCATTAGGATTTCACATTAATCTGTACCTCATTATATTATTGATTAATCCTTTTTGACACTATCTGCACATGTCATGTCTCACCTCACATGTTCCCTCCCATCATAAGAGCAACAGTCAGTAGCTAATAAGCAGTTGTACTTGTATAGTGTTCCCACTTCCACTCTGTAGCAGTGGAGGATCAGTAAGGTGTCTACTTACCTGGAGCATCAAAGCAAAAGCTGACATCATGACAGGTGGGTTTACAGACAGTTCTTTTTTTTTTAATGTCATTTAAAAGGTGCAGAAAGACACAAATAGTTGTACTTGATAAATTGTTGCTGTATTTGTAGTTTTTATCAGTTTTGGGGAAATTACTTTGGGTTCATAGCTTTGCAGTTTACTGATTCTTGGGAATTTGGATAAAACAGGATTTAATTTTGTGGGAAAAAAATCATTTAATTACAAAATATGAAAGTATATCATTATAGTGCAAGGTCTTAGCTGTTTAAAAATGTACCGATGTAACCTCCTCATTTTGTATTTTTTCATAAAATTGGCGTTTTTCAAGTTCATACTTTGTTTTTGTCAACAGCGTCAAGATGCAATTAAAAGCAAATTATTTTCTATTTATTTGGTCTTATATGGATTTTAAGTTTTTAAATAATCTGGCATTCTTAGTACACATATATACAGTTAAATGTTTAATATTCACTTTTGTTAATTTTTATACAGTTTCATGTGTACTCCTTTAAAAGATATGCCATCATACAACATTTACTTTTAGCCCAAATTGCAAAAAATATTGTTTTTGTATTTAGCAAATATGTTTTTGTATTAAAATAAACTATTACTGTCATAACTTAGCAGAACTGAAGAAACATATCATAAACATATTAATTTAAAACAATTAAAACTCCTTCTGATGGTGGTGACTTTAAACTGAAGGTGGTGACAGGGGCCTCATTACAACATATAATGCCAACATTTATACCAGGCAAGTCAGTGGTGTCTTGCTTAACAACTTTATTGAACTATTTGGTCATAAGTGAGATCATATGAAATGGTCATATAAATGAATAACTACGTCTTAACTATTTCTTTTCCATAAACTTAAATGTTTCAAAACACAGACATTTTTTGTAAATATAGATATATATTTATAGAAACGATACTGTTAAGACAAAATACAGAAATTCTTTGTAAATACCATAAATGAACAATTACGTCTAACAGTCTCTTTTCCATAAACGTAAATGTTTTAAAACGCAGAAATGCTGTGTAATTACCACAGAACACAACTGGAACAAAAATAATGAGTCATTTGTGAACTCCAGTTGGTATTCCTTGAAATTTTTATATCACTCATTTTGCTTTATCAGGGAGTATATGGATTAGGGCATTAAGTAAAATGTTGACTAGTCGACACATTGACTCCCGTAGCACAAGTTGACTTAAATGTGGAGGAGCCGACAAGTTGCATGTTATTGTTTCTCTTTATGCTATATTTCTACGTATATATTTATGTAATATTTATGTAATATTTATATATAAAAAAAATTTGAAGGTATAACAAAAATATTATAATTAAAGTTACAATGACTATGAAATTGGGGGAAATTACAGTGAATGCTAGATCTGCTTAAATATTAGTATGCCATTCTCCATATGGCTTTAGAAATCCATAGTCTACAAGAAATACTGTATACAAGGGCATTAACAGACACGTCGACTCCCGTAGCACTAGTCGACTTAAATTTGGAGGAGTCTCTCTTTCTCTCTCTCTGCGTAAACACAGCAGCATCTGCTACCTAACCTGGGTGTGAGTAGCAGCGCAGACAACACGCTTTTTTCAAAACATGATGTGGACAGTGTGGTGTGCGTCTTGGTGGCCGCTGTCTCAAACTTTTTCACTTAATCTAAAAAGTGACGACCCGTGACAGACATCTGGATAGTCCAGTTTTAGAGCCGTGGGTCCAGACCAAATGTGAACATATGTTCACCCTACTTCAATTAAATTTAACAGAAAACTCTTTGCTAACATTAGCGTTTGTTTTGTTGGGGTTAAAATGCTGTTTGTGTCTTCTCAGTGGATATTGTTACGTTACAGTGAACTTTAATACAAGTTGCTCATTGCTGTCCATGTTTTGTTTTTTTTTTGTTGTGTGTCTGTGTTGTTCCTCATCTGACAATGTGATGACATCATCACGACGCATCGTTTCGACTTTGAATTTATAGATGGATAAGTCGACTTGAAATAAACTGAAGTCGTTAATGCCCTCTTGTATAGTTTGTGCTATGTAGGAGGTGCACTATGTGCATCCCAAATTATGTAAGCTAAATGAACATGGCATAATAGGGAGAGGGAAGGCAAACTTCATTCCCTAGGGTCATACAATATGGAGAAAATGTAGAGGGAATTATATAAATAAAATTATAAAAGAGGTTAGTGAAACATTACAGGTCATATTGATAATTAATGTGATCAACAATTATATTCAAGCCTCTGTTCAGGACTATTTGGAGGTTTTTGTCACCACCGTCAGACTGTATGTCACCACTGTTAGACAGAAAACGTGACGGTGGTGACGTCTGACGGTGGTGACAAATACCTACTCTTTCATATGATAAACATGAGTTGTTCACATTAGCCATTTTGTTTCTCCTCTGTTGTTAGCTACTTCAGACATCTTCTTAAAAAGTCTATTTTTGTGTTATAATCTAATATAATATTTTTCATACAAAATAAATGGTGTTGACATGTTATGGTTGTGACAGTAGCAGTGTCCATAAATATGAAGAACTTTTAAGAGAAAATACCAAACTTACAACTTGCGTGTATCATTCGTTCATTCGTTTTTCAAAATAAAACCAAAAACAAGACAATGAAAAAACAACTCGTTTCTTCATTATTTGTTTCCAAATCCAAAATGAAAAAAACGAATAATGAACCGTTTTTCATTTTTTGGTTTTGTGTTTTAAATGAATAATGGGGAAAACGGATAATGGCCGTTTCCATTTTTATCTAATTTTGACCTGAAACCAGTTGAGTAAATGGTCTCATAATACATCTGTGAAAACTGTAGATATGTACAATCTAGAAGGTATCGCTGAAGGATCTTGTTCTTTCCTCAATAGACAAAAGAGCAGAAAGATTTCAACAGCTGAGTCAAAAAGATTTAGGTTTAAGTGATAAAATCAATATCTTTAGAAAAGGCTGTATTTTGATTTAAACACTGGCAAATAAAGACAACAACAATAATTTGTATCATGTGTTTGTTAGATAGACAGAAGAGAGAGAAGAGGAACAGGAGAACGGTAAAGCTCTTTTTTTTCTTTTTTTTTTTTACTGTATTTATCTTTTTCTAGGGTAACTTTTTTTTTTTTACTTTTTTTTTTTAACTGTTTTTACTATGGACATTTTTTACCATTTCATTTTCTAATGGTGCATTAAGTGAAAATGAGTCACTATGAAACATTATTGAAGACTAAACCTTTCAGTGATGACAGAAAATTATTATACAGATTTAACATCACAGTGATTTAATCATACAATAATAACACTGACAATGATCATTTTATATTTTCTGCACTTATTTCTTTTGGAATACTTGACATTTCTCTTCTTCTGTTCAACAAATATATTTTGTCTGTAAAATAGCCTTTTATAATGACATATGGATCTTTTATTTTAAGAAATTATAAATGAAACTAATATTATTGCTGTGTTGACTGTATCCATCAGATCATAGAGGTGTGTGGTTTCCCCCTCAGTATTTTCTTCATTGTTATATTCAAGTTCTGCGAGTGGTTCTCCTACGCGGGCGTACAATGTGAGCATTCTTCTTTTCGTCAACAGTCAAACATTTCAAGGCTGATACTATGTGGATTTCTATGGGCAGAAGTTTTCTCTCGGATAACAACATAACTCATTTATTTCTGTTCTCACAGCTATTCTGGTGTTGTACCTGAAATATTTTCTCCATTGGGATGATGGTATGGCCACGTCCATCTATCATATCTTTGTGGCTCTTTGCTTCCTGACCCCTATCCTTGGAGCCATTGTGGCAGATTCTTGGCTTGGAAAGTTTAAGTGAGTAAATAATTGATCCAAGGGGAAATCATTTGTAACTAAATGTTATGTGATCCTGTTAATCTTATTTAAAGTATTCAACTAATCACTACTATATAAAACACAAATTTTAAGAGGATAAGGTTTAAGAGGATTTGTTGATTACAGTATGAACAATAATGAAAACACTCCAGGACCTTTGTCTGGTGTTAACGGTGCCAAGTGAAACAGCCACTGGGATGAGAAGCAGGGTCAAACAGACAAGGATCACAACCGGATAATCAGAATAATCAGAATTATAATCCAAAACACAGTTACCGTATGTCAGTCCAGAGAGTCGAGAGAGCATTGTTTCCAAGGGGGCAAGGTAGAGTCCAGGTCCAGAATCCAGGCCAAATGTCATACACAAAACATATCCACAAAACAGACAGACAAGGGGCAAGCAAAAAACCAAGAACTAGAAAAATACAGTCAAAACTAAGTATTGACTGACAGGTTTTTTAGTTGCTGATCCTGATTTTTTTCTCATCACCCTTGGCCGATATGGATTGCCGATTTCCTTAAGCTAATATTTGGGGCTGATATGGGTAAAAATAAATAGATAAATCAATAGAAAATGACAAATATTCCAGTTCTCAACTTAAAAAGTAAATATTTAACAGTAACAAATAAAAAAAAATAAGTTGAGGTAGAACTTGTGACATTTAAACAACCTGTAAAACATAAAATACTATTTAAAACAATTGCAAACATGTAACATTGTGCACATTACCTTTTTTATATTTTAGGAGGGCCATTTTCACTTTGAAATTCAGTATTATGCAGTGTGCACTGTGCACAATGTTACTTGTTTTAACTTTAATTGTTTTTAATATTTGATGTTATCATTGGATATCGTACATTTCAACATTAGGCCTTCAGTGATGCCCCATATATTAACTTCGCCTCAGTATAAACTAGTCAAGCAGTACTTTATTTCAGGAGCATTTAAAACCAAGTATGCATTCACAATTAAGGTTAGGAAACTAATTACAGATATTGTCAAAAATAAAAAAGGTGATTTAAAGATACTAAACAAAATGCCACCAAAATGACGCTGTGTGATCTTAAACAAGTCTGTCTGTCGCCGTTTCATATAAGACACCAACCAGACAAAAACACAAACTATTCTTTGAAAATAAAGTTAAGAGATCGTTTGCATTTTTGAGAATAGGATATACAACAACAAATAACTAAAAATGTTGCTATGACAAGAAAAAAATAAAAAAAATAAAATGCATTTACTCACCAACATAGTTCTCCACAGTATCTGCTTATTTGAAAATAAAGTGGAGCCTCCTTTCTTTTCTCTAGAACACTTCAGTGGCTGTTGTACAATTTATCTGTGTTTCAGGTCCATCACTCAGTTCCTTTTCTATGGACATGGAGGCTAATGCTAAAGATGTTTCTGTCTGGTCGTGTTTCTGGCATAAATTTTCATTTGCTTTAACACTGAAAATGACCGTTGGACAGATGCAGTGGATACAGGGATAGTAAAAGCGTAAAGTTGTCCCAAAGTCTCACTCACATTTTTAGTCCAAAGAAAATCATGTCTTCTTCGTCCATGATGGGTTAAAATACAGCTGGCTCTTGAATTCCCATGTTAGATATTCTCCAGATTGCCACTTGTTAGGCCTGAGCAAGTAGTAATCCAATCACTGAACATGTACATGTCACGTTTAACGTAAGACCTTCTAGCTTGCCTTGGTTCGCAGAATTGCGATCTGATTGGCTATTTGTAACCTGACTGGTTCCGTTCACTTACAGTGCAGAGGACCCGCTATGTCTGTTCTGAAGGTCTGAAGCAAATGTAATTTACCTGACATCACAAACTACCTGAAATATAATTGTTAAAAACTCTGCCAAAAAAGAACACCATTGGAAGTCATTCGACTAAGTGGAAATAATATGATGTAAAGAATACAGAGAATAGACAATCATTTAGTTTACAAATTTAGGAAAACAAAATAACATAAATGTACTTTTCTGAAAATGTTTAGGCCAACAGAAAAAGCCTTGCTGGCCCTGACGGCCCACCACTGTATGTTATACAGGTTGTTTAAGAGCCTCAAGAGACTTTATTTTTGCAAAAAATACAAAGATATTTTTATTTTGGACATTACTCGGTTATTAGAATGGGTCAAAATGCATACAATGCACAATTTTTTTTAATTTTATAGAGTTTTTGTTTTGTATTGCTGTTTAGACTTTCATTATTTTAGGAGAGTCACATTCACTTTGAAATTCAGTATTGTGTAAGCAGCAATATATCAATAATTGTGCATTGTATACACTTTGACCCACTTTAGTGTGCGGGCTGACCCAAAGTGCCCATGGTCATTGAGAACTATTTTTAATGGTATTTGGGTTGCAGTCAGTCGAGTCAGCTGTCATTTGAGATAAACATTACATTAACCTGATAAATCATTAGAATTTAATTATTACATAGAATTTTCTATTATTAATACAAATGCTTTATTAACTGAATTTCCGTCAAGGTGATGTACAATGTCGGAAGTATATGGTATAGAAGGAGCAAAAGAAAAAGTCAAGTTGGGAGAGTGGAAGCTCCGGAAATACACAAACAAAAAAGTAAGGTGTGGGACACATTCGCTGAAATTTTTAAAGATGATGAGCAAAGCGCAGGCTTCGTGATGTGCACCTCATGTGAAGCACATTTGATAGCCACAAAACTGGGACAACCAACATGGCCATTACAGCAAAATAGAGCTGCGTCCAGCACACAGACAATAGATTTCTTTATGCTCCCTGACCATAACAAAATTCCTCTACAAGTAAAGAGCAAATTTGTGGATGACTGCCTGGAATTCTGTTGCAAAAACCTGCACCCTTTTAACATAGGCTTTACAAAAAAGGCTCAAAGCCTCATCAATATTTGAGCACATTATGGTTCAGTGGACTCGGACTTCTTCCACATATGCAGACCGTATGTGATCGACCTAAAAAACAGGCAATGATTGAGAAAGAAGCCTTAGCAGAAGATTTGAAGTCCGTTTTGCATGATGATGTCAAAGAACAATTGGACCCAAATGCAGGACTCCAAGACAGGAATTGAATATCAAACAGTTTATTGGTGCACAAGTGATACAGTGATTCCAGTGTTTTCTTTTCCATGGAAACCAGGTTCAAATGTGTCTTTGGGTGTTACAGGTTGTCAACCCCTGGTTTAGATGCGTTGATAACTTTTGAATGATGAAGCAGGACGAACATATTTTCTCAACATATTAACTTACAAGCAATGGCATGGAATTTTAACACAAAAATAAATGCAGATATGTGGGTCATCTAATGTTCATAAAGACCTTTGACTACTTTTAAAAAATGCGGGTCAAGTAGCAGGTCGAGTATGTCCTTTTCAAATATAATTTTTTGTGATCCGATTTGCGGTCGCATTAATTAAAAAAGCAGTTGGTTGCCGTCCATAAATAACTCGACATATGCTATATATATATATATATATATATATATATATATCACACAGATCCACCCCTGGTTACAGCAAAAATGTGGTCCCATCCACAGCCCTTATTAGCTGTTAGCCTTCTGCCTGTGTGGATTCAAACTATAGTTTGCAACTCAGTTACTATTGTTGACACATGATAATTACTATAACATCTTGATTATCTTTATTTATTATAAAAAAAATTGCTCTGTCATTAATTTCTTGCACACAAAAAGTGCTTATTTTTTCTTCTCAAAACCAATAAATAAATAACTGAAATAAATGAATCATTGTAGTCTAACAGACACTTGTCTCCCACAGGACGATCATGTACCTGTCCATCGTGTGTGCAGTCGGTCTGATCCTAATGGTTGTCAGTGCAATCCATGATATGACAGATACAAACAGAGACGGGTCACCAGACAACCTCACCCTCCATGTGTATGTTACCACTGCAGTATTGAGACAACTTTAATTTCATGACATATCTCTGCAGTATTTTCTACATTTTCAAGCATGTGTTTCTCTTCATATCTAGTGTATTGTCCATGGTGGGTCTTTTCCTTCTTTCTCTTGGCTGTGGTAGCATCAGACCATGTCTATCTGCTTTTGGTGGAGATCAGCTTGTTGATCATCAGGTTTGAATATTACTTTCCTACTGTTAATGTTTGAACTTTGGTTATCTACTATGAACAGTCAAAATAAACTCAGTAATACTTAAATGCATCATAATAACTTGGTTGCTGACATCTTAGCCAGTATTTATGCAACATGTTATAGAGCATTTAGTGAGCACATGCAGAGCTGTCTGTATAAATTACTAGCAGGCTCTTGGCGAAATGACCCAATGACATGGCCTAATATCGAGTGGCCAGACATCTATGACCATCTCGTCGAAACTCCTGACATGTATATGCACGAGAAAAAATGAGAACTTATAAGAGCCTGAGAGCATATGTTTTGTTTGAGGTAGGTTACATAAATATATTTGAAATACTTTTCTGCCCGTCAATCACTCAGCTTCCAGAGCACTCCACTATTTCAGTTTTACTTCCACTTTAATTTCTGACTCCATGTCTAACATCATCTGGAGATATTCTCCTCAGTGCCTGAACCATGCTGCATGTTTTTCGGTACGCGGAAAAAGACAGCTTCTCTTCCATCCACGCATGGTTATTGGATCCAAAGGTTGCACAAGATTTGGGCATGTTGCACAAAATTTTAAGCGTGCAGGATGGTGCAGTGCATTTGACGCAGGGTTTACTACACCGTTGTTTTCCCCTTTTACTAGTGGAAGTGATGTCACCGCGAAGCTATGCATAAAACACATTTAAATTTAAAAAAAAACATTCTGTGTCAGGCATTAAAAACACCAACGCATTAAAAAACACATAGGTATAAACACTAAAAACATAATGCAGTTCATTACCTCCACCAAGAAGATTATGTTTTTGTGGGCATCTGTCTGTGTGTGTACAACATAACTCAACAACTTATGGATGGATGTTGATGAAATTTTCAATGTATGGTCGTAATTATTAGGTATAGGTGTGTGTGTCTGGGGGGGGGGTGTTTAGGTTTTTTGAGTTTATTTCAGTTTTTACTCCTGTGTTTATGCTGTACATTTCCTAACTTATCTCTACCACGTTTAACGTCTTTTTCTTCACACCGTCCACCAAGTCAATTTGAGATGTGTGTGATGAACTTGTGCAGGAACGGCAGAGGACAACACTCTTCTCTCTATTATACCTAGGCAGCGCAGCAGGTGGTCTCCTGTCCAAATTTATCACACCCATCCTCAGAGGTAGACATAAGTAAAGTTTACAGCTAATATCACCTCAAACAGAGCATTAGATAATCACAACAAATCATCCTCATATGTAAATAGTCTTAATAGTTCCTGTTTTTCTGTAACTGTTGGTTTTGTCCGTCTGCAGTCCAGGAGTGTGGCATCTACTCAAAGCAGGACTGTTATCCTCTGGCCTTTGGTGTTCCTGCATCAATGATGGTTGTTGCAGTTGGTAAATGATTTAAAGTCATTATACATGTGAGAATATAAACAAATGTCTGAAAAATAAACATTATTCAACTATTTGTTTGTGGTGTCTTTAACAGTGGTGTTCATTTATGGAAGTGACACATACTATAAAGCTGAACCACAGGGAAATATCATGGTGGATGTGTGTAAATGTATTGGAGTAAGTCTGTCATAAACACAACCTACATTTAAATGTACAAACTGTGTCTTTAGATGTTTCTAAAAACTCACTTTTCTTTTATCTTTCAATCAGTTTGCTATTAAAAACCGCTACAGGCACAGAAGCAAACGATTCCCAAAGAGGGAGCACTGGATGGACTGGGCAGAAGAAAAATATGATGTAAGATTAGTTTAATTCTTTTCAATGAAGGACTGTAAATAGGAGATGTACAATTACAAATGGAAAATTGTGCAATGGTTTTGTACTTAGTTGTGCCATAAGCAGTGTTGGGTTTAGTTACTTTTGAAAGTAATTGGTTACGTGACTATATTATGATTAATTAAAAGTAATCCATTACGTTACAAAACAATGCACATCCATCCATAAATCAAACACTGTCCTTTCTACACTCTTGCCAGGGTACATTCCTTAAATTCTCAAAGAAACAGATTACTTACAATGCTGCCAATAAGTACCTTTTTATTCTGTCATTGTGTATTAATTTACCCACTTCACTATCTCAGCAGTATTTTATAAGGTACTTTAGTTCGTTCTTTTTTTTTTTACTCTGCATCGTCATAACGTTCTGCAGTAGGGCTGCGCGATATTAGCCTGGCTTTCGCCGACCCTCGTGTGTTTCCACTCAGCTTCGTGAGCTTCACACAAGGTTGTGGTAAAGCACCATAGACATACTGTTGTCTGCGTCCAAATTGTGGATGGACCAATCAGGATCACTAGGTGTGATTTTAACAGTTATGAAGGAAGGAAGACTCTCGAAACAGTAGCTTCGAAAAACATGGAGGAGACCGAATTCCGCTTTGAATCGGTGCTGATTTAACGTCCAATTCACTGGTGTTGATGAAGCTACAGCATATTGATTCTTTAAAAGATGAACAGAGAACAGTTTTGAAAGGATTTGTTGGTGGCAAGGATGTTATGGCCCTTCTCCCAACCGGTTATAGTAAGAGGTTCTACTTCTGTCATCTACGTCACATGCTGCATTCAATGTCGTTCGTTGAAGTAGTACGTCATTCAAAATGACAAGCAACTGGTTTCTCCACAATCAGGGCAAGTGATTCAGATTGACAATCCTGCCTTAACAAAGAGAAGCTAATGGTGCTTTCCCTGTCACAGTTCAGGTACGAAGGCTCAGGTACAGACAAAAAACAGCAGAACAAAACAGAATAAGGTAAAAAATATTTATTCTTCAGAACCAAACCAAAAACACCCTTTCCAACAGAAGTTGTTTACGGTCTGGCATCGAGTTGTGGAATGAGTCTTCCTTAAATACTGACAGCAGAGGGGTGATTATGGCCAAACCCACTTCAGCTGCAGTGATCAGGAATCTCCTCCACCTGTTCAGAGACCCAAAAAAATACAAAACAAGGGACAGAGTTTGCCACTAGGCCAAGCCAGAGGGCATGACATTCCAAGATATGAGATGCAAGCAGCCATGTGAATCATCCATACATCTGTTATGAGTCAGGTTAGCACGATATTAGAAAAAAATGACATTGCATTTTCATATATCCTGTGATATACAGTATATCATATATGAAAAAATACTCAAATGTAGATAACAGCTGTGGGGCTCTGATTACAAATGGTCATACAGATGAGTAAAATCTGTAAAATTGAATTCAATAAATAAAATTGAATTGAATCGAATTAGTGGTCGACACAGTATGTACGTTTCAGTGTCATCCTTATTGTAGCTGAAATAATTGAATACAATTTATAATTAAAAATAAATAAGTTACTTATAAATAAATGAATTACCTACAAATAAAATATAATATTTAATAAAATCTAATAAAATAATTGCAGGACATGTGATGTGACCATTGCGACATCGAGGTTCAAACAATATATTGCGCAGCTCTTTTCTGCAGTGCTTCTATGTTCTGAGGTTCTTTTATGGTAAATGGACTGCATTTATATAGCGCTTTTCCACCTTCATGGTGCTCAAAGCGCTTTACATTAGCCTCTCATTCACCCATTCACACACACACTCATACACCAGTAGGTTTCTAAGGTCTACAGTAAGTCCTACTGGGGGCCTAAGTCAGGGTTCAGTGTCTTGCCCAAGGACACTTCGACATGTGGACAGCCAGAGCCGGGACGCGAACCTCCAACCTCTCGGTTATTGGGCGACCCACTCTACCAACTGAGCCACAGCCGCCAGTCGCTTTTATGTAATGTGGCTGAATGCTAAATTGATCGTCAGTCATATTTATTTCTGACTTTTTTCACAAGTTCTGGCAATTTTGTGACTGTTTCATATTTTGTCCATTTCCAATGTAGAAACTCCTCATTGCCCAAATCAAAATGGTGTTGAAGGTCCTGTTTCTGTACATTCCACTTCCAGTGTTCTGGGCGCTGTTTCACCAACAGGTACAGTTACTATAAAGCTGTTCTTCATTTTAACTTCCAGTGGAAACTGTGCTAAATCATATATTTAACCTAAAGGGCTCCAGATGGATTCTACAAGCCACCAACCTGGACGGAAACTTTGTAAGTTTGATGATGAAAAAACATCATTGACTGTACATTGTTTTCATTAACCTAAACCATAAATTCACAATCTATCACTCTGTTTGTGTTTTCAGGGGGTGTTTGTTATACAGCCTGATCAAATACAGGTACGTTTGTGCTTTTTTTTTTATCACAGTGGACTCATCTACTGCATTTCATTCATGACAATTCACTGTAAAATGTTTTTTATTTTATTTCACAGATAGTCAACTCCATCCTATGCCTGACTCTGGTGCCTGTTATGAACAGTTTCATTTACCCTCTGATCAAGAAATGTGGCCTGAACTTCACGTAAGTCTCATTAAAAGTCGAAATTAGTGAAAACAATTACACCACAAAAATATGGTATCATTGTACGAATGCAATTTTAAACCATATTTATTAAATATATGCTCAAAAAATACATTGCAGTCAATTTACTAAATATATATATATATCTTTTTTTATAAAATATATCAAATAGTACAAAATATGTACCTGGATATTTCCACCTCTACAAAATCTCTTGAAGCTTGATTTCCTTAAATTATTTTAGTTAAAGCATTACATCAAAGCATGTTTTTGAAAGCCAATTGTAATGAAATGTGTATAAAATTTCATAGATATATCTTAAAGAGGGTGTTATATAGCTGAAAATACCTCACCTCACGTCTTCCAGTTTGATAAACACCTTGAGTCTTCTCACCATGATGATGATGATGATGATGTCATTTCTTACTTTTATAACCAATTAAAACACCACAGTGATGCAACAAAACAAACTGCAGTTTTGTGCTTTTTGTCATTGATTCCAGGAAATTTAAGAGGATTTTGGGATTCAGTTCCCCACAAGAAAAAGTGGTAAAATAATATTGATTTTACTCTGGACCTTTCTTGTGGTAAAAAACAATAAATAACCCTTGCTGAGGCCCTTTTTTTTCTGATGGATGGGCGGACGGACAGACATTGGCTGGTGGTTATTTATTGCCTTCATGAACCTTCAGGTTTTATTTTAACTTTGATGCTGATTTAACATCACTAAGACTCCATAGATACCTTTTGATCCCTAAAAATTTGGAGACTATACATAGCTTCGCATGATGTCACCACATCGCCTAGTATCATGCACCGCCATTTTAAAAGGGGAAAACAACAGCATTGCAACACTAGATGAATAGCTCTGTTATGACTATTTTGATAAACTTCTGCCCTCTGCAAAAGACTGGTATGAACGGAAATGAGCAGTGATCTGACTGGAGAGCTGTGCGCATAGATTTCTTGGTGAAATGACTCCACGACGTGGCCTAATATCGAGTGGTCAGCCATCTATAACAATTTCGTCAAAGGTTCTGGCATATATACATGAGAAAAAATGCAAACTTATAAGAGCCTGGAAGCATATGTTTTGTTTGAGGTAGGTTACATAAATGTATTTGAAATACTTCTCTGCCCCTCATTCACCCAGCCTCCAGAGCTTCTCAGCGTCTGAAGTCATGCAGCATGTTTTTCACCCTTTTCTGTTGGTACACAGAAAAAGACAGCTTCTCTTCCATCCAAGCATGGTTATTGCACCAAAGGCTGCACAAGATTTGGGTATTTTACATGAAGTTTACTGCAGTGCAGTTCACACAGTGGTTGCTAAGTTGTTGTTTTTCCCCTTTACTAGGTGAATTGACGTCACTGTGTAGGTATGTATAGACAAGTTTACGCCACAAACCCTGGGCGGCGCCATTACCATCCAGATATCCAAGTTACTTCCGCCGGAAGATGTGAAGAGACTTCGATTGCTAGCTTTTTGTGAGCTATAATGTCCTGGGAACATAGTTTCAGTACTTTGTCTGGAGATGACCTTATTATCCCCCACCCGAATGTGGTGCAGACCTGGGAGGATAATATGACGACGTGGCCCAACGTAACATTTGACAATATTTGTGCGTATTTCATGGATTCCATTGCAATAGACAGGAAAGCTATGGACAATCTGACAGCCTTCGAGGCGTATCAGTATTGGCATATAAAGCACTAATATATAATAATAAACTGTACTCTCTCTCACACACACACACACACACACACACACACACACACACACACACACACACACACGGATAGAACTGCCAACTCTGTGAGGGGAAAATATGGGACACTATGGCAAATCCCATCAGATTCACAGACCTCTAATTTTGTTTATATAATCATCAATGGTAAAATAAGAATTTCGTCTCGTTTAAAGCTCAGCTCAATACTGGACGTAACTTTGTTTTTAATATGGGTCGATTTCGTATTTCAAGGGACATTTGACAATCCTACACACAGAGCACTGGAGGCGACCTCTCAATCCAACATACACATGCAGCTCTACTGTCTATGAACATTAGGTTATATATTAATCAGTTGTTTTAGCAAAACATCGTATTGATAGTTTCATAGCTAAAGTTGCTGAACTTACCATCAGATTGAAGTTTAAGTCGCTTTGGGGAGATAGTAGTCAGCTGGGTGAGTCGTAGCCTCTTTGGTTGTGTAAAGCCAGTGTATCCCAAAAATAACTTTAGAAACAGGTTATCATTAGTTGGTCTTTTGTCCACAAAGTGATGGGAACACACAAAAAAATTGTGGGGTGGATGGATACTTTAAATTCAATGCCCGTGATTCAGAGGCTTGTGAAAAAATGAAAACAATGGAGAGCATGAACATTGCCTCTTTGTGGCAGGTTTGTGGTTAAAACACTCTCTATCTAACCACTCCTTCAGGTGTTTTCATGAGGTTTTACAACCAACGACTGCACACGTAGGTCCCGAACCACTTTTCCTCATATAGATGTCCATAATTTTTCTCACTGAATCACTGCGTTTATATCGGCGTTAACTAGTAAAGTCAACCAGAGGCTGCCAGAAAGGAAGTGAAGAGCATCATCAAGAAGTAAAGCGGAAATGGGTTGTAAACTTGTCTATAGAGGGTTCATTAGATCCCCTTGACCTGGAATGTGGTCTGACCAGTATGCTAATGTGGCCTATGCTATGCTAATGGCTAAACCAGCATGGCATGGCACGACACTACGTGCTTGTCAAACCAGCCCTGCTTTTTTTGCACTGCCAGCAGTTACTAAGGGTAATATTTAATATTGTCATAATACATTGTACAATGAAATATGTCCTCTGCATTTAACCCATCCTTCATGCCCTTGGGGGAACTATAAGGAGTAGTGGGCAGTCATGTGCAGTGCCCGGGGTCCCATCTCCAGCTGTAGAGCCAAGCTCATGGACAGAATCTGAATTTTTGCCCTAACAAACATATTTTTGGGTGATGGGGGAATCCGGAGCACCCGGAGGAAACCCATCCAGACACGGTGAGAGAAACATGCAAACATGTCGGCTTTCCACCAGTTTTTCCAGGTGTGACTGTAAATCCGTTTCATCCGTGCACTGCCTCACTGGTACTCGCTGGGTTGCTGGCCACACAGAGGGTGTTGAATGGACCAATCAGAGGTCTCTTTTCTCATCCTCACCACAACGCTGTCTGCTACATTTCTGCAATGTTGTTACATTTTTGAAGAGGTGCGCGAAATTCTCTGTGAAGGGGACAAAAGAGTATGCAACGTAACAGCGACACGTTGCAAACAACTTGGCTTCGGAGTATAAATGGGTCTTTACCACCACATTCAAAGGCAGGGGATCAAATCATCCCTCTTTAGTTCTCAAAGGAGCACCTGTTTCAGTGAAAGACACTGGCAAGACTGAAGTTTTCAGTCTTTCTGAGATTAAAATAGATACATCAGTAACAAACACGTAATTTGTAAATACATGTAAATTCAACAGACCCTTGAAGAGAATGACAGTGGCAATGTTTCTGGTTGCGATGGCGTTTGTCTGCACTGCTCTGGTTCAGCTTCAGATTGATGTGAGTAAAAACACATCCATCATCTTATCTTCTGTCACATGAGGGACACATTTATCACAAAAGTAAAGTCCATAAAATGTCTTCATTCACGGAAAACGCTGCTCATTTTTCTGGTTTTCAGCAAACATTACCAACCTTCCCGTCTGCTTCCGAGAGTCAAATAAAATTACTGAACATGGGAACTAATCCAGTGACAGTTAAAGTGAACCAGATGAACCCAGTGGAGGTTCCTGCTGCTCAGGTAGGTTTTCATATCAATAACTCAACAGTGACCTTGAATTCTGAATTAATTTTGGAGTCAAACTGTTGTAGTCAGTTGTGTGAACCTAAACCATTTCTTTATTTTGCAGGCGAGTCCTGACTACTTAACAGTTAAAGAAGAAACAACCAGTGTTTCTATAGTCGGCAATGAAGTTTCAAAACCATTTAAGTTGACGTTTAAACAAAGACAAACACTCCTCATTCCTTCAAATTTCTCTCAGGAATGGTTATTGGTGAGTGAAAAATGTGAAAACATGGAAACAAAACTCACAGAATGGTTCAATAGTAAATAGCTAATGAATGAAAATGTTTATGTTCTTCTCAGATTGAAGACTCTACTTCTAAACCAGAAAAAGGCACCAATGCAGTACGGTCAGTTCAATAATAAGAAATGCTTAGGAAGTGAACAAATGGCTGTTTACTGTTAAAATGTATCTGCATCTTCACTTAGAAACAGAAAGAAAGATTTCAGATGTTTTAGTGACTGTGTTTAGATCTAATGTCCATTATGTTTTTGCTTCTATTTCAGTTTTGTAAATGGAATGAATAAAATGGTGAATATAACAGACTTTGGTGTTATTGAGCCCTTTTATTACTCCAACTACACCTGGTTAAAAAATGGAAAGTAAGGAGTGTTTTATTTTACCCTTTACTTAATGTTCTATAATCTGCCAGTATTTAATATGATGTCTTACTGAGTGTAACAGACTTTCCCCTTTAATTATCAGGAAATCTTTCAGAATACAATCTGGAGCAGAGTCATGTGACTACAGTACTACCTTTGGATTTGGAAGTTCATGTACTTTCTTTATCCCCAGTACTTTCAACTTCGGAACAAATGTAAGTTTTAACAAAAATAAATTATATATAATATAATATATATATATATATATATATATATATATATATATATATATATATATATATATATATATATATATATATATATATATATATATATATATATATATCAGGGGCAGCAGAGTTCACAAAAGTTGCGGTGTGGAACGTATTGTGGATTGAGGTCTGTGGGTTTATTGCATTTTTTAAAATTATTTTATTTTATGTACCCTATACTTGGGCATATGCTATTTACCTTAAGTAACCATAGTTTTAGGATGCAGTATTTAATAGAGGATAAAATCATACTTATAATGAATTAATCATGCACAAACTGAATTTGAGTGAACTCTAAGCACATTGTATGAACAATCTCTGAAAGCTAGGTAGTATTTTGAAACAGCAAGAGGGAAGTAGTAAGAAATTTGTAATGATAAATACTAACAAAGGTGTCATCTGCAGAAGGCAGTATTGCCTCAGTAGATCACTGATAGAACTGGTGTGTATACTGATCATGTGTAGAACAAGAATGTGACATCACTTCTGGGATGCTATGTACAGTACGTATGTGACATATTTATGTGCATTTTGTACTATAGTAATGTACTTTTTAATTTATGTCTTGGACGCTTCAGTTTCCTTTCGTAAATAGAATTTTCTTTCACATTCCGAGATGAAAAATTGAAGTAAAGCTTTTTTGTAACTTGAATTTTTCCTTTGCTGGGTCCTTTGTAAGTAGAGGTACCACTGTATAGATCAGGGTTCCCCAATTAGATTTCACCAAGGGCCAAATTCTGACATGGGTACCAAGCCGAGGGCCACAGCACCTGTCGGGCACACGGCATTGGGGAGGGGGACGCCACAACAGTCCCACTCCAGTGACAATACAAATAACAATGTTGAATCTGCACTTATAGTGCATTATAACATTATTAGTTGTGCCTGGGATTCAGGAATACTATTTGTTATTACAGTCTGCTTGGAAAGTTGAGAGATTTATAACAGCAGCTAGTTAACTCAAAATAAAATTTTAAAAATATACTTTGCTAGTCTGCTGGAACAAATCAACAGTAATACAGCTGTAACAGCAGCCAGTTGGACATACTTAAATAATAAATACTAATATATATATATATATATATATATATATATATATATATATATATATATATATATATATATATATATATATATATATATATTTGTCAAGGGTTCGTTTGACTTCAGTGGTTTTTCATTTATTTGAGGAGTGCACAGGTTTTACAAAAATACAACAACAAAAAAAATCAGGAAAAAGAAAAAATAGTTACAAGAGATCTCAAAACACAATAAAATAAAATTGGTCTCTTTTACCACTCAGCACTAAAAAAAATGATTTCAGCCACACCCTTACTTAAATTTCAAATTCAAATCTGTGTAAATCTACAGAATTTATCTCTAACTACACCCCTCACACTACTGGGAAACACTCCCCTTTATATATCCCTAAGCTCCACCCATGGACATAACAATTACCACATTATTTAATTCACAATCTACAATATTTACATGGAACAAACATCAAACTGAAATCATATTAACTTATATAAACAATGGCACTAATTATCCTCCATACATAAACACAAACTGAAGAAAAACCCAAAACAATGAATGAATGTGTGTGTCCTGTAGTCCACTGGTCCCCAACCTTTTTATCACGGCGGACCGGTCAACATTTGACAATTTTATCACGGACCGAGGGTGGTTACATAGATTGTTTATATGGGTCAGAGCGGGTCTGGTCTGTGGGAATCACCTGTCACCATAAATCCATATTTACAGTCCAACTTCTGGCATTGTCTGTTAAAAACTTTCCTTTTCTCTACAGTTGGAGACTCTTCTTCTGTCTCTTCAGTCGCCTTTTCCTTTTCGAAAAGAAACTTTTCAAACACATCTGTTTTTACGGACTTTACTAACATGTGGGTTATATTTTTGACATTCAAGTGACATATGGAACCGACAGAATCCGGTCACTTTTCAAAATAAAAGATTGTTCAGATTTGGATAATAAATACAAGAGAAATAATCAATGAATTAAGTAATCATTAGGCGGCCCAGTACCAAGTGATCCACGGACCGGCCCAGGGGTTGGGGACCACTGCTGAAGTGGTTTGATTATGTGTTCAATGAAGCCTATGAATAACGAGGATATAATAGTGGTCTGGTTCTGCAGCAGGTGTGTGTGTGTGTGTGTGTGTGTGTGTGTGTGTGTGTGTGAGTGAGCGCACCTCCAGATGCCCACAACATAGAGAAATGACTGAGTAGTGATGACAAGGTCCAGTTTAAACATATGTCGCAGGAGAGCTGCGCTTCACACACTCCAAAAAAAGACTAGAACAAAGAAAAACACGCGGGGTAGAGATGACGGCGCTAATGTCGCAACGTTATAATATTTCAAAAAATTATCTTTTTGCTCACAAGTTGGTGTGGGCCAGTCTGTATCCTCTCGTGGGCCACATTCGGCCCGCGGGCCGCCTATTGGGGATCACTGGTATAGATATTAATTTGGTCTTTCAGTGAGTTTTACCTACAGCTGTCTTTCAGTGATTTTGTCATCCCCCAGTTATTGATATTTTCTTAAATTGTGATGTGTAATACTAACTATTAAACATATTTTTTGCACATTCTAAGTTTTTATTTTTGTAGCACCACTTGTGAGTGTGTGATCTGAAAGATTTGTCATTTATAACAATGGATAGCAGATAGAGATTTATGAAACATTTTAGATTCATATGATTTACACAGGCTCTTACCATTCTTAAAGATATTTTAACCTTAAAACCAAAAAAACTAAATGCAGATGAAAATGATTCAAAATCCAGTTTTAGTTTGTTCCAACAAGAATAACTTTTTGTGGATATGTTTTGATACATTTTTCTCCGTATTTAACTTTAGGGGATTTATTGCCATTTAATATTATTTTATTCCCTCAATTTTTGACAATGTAGTGGTTCATAAACATGTAGAATTAATTAAAAAGTTTTTTTTTTCCTCTTCTCATAGAAATTATTCTGACAATGTGGTTGAGTCTAGATCAGTCAAGTGTAACTAAAAACAGGAACTCAGTACGTAGTCATTATACCTGGTCAAAGTTAATTACTGATATGTATAAAAAAAATTATAAAATCAATACACAAAACATAATAATTCCAAATTTATTAGCAACAGTTTATATCATGAATTAAGCATACAAAAATGTCTGCAAACACTTATTTGTCAATCTATACTGTCAGTCATCAAAAACTTTGAGGGACAAGTTTTGAATTTTTGGAGGATATATTGGGACAGAGGATTTTTCCATTTGTTTGTGGGTTGAATGAATCTGAGTCTGTACACATCAAGGAATGGCCTGGAAAGCCTATATATGGGAGAACAAAAGGCCCCCTGTTTCATTCCAGTACACGTTAAAATGCCACACTTGAAGAAAGACTGAGGGCCGTAGGGATGGTGCAGGTAGGCTTGACGTACAGTGAAGTGGTGAGACGTATGGACTGCAGTCAACCCACAATCCGTAATTTGGTGGGTCGTCACACCATTACAGGCACTTTTGACGACTGACCACACCCAGGGAGAACAACCTGCAGGGCCAAGGTCCTGACTCACGAATGACGTCAGAGGCGGCTGGAGTGGGCTAGACAACATCTCCGGTGCACTCATCAATGCTGATCTGGTGCGCTGTTGGTTTTGTCTTGGTCGCCCAGATGGCCGGGAACATGTGTGGTGTCTATGGCAAGCCGTTTTAACATTTAAAAGCTAAGTTTGACTATCCGGAATTAACATTGTAGATATCAAGAATGTGTTTCTGACTAGTCATAATTACATTTTGGATAGTCGTAATTGTCATTCAAGATATCTGAAACATAATTTCTCCTAGTCAAAATGATAGATAGAGATATCTGTATTTACATTTTGACTAGTCAAAATGTAAATACAGATATCTGCAATAACGTCACTGAAAACGACATTCAACGCGTCACACATCTTAAATGACAATTGCAGATATCTGTAATTCAGTTTTGACTAGTAAGAATGACAATTAGAGATATCTCAAACATCATTATGACTAGTGAAAATTATTCTGAGTGACGTTGTTGCTCTATAATTACGTAAAGTCCACCACCAAAATAAAAGGCGAAGCGGGTTCATTTTTTTCAGTGAATGCGGAGTCGAGTGGATGGAAGATGGCTTTAGGTATAATTGAAAAAGCCACTAGAAAATGGCATGAAATTGAATGAGCCCTGGCGCAGGGGATTTGTGGGGAACGAGAACGTCGTTCGTTAGAAAACTGCCAAAGAAATATCCAGCTGCCAGCTCCTCCCTTGCCCGGGCAGCAGCGTTAAAAAGCCGGTTGAAAATACCTCCGTTCTCTGGATGCTCCGACATGCTCCTCATGCAACCACCACTGTGAACATTAACGTGCACCCACGTGGGTGGGGTTCATTTGAATACAGATATCTGCAACGTCATTTCGACTAGTCAAAACTCTAATTCAAGATATCTGTAATTACATTTTCACTAGTCAAAATGAACATTACAGATATCTACAATTCAAGATATCTCTAATCAAATTTAACATCAAGATATCTATAATTTGATTATAGATATCTACAATTAAATTATGACTATCTGAAATTCCAATTGGAGATATCTACAATTTAATTTTGACGAGTCATAATTCCAATTAAAGATATCTACAACTTAATTTTGACTAGTCAAAATGGAATTTAAGATATCTGAAAAGAAACATATAGATATCTTGAATTTATTTTAAATAAAGATATCTTGAACTGAAGTTATGACTAGTCAAAATTAAATTGTAGATATCTCAAATTGGAATTACAGATATCTATAATCCAGTTGCAGACATCTGTAACTGACATTGTAGATATCTGGAATTGAATTTCGGATATCCGAAATGACGTCACCCATTGAAATGAATGGCAAAAGTGACGTCATTTCTCCTAGTCAAAATTACGTTGCAGATATCTGAAATGAAAATTATGGATAGGAAGAATGTATTTTTGGATATCTGAAATGCTCATTTTGACTAGTCAAAACTGAATTACAGATATCTGCAACTCATATCTAGTTTAGCTTTTAAATGTTAAAACGGCTTGCCATAGGTGTCGACATGGAGAACGCTACGCCCAGTGTTGTGTCCGTCAGTACGATCCACATCCAGTTGCCAGTGTGATGGTGTGGGCAGGAATCTCAGCTAACCATCGAACAGGTCTGGTGGTTGTGGAAGGCAACATCACTGCACAGCGCTACATCGATCAGATCCTGCAGCCAAGTGGCCAATTGGGTTCCCCAGCCTTAGAATAGGCAACAACTGATCCAGGCACTGCAGGAGGGTTGGCTCCCGATCCCCCAGGACAGAATACGGCGCCTAGTGAGGAGCATGCGTCAGTGCATCACTGCCTGTATAAACGCTAACGGTGGTCACACCCGCTACTGACTTGTGTAAAACAGTTTTTTGGCAGTCGCCATGTTTTTGGCTTTTCTTTGTTGACAGAAGTCGTTTGACACTTTTTTTAATGTTATGTTGCCGATATATCATTGTTGTTTTCTTTTAATAGAAAATTAGTCTTGCAGCAAGGTAATAAAAACTGTTCAACAACTTTTCCCTTCAACGTTTTTAAAGACTGTCAGTGTACATTGATTTTACAAGTAAATCAATGCTGCAAAAAGTAAACATGTTTCTGTAAAGGTGTCAATCTGATCAAATATCTCTCAAAACCCACATTTTATAAGGTAAAGCATTTCTAAACGATGTTTGATGATGTTTTGGGGAAGTAAAATGAAAAGTATATCGTTTTAATTCAAGTCAAAGTGTCTGACTAAAATGGGATTAAAATACTATAATTATTTCTGCTTTTTGATTTAGTGTCAGGAGTCTATCATTGCAGTCGAGGACATCAAACCCAACACAGTTCACATGGCTCTTCAGATCCCACAGTACTTCTTGATGTCTGCTGGTGAAGTCATATTCCTTGTTACTGGTCCAGAATTCTCTTACTCACAGGTAAAGATAGAATAAAAATGCTAGAAAATGATCCACAATTTATGAGATTAAATCAATTTACCAGATGGTAGCTGCTTTACCAGCAATTCACCAGAAAACAACTTACCGGATGAGACAGTGATGATGCATTTGTCTGAATTTCTTTGTTCTTTTTCTGTTGTTAAGGCACCTAGCAACATGAAATCAGTGCTGCAAGCAGGATGGCAGCTTTTTGTTACTGTTGGAAACATCATTGTGCTGATTGTGGCTGAGGTTGTAAAGTTTCGAAAACAGGTACAAAAATGTGTCTATAAAACGGAACATTAATCTAATATTCAAAGACCCAAATGTTTATAATACGACAGTGATTTCCATGTATTGTGTGATTGGTTAATAACTGTTTCCCTTCTTTTCCAAAGTGGGCAGAGTACGTCTTCTTTGCCTCTCTCCTGGTCGCAGTGTGCTTCATTTTCTCCATCATGGCATGTTTTTACACCTACACCGACCCAACAGAAATTGAGGCCCAGTTCATGAAGGACAGTGATGATTATGATGATCATGACAAAAAGAAGAAAGCATTGATTGAGATGAAAAGAAACTCTGATGCATCTCAGGACTAATGGTGATAAACAAACCAAACTGTGAAGGATCTAAAAACCTGTGTGTGTGTGTAGAAATGTTTTCTATATTAATAATACAGGAAAAATGTAGTTTGTGGGAAAAGGCTGGTGATTGATTGCTGCAACGTGAGATGATTTTAATTGAAAATCCAATGATTTAACAGAAAACAGTTAATATAAATTTGTTTTTTTCTTCCAAGGTCAATGCAGCAGTCTCTGCAAACTATGTTCTTTTGATTATCCTCTGTGTGTTCTCCAATCATATTCCAAAGCTTGTTATGTCAACAATTAGCAGGTGTTGACCTCGAGCTGAGGAAATCCTTTCTGCACACATTCAAACACTGACAGAACCCCACACGTTATCTATTTACTCTCTGTGTGAAGATATTTTGTGTAAAAAAAAAAACCCATCCCACTTTTGCAAATAACTAATGTTATCAACTGTGATTGTTGTGCTTGTTTATTTGTGCTCTGCTTTTTTACTGTTTTTCTTAATAACTGATAGCTCCTGTGAAGGCTGCACGACCAACCTTGGTCATGGAGAGACCAAGCAAACGGTCTCTCATATGTTCTTGTGATATTTCGAATGATAATAAATTGTATTCCGATTCTGATTGGACCTATTTCATATTGTATTTATTTTTATGAATTCATATAACATACATATCAATGTAAAAAAAAGCAGATTAATACAATTATTTTGTTACATTTAATGTTACTGGGTTTAATTGCTCTTATATTTATGTATAATAAGAATTTTTCAGGTTTCTGCATTTTCTGCTATTTTTCTGCTGTTATAGCCCTCTGTTTTGGACAAAATATGTCTTTATGTAATATAAAATCACTCAGTATTAACTCCTGTAAACCAATGAACCTTATATATATTTTACACCACACAGCATCAGAGTATCACGTAAGTAGAGGATAAAGTATGAAGGTAACATGACAACTTGGTACTGCCGATGCATCAGTATTGCTGGACCCATCACTACTTCCGAGACCCAGAAAAGTGAAAGTTTGCCTTTTCCCCAAATTCTCTGTCATGATGGGGTGAAGTTCAGGGAAGGACTCAGATGCACAGTGCTGAAGGGAAAAATAATTTAATAATAAAGAAGGCAAAATCATGACACAGACGGAGACAAAACCAAAACAAGACCAAACAAAACCTGGGTGTAGATCAGCCAGAGTCCGTGGTGTGAAAATTGTCCAGGTTATTGTGGCAAGGGAAATGGCAAAAGTGTCCTGGTTATGGACGTGACAAACTGAATGGTCCCGCACTGTCAACTGCAAGCCTTACTGCTTATACAGTTGCAGATCAGCAACGGCTTGCAGCTGCACAGTGCGGCCCAGGTGATCTGGAGAGCAGTGGGGCAAAGGTCACTGGAGGAAAGGCCGTTACATTCTCTCTATTTGTTTTAATGGAATGTCCTTTTACAATGGATTGTTTTACTTATAAAGGACAAACACATGGCTTGGGTCTTCAGGTTTTACTTCATAGTAGTAATCTGATTTTGAGATTTCCCTCCAATACATCTTCATACATACAGTAGTAGTCAGAAGTTTATGTACAGTACATGTTCCTACATTAAAGTATAAAGGAGTACTGATATTTATACAAAAATGTAGGGAGTAACATTTTTATAGAAAAGTAAATATGCAAGTAAAGTACAGATACCTAAAAAATCTACTGTATAGAGTAATCAAGTACTTTAATGTAGTTACTTCCCACCTGGTGACTGTTTGTTCTGCATGTATTGTTTCCAAATGTCAGGGTTTCAAATCAGGTATCCAATAAAGTAGAAAAGTCAAGGATATGGTTTTGCACCACATAAATATTTGAAAACATGTAAATGTAGCCCCGGGCCCAGATGGTTTTCCTACAGAATTCTGCTATCGTCCAATTTAATAAATGTAGATCTCAAAATAATCAGTAAAGCTCTGACCAGAAGGCGAGAAAAAATAACTCCTTTCATAATACATCCAGACTAAACAGGTTTTATTAAAGGTAGGTAGTCCTCAAATAATACACGTTGATTAATCAACACTATATATTAATCTAATATGCTTAATTTGGAAACAAAAATTCTCTCTTCAGATGCAGAAAAAGCATGTGACCATGTAAACTGGAAATTTCTATTCAAAACGCTAAACAAATTCTTCAAAACTTTCTAAACAATTCTTTTATTAATTGGATTAGAATATTATATAACAACCCACATGCATGTGTGAAGATCAGGCTTCAGTTTGCACAGAGGCACCAGACAAGGCTGCCCTCTGTCTCCTTCACTTTTCACCATCTTTATTGAACCTTTAGCAGTTACAATTATGTCCACATTTTGAAAACAATAGAGGATGATCTTTTGCGGTGGAGGCGCTTACACATATCACTCATGGGGAGAGTTACCACTGCCAAAATTATGGTTTTACCAAAAATTAACTACCTGTTTTCAATGATACCTACCAAACCATCCTCCAGCTGGTTCAGGTTGCTGGACTCACACATCTCTAAATGCCTTTGGAAAGATAAACTGTCATATTATTTCAAATATGTTACAACAGACCAAAGACAGGAGCGGTTTAGACCTTCCTAACTTTGGTCAGTATTTCATAGAGGAATAAGCTGCAGTATATTTCCAAATGGCTCAAACCTAGTTATCTGGATGAGCCATGACATGATATAGAACAAGCGTTCTGTGAGGATGTTGCGATCTGTGACTTACCATTCATCAATTCAATGGACCTTTTTCACAACTTCCGCATGTCGCACCGGACATACGTAAGGGATGCATAACCCTACTTTTGCACCGGCAAAAGTTAAATGGCAAAGATGACAGCAACGACCAAAAGTTATCGTAACATACCAGGATGTTCTTGTAATGTCCAGAAGCAGTCATATATTTTGTTCCACTCCTTCCCTGTTAACAACGAAGCTAGACAAAAACGGCTCCCGGCTATTCAGCAGGATGAAGGGCCGATTTTTATTATTACATAAAGGGGCAATTACGTTTGCAGCAGACACTTCACATCAGAACACTACATCTTGGGGATGACTGTTTGCCAGTTGAAACCAGATTCTGTGACGAGCATTTACTTGGAATGATTATATTCCTACAGGAAAAAGGAGCCAGTATTTGACCAGTGTCAAAAATGGCAGCTGTTAACATCGGTATGAGTTGAGATAAAATAAATTGGCATTGTTTTGAAAGTTATGTTGAACACAAATAAGTAATGGTCGACTTAAACTGTAGTTAGGATCTTTAGCCTTTAGATGCCAGTAGATCACTGTCAACAGTAAACAACAGTAGCACTGGAAGGAAAGAATTGAAATAGACAGAGCTGCAACTGCACCCAGTGAACCGCGGTGTCACAGTAAATGCATGCACACTGATCAAACCTGTAGTTTGTGAGGCTCCTCTTTTTTCTTTGCGATGGGTAGCATCTAACCCTAACAAAAACCTGCCTGTCTACTACATTTGATATTATGACAAGCAAACACCAACATAAACACACATTGCCAGAGAAAAATGTGAACTGATTATGACAGTATTTGGCTAATGTTACCATTATGCTTATGAGACATTGACTTGAACCATAGACAGAACAAATTGAAAATAGGGAATACTACATGTCCTCTATACTATCCATACATAACCCTAGTCCTAGGTATAAGTGGACATACTAATGAATTGTGGATGTAGTTATCAGTTGAGTAGCACTGATCTCTCCCAGTGATCTCTCTTCTTACTTTGATACTTTTTCCTCAAAGAAAAAAATGTAGCCTTTATGCTTTTTTTTTTGTTAGTGAATTTTCCTCCATGATTCTTCCAACATCTGCAAATGTTAAAAGTGGGAAATTTTTTCAGGAACTTGAAAAGACTCAATATTACCAGCTTTCTACTGTCTTGACGTTTAACAGGAAGGTCGGTAACGCTCCTCTGGCGTATGTCCGCTTTTTGTGAAAAAGGTCTATTATTAAATGTCATAAATGTTACAAAAGTCTGAACATAAGCTCTACTTTGACAGTCTGGTGGGTTTTTTTTGTAAATCAATCAAATGTTCAGTCACTCCATGTGGGTTGACACCGATCTGGAACAATCACGACATCTTCCAAAATGAAAGAATGAGAACATTTTCCCACTAGCAGAATTTTTAAACCTCAGCTCCCCAAAGTTATTATCAAAATTGCATAGACTTACAACTAAAACAGATAACCAGTAGGTTTCTAAGGTTCTGAGCCCCAGCCGCCCTGTCTTCTGTGCACCACTTTTCCCACGCATCCCTGTGGGATGTCCATCTGGTGCTGGGCTTTTCCCTCTTTGCTCTCTGTTACTGAGGGAATCCTGGTTATTAGTTTCTGTTCCTCTGCTTAGTGATATGATTACAATCAGGAATGTGAGTCATAACACCCAACGCAAGCTTTTTTCTTTGAAAAAAAAAAAACAGATCTGTGGTCCAGTGATGCAGTGCTTAATGTGCATCTTGGGTTCCCAATAAAGGAAGTGTTGGTGGTAATGGCAAATGATTTGGCAGGTGGTAGAGTTCTTGTTACACCTGAGGTGATGCCTGTCCCAATTATCACTAAAAACCCTGATGATCTGACACTAAAATTCTCTACTGTGTTTACATCTTATGCTGTTACACATGCAGTAGTGAAATGAGAAAAAGAGCAAATCTGAGTGACAGCTTCATGTGTAGGTTTGACACTGTGCACGTGTCTTTGTCCAGACAACAGTTAATAACTGACCAAACCTCAGACGAACCACTATCGCCACTTCCATGTCCAGTGCTTATTTTCTCAAAGATAGTTTGTTATTGCATAACTGGACACCTTTAAATGTCTCTCCTGTTCTAAACACGGGCTGGAAATCAATTTTTAACAAGTGGTGCTCAACACAACACAACCCCCCCCCCCCCTTGCATACATCTTACCTGATTTGCCCTTGGTCTTATCATTACAAAAAACATTTTTGTGACTGTGACCTTTGACTTAAATTCACCAAAATTTAATAGGATCTATTTTGGACCACC
This sequence comes from Siphamia tubifer, assembly GCA_020466265.1. NCBI lineage: Eukaryota > Metazoa > Chordata > Actinopteri > Kurtiformes > Apogonidae > Siphamia > Siphamia tubifer. The sequence goes on along the minus strand of CM035802.1, from coordinate 10,057,955 downwards.
TCGTACCTTCCCAGAAAATTTCATAGAAATTGGTCCTGTAGTTTTTGGTCAAACCTACTTAAAATCAGAGACAGACAAACAGACAGAAAAACTGACTCAAACATAGTTCCTCTCAATAATTACAATGATTGTAATGTGCACAGTCACCTGATTTCATGAAGTGTTCTCGGTGCGTAAAATAACAACTTTGGTTGTTATTAAATCACTTCCCAGATTTTTCTGTTTGTTCGGGTTACCTGGACTTGTTCAGACTGATCAGGGCTAGAATTTTATAGCGAGGCTGTTCGCACAAGCCCTTAAACAGCTGAACATACAGCATTCTTACTCTAGTGCATATCACCCAGAGAGTCAAGGTGCATCGGAGTGCCTCCATCAGACGCTCAAAACCATGCTTTGCACTTATTGTTTGTTATTTAAAAAAGACTGTGACTGGAGGGGTGTATTTGCAAATGTTTGCTGTATGGGTAGTTGTTCAGGAGTCCCTCGGTTTTAGTCCAGCTGAACTAGTCTTCACACATTGTTAGAGGTTTTTAAAATTACTGAAATATAAGTGTCTGTCTGGTGAAACACAATTAAATTTGTTAGACTATGTGAGTAACTTTAGATTGAAACTGCACTGTGCTTGTGAAATGATAAAAACACAACCCAGTCAATGGTTTTGTTGCCTGTACCTAGCTCGAGTGTACAAGTGGGCTACAGTGGCCCTTACTCAATTCAGGAGAAGGTCGGTGACTGGGACTATCTTGTTGCTACACCTGACAGACCCACCTATCTGAGGCCCTTGTGATTTGACTGACTTGTTATCCCTTCACATTTAGCCTAAATGTCTAAATAAAAGTGAATAGAATTTTCTGGGCTGTTGTTTGTTCTGTTCTGATGACGGGTTTTTTTGGTCTATGTTTCTGTGTTTTTCAACTAATAGGTCTGATTTAGATTCCTTATCCTCCTAGGACCTCCTAGGACATATGTGGACTTCACATTTTCTGTTGTCTCGACCACAATACCACATTTTCTTCTACAAGAGCCCGGTGTCAACTTATGAGGACATTATACTGCCACCACATGATGTCAGAAGACTACTGAAGATACTAGCTGTATTATACAGTACACATTATAGCTACTATATATATATATATATATATAAATGTTCCTCTCGCCCCACGTGGGCGGTGTCTCCTTCAGACTCGGGTCCTCTACCAGAGGCCTGGGAGCCTGAGGGTTCTGCGCAGGATCTTAGCTGTTCCTAGCAATGCGCTCTTTTGTACAGAGATCTCTGATGTTGTTCCTGGTATCTGCTGGAGCCATTCTCCCAGCTTGGGGGTCACTGCCCCTAGTGCTCCGATCACTACTGGTACCACTGTTGCCTTCACACTCCACATTTTCTCTAACTCCTCTTTCAGCCCTTGGTATTTCTCAAGCTTCTCATGTTCTTTCTTTTTGATGTTGCTATCGCTGGGGACTGCTACATCTATCACCACCACTGTCTTCTCATGTTTATCCACCACCACTATGTCAGGCTGATTGGCCATCACCATCTTGTCAGTCTGGATCTGTAGGTCCCACAGGATCTTGGCCTGTTTGTTCTCTGTCGCCTTTGGGGGGTTCTCCCATCTTGACCCTGGGACCTCCAGTCCATACTCTACAGATGTTCCTGTACAGTATGCCCGCTACCTGGTTATGCCTCTCCATGTATATATATATATATATATATATATATATATATATATATATATATATATAAAATTCAGATAGGCGCTTCTGATAAACTCACCAGGTCCCAAGCACCCCAAATAGCCAAGAGAAATTAAAAATACATGCCATGAAGGAGTTTGGGTTTCACGAGGTTAAATCATTTTTTATTTTATTTTTTTTTACAATTTCTTTCTTTCTTTATGATTATTATTATTTTGTTTTATTTTTCCCCTTTTCATGTTCTGGTTGTTGTTGCAGTCATGGTTGATAGTGTTTGTAATGTTGATATTGTCTTGTCTTGCTCTTCTTGATTTAAGTGTTTGTTGCATACATTGATGCTCATCTCCCTGTACATGGTTAATCCATGTATCATTCGTTTTACAAAATGAAACCAAAAATAAGACAATGAAAAAACAACTTGATTCTTTATTTGTTTTCAAAACCAAAATGGAAAAAATGGATAACAATCTGTTTTTCATTTTTCGTTTTTATGTTTAAATTAATAATGGAAAAAACAATAATGGATGTTTCCAGTTTCATCCAATTTTGACCTGCAGTGACAAAGATTGAAACCTATGTCCTATTTGGGGAAACTAAGAGGGTCACCCTAAGACCTGAAGATATAATCATGGAGAAAATTAGTGTCATATTCCAGGTATGTTCTTTTTATAACACACAAAAAAATATTTATATGACAAGTGTATATGTATATCTTGCATGTGTGTACAGCTTGTACTTATCTTATGTATTAATGACAGGATAACAGTTTCCAGTTCTGCATCTGACATACGTTATTTACACCTGAGTTGGTGTTGAGCACAGAATTCTCACCGACATGTTTCTTTTGGTTGTTAAGATTAATTTCTGGTTTATTCAACTTGCTTCAGGTCAAAATTGGATACAACAGGAAATGGCTGTTATCGTTTTTTTTTCTCCATTATTCATTTAAATACAAAAACGAAAAATGAAAAACGGATCGTTATCCATTTTTTATTTTGGTTTTGGAAACAAATAATGAAGAAATGAGCAGTTTTTCGTTGTCTTATTTTTTCAGTCTGAAAAATAAATGAACAAATGATGCACGGATTATGGAGTTATATTTCTACAGAAATACACAGTCCTCTTTTGATTCATATTCGAAGTCTAACTTAATCACTTCTTTTTTGTCACTTCAATTGTCATGAGCCCTTTCTCTGCCCCTGTTAATGAGCCCTATTGCTTTTTGTCATCTGCCACTCCAGTCTCTGCTCTGTGTGATTAGCTCCACCTCTGCCCACTCCTGCTCTCTCTTTAACCTGTCAGCTGAATAGCATTCTCTGTTAATCAACCTCTGCATATAAAGCCCTGTCTTTCAGCACACCTGTCAGAATATGTGTAAACCAGCTGCAGTTACCTGCCTGGCTTCATATGCATCTGACAGTTTGACCACTTCTCTAACCATCAGACATGGTAAACTTTAGTGGTGGGTCGATGAGGCCTCATGAAGCGTGTTGACATAATAACACACTGCGTCGATAATGTGTCACTGAATACTGACACCTGCTGGACATTAAAAATCCCTACAGGTAACCATGGTGACAGACTCAACTGACACTGATTTGACTGAGTACAGTGTTTCCTAACCTTTTGGAGCCACAGCACATCTGATTTGTCATGGCTTCACACTAGTTGGGAAACAATGACGTAGTTTATTATGTAATATAATTAAAGTCATTATATTATATATTGTATTTCATATTTTCATTTAAATTTAGAATATCTGATATGTTCAATAAAAGTGAACATGTATCATAAAGTGAAAATATATGTGAATCTGTAGTGAATGAAGATACTTGTGGACTGGGGTTTTGTTTTTTAACAACTTTTTTTCTTAGAAATTTTTGTTTTAGTCTGTAGTGCTTCTTTAATCCAATTTATCCAGCTGTAGAAAACACCTGCTCACTCACACATTTCACTTGTAGAAAATAATCCTGAGGTGCCAACTCTCCCATGTTTCAGACCCATGTCCTGACCTCCTTCCGTTTTGTAATTTCTCTCATAATCTACTGTAATTTATTAGGTCTGGATGTGAAAAACTAAATCTGAAGACATGATTTGGCTGATGTTCTCCAGTTGACACAGATCATGTATGGAACGCGTAGTTCATCTTAGGTTAAAACGTTCCTCCCGGACAATATCACACACACACACACACACACACACACACACACGATGGCAGCTCAGTTTTAATGTAAGAAAGCACAAAACAATATCTTTGAAGATACGCAGTCAAGGTTAATCCAACCAGGGGATATATCTCTCACTGTGTGTGTGTGTGTGTGTGTGTGATTAAAGTGAGAATGAATGATTAAAATTAATGTGAAGTTAACATTAACAATTTAACAATAATAAAGTTAATGTGAATTTAACAATACATGTCATCCAATGAAAAATTTAATTATATTTCTAGATAAATACAGTCTTAGAGTATTTAATCATGCACTGAAAACTAATAACATACCACCATCATTTGTCATTAAAAAAACAACATTTGTGTCTCCTGAAAAGGCAACACCCACTGTTGACGCAAAAATCTCCGAGATTCTGCTACTGAAATGTTGGCAGGTATGAATAATCTGAATAGTAAACCAAGTCACTTTGAATTCAAATGGATCAAGTGTAAACTGTTTTAATTACCTTGTTTTCATCCTATTTCTCTCAAATACCTTAGTTTCTGATATAAGATCTAAATCAGGGATCTCAAAGTCATGACTTTCAGGGACTGCATTCAGCCCAATTTGATCTCCAGTGGGCCTGACCAGTAAAATAATTGCAAAATAATAACCTTGAAACAAAAGACAATAACACATTTTTGTTTGTTTTAGTGCAAACAAACCCCATTACCCCAACAAGAGAGATGTGAATAACCTGAAAAAACTGAAATGTCAGATGGAATTCTAACAATACTATGCCTCAATTTATTATTTACGCACATGTATTATGGATCAGATCTGCTACAAAGACACTAAATTGTTAAAATTGTCCTTAATTTTCTTTATAAATTTCAGGTTTTTCCACATATATATATATATTTATCAAGTGTAAATATTTTCCTAATTTAATGTTATTTTTTGCACTATAACAAGGACAGAGATTTAAAGTTATCATTATTTATGGGCATCATTTTAATTATTTTCACATCAAAATGAGAAGAAAATATTGAGTCATTCTTTTTTTTGGAGGTTTGTATGTGGAACCTGATCTAAAATCAGTTCCAAAGCCTTGACTGTGGTATTTTTGCACTGAGCAAATTCATCCCAGGGGCCGCATCAGAACGTTTGGCGGGCCGCATTTGCCCCCCGGGTCGCATGTTTGAGACCCCTGATCAAAATGGTCCCACACGGTGGAAATCTCTTTGACTCCTTGATGAGTATTCATGACAATGAACCACAAAAGATCAAAGATTCTCTATTGGTCACGTGACTTTCTTGAGCAATACACGCACTAACTCAGGGACGCATCGGTGTCACTGGACCCATCATTAGTAAACTTGACTTGCCTTCTGCCTTTGCACTGCGATTACTGCCTAGCCTGCTATGGTTCCCACCTGCCAAGTCCTTTCTCTCTGCTGTGTGTGTGTGTGCCATCCTCCAGTAATCTGGACCAACCAAGCTTTCTCTCAACAAAACACCGCTGGGTTCTCTGGACACACACTCAAACACTCCCTTTTCCCCAATCCTTCAATAAACTGTGTGTAATGTGACGCTTTTGTGGTCCTTGTTCTGTCTGGTCTCTGACATGTCTTAGAGCTGGATAGTTCTTGAAATATTTAAATCAGTTGCATACAAGAATTATATTCCTTGATGTTTATTGATGTATATACAAAGGAGTGTGTGCAATATTTGCAAAGTATCTTACAGTGTGAAGGCTCATACACTGTATATATCACTCTTTTGCCAAAACCATGAGGTGTGAGACCAGACACTACACCTACTGTGGAAGTAATATGAAGTTTTTACCATTTTAGTGTTCAATTTTTTTTATTTTTTTATTCATGTTTAAATAGGGCCGACTCATCAAGATAATAATAATAATAGCACAACAACAACAAAAATATAACACAATGTAATCCTACAACCTAGCCTTGAGAATAACAGTCAACAGTAAAGTAAATATACATGTTGGTACAACAAGACAGTAAGGCTAAGCAGAGTTCAGGAGTACCCTATTGATGGAGATTTTAAAAGTGTTTACGTTTGTGATGGTAGGGAAGACCGAGGCTGGAAGTGAGTTCCACAGTCTACTTGTCCTTTGTACATATGAGAATAAGTGGAGGTGTGTGTTGGATTTTGGCACCTTGACAAGGTGTGGGTGAACACTCGTTGTTGAACGTGTTACACGTGTTCTAGAAGCTGGGGTTGGCATAATTCCTTTCAGTTCCTCAGAGGGTTGTATAAAGAAGTGCCGGTAGAAGGTGCTCAGACTTGCTACTTTTCTCCTGTGCTCCAAGGGGAAAATGCCAACCTTTTGTGCGTCCCTAATTTGCAGTTGGCGTACAATGAATTGTTCAAAAATACTTTTATATTTGGGGCAGTAATACATTTTTTTAAACATAAAGTCACTGTTCTGCTGTAACCAGAAATGTTCCCTGATGCTTTTCTTTGAAATAACATGTATCAACTATCTGCACTTGTACTAAAGAGTTCTTATTCTACTTTTTCCTTCATTGTCAATACTGATGAGGTTATTTCCATTAACATTCAGTTCACATACAAAGTTCTTTAAAGTGTCTGTTTTAATCTGGATTCTCTTTACATACAGTATTTGTTGTGGTTCTTTTTTTTTTAAATACTAAAATGATTAACGTTATACATTTCAAAACAAACTGAACTAAACTTTTGAGGATACTTAACCTTCAGTTCTAAGAACCACAGGTTACAGATGCATAGAGTCACAGATGAGTAGAATCAAATCCAAAAAGTGTTTATCGTAGAAGTCACAGCAAACACATGAGATGGAACCTTGAGGCTAGACCTACAACCTAAGTGTGAAACTCCTTCTTTTATACCCTCTGGGTGGTGGGTGAACTGGTATTTTTCCATTCTACCCAAAATAATAAAATCTAATAATTTCCCACAATCTTAAACTCTTATTTATTTTCATAACATGTTACATGTTTTCACTCTAATCATGGTGGCATCCATGTTTGTTCCCTTGTTAACTGTGATAAGGTGATGTTGGTAAATCACCAACCACTAGATACCAGGGTTGGGTCATATATCTTGTCAGTTTTGGACACCTGGGTTGTTTTAACATAGACATTAAAAGTGTACATCAGAGCTCTGGTTCTGTCATGAGGCACCAGGTCCACATCAAGACTTTCTCTCAGACACAGTGTAATAAGTCACATATTAGATGTTCCCACTATAGCAGTACTGAGGCCTTGGTGTTCTTCCAGTGTTAACACAGCATTAGGATTTCACATTATTCTGTACCTGATTATATTATTGATTAATCCTTTTTGACACTGTCTGCACATGTCATGTCTCATCTCACATGTTCCCTCCCATCATAAAAGCAACAGTCAGTAGCTAATAAGCAGTTGTACTTGTATAGTGTTCCCACTTCCACTCTGTAGCAGTGGAGGATCAGTAACTTTTCCTGAGTATCTACTTACCTGGAGGATCAAAGCAAAAGCTGACATCATGACAGGTGGGTTTACAGACAGTTCTTTTATATGTCATTTAAAAGGTGCAGAAACACACAAATAGTTGTAGTTTTTATCAGTTTGGGGGAAATTACGTACTTTGGGTGCATAGCTTTGCAGACCACTAAAGACTTTCCACTGGAAATGTAGCTATGTAGATATGTAACATAAACACCACAAGACAGAAAGAAACTCCAAGTAAAATTTTAAGTATTGGTCAAACATAGATAAATTTATTAAATCTATTAGTTCAGAAGATACACAACAGATTATGATTATACAGAATCTACATTTGTGGATTGTTTAGACTAAGAATGGTAATGATCAGAATAAAATGGTCTCATAGTACATCTGTGAAAACTGTAGATATGTACAATCTAGAAGGTATCTTGTTGAAGGTATCTAGGATCTTGTTCTTTCCTCAATAGACAAAAGAACAGAAAGATTTCAACAGCTGAATCAAAAAGATTTAGGTTCAAGTGATAAAATCAATATCTTTAGAAAAGCCTGTATTTTGATTTAAACACTGGCAAATAAAGACAACAACAATAATTTGTATCATAGATAGATAGATAGATAGATAGATAGATAGATAGATAGATAGATAGATAGATAGATAGATAGATAGATAGATAGATAGATAGATAGATAGATAGATAGATAGATAGATAGATAGATAGATAGATAGATAGATAGATAGATAGATAATATTATTGGTATTTTTCCATAGATAAAGAAGAACAGAAGAGAGAGAAGAGGAACATAGGAACGGTAAAGCTCTTCATTTTTTTTATTGTATTTATCTTTTTCTTGGGTTATATTTTTTCAAAACACTGACATCATAATTTTACTATGGACATTTTTTTACCAGTAATATTAATAGTTCATTAACTGAAAATGACTCACTATGAAACCTGATTGAAGACCAAACCTTGCAGTGATGACAGAAAATGATTAAATAAATTTAACATTACAGTGATTTAATCATAAAATAATAACATTGACAAAGATCATTTTATATTTTCTTGACTTATTTCTTTTGGAATACTTGACATTTCCCTTCTTCTGTTCAAAAAAATGCATTTTGTCTGTAAATGAGCCTTTCATAATGACATATGGATCTTTTATTTTAGGAAATTAGAAATAAAACTAATATTATTGCTGTGTTGACTGTATCCATCAGAGCACAGAGGTGTGTGGTTTCCCCCTCAGCATTTTCTTCATCACTATATGCTCGTTCTGTGACTGGTTCACCTACTTGGGCATTCAAGGTAAGCATTTTTCTTTTTGTCAACAGTCAAATATTTCAGGCCTGATACTGTGTGGATTTGTATGGGCAGAGGTTTTCTCACGGATAACAACATAACTCGTTTATTTCTGTTCTCACAGCTATTCTGGTGTTGTACCTGAAAGATTTTTTCCATTGGGATGATGGTATGGCCACGTCCTTCTATCACATCTTTATGGCTCTTTGCTTCCTGACCCCTATCCTTGGAGCCATTGTGGCAGATTCTTGGCTTGGAAAGTTTAAGTGAGTAAATGTTTTGTTTCCCAGGAGGCAAGGTAGAGTCTGGGTCCGGAATCCAGGCCAAAGGTCATCCACAAAACACACAGACAAGGGGCAAGCAAAAACTCAGCCAAAACAGATGAGGAATTTACAGAGCTGCACTTAGATGGTGCCGGTGTACATGGCTTTCCGTCTCTCGCTGTCAGCGTTGTCTACGTTTCTGTTGTTTGTTTCTTTTTTAATCCCTAATGTCAGTTCGCCATTTGTATATGATCGCCAAACACTGCTTGATATTCACCCCTTTGCTAAGGATTTGGATACACCCTCTTCTGGTCAGGGAAACCTGGAACAGAACGACATCTTGCTGGCGTTGGCTTCATGCTCAGAACCTCCATCACATCCAAGCTGCCAACTAGTCATTCCAACTGAATCGTGTCCATGTGCCTCTCTCTGAGGAACAAGCAGTATGCAACACTTTTTAGTTTGTATGCTCCGACTCTTCACGCTGAGCCTGCAGAAAAACACAAATTTTACTCAGACATCTAGCCTTCTCCAAAGCACCACTGTAGACACACAAGCTTTTAATTCTTGGTGATTTCAAGGCTAGGGTGGGCCAAGAGCGCTTACTACTGGTGTTCTGCATGGAACAAAAACTTGTAATCACCAACACCAATTTCTAGCAAAAGGAAGTCTGAAGAAAACCTGGATGCATCCTCAGTCTAAACACTGGCACCTCAGTGATTATGTTCTAGTCCGTCAACAAGACCTCAAAGACATAATGTACACTAGAGTGATGCCCAGTGCAGAATAACATACTGATCATCGACTAGTTCGCTACAAGCTCAAGTTGCACTTCAAACCACAGCCATGGAAAGGGGCACCCTCCAAGAAAAAGTTCAAGCTCAGCAAGCTAAAATCAGCTGAAGTGAAAGCTAACTTCCAGGCAGACTTACAGGCCAAGCTTGGAAACAACTTCCCAGAAGATCCCTCTCCTGAAACACTCTGGTATCAACTGAAAACCACCATCCTTCAGACATCTGAAAAGGTCCTTGGGTTTACAACTAAAAAGAATAAAGGTTGGTTCAATGAACACAGTCCTTTGCACAGTGCGGATGGACAGGCACTCTTCAAGGACACGACAGCTATTCTGAGCTGTTGGTCTGAGCACTTCCAGGCACTCTTCAGTGCTGATCGAGTTGTCCAGGACTCGGCCCTCTTCCACATCCCTCAGCTGCCAGTCAAAATGGAACTGGACAAACTGCCCTCTAAGCAAGAACTTACGAAAGCCGCAGAGCAGATTAAGTGTGGCAAGGCAGCAGGAGTTGACAGAATTCCACCTGAGGTTTAGAAATGTGAGGGCGCCGCAAGCTCCATGAATTCCTTGTCTGTTGTTGGGAGCAGGGCAAACTGGGCAAATCTCCACGACGCAGTCGTCGTTACCTTGTATAAGAACAAGGGGGAAAAGTCTGACTGCTCAAAGTCCCAGAGGATTACCCTGCTCTCCATCGCAGGAAAAATCTTTTCTTGAGTGCTCGTGAACAGGCTAGTACCCATCATCCCAGAAGACCATCTTGCAGAAACCCAGTGTGGCTTCAGAGCAAATTGGGGTACAACAGACATGGTCTTCGTCCTCAGACAGTTTCAAGAAAAGTGTCGGAATCATCACTGTATGTAACGTTTGTGGATCTAACCAAAGCATTTGACACGGTGAGCAGAAAGGGACTTTGGCTAATCATGGAGCACCTCGGCTGCGCCCCAAAGTTCCTCAGTATGGTCATGCAGCTGCATAAAAACCAGCACAGCCAAGTTAGGTTAAACAGTGACCTCTCATCCATGTAGAGACTGATGGATGTTCCACTTACGAACTGGTATCCAAAGCCACTCTTTGAGATGATCTGGCTGTGGGGGTTTAGGACTATGCAGAACAGTAGGGGGGACAGAGCTGATGCTCTACTATGCAATTGGCTCTGAGTTGGCCTCCAGAGTCGTCTTCCATAGCCTCATTGAGTTCTGGATGAACTCACATAGTGTCATGTTGATTTTACACAGCTTTAAGCATTCCAATATCCATAGGTGTGCCATTGCATCATAGGCTTTCTTGTAGTCAATCCAGGCAGTGCACAGGTTGGTGTTCCTTGTCTTGCAATCTCGGGCAATTGCCAAGTCAATCAGTAGCTAGTGTTTGGCTCCCCTGGTGTTGTTGCCTATTCCTTTCTGTGCTCTGCTCATGCATTGCTCCATGTGCCTACTCATCTTAGCCACAATGATGCCTGATAGGAGATTCCATGTGGTGCTGAGACAGGTTTAGGCCGGTAGTTAGATGGTATTATTCCCTTCTGGGGGTCCTTCATTATGAGGACTGTCTGGCCCTGGGTTAGCCACTCTGGGTCGTTTCCCGATATCAGCAGCTAGTTCATCTGTGTTGCTGGGCGTTCATGGAGTGCTGTCAGTTTCTTAAGCCAGTAGTTGTCTCTGGTTTGGAGGTCTTCTAGTGTGATGACGACTGGGTCTTGTTCTGGGAGTTGGTTGTGCTTTGCCTGTAAGTCTGTCAGCCATTGGGCATTGGTGTTATGTGTTGCCTCGATCTCCCAGATGCTCTTCAGGTATTGCTCAGTCTCAGTGCTACGTGGGTCAGTTGTCACCTTATTCCCCTGCTATTGAGAGTAGACCTTAGCTGGGTTGGTGGAGAACATCTGGTTTTTCTCCTGGCCTCTACCTCTCTTGTGTGTCTCTTTAGGCAGGTAACTAGTGCTCTGAGCCTTTGCTTAGCAGTCTCCAGTGCCTCAGCTGTGGACAGTTTGTTATATTTCTTGGACACCTCTTAACTCAGGTTCACACCTCTGCTTAATTTAGTTACAACACTGACGTCTCTCAGTTCTGCCATGATCTTTGCCTCCAGCCTTTTCCTCCATGGGGCAACATTCTCACTACTACCCATGCTGTTCATCTTGTAGTCAAGCATCTCTAGGATTATTGTTGCTGCTGCGTACATCATCTGATTGGTTTCAGTGATGGTAGTGGTATAGACAGTTTGCAGTGCAGTGTTCAAGTCCTCCCATCGAGACTGGTCAGGTAATTTGTTCTTTAGCCTTGGCAAGCAGGAGGTAGTTGTGTTCCCCCAGGACCTCATGATTCTCTCTCTCAGGTGAGCTGCCCTTGTGTTTAGTCTTTCTGTCTCTGGGGCTTGGTACCCAATCTCGATATATGGGGGTGATGGTGAAACCACCACAACTAGCTGACCTGTCGTCCTAGCTCCCACTTGCTGTAGCATATTTGTACCATGAATGAGGTACAACGCTGTACCTCATCAATCTCTAGCTGTGATAGCAACCTCTGATTGCGGATATTCAAACACTGAGCTAAGAGCTGTTTCTTAGTCAGTGAGTTGAAGCAACCATTTCTCCCATATACCCTCTCTCACTTGGGTTACTCCCATAGTAACACTCCATCAGGACCATGTTCTCTGCCCTGCTCCATGAATGCGGCAACCTTCCGCACCAAAGTCAGTGGTGTAGACCACTAAGCTATCCAGTCGCTAATTGAATGCACAGAATGGAATTATGGTGCGATAATTTTTTAACTGAAAACTAACTAATATATTTGAGGATGAACATTTGAGTTTGATGATTGATGATAGATTCCTACTTCTGAGCTTGTGATTGGGTGGGCCCACAGATCTGCCCCTGGTTACGACAAAAATTTGGTCCCATACATAGCCCTTAGCAGCTGTTACCCTTCTGCCTGTGTGGATCCAGACTATAGTTTCCACCTCAGTTACTATTGTTGACAGATATTATTTTATTATGTATTATTACTGTCCATGATAAATATTTTAACATCTTGATTACCTTCATTTATTATAAAAAAAATGCTCTGTCATTAGATTCTTGCACACAAAAAGTGCTTATATTTTCTTCTCAAAACAAATTAATTAATTAATGAAATGAATTAATTGAGGTAGTATAACATACACTTGTCTCCCACAGGACGATCATGTACCTGTCCATCGTGTATGCAGTCGGTCAGATCCTAATGGTTGTCAGTGCAATCCATGATATAACAGATACAAACAGAGACGGGTCACCAGACAACCTCACCTTCCATGTGTACGTTACCACTGCAGTATTGAGACAACTTTATTTTCATGACATATCCCTGCAGTATTTTCTACATTTTCAAGCATGTGTTTCTCTTCATATCTAGTGTATTGTCCATGGTGGGTCTTTTCCTTATTTCTCTTGGCTGTGGTGGCATCAGACCTTGTCTACCTGCTTTTGGTGGAGATCAGTTTGGTGATAATCAGGTTTGAATATTATTTTCCTACTGTTAATGTTTGAACTTTGGTTAGATATTAATCAGATATTGTCACATATTCATTGTCCCATATCTACTGTCAGTCAAATTAAACTCACTAATACTTAAATGCATCATAATAACTTGGTTGCTGACATCTTAGCCAGTATTTATGCAACATGTAATAGAGGATTTAGTGAGCACATGTAGAGTAAATTAGTAGATTAGAAGAAGAAAACATACAGGTGCTTCATTTATCTTTATAAATAACAAAAGCAGGAATTGAATTAACGTCAACACAAAACATTTGTAGAGTACATTTATGAGCTTTATCTTAATTGCAGAGTAGAGTGTGATATGATACGATACGATAGAAAAGAATACATAACTTTATTGTCTATTTTAAATATATAGCTTTGCGTCACTGCATTGCCTAGTAACGCGCACTCCCATTTTAAAAGGGGAAAACAGCAGTGTAGAGACACTAGACAGATAGCTCTGTTATGATGTCTTATGACAATTGTGATAACCTTCTGCCCTTCGCAAAAGACTGGTATGAATGGAAATTAGCAGGGATCAGACAGGAGAGCTGTCCATATAAATTACCGGCTGGTTCTTGGCGAAACGACCGAACAACGTAGCCTAATATCGAGTGTCCAGACATCTAGGACTATCTTGTTGAAAGTCCTTGCATATATACACGAGAATAAATGCGAACATGTAAGAGCCTGAGAGCATATGTTTTGTTTGAGGTAAGTTACATAAATATATTTGAAATACTTCTCTGCCCCTCATTCACTCACTCACCCAGCTTCCAGAGCACTCCACTATTTTAGTTTTACTTCCATTTTGATTTCAGACTCCAGGGCTTGCCATCATCTGGAGATATTCTTCTCAGTGACTGAACCATGCTGCACGTTTTTCACCCTTTTCTGTCAGTACGTGGAAAAAAGACACCTTCTCTTACATCCAAGCATGGTTATTGCACCTGAAGCCTGCACAAGATTTGGGCAGTTTTAAGCGTGCAGGATGGTGCAGTGCAGTTCATACAGTGGTTGCTATGCCGTTGTTTTCCCCTTTTACTGGCGGAAGTAAAGTGAAGTGGATAAAAACACATTTTGTCATATCCCTCCATATCACCTCTCACCTCATTCTTTTCACCTGGTCCTTACACACCTGTCTGTCCTCATCACTTCACCCTATTTAAGTACTGTTCTTTCCTGCCCTCCTTGTCAGTTTGTTCCAACATCTTAAGTCAACGGCATCCACAGCTCCCAGTCTACAGGACTAGTGGGGTCTTAGCTCCGGTTTATAGTTTGGACTTTTGAGTAAGTTTTGGAACAGCCTTACTGTCTTTTTATGTTCCTGTTCATCTTCTGTCTGAGGTCATAATAAAGAGCCTTTTGCATACCCGCATTTGGGTCCAGTACACTACACGGCATAACAGAATGAACTGGCCAACAATGGACCCCACAGACGCTAATCATAGAAATAGCCATCCACAATCAGGTGCTCCATTTCTGAGCCCAGGAGGAGCAGCTCACACAACTCCAGCAGGCTCTCCAGGAATCAGCTGATCAACACGAGTGGATCCTTCTCTCCCTCGGAGAACAGTTGCAGGGTTTAACAAGTTCCCTGTTATCCCAGCCTTGTTCCTCTGGAGCAGAGCTCCCGCTGTCCACTGTTGAGTCTACACCTGCCTTGGCCACCGCCTCGGCCGCCACATCAACCGCCACCTCGCCTCACCTGTCTTGGCCAGAAAAAATTTCAGGAGACTGTGTCTTTTTTTCACACAGTGCAGCATCCATTTTGAACAGTCACCCTCCAGTTATCCCTATGATTGGGCGAAAATTGCATTCATTATAAGTCACCTAACTGGACAAGTTGAGACTTGGGCCATGGCTGAATGGGGAAAGGATTCCACTCGCTGCTGGCCTCTCCCACTGTTCATGGAGTCTTTCAAGAAGATTCTTCATTCTTTTTACCTGGTCCTTACACACCTGTCCTCATCACTGCACCCTATTTAAGTGCTGTTCTTTCCTGCCCCCTTGTCAGTTCATTCCCATACCTTATGTCAACGGCATCCCCAGCTCCCAGTCTACAGGATCAGTGGGGTCTTAGCTGAGTGAGTTTGAGTGAGTCATGAAATAGCCTTGCTGTCTCTTTCTGTTCCTGTTCGTCTTCTGTCCGAACCCATAATAAAGAGCCTTTTGCGTAACTAATGAGTCTGCATTTGGGTCCAGTACACTACACGGCATTACACATTCAAATTTTTAAAAATAAAACATCTTTTGTCAGGCATTAAAAAACATAATTATAAACACAATGCAGTTCCTTTCCCCCGCCAAGAAGGTGATGTTTCTGCTGGCGTTTATCTGTCTGTCTGTCTGTGTGTGTACAACATATCTCAACCACTTATGGAAGGATGTTGATGAAATTTTCAATGTATGGTGGTATTAGGTTTAGGTGTGTGTGTACCTGGGGGTGGGGGGTGGGGGTTCTGCCTTGGCGGACTCTCAGACTTTAATATTGTGAAGACCATTGCAGAAGGGATGAAAGATTTGCAGTTTCTGTCAGTAATCAAAGTAGTTTCATAATTTAGGTTTGTTTAGTTTGTTACTTCAGTTTTTACTCCTGTGTTTATGCTGTACATTTCTTCATTGTGGGACTTATCTTGTTTTAAGCCTCATAATTTTCCACGTTCAGTGTTGTTTTCTTCGTTTTCTGTCTTTCTTCAATTTGAGCTTATCATGAAATGCTATGACAGGACAGAAGCTGATGTCTGTGTGATGTACTTGTGCAGGAACAGCAGAGGACAACATTCTTCTGTGTATTATACGTATGCAGCGCATGGGCGGGTCTCCTGTCCAAAATAATCGGACCCATCCTCAGAGGTAGACATAAGTAAAGTTTACAGCTAATATCACCTCAAACAGAGCATTAGATAATCACAACAAATCATCCTTATATGTAAATAGTTTTAATAGTTCCTGTTTTTCTGTAACTGTTGGTTTTGTCCGTCTGCAGTCCAGGAGTGTGGAATCTACTCAAAGCAGGACTGTTATCCTCTGGCCTTTGGTGTTCCTGCAGCACTGATGGTTGTTGCACTTGGTAAATGATTTAAAGTCTTTATACATGTGAGAATATAAACAAATGTCTGACAAATAAACATTATTCAACTATTTGTTTGTGGTGTCCTTAACAGTGGTGTTCATTTTTGGAAGTGGTACGTACTATAAAGCTGAACCACAGGGAAATATCATGGTGGATGTGTGTAAATGTATTGGAGTAAGTCTGTCATAAACACAACCTACATTTAAATGTACAAACTGTGGCTTTAGATGTTTCTAAAAACTTACTTTTCTTTTATCTTTCAGTTTGCTATTAAAAACCGCTATACGCACAGAAGCAACCGATTCCCAAAGAGGGAGCACTGGATGGACTGGGCAGAAGAAAAATATGATGTAAGATTAGTTCATTTCTTTTGGCTTTGTACTTAGTTGTGCCGTAAGCAGTGTTGGGTACAGTAACTTTTTAAAATAATTGGTTATGTTACTACGTTACGATCAATTAAGTGTAATCTGTTACATTACACAACAATGCACATCCATCCATGAATCAAACGCTTTCCTCTCTGCCATCTTGCCAGGTTACATCCTCAAGCAGCCGCATCTGACTAAAAGCAGAAAAGACAGGATTTTCCTTTCGTTAAATTCTTAAAGTAACAGATTACTTATTTTGGAAAGTAACAGACTTACTGATTACTGAATTTGCAAAACTAATGCGTTTGATTACATGTTACTGAAAAAAGTAATCTGAGTACTTTTACCAACAATACTGGCAATAAGTACCTTTTTATTCTGTCATTTTGTATTTGTGTATTTACCCACTTCACAATCTCACCAGTATTTTATAACTTACTCAGTTTTCTGTTTTGTTTTATATGTTGTTGACTCTGCATCGTCATAACGTTCTGCAGTAGGGCTGCATGATATTAGCCTGGCTTTCGCCGACCCTCGTGTGTTTCCGCTCAGCTTTGTGAGCTTCACACAAAGGTGTGGTAAAGGACCTTAGACATTCTGTTGTCTATGTCCAAATTATGGACGAACCAATCAGGATCACTGGGCGCGATTTTAACAGTTATGAAGGAAAGAAGACTCTTGACACAGTAGCTTTGAAAAACATGGCGGATAACATGGAGGAGATTGAACTCTGCTTCGATTCTACAACTTTAAATTGAAGCCAATTCAACATCTAATTCAATAGTATTGTCTAAAGTACAGCATATTGATTCTTTAAAAGAGGAACAGAGAATGGTTTTGAAAGAATTTATTGGTGGCAAGGATGTTATGGCTCTTCTCCCAACCAGGTATGGTAAGAGCTTCTACTTCTGTCATCTACATCAGTGTTTCACAACCCTAGTCCTGGAGGCACACTATCCTGCATGTTTCAGATGTTTCTCTCTCCAACCACACCTGATTCAAATGATCAGCCTATCATCCAGCTCTGCAGAAGACTGATAATGACCATCAGGTGTGTTCAAAGAGGGAAACATCTACAACATGTAGGATAGTGTTCCTCCAGGACCGGGGTTGGGAAACACTTATCTACATTACATGCTGCTTTCAAAGTGATTCGTTGAAGTAGTACGTCATTCAAAATGACAAGCACCTGGTTTCTCCAATCAGGGTGAATAATTTAGATCCACGGTTCCCAAACTGGGGTCCGCGGACCCCTAGGGGGACGTGGCGCATGTCCAGGGGGTACGCGAAATTATTCACGGTTTTGTTTTTGTTTTTTTGCTGTTTTATTTTGAAATGCGGAAGTTTTATTTTGTAGCGGGTGGGCGGAAGTAACAGCGCTGTTTGACGCCAGCTTGACTAAATTGAGACAGAGCGAGTCACAGGCTATTTTTAGCCACTCTGCAGCGAACATGGATCGATTTTTGTGTCCGCCAAGTTCCTCAAGAAGTGGTAAAGGAAATGACAATGAAAATGAAAATGACAAAAACAAACGCCCTAACCCTAAAAAGAGAAAGTACATTGATAGTTATATTGAGTTTGACAAGCTCATCCCTCTCATTAAGTCTCTGTCTGTCTGTCTGTCTGTCTGTCTGTCTGTCACACACACACACACACACACACACACGGTTTTGTGTTTCTTTTGTTCCGTTTATTATTTTAAATTATTTAAAATTTTTGTTTCTGAAGTGCTCATTTATATTATAATACCTGAAAATTTCACTCTTTTGCACAAAAGCACTATTAAAAAAGGTTATCATTGTTTCATAATAATCATTGTTGAAGTGGGTTTTTTATCATTTTCAGTATCGCGAGGATGAGGGGGGACATGGAAAAATTTCACCCCTCCAAGGGGGACCTGGGCCAAAAAAGTTTGAGAACCCCTGATTTAGATTGATAACCCCACCTTAACAAAGAGAAAACAATGGTGCTTTCCCAGATGTAAGATGCAAGCAGCCAAGCGAAGCATCCGTACATCTGATGTGAGTCAGGTTAGCATGATATTAGAAAAAAGTGACATTGCGATTTTTTAATACCCTGCTATATACAGTATATTGTGATATGAAATGCTCCAGAGTATGTAACAGCTGTGTGGCTCCGATACAAACAGTCAAACAGATGAGTAAAATCTGTAGAATTGTATTCAACAAATAAAATATAATTTAATCGAATTAGTGGTCGACACAGAAGTGTCATCCTTATTGTAGCTGAAATAATTAAATAAAATTAATAATTAAAAATAAATAAATGAAATAAATAATGTAAATGAATTGCCTATGAATTAAAAAGACAAATAAAACAAACAAACAAAAAGTAATAATAATTGATGTGTCATGTGATGTGACTATTGCGCACACGTACATTGCGATGTCAGTGTTCAAACGATATATTGTGCAGCTCTTTTCTGCAGTGCTTTTATGTTCTGCAGTTCTTTTATGTAAATTGGGTGAATGACAAATCGATCTGAGGTCAGATTTAATTCTGACTTTTCTTGCAAGCTCTGGCTCCTGTTTCATATTTTGTCCATTTCCAATGTAGAAACTCCTCATTGCCCAAATCAAAATGGTGTTGAAGGTCCTGTTTCTGTACATTCCACTTCCAGTGTTCTGGGCACTGTACAGCCAACAGGTACAGTTACTATAAAGTTTTTCTTCATTTTAACTGCCAGTGGAAACTGTGCTAAATCATATATCTAACCTAAAGGGCTCCAGATGGATTCTACAATCCACCAACCTGGACCGAAACTTTGTAAGTTTGATGATGAAAAAACATCATTGACTGTACATTCTTTTTATTAACCTAAACCATAAATTCACAATCTATCAATCTCTTTGTGTTTTTTAGGGGGTGTTTGTTATACAGCCTGATCAGATGGGGGTATGTTTTGTTTTCCCATATTGGACTGCATTTCATTTATGGCAATTCACTGTAAAAATGTTTTTTATTTCACAGATAGTCAACTCCATCCTATGCCTGACTCTGGTGCCTGTTATGAACAGTTTCATTTACCCTCTGATCAAGAAATGTGGCCTGAACTTCACGTAAGTCTCATTAAAAGTATAAATTAGTAAAAAATAATTACGCCAAAAAAAATATGGCTCAAAACAAATACATTGCAATCAATTTAATAAATAGTATAAAATAAATAAAAAATACTATAAAATATACCTAATAGTACAAAATATGTACCTGGATATTTCCACCTCTACAAAAATGCTTGAAAAAATTAAGCCAGATTTACTTAAATTATTTTAGTTAAAGCGCTGCTTAACATTAAAGCATGTTTTTGGAAGCCAATTGTATTGAAATGTGTATAAAATTCTTAGATATATCTAAAAGAGGGTGTTATATAGCTGCTATATAGCTGTTCCTACTTTTAGAACAAATTAAAACACCACAGTGATGCAACAACACAAACTGCAGATTTATTCTTTTTGTCATTGATTTTAGGAAATTTAAGAGGGTTTTGGGATTCAGTTCCCCGCAGGAAAAAGTGATAAAATAATATTGATTTTACTCATGGACCTTTCTTGTGGTAAAAATCAATAAATAACCCGTGCTGAGGCCCTTTTTTCTGATGGATGGGCAGACAGACAGGAATTGGTGGTGGCTATTTATTGCCTTCATGAACATTCAAAGTTTTTTTTAACTTTGACTGATGCTGAGAATTCTCACCATTAAAACCGCTAAGACTCCATAGGTATCCTTTGATCCCTAAACCTTTCGATACTATACATAGCTTCGTGTGATGTCACAAAATCACCTAGTAAACCGTGCCGCCATTTTAAAAGGGGAAAACAACAGCGTAGCAACTCCAGAAAGATAGCTCTCTTACGACGTCCTATGCCCATTTTGATAAACGTCTGCCCTCCACAAAGGACTAATATTAATGGAAATGAGCAGGGATCAGACTGGAGAGATGTCTGTATAAATTACTGGCAGGTTCTTGGTGAAATGACCCCATGACGTGGCCAAATATCGAGTGGCCAGCCATCTATGACTATCTCATCGAAGGTCCAATCATATATATACATGAGAAAAAATACAAGCTTATAAGAGCCTGGAAGCATACTTTTGTTTGAGGTAGGTTACATGAATGTATTTGAAATACTTCTCTGCTCATCACTCACCCAGCCTCCAGAGCTTCGGAGCGTCTGAAGCCATGCTGCACGTTTTCACCCTTTTCTGTTGGTACACAGAAAGACAGCTTATGTTTCATCCAAGCATGGTTATTGCACCCAAAGGCTGTTTGGGCATTTTACACAAAGTTTTAAGCATGTGGGACAGTGCAGTGCAGTTCACACCGTGGTTAATTCAATTCAATTCAATTCAATTTTATTTATAAAGCCCTAAATCACAACAAAGTTGTCTCAGAGGGCTTTACAAAAACACAATCAGCTACAGAAATACATGAAAAGTCCCAGGCATCCCCTGTCCTTAGACCCTCCTTCTCGGCAAGAAAAAACTTCAAAACCCAGTGGGAAAAAGAAGAAATCTTGAGGAGAACCACATTGAAGGAGAGATCCACTCCCATGGACGGACAGGCTATAGATGAACGTCCATGTATAAATGCAGGAAGGGGGGCTGGTCCAGACAGGCAGGGGTGGGGGTCTGGGGTCACAGGTCGGCACAGGCGAGATACTGCAGATCCTGTCGTCCATGGCTCCCGTGCAAACACTGTCAGGAGAGCCACCACTCCCCCCAGGGGGGGGGAGGGGGGAAAGGGGACACCAGGTGACTAGTCATGAACAGATGTTACTACGCTGTTGTTTTCCCCTTTTACTAGGTGAAGTGACGTCACCACGGAGGTATGTATAGAGGGTTAATTTTATCCCCCTGCCCTGGAATGTGGTCTTACCAGTATGCTAATGTGGCCTATGCTATGCTAATTGCTAAACTGGCATGGCACAGTACGTTTTAGCACAACACTACATGCTTGTCAAACCAGCCCTGTTCCTTTTCCATTGCCAGCTGTTACTAGTTGGGACTATTGAAGTGGCATAATACCCTGACATAATTTTCAGGCTACTAATAAAGTACCCACGCTGCGGTCAGTAAGAAGTGTACAACAATGGAGGCAGTGGATGACATGGAGGCAGTAATGCTGCTGATGCTGGTGCTGTGGCTTGTTGTCACAGAACACACTGCAGGTGATTATGTAAAGATCCTCAAGCAACTATGACGACATTTCCTTTGACCAATCAATGGCCAGAACTGTTCACTTGACATTTTTGTATCACATCAGTGCTGCTAGACCCACCTCTGAAATGGGTACGAAAATTAGTAATAGATTGTAATGGGTCCCAGGTCCATCCCCAGTGGAAAAGGACTATAAAGCGAGTACAGCCGTGGCATACCATTACTTACACATGTGGTGGAAAAGGACTCTTATAGTATTTGATCTGTTCTTGTTTACTGGTGACCATGCACTTTCAAATTATACTGCACTGGTTCTTGCACTTGCCTAAATGTTTTTATTTTATTCCTATTGTATTTTTTACTGTTTATTCTACGGCCCTCTAGAATGTTGTGGCAGCTCCCGTTCACTTTGAATGACGTCAGCGGGCAGATTTTTTTCGATTGCCCATGGCAACGGGTTTTGTCATTTCAGATTCACTGTACCATATCACTCCGCAGGTAGTTAGGACACTCTTAAAGTAAATATTCACTTCGTTGTAACGGCTAGTTTATCCAGTGTTAACCTATCCTGATGTTATCCTGACTGTCGTCAGGAAATCAGGGGAAATTGCCGTCCTCATCTCGTACAGAATCTCCAGGGCCGAAATAAGTATTTTACCCCAGAGTTAACTCCTCTATGCTTGTTTTTAGAAAACAAGGAGTGGTTTCAGTGAGCTTCATTTTCAGTATTTATTTGCAAGAACCTGCTCCGGTCGCCGATCTGACTGTGTTCATCCATCTCTCTCTTTTCTCCGCCAAAACTCTTTGCACCCCCCTTCTGTCTGCCCCGCCTAACCCGCATTTTATTGGCTATTTCACAAGACTAGTCTGTTAGAGTAGTGACAGTAATAAACTGTAATAACCCGTCGGGGAATATTTTTCTGATAGTAACTCGTGGGCCATGCATTATCCCTTGCTAATCACCCTGTCTACTCGTACTGTGAAGGGTTCTATATGAATACAATTTTATTTATTTACTTCTGAATCAAGAGTAATTTGCCAACAAGGAAAAATTAGGTGTTACAGCAAATGTGACAATAACTTTGTTGCTTCCGACTCTAAATCTTCCCTTTGAAAGCTTTAATGATCCTGATTTTTGGAAATATTTTGTATTGCTTAGAATGGATAACCACAGATTTATCTTCATGTTGAGTTCAATTTGTAAGAAATGCTGACATGAAAATAAGAGAATGAAAAACATATAAAATAGAAACGTTGCTTATTTTAAATGTTTTTCTTTAATCAACATTGTAGAAAACACAAGTAATATTCACACGTATTTACATATTTACAATTTTTTCAAACTTCTAACTTTTTCTGAGCAGACCTGACACTCGTTTACATTTCACACCTTGATTTGTACTCCCACTAAGTGGCTGCTACTGTTAGTGGCACATAACAACAATGACTGCTTAGCCACCACATTCCAAAGCAGAGGATCAAATCATCCCTCTTCAGTTCTCAAAGGAGTACCTGTTTCAGTGAAAGACAGACATATTAACACTGGCAAGACTGAAGTTTACAGTCTTTTTGAGGTTAAAATAAATCCAACAGTAACAAACACGTAAATTGTAAATACATGTAAATTCAACAGACCCTTGAAGAGAATAACAGTGGGATTGTTTCTGGTTGCGATGGCGTTTGTCTGCACTGCTCTGGTTCAGCTTCAGATTGATGTGAGTAAAAACACATCCATCATTTTATCTTCTGTCACATGAGGGACACATTTATCACAAAAGTAAAGTCCATAAAATGTCTTCATTCACGGAAAACGCTGCTCATTTTTGTGGTTTTCAGCAAACATTGCCGACCTTCCCGTCTGCCTCCGAGAGTCAAATAAAATTACTGAACATGGGAACTAATTCAGTGACAGTTAAAGTGAACCAGATGAACCCAGTGGAGGTTCCTGCTGCTCAGGTAGGTTTTCATATCAATAACTCAACAGTGACCTGTGTTGTGGATTTTTATCATGGATCAAAGATGTCGACACCAGAAGTTGAGTAGAAAAAGGCTCAGTTTATTCTGACATATACAGTCCTTTATAGTCCATTTTCAGATACTCGTTCCTCACCCTAAACCTGCTCTAACCAGTCCCCTGACGTCCTTTGACGTCATGGATTAGTGCTGTCTCCTCATATAGTCATAACAACATAACATTCACTCTTTATCTTACAAACATGATAGATTTGACACACAGAGAGGGCAATGTGACCTTTCTTCTCACAAATGATATGTCATACATACGGATATATATATTAATTCCCAACATTCCCCCCTTTGATAATTATCAATTATCAACTTCATTTACCAGTTCAATGCAAGTAAGGGTGAAAAACCTGTCAGATGTTTATTAACAGGAAAAGTCCCTTACGACCCCCAATCAGAGTTTGAGCCTTCTGCACATCTTTATATTTGGAGCGATCACCAGTGGCTTGCATTGAAGGGATGTCAACCGAGATGGATTAAAACTGAGCTGTGAATAATTTATAGACACTATTGATTTCAATCAATATAATATAGTAAATAGTAAGTAAATAGCAAATAGTAAAATACAACACTTAATTTGAAATTTGTATATAAACCACCTCATTTAAATTAATTTCAGATATTGATTAGGAATTATCATATTGCAAAGTGAATACATGAAATGTGGATTACTATGATTATTGATTGAATATGGATTAATATGATTACTGATTCAGTAAGAATCTATAAAAGAAAATCACAACATTGTCATTTAGGATGGAGAACAATCATAACAACAGAGACAGTATAACCATTGATTAGCGGATGAACAATGAAATAATGAACAATCTTGTTGTGAATAGACATGAATATGTATGAATAACTTTGAATCACACCCAAAATAAATATTGAAGAATATAAACAGTCCAGTCCAGTAGTCCATGTCCGTGTTGAGCTAAAGTTAACGTCCTTATGTTTGTCAACATCAGTTTCAACTGTCTACAGTTATTAGTTTTGGTTTAAACTATAAAATGAATATTCACTCACTGCTACACTCCTCATTTTGGTTAAACTATCGTCTGTTCTGGGCGTCCAAAGAGCAAAGGGTCAGCAGTTCACATGTTAAAGTGTCGTTGGGCAAGACACTGAACACTAAGTTAGTCCTCATAGGGTCAGGAAGCGCCTGTGTACGGCTACAGTCGTCTACTGGTGTATGAATGGGTGAATGTGGGCACATACTGGTGTATGAATGGGTGAATGTGGGCACATACTGGTGTATAAACTGTGCTATATATGTACAGTCCATGTACCATTCTAGTTTTAACATCAACTATTTACCATTGGTTAATGTTCTAAGGTTTGCCTCAGAGATGATGGGTTAGGGTTAGAGGGTTAACAACATTTGATTGACTTTGTTTTTTGACTCTCAAAACACACAAATCAGAACTCCTTATCATTGGCAGTGTTACCAGTTTGGGCCGGTATAGAAACATTTGAGCTGTTTTTGCTAACATTTCAGCATTATGAAAACAGCACTACAAACTATTATTTTATGATTTAAACAAAACAAATTCAGTATATTTCACTTCCTCATATTATGCTCATGTAACCTTCCCTTTCCCTTTAATTTTAATTGCATTAAATTATTCAATTGTTATAGCAACATGACATTGTAATGTCACATCAACACATGTGTAATAATGATCTTCTTATGTGCAAGAGTGATTCTTATGTGTGTAATGGTGATGTGTGTGTGTGTGTGTGTGTGTGTGTGTGTGTGTGTGTGTGTGTGTGTGTGTGTGTGTGTGTGTGTGTGTGTTGCTCAGGTATTGGGAGTCTCCTTCCTGCTTCTTTCTCTTATTATAAACTATGTATCTTATTTATGCATAAACAAACCTCATGGTCAGTTTTAACCTCTTATTCATTCATATCTTTTAATTTGTTCCATATAATGTCTAGGTTATTTCTCTTATTTTAATTGTTATGAGCCAGTGGTTTCAACACTTAAACCTGAGAATAAATGACCTTTATTTTAACACTTCCTCTGGCACTGTCTAAGGTAAAGTAGAATATTCCATTAGGTCTTATACGTTCGATAGTCTACTGTCATTTCATTTGAATGCATGTTTATTCAATTTTAAAAGTTTTCATTTGAAGACGTTGTTGAGTGTATTTTTCTGAAGTGGGTGAGTTTCAGGAACACGCTTGGGTGGAAATCACTTCAACCCAATCTGGCAACACTGTCATTAAATTAACTAAAATAATATAACTCTGAAGCCACAGCGTTTATGTTTTTTAAATGTTCGTACCTAGTACGAGTATACCAGAAGCCTTTTCCTCATGTTAATATCTATACTAAGTTGTTGATTCAGTTAATAACTACGGCTATCTCTATGAAGTAAAGTCAGGTCAAAGTAACATGTCCGTCCCATTCCCCCCTTTGATTAATTAACCCAATTAAACACCTTAAACATCTCACATATGAATCAACATTTCTGTCATAAGCTCCGCCTATGTCCGCCAATAGTAGGTCCATGATTCTCGGTGTCCAATCACACATCTTCTTCCACCATGCATTATCAGTGTAATGGTGATAGTCAATCATTTCTCATCTCCTTAATACTGTCCATCACAGAGTGATGTGATGGCATCCATTGAAAAGGGGACAACTTCATGTCCTTTCTCAGACCAGATGGTCTCAACTGAGACGATGACCATCAGGTACAGTCTCCTCTGTTTATGGCCGTGGTGCTGACCATTTTCAAATCAGTGTAAATGATGGGCCTGGGGGGTCTTCAGTCACTCGCCAGCGACCAGGCAAAGGACAACATGTATGAGACTACACTGGGTTTGCTATCACCGCCAGTGTGCCTTGTTAGTGTATATGTGTGCAGTGCAAAAGGATGACGTCATCCTCCTGGTGTCTACAACGCCAGATGGTGGCTTGTCCTGTCACTTATCCACTCGTCCCCTGTTAGGACGTCCATGTCCTTTTCCTTCCAGTTGGCTGGTGGTCTGAAATAATTTCAGACAGGGCTCTAAATTAACTTTTTTCATCACCAGCCAATGTGGCTAGTAGATTTTTTTTATCTTACTAGCCAATCAGAAATTCAACTAGCCATTTTTCCCCTGACCAAAATGAGACATACGCCTTCAAATTTCTTTAAATGATTTTATTTAACGTTTTCCTCTTGAAATAATTAATTTCTTTAAACATATGATCACTTTTTTTTTTTTACATTTTCTCACCTTTCACTGTTAACACTTCTTTACTTTTCTCACCTATATTACAATTTATACAATACATAGACTCACATCTTGTGGCTCTTACAGTACATTTTCTCAATTGGTCCCCATATCATTTCTTCAAACATATGATCAAAATTTTTTGGGGGCATTTTCACATTTAACTCCTATAACTTCTATACTTTTTATCTCCACTGTCCCCATTAAATGTCTGTAAACATACACTAACATTACATCTTGTTGTTGTTATAAACTTTCTTAAACCATGGACTCACTGTCTCATTTCCTTAGCCTATTTGTGGACTCACCCACTCACCAAAGATGGCAGCAAATCCCCATATAGGCCCGTTATGATCAATTCATTTGGGTTTATTAGCAATCCTGTGAAACACAGAAGTATCCCTACAGCCTGGCTCGCTTTCACGCGTTACAGGGCGCATTCTGGCACATGCACTGGTGCACCGCGTGCCAGAACACGTGCCAGAACGCGCCCTGTAACGCGTGAAAGCGCGCCAGTGCGCATGCTAGAACACGTTCTGTAACGCGTGATATAATAAACACAACGCGTGGCTATGTGAACACTTTGGCTTGCCATAGGGACGCTGCCTTGGCTGAAGAAAGCAAGATGAAAAAAAAAGACAGGGGAGGGATAAAAAAAATAGGACGGTCATATGCTGGCACGCCATAGAGGATTGCTACAACCGGGTCTGCGCTCGCCACCGCCAAAATGGATTTTCATCCGTATTTGGCCTGTTGGCGGGTGCTAATTTAGAGCCCTGATTTTAGAGTCAAAATGTTGTAGTCAGTTGTGTGAACCTAAACCATTTCTTTATTTTACAGGCGAGTCCTGACTACTTAACAGTTAAAGAAGAAACAACCAGTGTTTCCATAGTCGGCACTAATGTTTCAAAACCATTTAAATTGACGTTTAAACAAAGACAAACACTCCTCATTCCTTCAAATTTCTCTCAGGAATGGTTATTGGTGAGTGAAAAGTTTGAAAACATGGAAACAAAACCCACAGAATGGTTCAATAGTAAATAGCTAATGAATGAAAATGTTTATGTTCTTCTCAGATTGAAGACTCTACTTCTAAACCAGAAAAAGGCACCAATGCAGTACGGTCAGTTCAATAATAAGAAATGCTTAGGAAGTGAACAAATGGCTGTTTACTGTTAAAATGTATCTGCATCTTCACTTAGAAACAGAAAGAAAGATTTCAGATGTTTTAGTGACTGTGTTTAGATCTAATGTCCATTATGTTTTTGCTTCTATTTCAGTTTTGTAAATGGAATGAATAAAATGGTGAAAATAACAGACTTTGGTGTTATTGAGCCCTTTTATTACTCCAACTACACCTGGTTAAAAAATGGAAAGTAAGGAGTGTTTTATTTTACCCTTTACTTAATGTTCTATAATCTGTCAGTATATAATATGATGTCTTACTGAGTGTAACAAACTTTCCCCTTTAATTATCAGGAAATCTTTCAGAGTACAATCTGGAGCAGAGTCATGTGACTACAGTACTACCTTTGGATTTGGAAGTTCATGTACTTTCTTTATCCCCAGTACTTTCAACTTTGGAACAAACGTAAGTTTTACCAAAAACAAATATATCAGGGGTGGCACTGCTCACAAAAGTTGCAGTGTAGAGCATATTGCGGTTTAAGGTGTGCAGTTGCGGTTTTATTTATTTTTTTTAAAACAAATTTTATTTTAAGTACCCTATATTTGGGCACATGCTATTTACCTTAAGTAACCATAGTTTTAGGATACAGTATTTAATAGAGGATAAAATCATAGTTATAATGAATTAATCATGCACAAACTGAATTTTTTTCCCCTGGGAGTGGGATGGGACGGGAATGAAAATCCACTCCTGTGTCATATCCTATTACATACAGGTATTCAGCAACTAGTTTTTTTTAATGTGATGTCTTAAAAGCATATGCTGTGGTTCGCTCATCAAAGGTAATTACTGATATGAATAAATAACAATAAAAACAATAGACAAAACATAATTCTTCCAAATTCATGAGCAACAGTTTATATCATTCACTAACCATAAGCAACACTTATTTGTCAGACTACATTGATTTTACAAGTAAATTCATGCTGCAAATGATTGGAGCATTAATAGAAATGTTGACACGTCGGCGCCCGTAGCACAAGTCGACGAAATTTGAAGGAGTCGACAAGTCTCATTATATTCTTTCTTTCCCTCTTACTTGGTGAGTAAACACAGACCAGTCAGACCTAAACAAGAGGAGACATGGCTGCTGCAGGTAAAACAGGGGGTGGTAGGTCTGACAAAAAAAAATGACACAATGACCTGCACAATATGCAAGTCCAATTTAAAATATAACAAAAACACAAGTGTCA
>CM035802.1:10015985-10023485 GCA_020466265.1 Siphamia tubifer | reverse complement strand
TAAATGTAAAGAGTATAAAGTACATATATTTATATAAATGTAAAGAGTATAAAGTACATATATTTATATAAATATAAAGAGTATAAAGTACATATATTTATATAAATGTAAAGAGTATAAAGTACATATATTTATATAAATGTAAAGAGTATAAAGTACATATATTTATATAAATGTAAAGAGTATAAAGTACATATATTTATATAAATGTAAAGAGTATAAAGTACAGATATTTATATAAATGTAAAGAGTATAAAGTACATATATTTATATAAATGTAAAGAGTATAAAGTACATATATTTATATAAATGTAAAGAGTATAAAGTACATATATTTATATAAATGTAAAGAGTATAAAGTACATATATTTATATAAATGTAAAGAGTATAAAGTACATATATTTATGCAAAAATGTGGGGAGTAAAAGTAAAACATTTCCAGAAAAATAAATACTCAAGTACAGATACCTGAAAAAATCTGCTTAAGTACAATAACAAAGTACTTTTACTTAGTTGAATCCGTGGATCATTCGTTCATTCGTTTTTCAAAATTAAACCAAAAACAGGACAACAAAAAACCAACTAATTTCTTCATTATTTGTTTCCAAAACCATTTTTCATTTTTGTGTTTAAATGAATAATGGAAAAAAAAAAAAAACGTAAAACGGCCGTTTCCCGTTTTATCCAATTTTGACCTGAAGCAAGTTGAGTAAACCAGATATGAATCTTAACAACCAAAAAAAATGTCGACCTGGACTTGAGGATCATTATGTTATGATTAAACAGCTGTTTGACGATGGAAAAACACATGCTGATATTTCTAACACAGTTATGTATTCAGAGATCTTCGGAAATGTTGGTGAGAATTCTGTGTTCAACACCAACTCAGGTGTAAATGACATATGTCAGATACAGAACTGGAAACTGTTATCCTGTCATCAATACATAAGGTAAGTACAAGCTGTACACATATGAAATATATACATATATACTTGTCATATAAATATGTTTGTGTGTTATTATAAAAAGAACATACCTGGAATATGACACTCATTTTCCTCCATGGTCATATCTTCAGGTCTTAGGGTGACCCTCTTAGTTTCCCCAAATAGGACATAGGTTTCTATCTTTGTCACTGCAGGTCAAAGGTCATTTCTGGTTTACTCAATTTGCGTCAGGTCAAAATTGGATAAAACGATCCGTTTTTTTTTTTCCATTATTCATTTAAACACAAAAACGAAAAATGAAAAACGGATCATTACCTGTTTTTTCATTTTGGTTTCGGAAACAAATAATGAAGAAACGAGTCATTTTTTTGTTGACTTATGTTTGGTTTCATTTTGAAAAACGAATGAACGAATGATACATGAATTTAGTCAGTTATAGGTTAACTGGTTAATCTAAATTGTCCATAGGTGTGAATGTGACAGTGATTGTTTATCTATATATGTTCAGCCCTGAGATGAACTAGAGGGGTGTACCCCGCCTTCACCCATTGTACTTGGATTAGGCCCCCAGTGACCCCTGTGACCCTAGTGAGGATAAAGTGGGTTCAGATAACAAAGAGAGAGATCTTCTCACGTCATTCAAGACCAAAATGACCCATTACAATCAATCAATCAATCAACATTTATTTGTCCCCTAATGGGGCAATTTGTTTCACAATCGTGGGACCACCGACACAAAACAAATTACGCAATAAACAGACTATTTAATAAATAGGCCTAGCGTTGTCATCATTGTCTTGCGCTTATCTGGGTCTGGGTCGCAGGGGCAGCACCCCCAGCAAAGCACCCCAGACTTCCCTCACCCCAGCTACCTCAGACAGCTCCTCTACGGGAATCCCGAGGTGTTCCCAGGCCAGCCGAGAGATATAATCCCCCCAGCCTGTCCTGGGTTGACCCCGAGGTCTCCTCCCAGATGGACATGCCCAGAACACCTCCCCAGGGAAGCGTCCACGAGGCATCCTCACGAGATGCCCGAACCACCTCAGCTGGCTCCTCTCGACATAGAGGAGCTGCGGCTCTACTCCGAGCCCCTTTTGGATGTCTGAGGTTCTCACCCTGTCTCTACGGCTGAGCCCGGCCACCCTGCGAAGGAAACTCATTTTGGCCGCTTGTACCCGTGATCTCATTCTGTCGGTCATGACCCAAAATTCATGACCAAAGGGGTGAGGTTAGATCAAGAGTGTTTCCAGGAGGTGTCATGGCGGCATGTTGTTTGCATCATTAGTTTCAATATGTGCCGTGTTTATATGTTTCTGAACAAATTAAGATGTTATTACCCTATAGGCATGCTCGAAGAAGATTTGAACAAAAATTCTACTTAAAAACCCTGAGATATTTTTCTAAATCCTGAGTAGACATGCGTATCGAAATCCGGTTCCATTTTGGAACCGGTTCCAAGTGTTTCGAGGCCTCGACATCATAATGAAAAAGCCTTAATGATTCCTTTAACGATTCCTAAAGCAAGTGTTTTCAGCTCAGTGTTCCTAAAGACGTGAATTGCGTTATCACGCACGCTACGCAGCAGAGTTGCGCAACACCGTGACACGTGTCGTTGTCCACCAGTCTCAAACCAACATGGCGCCAAGAACTTGTCGCTCGAAAGTTTGGCTGCACTTCACGAAAGATAGTGAAAATGACAGGGCAACTTGTAATATTTGCCACGTGTCCATATCAACTAAGGGGTGGGAACACCAGTAACATGATTAGCATCTGCTATCACAGCACGCCATCCGTACAACTGAGTGTCATGTTTTCGATTCACTACAGACACAAAGTGGCTCAAGCGGAGGAAACAGCGGCAGCACCAACAATGGATACTGCACGGTGTTCTCCACAGCTGGAGACACCATCAGCCCTGAAAGAGCTCTCATCCTTCCAACCAAAGCAGATATGCTTATTTTTTTGCATAAAAATTGTTGAGTGTTCAGTACGGTCACGAAAAAAATTGCACTTAGCACAAATAATTCTAATGAACCCTGAGAGTACTTGACTTGTCACTGGCTGATAGGCAGCTTTATTTTTTGTTTAAATCTAAAGAACCCTTGCATTTTAAGTTATATTTGAGAATTTGCTAAAAGTTTGATGGGATGTGTGCCAGCCCCATGTGACAGTTTATTGATTTTTTTTTATGTTCTTGTGCATGTGTAATCAGGTCGTCATTTTGAGGAGCCCAAGACATTTGACCACAACTGTTTGATTTGCAAACTAAACAAAGTGGATGCAGATTATCCTGTTTGGTGCTTTGTGTCCTTTTTTTTTTTTTTTTTAAAAGTGAGAATCGATAAGAGAATCGGACCGTTAAGCAGAATCGAAAAAGGAATCAGAATCGTAAAAATCTTATCAATACCCATCCCTAATTCTGAGCTCATAAAATACTAATATGGTTCATTTTATTTCCAGTCATTAATTATCAAAACACTACATTCATTATGAATAATAAAAATTCTTAGTTGAAATTGGAAAAGAATATATATATATATATATATATATATATATATATATATATATATACACACATGTAAAAATACATATGAATTTTATTACAATAAACTTCTTTTTACTGGTATAAGAATACAATATTTTACAGAGTTACAATTTGCCTTAAGGTCATTGTCTTTTGATTTGATTTTTTTTATTTGAATGATTTATTTCGAACATGTGCAAAGTGCAGCAATAATCAATACAACAATAATAACAATACCAATGACATGTCTGAAAAGGAGTAGGATGAAGCATAAGCTTATTTAATTCTACCTCTTCTTCACTTCCCCCGATAACCTGAATTCATCTTATAGCAATATAGTGCATAGTACAAAAAATGATGATAATAATAAAAAATAATAACAATAAGAATAATAACAATACCAATAATAAATAAGTGAAGTACTAAACATATACATATATACAAAAAACAAACAAAAAACAAAAAACAAATGAGCAGATAGGAAAG
This sequence comes from Siphamia tubifer, assembly GCA_020466265.1. Lineage (NCBI taxonomy): Eukaryota > Metazoa > Chordata > Actinopteri > Kurtiformes > Apogonidae > Siphamia > Siphamia tubifer. The sequence goes on along the minus strand of CM035802.1, from coordinate 10,019,527 downwards.
TAGGTAACAAATAGAGTTTTTTTTGTTGTTTGTTTTCTTTTTTTCTTCCCTTCCTTCTTCTTCTTTTCCCTTTCTTTTTTCTTCCTTTTTACCCTCCTTTTTTTTCCTTTTATTAAGAGTTGGGACTTTGGTCATTTACCATTTCACTGCCATACCTCTGGATTTTCTCCTTCATTTCTAAATATAGATACATGCCGCCATGACACCTCCTGGAAACACTCTTAATCTAACCTCACCCATGACCACAGGTAACGGTCGGAAAATAGATCGAACGATAAATCGAGAGCTTCAACTTCTAGCTTAGCTCCTTCTTCACCACAACAGCTGGGTTTAGCTCCCTCATTACCGTCTCTCCACCTCCCGCTCCATCCTTCTGTCACTCGTGAATAAGATCTCGAGGTACTTGAACTTCTCCATCTGAGGCCTAGTATAAAATAATAAATCGTTTTTTTCCTCTTGGAATTTAGAAGAGAGCTAGCCGCAGGAACAAAGGAGTGTTTAAATCTATTTGTTTTAACAGAAGGAAATGTGAGCAATGAACCAGATGGTAGATCTGGAAACTGTTCATGCAATGGATGAGAACAGTCAGACAACATCGAATTTGTTTTTCTTAAGAAGCTGTTTGTTGTAAAGTTCTTGTAAGTGTGTCCTATTATGTTACTACTCACACTAACATCCTTATACAGAAGGTTTCTCTCTTTCAACCTCAAAGACATCCCATTAAAACCACACTTTTTCAAAATCTCAAAACCATTCCAAAGTACAACGATGGTTTTTGTAATTGTGTGGTTTCATTTTACATTTGTAACAACTCAGACATATCCAAAACTGAAATAAAAAAGTGTATTTATATATAAAAATATATATATTATAACAGTAACTTCATGTAATTAAACTGTTTTTTAAAGGGTTAAAATCCCTGTGCAGAAACAGGCTGATCTGTAATTCATGGAGACACTTTTCCTTCAGTTTTCTGCACCTCAGAACTTATTCCTTGAATCTAAACCGATCCACGTTGTGAAATAAAATGACTTTGAGCTCGATGCTGTCGCTGAGTTTCTGCAGTGATTTCAGTGACGGGGGATGAGAGTGAATCTGCTGAAGCCCTGTCAGACATGCAGGTCTATGGCTGAAGGGCTGGTGTCTGTGTAAACCACAGCTGCACACACGCCTCCTGATGCCTCTTCTTGTGGTTTCTTTGAAGGTAAAAACAAAAGCTGGTTTCACAGCTGACTGACATGAAGCTGACCCACAGTGGATTTCACCTGAACGTCTGGAGGTTCAGCACATTCTTTCTCGACCAGAGTGTCACTCACTGGAACAACTGCTCTGGCTTCTTAGATTTTTATCTCTCTCTCTGCCCACCCCCCCCTCCCTTATGTCTCACTCTGTCTCCCTCTCTCTCCCTGTCTCAGCCTCATCCCTCTCCCTCCCTGTCTCTCTCTCTGCCCCCCTCTCTCTCCATTTCCCTCTCTCTCTCTCTCTCTCTCTGGCCCCTCCCTCTCCCTCTCTGTCTCTCTCTCTGCCCCCTCTCTCCCTCTCTCTCTCTCTGTCTCTCTCTCTCTGCGCCCCTCTCTCTCCATTTCCCTCTCTGTCTCTCTCTCTGCCCCCTCTCTCCCTCTCTGTCTCTCTCTCTGCCCCCTCCCTCTCCTTCTCTGTCTCTCTCTCTCTGCACCCTCTCTCACTCTCCCTCTCTCTCTCTCTCTCTGCCCCCTCTCTCCCTCTCCCTCTCCCTCTCCCTCTCCCTCTCCCTCTCCCTCTCCCTCTCCCTCTCCCTCTCCCTCTCCCTCTCTGTCTCTCTCTCTGCCCCCCTCTCTCTCTCCCTGTCTCTCTGCCCCCTCCCTCTCCTTCTCTGTCTCTCTCTCTCTGCACCCTCTCTCACTCTCCCTCTCTCTCTCTCTCTGCCCCCTCTCTCCCTCTCCCTCTCCCTCTCCCTCTCCCTCTCCCTCTCCCTCTCCCTCTCCCTCTCCCTCTCCCTCTCTGTCTCTCTCTCTCTGCCCCCTCTCTCCCTCTCTCTCTCTCTCTCTCTCCCTCTCCGCCCCCTCTTTTATTTTTGTTATTTGTTTTATGTTTATTTCCATATAATCAGAGCAAAATAATAAAATGAACATGAACACAACAAAAGATGATATAGATATTAAAATACCTGCAGTGGTTTGTCTGGCATCTTCCCCCAAAAACAAAGAACAATTGACAAACAATGGTAATAGTAACAAATCAAATAACAATATGATAAACAAACAAATATTTATTAAATAATGCTATCATAACACCTTCCATAAGACATGAATTGGCAAAGGTTCAGTTTAAATACAAACATAAGGAAGTAAGAATGAAGGAGATAATGATTTAAACACTGTTGATCGACTGTTCTGTTTTGTGTGTGTGTGTGTGTGTATGTGTGTGTGTGTGTGTATGTGTGTGTGTGTGTGTGTGTGTGGGGGGGGGTTACAAAAAAATGTGTCCCCTCCCCCCAAAAATAACACAAAATGTGCTGAACAATTTGAAAAGTATACAAAATGGCAAAAAAAATGCACTAAAATATCCTAAACATATGTACAAAAAAATAAAACAAAAATAAAAACAAAAACAAAAAAAATGTAAACACCAAACCAGACCGAACACCACCATTAGCCTGGATGGCCTAAAATCTACATCTACATTTCCTTTTAACACACGTTTCAAACAAAATTGATACATTTTTAAAGGAATTTAGGGGTAGTATTGAGAGCCTTGGAATGAATTAGGACTTTTACATTTAAAATGCGACTCTATTTCCGAAAAACTCACCTTTACGAAAACACTTCTGGAATGAATTAATTTCGTAAATAGAAGTACCACTGTATATTCAAAAACTCATCTAAAATACAGAAAAAAAACCTCCACCAAAAAATGCACTAAAATATCCAAAATGTATGTAATCGTTCATGTCCATGTATTTATTTATTTTTTTTAATTTTTAATGTTATATTTTACCACTTTGTGTTAATTCTACGCAGTTTTTTTACAGTGTAGAGTGAAACCTGAGCCCACATTCCAGTATGTAATCTAATATTCCTTGTGTCATGTTCCAGGTTTCAGATCCATCCCATGGGTTTATTCCATAGCGCAGCCTCCAGCATCATCCGCCAGCTTCTGTTTGGTCCTTGTTACAATGATGATTTCATCCAAATAGTGTGTGGAGTTTTTAAAGGAGCGTCCAGGCGAGCGTCTGGGCCCTGGGCGACTGTGACTCACTACATTGTTAAGTAAGAATGAGGCTGGAATTCAGTAATTATTCCTGTTATTTAAACCAAATGTAGCTCTAGGATAACACTGTTACCTGTACATTCACTGACAATGATGCACTCCTTTGTACCTTTATTTAAAATACTGGGTGCTAATAAAACTAGTCACATTAAATAATCACTGTTTACATGTATATTAAACACTTAACTTTAGTTTTTTTCCTCTTTTACACTTTTTAATCCTTAACCCTTTAACCCCTGATGTGACTTTTTATATAATTTTTCTTTTTTTTTTTTTTTTAATTTCTTTTTTTA
>CM035802.1:10003485-10010985 GCA_020466265.1 Siphamia tubifer | reverse complement strand
ATTTATTTATTTATTTATTTATTTATTTATTCATTTATTCATTTATTTATTTATTTTTACATTTCTACATGTATTTATTTACATATTTCTCTGTCCATTCTGTCAATTAAAGCGTACACTGAAAAAAAGGAAAACATTGAATCAACTCAAAAATTCTTCTTCAAAAGGTCACATATAAAATCATCTAGTTGAGTGAATAAAAATTACATTAAAATAACCCTAACCTTATGCAATGCAATTTGGTTCACTCAACTAGATTTTTTTTAATGTGTGACCATTAAAAAAAAAAAAAAAATCTAAATTATTAAATAAGAACTATCAAAATTATGAGATAAAAAGCCAAAATTTGACATAAAAAAAAGTAAAAAATTATGACAAAAACAGTCAGAATTCTGATATAGAAGTCAGAATTATGGTGTAAAATGTCAAAATATGAGGTCAAAAGCCAAAATATGAGAAAAAAAAGTAAAAATATAACGTAAAAAAATTCAAAATTCTTAAATAAAAAGTCAAAAATTATGACATAAGTCAAAATTCTGATATAAAAAGTCAAAATTATGACATAAAAAGTCAAAATTGAAGAAAAATTTGTAAGTTGATTCAATGTTTATTTATTTTTTCAGTGTATATGTGTAAATTAAGTGGGCGATCCTTACTCCAATTTGATGTATTCAGTTATTTTATATATATATTTTTTAAATATGTCATTGTTTATCCATCATACCTAAGTGTATTAACACATATTAAACAGTTTAGATCAGTATATGCTTTTGGCCAGTGGTGGGTTTGTGGTTCTTTACGGGTTAATCTTAACCCTTAAATGTACAAACCGCTCTGAAACAGTTTCAATGACGTCCACGTCCCTGTGAAACTATTACTGTGATGCCTGACAGAACTGAAAATGCTGAGGAGCTCCATTTTCCAACATCTGGCGTCTCAAATGGTCATGTGGGAATATGTGCCTGAGCTGGAGGTCAGGCTCCTCAGCATTAATCTAAATGGGTCACAGAAAGCCCAGGTCAGTGCTATGCTTTGTGCTTAGAAGAACCCGCCCACGGAAACTGTCCAGGTTTTAGTGCTATTGTTCTTCCCCCACGGGACGATATAATCTGGAAAAAATAGTCCAGTGGTGGAAAAAGCATTTTGTTAACCTCGTGCTTTTGTGACATTTTTGCATTGAAGTCATTGAACTCAAACATGACATCATCTTTCAAACCCACATACTGTTTTCTGCACATGCTCTGTTCCATTGAAGTCAAAAGTGGATGGTTCAGCAAAACACGGTGCTGGTCCGTCCATGGGAGCACCTGTCTTTTTTATTACTTTTAATCATGTCACCCTCCTATGGAAGCCTGTTTCTGCCACTGGAAAAAAAAATCCTGATAAAAAAGTCATAACTATCAGATACTTTCTCCTAATTTGTATTTTTTATCTCATATTTATAAAATTTTATCTCATAATCATGATTTTTTTATTTTGTAATTTAAACTTTTTATGTCATAATTATGACTTTTTATCAGGGTGATTTTTTTTCAGTGGTGGAAATAGGTTATATATATATATATATATATATATATATATATATATATATATATATATATATATATATATATATCAAGGTCACAGTTAACTAAAAGGACAAAATCACATTTTAGGTTATAATCCTAACTTTCCGATTGGTACCAAATGATGCAGAATGAAAATTCCTGAAATTCTTCTCATTGGTGTTATCACCTACAACCAATAGTTTTTTAGGTCTCAGGAGGTCAAAGGTGACATGTCACAACATGAACTTGTGTAACACTGTGTGTGTCAAGCATAGACATATCACGCTATAACTTAATCAATTCTGGTTATATTATCATAATATTATCATAACGCACTAATGCATATATACATCTAACAAAATTATCAATATTGCAAAAGGTCAAAGGTCAAGTTTGCATTTTGCAGAAAAGCCAAAATTACATTATTGGCTCTAATTCAAGAACAGGTTGTCATAAAAATTTGAGATTAGCACAATTAGGAATTCTCTGAATAGTTGTTTGTTTTATGTCTTTGCTCACATCATAGATAGATAGATAGATAGATAGATAGATAGATAGATAGATAGATAGATAGATAGATAGATAGATAGATAGATAGATAGAGGAAAGGTGTGAGGTGGTCCAGAATAGATCTCATTAAAATTTTGTTGAATGTGGGTCAAAGGTCAATCACCAAAAATGTGTTTTTGCAATGATAAGAGATGGAGGAAATCAGGTATTTTCTTTTCATTCCTTCATACTTAGTTTTACATATAACTTGTTTTTGCTCTGACTGTTAATGTGTTTTGTCATCAGAACTTTAAAGGTTACATTTGAAAACCCATGAAGTTTGACAAATCACAGTGGATGGAGAGTTCAGAGAATATTTTTTTTTAATTGAAAAAGCTACTTTTTCTTCAGTTTTCAATAACCATCAACACTAATCTGAGCTTTTATGAACAGTTATATGAGCAGGGAATTAAATATACAAAAACAATGGAAAAATACAGAGCATATTAATATTATAAATGGTGATAAATCCATCAGAATGTTAAACATATAGAAACAATCATCAGAGAACTTCCTTAAAAGTAGTACTTGGTCGTTATGGGTTAAAATTTCCTGTGTTTTTGTAGTTTATTGGTTTCACTTATTTCGTTTTGCTCAGTTCTGTAGCTGATAAATGTGCTTTATAAATAAAATGGATTAGATATAAAGGGATGAAAAAAAAGAAAAAAAGAAACGTGTCCAGGCGTATCAGGAAAGATCAATGCATGACCTGCACTTCACCTCCGAATTCTTCTGTCTGCTTCTCATCAAACACCATTATTAATATTTGATAGGCAGCGGGGTCAAAACACCCCCACCCCCCACCCTGCAAATAAAGCATCAACATCTGGATGGTGGAAGATTCTGTGGAAAAGAAGACGTTTCAGTCATGGAGGCTGAAAGAAATGTCATTTGTAGATTCCTGCACGGGTTAACACACTTTGATTAAGACAAGTGTGATATTCTAGTGAAGGAATTTAACTCTGGGGTGTCAAACATGCAGCCTAGGGGCTTAATGTGGCCCCTCAAAAACCCATGGGATGAATTTGTGAAATGCAAAATTACACTTGAGATATTCACAAAACATTTAATTCATGTACAGATAAGTAAAATATGATCATAATAATCTAGAAATACTGACCAATAAAAAATGTTCTCTTTGTAAATGGAAACATGTTCATGTAATTTCTTTGTTTTTGCACTAAAACAAAGTATAATGTGACAAAAAATGCACAGAAAGTAAAATATCATCATAATATTTTATAAATACTGACAAATCAAATGTTTTTCTTTTTGTAAATAGAAACATTTTGGTTTAATTTCTTTGTATTTACACTAAAACAAACTATAATTTGACCAAAAAAAATGCACAGAAAAGTAAAATATCATCATAATAATCTACAAATAAGCACAAATCCAATTTTTTCTCTTTGTAAATGGAAACATGTTCACGTAATTTCTTTGTATTCATACTAAACAAACTACAATGTGATTAAAAAAAATGCACATATAAGTAAAATATCATCATAATAATTTATAAATACTGACAAATTACATTTTTTTCTTTTTGTAAATGGAAACATTTTCACAGAATTTCTTTGTATTTACACTAAAACAAACTATAATGTGACAAAAAATGCACAGAAAAGTAAAATATCATCATAATAATCTATAAATACTCACAAATATTTTTTTTTATCTTTGTAAATGGAGATGTCATTTTTGTATTATTCTGAACAAATTTTGGGAACATAAGATTACAATAATAACAAAAAAAAGAACGAAATAGTTCATTTTGGGATCCATGAACTTCGAGTTCATAATGTGGAAGAATGAACGATGAACTGAACTAATTCATATTAAGTAACTTGAACTGAACTTTGAACTAGTTCCTAATTTGATTTGATTTGATTTGATTATTTTTATTTCAGGTGAAATACATCAAGCATAGCCATAGATATAGCATACATCTTTAGAAAAAAAAAAAAAAAAAAAAAAAAAAAAAAAAAAATATATATATATATATATATATTTATATATAGTTACAAACTCAAATTTACAAACTCCAAATTTCACATAATGTAGAAAAAAAAAGTACCTGAAAAGGAGTGGGAGGAAGAGAACTTATTTAATCCCACCCCCTTTTATACAATTTCTGTCAAATGATCTATTTTAACTTCTGTGTATTCCGACACATGACAGAACAAAACAATTTGTAGAGCAGAGCTTACTGTACATCATGTGTAATGCAATAATGTATATACACATATATACATGTATGTACAAACATATGCACACACATACACACACACATACATATACATATACATATATAGGAAAAAAAATGAAATTCCGAATTTGACAATACAAGCAGTAATACAAAACAAAATTATTTAGAACATACTGACTTCATACATAGATAGGGCCGTGGATTTATATAACCGTTTGAATTGATGAATATTATAATAATAATGGATTAGATTTATATAGCGCTTTTCAAGGCACCCAAAGCGCTTCACATTAGTGTTCCATTATTCATTCACTCTCACATGCTCCCTCTGGTGGTGGTAAACTACATATGTAGTCACAGTTGCCCTGGGGCAGACTGACAGAAGCGTGGCTGCCATTTCGCGCCTACGGCCCCTCTGACCACCACCCAACATTCAAGGACACAAGGACACAACGGACTGACTAGGACAGAGCGGGAATTGAACCGCCAACCCTTCGGTCAATGGACTACCCGCTCTCCCAACTGAGCCACGGCCGTCCCATTACTATGGGACGGCCCATAATAATGCCCATTTTATGGGCATTAATAATGCCCATAAATGTGGGCATTATGTATTATTATATTATTATGCCCAGAAATGGGCATAATAATGCCCATTTCTCATGGGTTGTCCCATTATTATGGGACGGCCGTGTCCCATAATAATATGCGTATTATGACATTGCTTGAAATTGGTTGCTAGTTTATTCCAAGATTTTACTTCACAGACAGACACATAAAATTGTTTACGCTTGGTTCGAGCACGAGGGAGTTTGAAATTCTCCTCTCCTCTCAGTTTATGAGTGTATTCTCTTTTTGTGTAAAATTTTTGCAGGTTGAATGGCAAAATATTATTATGTGCTTTATATATGATGATTAGGGTGCTGTATTCTACAAGCTCAGGAAACTTAAGCAATTGTGAGTGAATAAACAAATGATTAGTATGATCCAGAAATCCCACCTTGTGTATAACTCGTTTTTGTAACTTAATTAATGGATCAATTGTACACTGATAAGTATTCCCCCATACTTCAACACAATACATGAAGTGGGGAAGTACTAGCGTGCAGTATAACATTCGGAGAGAATTTTCATCCAAGTAAAACTTAACTTTATTTATGATTGAGAGACTTTTAGAAATTTTCTTTTTTGTGTGTCCGATGTGGGCTTTCCATGATAGTTTATCATCTATTTGCACTCCGAGGAATGCATTCTCATTGACAGTTTCAATTTGGACATCATCGATGACTAATTTAAATTCAAACTCGGGGCTAAAATTACCAAACACCATGGATTTTGTTTTTTTTTTAGGTTTAAAGAAAGTTTATTTGTGTCCAACCACTTTTTTATCTTAGTCATTTCCTCATTCACCGTAGCCTCCAGATTGCTATGACTGTCACTAGAGCAAAGAATTGTAGTATCGTCTGCAAAGAGAATGAGTTCTAAGGATTGTGATGCATCAAAAATATCGTTTATGTAAATATTGAATAGTTTAGGCCCCAACACTGACCCCTGGGGGACTCCACAGGTAATGTCAAGATAATCAGATGTATATTGCCCTATTGTGACATACTGAGCTCTATTTGTTAAGTAACTCTGTAACCATTCACCCGCCACTCCACGGATGCCATAGTGGTCTAGCTTCCTGAATAAGATTTGGTGATTGATTGTGTCGAATGCTTTTTTGAGATCAATGAAAATACCTGCTATATATTTTTTATTGTCTAGAGCATTTGTGATTTTTTCAACTGCGTCAAGAATTGCCATTGATGTGGTTCGTTTCTCACGAAACCCATACTGACCTTCATTTATTATATTGTGTTTTACCAAGAAACTTTCCAGGCGGGAGTTAAATAGTTTTTCAAGTATTTTTGAGAATTGAGGTAAAAGTGAAATTGGCCTGTAGTTTGAGAATATGTGTTTACATCCATCCTTAAATAGTGGTAACACTTTGGCAATTTTCATTTTCTGGGGAAAACGACCAGACAGAAAAGACAAATTACATATATATGTGAAAGGCTCAGCAATACTTGAAATAACCTTTTTTTACAAGTTCCATATCTATGTCATGGCAATCTTTAGAAGACTTGCTTTTACAATTGAGAGCAACACTTATAACTTCCTCCTCATTTGTTGCAGAGAGAAAAAAAGATACAGGATTTTGTTTGTAGCAGAGATCAGATGTGTGGTCTGGGATTTTTGCAGCCAACTCAGGACCAATGCTTACAAAAAAACTTATTAAAGCTGTTTACTACTTTACTCATATTATAGTTTTCAATATTGTTGTCCATAAAATATTCAGGATACTCTGATTTTGAGTACCCTTTTTTAATCATACTGTTTAGTACATCCCAAGTTCCTTTAATGTTGGTCTTGTTTTCATATATTTTCCTTTTATAATATGATTGTTTACTTGCTCTTATAACATCTGTTAGTTTATTTTTATACCTTTTATATCTAGTTTCTGCTGCCAGACTTTTAAGTTTGATGAATGACTTATAGAGATTATTTTTTTTCTTACATGCATTTAAGATTCCTTTTGTCAGCCATGGGCTTGTTGCGCACTTGTTTCCCAAGTAGAAACTTTTAACAGGGCAGTACATATTGTACAATGACATAAATATGTCTAGGAATCTATTGTATGCACCATCAACATCTCCTTCTGCATACACAGTACTCCAATCTTGGCTCGCCAAACTATTTTTCAGAGCATTTATAGTTTTTTCGTTTTTAACTCTCTTTGAGAACATTGTCTCGGGATTGGACGATTTTTTTAGACAACAATCATAGACAGAAAAGACAGGTAAGTGGTCAGATATATCACAAATGAGTAAGCCACTGGTTATTTCTGCATCCATGATATTGGTAAATATGTTGTCAATAATTGTTGCACTGTGCGCAGTTATTCTACTTGGTTTTGTTATCATTGGATACAGAGACAGACTGTACATTGTATCAACAAAATCATTGATGGATTTAAGTTTATCTGGGTTTAATAAATCAATGTTATAATCTCCACATATAAATAACACCTTTTGGTTTATAGTGGAGAATAATTTCTCCATCCATTCACTGAATAGCTCCACACTTAACCCAGGAGCCCGATATATACAAGTCACAATAACATTTCTCATATTTTCCATCTGTATTTCAATG
>CM035802.1:9828485-9995985 GCA_020466265.1 Siphamia tubifer | reverse complement strand
AATACTGTCTTTTAGCACTATTATGTAACTTTTGTAACTTGTTTGTTCTGTTTTTACTGGTTTATCTGCCTGTTCTGTTGTCAGACTGTCATTGTGATAAAGAAATGGTTATTTTAAGTAACCTACAAGGTTAAATAAATAAAATCTGAAGGCTTTCTCAGAAATGTTCATAATTACACAGGTGTTAAAATACTTTCCAAAACAGCACCTTTGCTATTTTTTCTTCGTATCCTAACCCATTAAACACCCATTGCTTCATTTTACTCTCTTTCTATCTATCAGTTTTTTAAATATTATCCACTGTATTTGTACTTATTTGGTCTAAATCATGCATTTTTCCTATATTTAATTCACAGATCATGTCGCTGTTGATTAAAACTCAAAGGAAATTCAAAGTCGAGTATGTCAAAATAGATAAAAATTAATGAAAAAGTGACTTTTTCAACAGATATTTCTCACTGAATGTAAAACCAACTGTCTACCCACTGTCATTATCAAACTTTTTGTCTCTATTTAACTTTTCCTAAGTAATTTACCACCATTTTGCATAATATTACTATATGTATTGTCCATTTTTCACTGTAAACCATGCATTTCCCCATATTTAATTTCCTACATTTAATTTAGATGTTCCCAAAACTAACTTTTTCAACAAACATATCCTTAACAGATCATAAAACAAGTCTGTCATTGATCCAACTTCATTGTTTTTACTGGTAAATCAATATTTTAGACGATAACATTACATCCATGTTCACTACCAACCCTCTAAACATCCAAATGGTTCATATCTGATGATCATGAAGAGGTGAAAAACTACATTTTATCTCAATTATTTACACATATTGATATGATTAGTGTTTCAGAAGTTATTAAACAGTTTAAATCAGTTGTGCTTTGGTTGTCAGCAGTTGTTCAGGCCTTTAAAAAAGCTTTGGAAAAAACACTTAAAATAGTCCAAATAGGTCATATCTGACCCATATAGAAAGTGCATTTTACACTAATTTTTTACATGTATTGATAGGATTAGTCGATCAACAGGTATTAAACAGTTTATAGCAGTAGACATTTATAGTTTACTTAGTGATGTGGTATGTTCACTGACAGCATACAGTTGATTCACATCCCAGCAGATGCATGAAATGAAAAGAGGTTTCTTTTTGGGTTTTTTTTTTACCTCTACTGTCGGTGCAAAAACATGGAACAAAGACCTCACTACAAAGCACACTGTCACCATTGACCAACAAAACAAAGACATTTCTACGCCGGGGTTACGTGTATCATCTTATGCCAACGCATTGGGTTAATTGGGACCAGAGCAGATACATTTGTTGCAAAAAAAAAAAAAAAAAAAAAAATGCTCCCCCTCTCAAAAAAAAAAAAAAAAAAAAAACCCAAGGGGGCTCTAAAGATGTGAGATCATGTGAACAGACCACCTGTGGGGCTTTCATTGCTATTTCAATATCATTCATGTCAAGGCCCCTGCACTCTCTGACACAGCTTGAGTCGAGGGAGAGATGTTTCAATTCAGTCTTCAGCGAAAAAACCAAACACAAGACGCAGGGGCTCTGGCAGGTTTCAGCTCTGACACCCCCCCCCCCCAAAAAAAAGGGAGGCGAAGGTTCCAAAATGCTCTTTCAATTGTGCGACGTCCATCAAAGCATCCAAATGGGACGTTTAAGGGAACCTTGGCACATCAGACAGACACTCCTAATACACACCACCTTTATTCTAGGCTGTTAAAAAAGAAAGATCAAAGTTTCTGCAGATGAAAAGGGTCCGTTCCCTGCATTTATACCCCCCCATTCACCCACTCCCTCTTTTACTAAATTAAGAAAGCGGGCTTCGGCAGGCATGTGAAGAGGACTTTAACAATTATGGAGATGCTCCAACTCAACCCCTGCCTCTAATTACCAGTCTCTGATGGTTAAAAGAGCTTCCTTTTTACCCCGGAACTCTGAAAAGCTGCTATTGCTGCTGCCATACTCGACACGGTGACCACAAGGAACCGCAAAAAAATATGCCTCGCTCTAGCAACACAACACACTCCCTTGCACTGAGGAGAGAGGGGTATGGAGTGGGGGGGTGGGAGGGTGGGATGGGGAGGAAAACACTACAAAAGTTACACAGACCTGGAGATTTATCAAATGTTTTATTGTCAAAATAAAGGTCATATTTGAATCCTCGCAAAAAAAGGACATCTACACTTTGTACAAATTTACATTAAGCTTATAAAGTTTTCTGTTTTTTTTTTATACACAAATTTACATGTTTGTACATAATGTTTGTGTTTGTGTGTGTGTGTGTGTGTGTGTTTTTTAATATAAATACATTTGAAAATTACAAAAAACAAAAAAAATGAATAACCCGTAAAATACTTGGGCACTATTAAGGCTTAATTTAAACCATCTTTGTTGACGTGATTGAATTATGCAATGTTATCTGGCACTATGTAGATAATAAAATGGTAATAAAAAACAAAACAAAAACAAAAAAATTAAAAAAAAAAAAAAAAAAAGCTCTTTGTATGAAGCTAGACAGTCATCTGTCACTCTTGTCTAAAAAAAGTAGACTACCACAACAAGAACAAGTAATGCCCAGTTTGTGTAAAAAGCCTCAGTCTGTACCTCTAATACATATAAACAGGGAGGATTAACCTGTGTTAATGACAGGTACATTGTTTTAAACCACTTCTCCCTACAGAGGTGTGTGAATATTTGGAGGAAGGGAAGGACACATCAGCAGCAGCAGTTCATTACTATGCAAATTGCTTAAAACAGGGAGTGATGGGTTATCTCCCCTACAATTAGCAGTCCTCATAAGCTGCCCCCCCCTCCCCTCCCCTCCCCACACAATTCTTTCTTTTTTTTTTTTTTTTTGTTCAAACCTGGGACAATGGCATCTGCTTGGGGCAAGACACTGAGCTGGCTGTTCCTGACCTCCACGTCAGTCCTGTGCTCACATCGCTGTACATGGAACCACTGGTGCCTTTACTACCCCAACAACACCTGGTACAAAAAGTTCTCCACGAGTCTAAAGTCTTTCCAGACCAGATCCACACCCCGGATGTGATGCCCACCAGAAGGCACATAAAGTACTTTAACATAAAAACTGCATAGTCCGGACTCCTGCGGTCACTCTCCCGTAAACAGTTGGAACAGTTGTGCGTAATCTCCCAGCTCTGTCTATTGTGCTGCTCATAAAAGTAACAGGCGACTATAATAGTAGCTGGAACAGTGTAGAGCACCGTGAAGATGCCAATCCGGATCATCAACTTCTCTAGTTTGTCCGTTTTGGTGCCACCCTGTTTGATGACGCTACGGATCCTGAACAGAGACACAAATCCAGCCAAGAGAAACATAGTGCCAATGAATAAATAAATCACCAAAGGGGCTAAGACAAAACCCCGTAGGTTGTCCAGATTCTGGTTACCCACGTAGCAAATACCTGCCACCGAGTCCCCGTCCACGGAACTGAGCGCAAGCACCGCAATGGACTTCATACTGGGTATGAGCCAAGCTGCTAAGTGGAAGTACTGGGAGTAACTGGCGATGGCTTCGTTGCCCCATTTCATCCCAGCTGCCAGGAACCACGTTAAAGACAGGATGACCCACCAGATAGAACTGGCCATACCAAAAAAGTAAATAAGAAGGAAAACCACAGTGCAGAGCGCGGGTCCGGTGGTCTCATAGTGAATGTGCTCCAGGTCATACTCCCGGTTACACGCCACTTTCTCATGTCCGGCGATGAGTCTGACAATATAACCGACCGAAACAAACATGTAACAAGCTGACAGGAAAATAATAGGTCTCTCCGGGTATTTAAAACGTTCCATGTCGATCAGGAAAGTGGCAACTGTGGCAAAAGTTGACACGAAACACAACACGGACCAGAGTCCTATCCAAAAAGCGGTGAACGCTCTCTCGTCGTGCGTAAAATAGGGATTATGGCACGGCATGGCGCAGTTGGTGATCTGTCCTGTTTTGACACGGTTATAAAGCGGGTGTCTGTCCGTGTTCACTGGTACCATGGGTTCCAAACACGTGCATCCCGGCTCACACGGTGCGGAAGGCGGCTTGTATTTCCCAGGCGCGCCGGGTCGACCGGGCTTATTTTTAGGTGGATTATAACCCTTACCGGGGTGGTTCGTGGGTTTGGAGAGTACAGGGGAAACTGTGGTGGAGTCTGTTCTATTATAGTCCATGCATAACGTGTCCGGGTTGCCTTGCACCGGCAGTAAGTCACACTTCATCCTGTCCGGCCACGGAAAACCGTACTGTCTCATGAGGGGCGCACAGCCAGCACGAGCTCTTTCACACACGCTCCTGCACGGGGGGAGAGGTTTTTTGTAGTCCTCTAAACAGATCGGGGTGTACATACTACACAGGAAGAACTTCAGGTCCGGAGAGCATTGGATCTCAACCAGAGGCCAGAACTGATGCACCTCCAGTCCCGCTTCGTCCTGCGTGTCGTGGTTAAACTGGTTGGGCATGTAGGTGTAGTTATAGCCGATCCCTTTACACAGAGGCACCGCGATCTCCTGGCAGGTGATCTCCTTGGCTGTGGTGCAACTGGATCGGGGCAGGAGAGCCAGACAGAGGAGCAGGTAAATCCCAAACAGGTCGTACTCCATCCCTCCGGCGCGTCGTGTCCCCCCCTCCGTCCGCTCTGGTTCAAGCAGCAGAAGCAGCAACGCGTAAAAATCCTCGTCTGGTTCGGGGTCCTGATCCGGTTAGATTTGGCGCAGCGAGCCCATCTCGCTTCTCTCGGGATCTTACACGGAGTTGCAAGCAATTTGCAAGCCGTGTTTACTTTCGGCTGAGAAGGAGAAGAAGAAGAAGGAGGAGGAGGAGGAGGAGGAGAGGAGAAAGCAGCCTTCAGGGCGACGGGCAGAACAGCAAGCAAAGATGGCTGAGAGGAGAATCCACCTTCTGAGAGGAAAACAAAAAGCTGTCAGTATCCTCTGGCTGCTTTTGAACGAGTCTGGCCACAGGTGACAGATCGGTTTAAAGAAAAAAAAATGTGGGCCTTCTTTCTTCCTTCAGTGCACAGCGGCTACATTCAGTCAGTTCGTCCCACCTTGGTCCTGGTTCCCATACAAATCATATGCGTCCAGACGGAGCGCTGCACAATTTATACTAGAGGATAGAAAACCACGCCCATAAGAGCATCTCATCCAATCACAACACAAAAAAGGCGGTGCCAACTCCCGTCAATCAACCCTTTCAACTAATAATGTTTTGTTTTGCAGCTGATAATAACACCACATTAGTTTGTCTGTGCCACATGCATCCACAAACGATGACGCCAAATAGAAAATGTCACATGGATATTCAATATTCAACAACATATAAAACTCAAATTAGAGACTTTTTTTTTTTTTTTTTTTTGTGAATTGATCCAATAACCGAAACTGATTTTAAAGCAAAGCAATAATATACTATATAATAATATAATATTATGTTTATCCAAAAAGGAAAAAAATAGTGAGAAATAATTAAATTAACTCCTTATAAAAAAGACATTATAAGGTTCTATCAAAGCATTCCTTCTTTCTTCTAATCTTTATCACTTGTTAAACTTTGTGTCAACTCTTTTGTATCTTGCTTTTTTTTTTTTTTTCCACGCACAATCTTTGATAATGTCACAACAGTGGTAACACACACACGAGGGAGGCAGAGAGAGGACGCGTCTAACTCCGGATGATTGTTTTTGTGTGAGAAGGGCCAGTTTGTTAAATTGGCTAATTTGCGCATGATAAGACTACCCGGGGAGCTGTCTGTCCTCCTCAAAAGCTGTTTTATTTTTTAAATGAGGTGCTAATGTTTCGTTTAAGTCTCGCATAGAGCTCCACGGGAGGCGTAATTGCGCAGAGGCACAGACTGAGCCAGTGGCACAAACATATCAGTGGGAATATGCTCATGTGTGTGCAGGGATTTTAGGACGATCTGACAGGAATTTTATTGTGTTAAATAGACTTCTATTTCTGTGCAAGCGTCTGATCATTTCAAATAAATAAAAAAATACATGGCTTTAAAAACTTCAGTATTTCAGTATATATAATAAACCATTTGGAAAATTAATGTGCAAGTATAATTTCTCCTTTATGAATACTTTCCAGTGTTATTTTCTTTAAAACATATTATGTACAATACAGTAAAAAAAAAAAAAGCACAAACTGATCTATAATGATAATAGCAAACATATTTCCAGAATAAAAGTAGTCATTAATTCAGAAAAATAGGATAAAAGTGAAGGCAAATGGTATATTTAAAGACCTTAATTAACATTTGGTCAAAGGTCATGGCACCAAATGAAATCCCATTCCTATCTATTTTTAATAATAATTACAACAATATCTTCATGTGTTTTGAAGTTTGTTCCTGTTGGGTTTTCTGTAAATTAGAGTCTGGTGTCTATATGTTAAGTGTCATGAGGTAATTTCTGTTATGATTGGGTATTAACTGCCCTAAAAAGACAGTAACTGCACCCTAACCCTAACTAAAGTTCTGCTGTTGTTCAGCTCCAGTAGTTGTAGGTAGATTATTGGACATGAGGCAGTTATTGTTGCTGTATATTAACTAGTTCTACAAAAAACACAGTGAGCCTTAGATATGGATTAACTCTGGTAGTGCTTAGTGACTGGGAATTTAGACTTCTTATTGCATAATTTTGACTTTTTATCTCATAATTTTGACTTTTTGTCTCATAATTTTGGCTTTTTATCTCATAATTTTGGCTTTTTATCTCATAATTTTGGCTTTTTATCTCATAATTTTGACGTTTTGCCTCATAATTTTGGCTTTTTATCTCATGATTTGACTTTATATCTCATAATTTATACTTTTTATCTCATAATTTTGACTTCACTTAATGCACCTTATATATGAAAAACCTTCATAAAAACCATTCATTGACAGTTCACCTTATAGTGCAAAAAATACAGTAATTCCCTAATGTGTTTCAGTCTAATACAGTTATTGACTGTAACCAATTTTCTCCAAAACGACAGACATTTGAGATGAGATATTTTATTACATGACAAAGAATGATTTGAATGTTGTAAAAAACTCAATACCCTTTTGCTTTATAGAACACCATATATACAATTTGATTGGATTTGATAACACTTTGAACTGTTTCACATTATAAACCATTGGGGGGGGGGGGGAGTCCAAAAATCTATATTTCTCAATTCTTTGCATAAACTCTGTTGACCTTTAACCCAAAAAACCTCCGCTGTGGATTTCATTTCATTCTTTTTGACGGTTTTGGAGAAGAAGTTTCTAGAAATCTGGACGTACATGACCTTGGATTTGACCTTTCAAGGTATTGCCAATATATTAATAACTTCAACTATTTTCATTATAGCTCTTTGAATTGTATCCCACTGTAAACCAATGGGGACCTTTTAAAAAAAAAAAATCAAAAATCCATAAGAACTCAAAAAATAATATTTCTCAATACTTGGGTAGACCTTTTCCCAAAGACGTTGCATGGCAAATATCAAGACATGTTGATTTATGGAGTATAACATTCTTGAAATATTGTGTATGGATAAATGCCAACTGATACTAATAGTCCATTGGGGTTTTTTGGAGAATAAATGAAGTCCATATATGGGATCAAAAGGTTAATATATATGTTTGAATACATGAATGATATAATAGAAAATGAACGTGTATGTCTGAGCTGAGTTCACTTTAACATCACTGTCTGCACATTGATAAACATGCACTTTTCAGATTCATAGTGTAAAATATCTATATTTATAGACCTGTTTATCTGTTTAACTTATGTTTTAATGCTGCTGTTGTCATGACACAATTTCCAAATCGTGGGATCAATAAAGTACTTCTATTGTATTGTATTGTATTCTATTTTATGTACTTTAGAAAAGTTCATAAATGTACATATATACAGGACTCAGCAAAAGACTGAGGCCACTTTTAGTCATTAAACTGGTTTATAAGCAAAATACATCTAGAATAAAACCAATGAGTTACTAATAAACTATGGTGAACTAATATTTTTAATTTAAAGCTGTCATTCCATGGTTATTTCATTAATATTAATGTGTTCTCCATTGTTATTGAATACATTGTGTGTTGGTTCTGTATAAAAAAAAAACCGTCCAGATTGTTTTGTTTCCAGCTGTTTTTTCACGGTAGAAAAATTACTTGAGATCGAACAACAGAGTTGCTGTGTGTGTGTTTACCTTTACCAGAGTATCATCCAGCTAGATTTTTGCTTGTTCTGAAAACGTGCCTGAAAAAAAAACAAGCTTTATTTCCACAGAGAGCACATGCAGCTACTGTGGCGCCGTCTTCTCTTGTAAATGCTAATGCTAATGCTAATGCTACTTCAGATTCGCTGCGGTGGACAGGTTTAACCCCACGTGGGTGACCCTAAAGTCCATCTGACGTCAGGTGGACCGTTTTTTTCTGGGTCCCTGGTTCCTCTTGTTGTTTTGTGTGAATGCAGTATGCAGCCAGTTGGAAGGGGTGATGAACCACTGTCAAAGGAGCATGTGTTGGTAAGTCGGGGTGACCCATCAGATTCCAAAAGGAAAAGTGGTTTTCAGTGGAATGACACCTTTAACTTTTATATAAGATATACCATTGGACCAAAATGTGAATTGTTATGTATTAATGCAAGAATGTGTCTTATGGAAAACAACACTGTCTGTTTATGATAAAACATCCACTTAATAGATTCCTAGTGTACGATTTCTAAATGTGTTTTATAAATATACATAAACATATGTGACCCACACACCACGAAACCAGGCATAAGTGTCTGGAAATCCAAACATAGTTATGTGTGTAGCTTGGTAGAGTGGAAACTAAGGTTTAAGATGGTGAAAAAATGATGTTTCTATCACAAGTAGAACAAAGTTATGGTCATTTTAATATCCACATTTGGACATATTTTGCAATTTGCATATTTTTAGAAATTGTCCGTTAAAGTTTTGGACTGTTTTGGGGTAGGAAGTCCTTAGCAACGCATAATAATTTGTATCCGATTGACACAAATTATTCACAGATGTTAAAGGACACTCTGATGGACATGTCACAGAAGTTTTATATATTATAATAATAGGACAGAAGTGCGACGTATTATAATCATTTGGCTTACACCATTGGACAGAACATTCAATATAAGCTTTTACCTCGTACCAAACACTTGGGTGTTTACCCACGGAACTGGAGATCGGTTTGTTCGGCGAAAAGAGGTGGAAGTCGTCTTTGTCTTTGCTCAGCAATCCCTGAACTTTTGTCGCTGCTTAAATAATTGACTCAATAAACACCTTTATTGATTGGATTTCAATGTAATGACCACAGGAACTGAACATAGAGGTGTTAAGGTACCGTTTTTTGATAAAATGTAAACACACATAAGAAATCGCCTTCTAGCCTAAATTGGCTGTAGCTCTGAACGGGTCAGCGCGACTTATGCCTGGTTTCGTGGTGGTGGGTCACATATGTATATACAGACCTGTGGAAAAGTCTTGGGCACATCTACTGTATGTTTGTTATTTTACTGGATGAAAATGAGCACACATACACTGCTGTCCTTAAAATTGGAATAATGTTATTTTCAGATACATTCTTCATTTTATTGCATTTATACACAACAAGTAATCACTTACTCAGATGCATTTAAAAAAAAAAAAATTAGTCCCGGTTACACAATATATAATATTGTCACAATTATTTCATGAAAAGGCATGTATTATTCCACATTTATTGGTAAAAGTGTTTTTTTATCATTCTGTTTCTGTCAAATATGACAATAAATACAGGAAAATATGCGTATAGACACACAAAAACTGAACTAAATGGGTTCTAAAGGTTTAAGTTGCTGTGTAATATAACCCTTGACCCCACATATTGAATGAAACCTGGTATAAAAGATCAGAAAATTAATACAATAATGTGAATAAAAAGATAAAAGACATGTTAAATGCAAAGGGAGGTGAATTTGGTTAAAAAAATCAGTTTTTCCCACTGAAAGCTTTGTTTTTTTCTGCTGCGCATACTTCAAATATATCCAGATTGGATCTTAATACGGAGATTGAGATGTGAATATGCATTAGAACTTTACGAAACCTCATGTTTTTGCATAAAACTGTAAACACAAGCTCTTATTTCATTATATAATTGCATCAGAGCTTATATTTTGCACTACACAGTTAAAAAGAGGTGTCTAAAAACAAGACAAAAACAGTAAAACTGAGGAAAAAAGACATTTAAAACCTTAAACAAATTGAAATATCTGGTCCATGTAGCAAAATAATTCCACTTGACAATTTAGTTTGTTAAATCTAGGGAAAAAAAACACGTGCTATCACATAAAATAAGAAATTAACTCTTAAAAACAAGATGAATACAGAACATTTTCTGAATATGCAAATATTATTATGTCAAAGAATAAAAGGACATATTATTGGAATAAATTCATACAGACTATTATGATTTGGAGGATATTATCACATTGATTAAATACTGAATTTGTAGTAAATATTTAAAGTGCATAGAATACAGGGCTGGCGTTAGGCATAGGCAGACTAGGCGGTCGCTCCAGGGCACCAGATGTTGTGGGGGCATCAAGTCACACAGAATTAAGTTACTGTATTTTCTGGACTATAAGGTTGCATTAAAATACTTTAATTTTCTCCAAAAACTACAGTGCGCCTTTTATATGGATTAATTCTGGTTGTGCTTAGTGACTGGTGACTTTTTAATCGCATAATTCTGACTTTGAATCAGATAATTTGGACTATTTATCTCATAATTTTGACTTTTTATTGCATAATTTTTAATATTTATCAGATAATTTAAACTTTTTATTGCATATTTTTGACTTTTATCGGATAATTTGGACTTTCTATCGTATAATTTTGACTGCCACATAATTTTGGCTTTTTATCTGATAATTTGGATTTTTTTGTTGCAAAATTTGGTCTTTTTGTCACATAATTTTGGCTGTTTTTTTGTGTAATTTGTTGCATAATTTTGGCTTTTTATCTCATAATCTGGCCTTTTTATTGGATAACTTTGACATTTGTCACATAATTTTCACTTTCTATTACATAATTTTCACTTTTTATCTCATAATTTAGGCTTTTTATCTCAGGATTTGAATTCTTTCAAATTTTTGATTCAGCAGAATAAGTGTGTTTTTGTTCCATGTTACAGCTCAATAAGGTTCAAAGTTAGGACATTATTTTTACAGATGATAATTTCTAATTCCACAAAAAAAAGAGGGGTGTTCGCCTTGGGCATCAAATTCACCAGAACCGGTCCTGTATAAACAAAGTAGTTTATATTAAAAACTATTGCTTATGTAAATCTGATTGTGTGAGGTGACTAAAAAATGTATGAATGGTTTGTGTTATTGGAAAATATAGAGAAAAAAAGTAAAGGAAGTGGAATTGATTGAATTGTTATTTTGTATGAAAAAAGGGGGTGGAGCCTATATGTTATATTTTTAAAAAAATGTGTTTGGCCAACTTGTATGGTTCTGTGTTATCTGATGATTTTATATGCTCAAAACAAAACTTAAATAAATATTTTTTAACTTATTCTTAATCTTGGTAAGATTCCAATAATTTGCAGTGTAATAAATCACAATTTACTTTAATTTAAGACTGAAAAATAAGTTTTATTAATGTTGTGACTATCAACTTTTTTTAAATTTTTTTCTAAATAAAATATACTCCTGTGGTTAATATAAGAAACTCGATGACATTTACAAATCCTGTTCTGTTGAAACCAGTACGTTTTGGTTCTAAATGACATTCTGGGTTTTATAATCTTATTTATTTTGTCAGTGTATGTGAATCCATGTTGAACCCACTCAGAATCAGGGACATGGTTATGCTACATCTTACCACAAAACATCTCCCAGTAAAGTGTTAGTTTTACTGCGGTATCAGCCAGGTACACGGCAGACTAACACATATGTCAAAATAAAAGCCTGACATCACATGTATTTAAAGCAATGAAAACACATTTAATGCTTAAAGACCTTAAACTCTTCTGTAATTACTTTTAGTTTTTTAAAATTACATTTCCATCACCATTTAATTTAATGGTCATTTAGATTGTTCATAAAAGATTCCAAGATTACATTAATAAAACAGAGAACAATGAAAAAGGAAAGTTAAATATATATTTAAATGTACATAAAAAATCTCTACACTGTCATTGATCTAATTCCATGGGTTTGACAGAAAATGACAATGTTTCCATGGTAACTACGAAGCCTCTGAACGTCCAAATGGGTCCTATCTGATGACCACGAAGAGCTGAGAAACTGCATTTTACCTCAATTATTTACACATATTGATATGATTAGTGTTTCAGAAATTATTAAACAGTGCAGATCAGTCGTGTTTTGGTTGCCAGCAGTTGTTCAGGTATTTGAAAAGCTTTGAAAAACACTCGAAATGGGTCTGTAATCTAATTTCGGGTCATGATCCTGCTGTTGTTAAAGCTGGTTTTAAACAATAATAGTCTCAAAGATCATATACACATATAACTGAAATTGGTTGTACATGAGAGAAGGAGTTTTCAGTTATATCTCATTGTGGATACCATAAGTTAAACTAAAGTAAGCTAAGCTAAAATAAGATAAATATAAAATAAGATATTCTCAATTCAAATCTACAGCAGCACAAGTTAATATGCATCAAATACAATAAAGGAAAATGATACAAAAATCTCCAAATTAGCTAATGTAACTAAAAATAACAAAGGATTGCAAACATTATTTAAATAAATAAATAAATAAGGCACAACAAACCCCATCTTGTCACATTTATTGTATCTTATTTTGGCAGCAATCCAACGGATGTTTTTATTATAGATTTTATTATAAATTTTACCCATTACAAGTAAATAGGAAATTTAAAAAAAAAGGTAAAATATTTGAACTTGGATATATTTTCCCAAAATATAATCAGGTCTATTTTGGGTCACAGACAATATACAATATGTAAACACTATTTGGTCCAAATTCATCCAATAGTTTTGCTGTAACTAATATGTGAAATGTCATCCACTATAAATGAAGGGAAAAAAGATTATTTAAAAAAAAGTCATAAAAATGTGAACTTTGACCTTCTCTTCTTAAAATATAATGACACCCATTTTGAATCACTGGCAATGTATAAACCAAATTTGGTATGAATTCAGCCAATACTTTTGCTGCTACAGACATGTGAAATGTCACCCATTTTAAGTAAACGTGGGTAAAAAAACACATTTGAAAAATTCATAAAAAATAGGAAATTTGACCTACTTATCCAAAAATGTAAGCAGATATATTGTAAATTATGGGCAGTCTATGAACCAAATTTAGTGTGAATTCACCCAATACTTTTGCTGCTACTGGCATGTGAAATGTCATCCATTCTAATTAAAGGGGAGAAAAAAAGGTTATAAAAATCGATAAAAATAGGAACTTTAATCTACTGTTCCTACAATGTAATGACATCTATTCTGAATCACTGGGAATGTATAAACCAAATGTAGTATGAATTCAGCCAATACTTTTGCTGCTAGTGGCATGTGAAATGTCACCTATTATAAGTAAATGTGGGACAAAAACACAATTTAAAAATTCATAAAACATAGGAAATTTGACCTACTTATCCAAAAACATAAGCAAATATATCTTGAATGGTGATCAAACTATGAACCAAATTTGGTGTGAATTCAACCAATATTTTTGCTACTACAGACATGTGAAATTTCACTTATTCTAAATAAATGGGATAAAAGTCAGATTTCAAAAATTCATAAAAACTATGAACTTTGATCTACTGTTCCTAAAATAGAATGACAACTATTCTGAATCATTGGCAATCTATAAACCATAATTCTGCATGAATTCACCCAAAACTTTTTTTGCTACAGACATGTGAAATGTCACCCATTATACATACATAAATTGTGGGGAATGTTTAAAAAATCATAAAAATTAGGAACTTTGATCTACTGTTCTAAAAATGTATTAGCATCTATTCTGAATCACTAGCAATGTCTAAATCAAATATTGTATGAATTCAACTAATACTTTTGCTGCTACAGACATGTGAAATTTCACTCATTGTAAGTAAATGGGGGAAAAAAACATAAAACTTTAAAAATTCATTAAAAAAAAAAAAAAAACTTGAACTTTGACCCACTGTTCCAAAAATGTAAACACATCTATTCTGAATCCCTGGAAATCAATAAACCAAATTAGTTTGAAATTCAACAATACATTTGCTGCTCAAGTAACAAACCAAACACAAAACCAACACTAAAACACAATAAATAAACTAAATAAAACTTCATGTAACGCTTATTATTGTGATCACAATACATCATTATCTATCACTGACTATCTGTACGATACAAACTGATCCCGCTTGTGGGAAAATGACAGTGTGAGGCCAGACATGTGATCAGCACATCTGTTGAAAACATGAGCAAAATGTTACTGAATAGACATTTTTGTCCACTACTGTGTACACGCACACACGCCATAACTCGCAAACACACAATTCCACAGCATGGTGTTACGAGGCCTATGTGTGACCTACTTGCCGGAGCCGAATACCCCCCCCCCCCCTCCCAAAAAAAAAAGGCATCTTCCTCCCAATTTCCCATCTGAGCATAATGCAACATTGTGTGCGGGGGCCAGGGTGTGGTGTCGGAGTTTAAGTTTAGTGGTATTGTGTTTGGAGTGGAGCCAGGTCTTTATCATGTGAGGCAGCCTTTTTTTTTTTTTTTACAACCTCCACCGACTTGAACCAGTAAAAATAACACAGAGTTGAGCTTGGTCATGTCTGAGCATCAGGCGAGTCCAGATTGATTAAGTGACTCGCCAGTGTGAGATAACAAGGAAGGAGGTCTGTTAATGGCTGTTTGCTTTTGATTAGGAAACAAGAGTCGGGTTAGCCAGCGCCCTGGAGGTATGCGTGTCCATGTGAGTGAATGTTTGTGCACACGATGGGTGGCGTGATATTTTTCCCAATAATAAATCCTGGTATTTGAGATGTGTGAAAAGGGACACGTAATAAAATGGGAGCGGGGGTAAGGTGCTGGTCATGGTGTGGGAGCAAAGGAGCGAAGGGGAGGATCCGCCAGGTTATGTATGGAAGCAGTTGAGTCCAGAAATAATGATTTATTCTATAACAGGGGTGTCAAACATGCAGCCCGAGGCCCAAATCTGGCCCTAGTAAGGGTCCAGTTTGGCCCCTGGGATGAAATTTTGAAATACAAAAATGACACTGAAGACAGAAATCATGTTAGTTCAGGTTCCACATACAGACCAGTTTAATTTCCAGTGGGTCAGATTAGTTAAATACTCTCATAATAACATATAAATACTCACAACTTCTCTTTTTAAATGTAAAAATGTTCATATCATTTTATTGTATTTACATTAAAATCATCATTTCATAAAAAAGCGAGTAACCTGAACAAATATGAATATTATTTAAATGTCTGAAGAATAACTTTACCAATATTATGTATGTTTTGTTGATTGAGTGTGATCTGTAAATTCTAATGTACTTGTGTAAATGATGAACTGAGACACAATATTGTTAAAACTCCACATAGTTTTCTTCAGAAATATCAGTTTGTTCATGTTATTCACATTGTTTTAACAAGGGATAATGTATTATCCATGTGTTACTATCAGAATAACAAACTCAACTGTATATCCCTCAATAATGAGATTCTCCGACACCATCCTTGGGAGCAAGGCTTACCCAGAATGCAGTATTTTTTTTGTTAATGAAGATATAAAAATTACGAAAATCATTGTATTATCTTAGTTTAGGTCCATTTTATGGATTATGTACCTCATTGTTGCATAATATGTAATTTTTATTTTACGATTTTTTTGTCAATAGCGGCTGGTGCGGACAAGCTAGCTATCGTTTAAGTTAGCTAACGTTACAAAAATGGTCATTTTTCACGGTGGTAATGTAGTTGTTTTATCCAGATAACAGTCTATATAACATGCTTGTGTCGATAATGGTATAAAATGACTGGGCTAATGTCATCTACCATAGCCGCAGAGTTAGCTAACGATAGTTATAGCTGGTGTTTACCTTTCATTGAGTCGTGGTATGAGGTGACGACTGAATATGGTTGTGTTATTTATACAGATTATTTGTTTGATAGCTCTAACTGAAGAAATAATTTCCACAACAATTTCAAAAACATGGACCTGATGGACCAGCTGTGTTTGAAGCTTATGATTAAACAGGCAGAGTTAACAGTGCAAATATTAAAAATATAATAATAAAGGTGTGTTTCATTTCAGGGACGAGACAACACAGACCCTGATTAATTTCAGGGCCAACATTTAAGGGGTGTCTCATTTCTAAGTCACAAATAGCCCCTAACACTTAGTTTTGAGGGTGAATGATGGAGGGTTGAGTTTGAGGGTTAAGGCAGGGATTGGAATTGGCCCTAAATTCTAACGAAAACACTCTACGACCAATGAATAAAACCTAAGCGGCAAAGTTAATGTGTTGAATTTTAACTACTTCCCATTCTGGGGTGAGTTTTGCTTAAAACACCTGAAAAATACATCCCTAAATTAAAATTATCACAGCTTTTCAATCGTTTAGAGTACAGATAAAAGAATGGGCTCCTTGTAAAGTTCACACCCTGGAGTTTGGATTAAAACACTCACTTTTACTGTTTATTTCATAGGTAAAAAGATGTAGACTTAGAAATAGAAATAAATCGAGATTTTTTTTCCCCCTTTGCTTTTATTGTTTGGTTTAAACCAGGTTGTATGGATTAAAACACACCATTAATCAACAGACCAATGTATTGGTACTTTATAGTTGACATTTGAGAACGTTATTTGTAAAAATACAAGTTTTAAAGCATTTTTTAATATTTATTATGTGTATGTGTTTTACAGAGGGGAAATTTGGCCAATTAGTAATTTTTCCAAAGAGGCTAGATTTTTTTTAAACAGTAAATTATTCAAATCTAGATATTTTAGCAAAAATTGATGAAAATAAATATTCTGTGGACAAATATTCCTGCAGTTTTTGTGCTTTTGCAGATGATAAGTTTTGTATGTTTTGGACCTAAATATTGTATTAGATTATGTTTACCTGAAGTGTTACCATGGAAACCACAGCACATTACTCCAGATTGATAGATGATTGATCAGATGACAGCCTTGAAATGTAAGAAAAATCCAATTTGTCATAGTTTTCTTCTCTGTAAATCATGTTTTTTGTGGATGTGTTGTTCAGAATGTTTTTTATATTTTCAAAAAGATGAGTTTGTTCACTTTGATTTAACGTGCGACAAATGTTAGCACGTCAACGTGGTAGCTGTATATATAGTTATTATTAAAAAAATACCTAATCTATGTGCTGGGATCAGGATGTAGAGCTTGTAAGAGGTTTAAACCCCAGAATCAAGTGCTCCTACAGAAAGAAAGGAAGCCCATCAAGTATGACTCTACTTGCCAGATCCTGGTTTTACCTCAGAGATGGTGAGACGGAGATATGCTAATGCAACTTTATCTTGTAAAGGAAAGCTTGGAGGAGATTTAGCCAATCTGCTGGACACAATTCCAAGAGCCTCAGTGGCATTTAGCGGACTCGCGCTAACCCGGAGCTGCTTGTTAAGACTTCATTAGCTGTGTTTGCTCAGGCCTCTTCTCTCCAAAGAGGTAGAGGAGGGGTCCCCAGGCTCCGGCCTTAGCCCCACTATAGACACTCCATATGGGGCTTGTTTGCTCACGGCTGGCCTGGTAATCACTTTCAGGTGGAGCTGGAGGAGTGAGGGGCAAGGCTGAGGGGATTTTGGGAGAGCCGAAGAGCTGCAAACCTTGCTAACCCCCCCCCCCCCCCTTTCCAACCAGCCCACTCCAAACACCACCCACCACCACCCTTCAGTCCCAGCCCCCACTGACTGACTGTCAACCCCTGTTCCGCCGGGGAACTCCTGAGGTGACAGAGTGCTGAGCGTGTACCCTGTGAATTAGCTCACCTAGGGCCCATTACCTTAACAAACACAGCCGGCCCCTCCAATCAACCTACTGCCGAGAGGACAGGCGGCCCCTGTAAATCCTTCCTTAAAGACACTGCCCCCCCCACCACCACCCACCACCCTTATAGTGTGACCACATCTTTGTATGTGACTATATGTCTTAAAGGAGCTTAAGGTAAGTTTTTTACTGTAACAATAGACACATATTTAAGAATACAGTGTCTTTAACACACACACTATGGGGCCACATATTAAATACATTTAATACAAATAATGTTGTATTCTTATGAGATTAACGTCATAATATTTAGAAAATAAAGCTATACAATTAAGAGTAAAGTCGTAATTTAAAGAAAAAAACTCAATTTAATGGAAATAATGTATTTTTACAAAGTTAAAGTAATATTTCAAGAATAAAGCTGACATTTTGACAGACACACACACACACATACACACACACACACACACACACACATCACCCTTATAATGTGACCACAATGTCTCCAAAAAAACAGGTTTATCTCATTGTTTCTTGTTTTAAAGGAGTTTAAGGTAAGTTTTTACTGTAACAATAGACACATATTTAAGAATATAGTGTCTTTAACACACACACTGTGGGGCCACGTGACAAAATAAAAACAACACTTGTAGGAATATATTGTGAATAAAGTCATAATTAAAAAGAAAATCAGTTGAACAACATAATGTTGTATTCTTATTAGATTAAAGTCATAATATTTAGAGAATAAAGCTATAAAATTATGAGAATAAAGGCATAGTTTCAAGAAAAACCTTTAAAATGCAATGAAAATAATGTATTTATACAAGATTAAAGTAATATTTCAAGAATAAAACTGACATCATGACACACACACACACACACACACACTCATACACAGACACACACACACATACACACATTCAGACTCACACACACACTGACACATACAAACACATGTACACACATATACACATGCACACACATATACATACACACACACACATACACACACACACACATACACATGTACACACATATACACACATACACACACATACACACATGCACACACACACACACACGTACACATATACACATGCACACACATGCACACACATACACACACACACACACACACATATACACATGCACACACATATACATACACATACACACACACGTACACACACACACACACACACACATAGATGTACACACATGCACACACGCATACACACATGCACACACACACACACACACACACACACACACACACACACACACACACACACACACACACACACACACACACACAGACACACACACACACACACACACACACACACACACACACACACACACACACACACAGACACACACACACACACACACACACACACATACACACACAGACACACACACACACACACACACACACACACACACCCTTAAAGTGTGACTATATGTCTGTAAAGAACCAGGTTTCGTTCATTCTTTTTTGTCTTAAAGGAGCTTAAGGTAAGTTTTTAATGGAACAATAGACACACATATTAAAAAAACTGCGAGTTATAGTCAGAAAAATATGGTAGTCTAGTCTTTTGAACAACAACCTGAGCTCTATTTTTATTTAATAATGAATTTGAACATCTTTTTAAAAGTTTGATTTGATTTACACACAAACCTGCATAAAATAACTAAAATAACTGCCATCTTCATTCCCCATGAATGTAACTTGTTTTGTTAGAAATCAGGGGTGTCCAAACATGTGGCCCGGGGTCCATAACCAGCCCGCCAAAGGATCCATTCCGGTCCCTTGGATGGATTTGTGTGAAAACCTTAACAAAGATGTTTATTTAATTTTATGTTAATTCAATCTAAAGTGGATCAGAAAAGTAAGATACTATCATAATAATCTACAATAACCTCTTTTTTTAAGTGTAAAATAATATATTAAATTAAATTTACGACAAAAAAAATGTGAAAATGTTTTAAGAGAAATATGTGGAATATTTTTTTTTTTCAATATTTTATCAATATTCTTCTTGTCATTGAATCATTTAATGTGTTTATTTGTAGATCCACTGTGCTCTGTACGTTGTGTTGCACATGTATAAATGATAAAATAAGGTGTAATATTGTTAAAGTCTTAAGAATGTTCAGATTGTTCATATTTATTCATTTTATGTTCGAGTTCAGTTCATAGATGAAAACTTTTCATTATGGAATTTGATGTTTTTTCCTCAAAAACAGACAAAACTTAGCAGTTGACATCATTTATAATAAGTTCTTATCCTATTATTTATATTATTGGACTGGTTCGGCCCAGTTTAGATCATATTGGGCGGAATGTGGCCCCTGAACAAAAAAGAGTTTGACACCTGTGTTACAATGACATTGTCCCCAATGACACTGGGGACTAAAACAGAGGATGTGTCCCTGCTTCCTGCATGGTGGGGACCACCTGGGATCATTTCCTATGCAGTTCACATTCCATATTTTGGAATACTTACCATTTAATCCTTTTCATAAACCAAGCTTTTATTATGTTTTATTGTGTTTTTATCTTAGTATTTTTTAGCTTTTAATTTGTAGTTTTTAGGTTTGATTGTGTTTTTATCTTTGTATTTGTAGCTTTGATTATATTTCATTGGTTTTTATTATAGTATTTTTAGGCTTTTATTATGTTTTATTGTGTTTTTAATCTTAGTATTTGTAGCTATGATTATATTTTATTTTGTTTATTATAGTATTTTTAGGCTTTTATTATGTTTTAGTGTGTTTTTAATCTCAGTATTTGTAGCTTTGATTATATTTTATTGTGTTTATCATAGTATTTTTAGGCTTTTATTATGTTTTAGTGTGTTGTTACCTTAGTAGTTTGGGACTACAACAGAGGATGTGCCCCTTCTTCTTCTTGCATGGTGTGGACCCCCTGGGTTAATTACCCTGTGCAGTCCACATCTTATATTTTGGGATACTTACCATCTAGTCCTTTAACAAATCATCATTATAAATATTGCTTAAAATGAGTTGTAATATCTAAGGAAGAACTCAAAATGGAAATTCTTGCAACAAATCAGCTTGAGTCTGAATAATTAAAAAAAAATATATCAAAGATAAATACTAAATTAAAGTCAGTTTGTCTCAGTCAGATATTTCATGACAGGATTTGATCATCAACCTGGAGACGCTTCAGTCAAACAATCCTCCAAATCAAATTTCAGCGTCTCTTTGTAATTAAAGAGATGCTTTATCTGAATTATATACCAATCTTTTTGCACTTGGGATCTCTGGCACCACTTCAGAAACCACAATATAAAAGGCTTTCATTGTTTGGATCTAAGACGTCGTCCCTTACAAGAAATCTCATTGAGCAACGAGTTTACTGAATAAAAAGCTGCTATAGTAACAGTGTGCACACCACAGTTATGTACATGTAATTTCACTGTTGAACTAAGTCAAAGATGTGATTTATACCAACATTGTCTTATAAGTGTATATCATTTTAACAGTTTTATTTGCCCGTGGCACTTTCTGACTCTCAAATATGTTTATGTAATGTGTATTTAATGATTTTTATGGTTAGGTTGGAGAAGTGAAAGTGTCAAGGTTAGGGAGGATACCATATCTTTGGTTAATGGAGGAAAAAGTCTGTACAAAGACAAAAAAAAAAAGAATGTTTCACAATGTATGAGTGATACAAGTTTACAATATCAGTTTCAGAGATAAAATGTGCAGAATCGTACATACTTTGATAAGAATGTAATGTTTGGTTCATGTTTTCAACGTCTATGATGAAGGTTTTCTTTAGATACTGTTGTATATTGTATAAACATAGCAGATCTACACTGGAAAAAAAATAATAATTCCAAGTGTATTTGTGTCATTTCTGGTCCAAATACTCTGTTCTACAATTTTATTTTTTAGACAGTATTTTCTTCAGACATTAAATGTGTTAAATCTTACATACTTTAATCAGATGAGTCATAAAATAAATTACTTTAATGGTTTTTAATATATATGATGGTGTGTTATTCCACATATATGGTGGTTTATGTACATGTATACAATGGATTTGTAAATATTCCACTAGAAAGAACCTGAATGACCAAAAATATTCAGTAAAGTGATCAAAACTGATGAAAATATTCACCAAAATGAACAAAAATAATGAAAGCATTCAGCAAAAATAAACAAACATTATGAAAATATTCCGTAAAATGAGCAAAAATGTCAAAAATATTCAGTAAAATGAACAAAAATTCCAGAAATATTCAGTAAAATTAACTAATATTCAGCAAAACTAACACAACGATCAATAAAAATGAACATAAATATGCAAAATATTCAGTAAAATAAAAAGTTAAAATTTCACATTTTGACCCCAGACTTATCTTGGAAACTTGAACCAACCAATTAGTGACATTTTCTTTCACTAACACACATGTGGGTACATTTAACTAGTTGATTCTTTTAAGCTTAATTCAGGTATAAATGGTAAGATTTTTTATTTTTTTAATTTTAGCAGTGTAAAGATCACATGATATGCTTTTCTCAGTCTCTGTATTTAGATCCAATCTGATCTTATGTGACATACGTACACGAGGAAAAACAAATGTTTCAGGGAAAAAAAATTATTGTATACACTTAGTCAAAGGTGTCAAACATGTGGCCCGGGGGCCAAATTTGGGCCACCAAAAGGTCCAGTCCAGCCCTTTGCATGAATTTGTGAAATGCAAAAATTGAACTGAGATATTAACTATTAGATGTATGAGTGGGGTTAACACAGATGAAACAAGAATAATGTTCATATTCAAGGACATGAGAGAAGTTTGAAGGAACAGACGTTAGTGTGGACAGATGGACAGAATGATTAGTCTGTCCCAGACCAGTGTCAGTCCAGATAAATAAGTGCACACATGTGCAACAAAACTACATTAAGACAAATTTGATCTGAAGTGAAACAAAAATAGAATAATATCAAAATAATATCAACCTGTTGGCTCATTGGTTTTGGCCCCTTTTAGCCCCTGGCCCTGAATTTGTAAAAGCAGTTAGCCCCTGTTGGCCCAGCTTTAGCCTGACAGTGTGAAAACATCGATAAGGCGCTTTCCCACAGAGTAGTTCTAGGAACTTAGTTTTAGGAACTAAATAGTTCTTACAACTATATAGTTCCTAGGGAACCTTTGATTTTGCATTCTGACAGAGCAGTAGGAACCATGGGAGGGGCCAAGTTACACTAATGTCCGTGACAGTGACATATTCTTTAAGTACTGAATTCAACAATCACACAAGGTCACATTACATTACATTACATTTGGCAGCAACTTACAATAGAGGACATAATATATAACCTGCCTCACAAGCAGGTACAAGGTCGACAGGAAATAAACAGAACAATAAGTATAAATGCTCTCTGAGGTTAGTAATTTATTTATTGTTCTCGTCTTGAAAACTTTGATACAGGGTCAAGTAGAGTCGACAAAACACACACACCATGTCTAGAGTCTATCCTGGGTCTGGGCCAGCACAGGCATCAGTGCAGTAGATGTTCATAGAAGACCCTTCATAGAAGACAGTGCGACTATAAAGTAGAATAGAGAATGAGGAGGCGACAGCGTTTATGTTTAAGCAGGAATATTAATGGTGGTCTAATGTCAAGAATGGAGGAGTTTACAGAGAGTTAGGAGACGAAGAATCCAGCAGCAGGTGATACTACCACCGATGTTAATGTCATAGCTTTAATCAACATCTCTATTAAACCAAAAACAGATCGTTGCTCCATTTAGTTGTTACTTTCTCTGAAACACACAGCCATCGCTACACAGAGGGTTTTAAAGATAACGGTACGGCAAGATGTGGAGGTGTGGTCTCAGCTCTACCAGTCACCAAACACCTACATGATATAGTTCTTAGAAAAATAAAAACAGTCTGCCTGTAAGTAGAAAAAAAAAAGGTTCTAGAAACTATGTACTTCCTATGCTTTGGGAAAGGGGAAAAAAAGGTTCTAGGAACTACAAAAGGTTCCTACAGTGGAAAGCATCTATTGTGAGTACTTTTACCACCTCTGGGTCTAATCAGGGGTGATCAACCCTGGTCCTCGAGAACTACTATCCTGCATGTTTTAAGCTACATCCAGACGAGTTGTTTGCAGGTTTAGTTTTGAAACCATGTCAAAACGATATTACGTAAAAATGGAACTGCTTCAGCATAGGGGCGAAACACTTGCTGAAAGTGATGCAATTCACACACCACTATGTGCGCTGTAAGACAGTCCCACCAGATACAAGAGAACAATAGAAGAAGTAGTGCAACAATAATGACACTGCTAACACGCTAACCCATTCACCATTGCTACTCTGTTGTTCGCCATTGTTACTGTCTTGTGACAAGAAAGAATGCTAGGGTGCAAGGCTGCTGTTTTTTTACAGTCACAACGTGGATGTGAATGCATCAAGATGGATACGGAAAGGGCACCGTATACTAATCTTCCTACTCTGGGACCCATTTTCCAAAGAGATTGTTTAGGGGTATCCACGAGACCAGTCCCATTTTGACGAAAGGCCAATCCGTTAAGAAAGTACATCGGTTTGACGCGAACTGTATCCCTCTTCGAACCCACCTGAGGGTCATTATCAGTCTTCTGCAGAGCTTGATGAGAGGTTTATTATTTGAATCAGGTGTGTTTGAAGAGGGAAATAGTAGATAGTAGCTCTACAGGACCAGGTTTGAGCACCCCATGGTCTAAGCTCACAATAAATGAAAAAATTTTGTGTGTTATTTTAAGGCTGTACCACACATTTCCTGCATTTTCTTACTTTATTTGAAGAAAAGTGGATGATAAACAAATATACATGTTGATTTTAACTCTGCAGAAACAACAAAGAAAGAAATAGAATAAGACTTTTACACCGTTCTGTGGATATAGTACTGCACCGTACACAAGGAATCTAAAAAGTGGAGGTTTTCTCAAGTATATACAATGTTTTAAAGTAGAACGAGTAAAACCCATTTTCACATTAATTCATAGAATTTCACACTATGACCTAATACTGTATCTCAAACTATGGTCAAGAAACACTTTGGACTTAATTTTTCTTTAGTAGTGACCCACCACTTTCACTCTGGAAGCAGTTGGCTTCTAGACCAGTTTAATATTTAAGTTTTTCCATGCCCAGACCAGTGTGTGTTTATTTTATTGCCAAATCTATGTAAATCAGATGCAAACTTTAGCGTCTGGGTTGTCCTGAAAGTCTTGAATATTGTAAATCCGGCATCCGTCCAAACCACCTCCTCCCCATTGAGTAACCCTAAATGTTTGCAGACCCTTCAGTGGCACTGAGGTGGACTTACATGCTTCTGTTGGAAGGATTTTTAGGAAATCTACTGTACTTTAAAACTAGGGCTGCACGATATTAGAAAAAACTACCATCGCGATTTTTTTTTCAGCTGTGTGATGTCGACACAAACGGTCAAATAGATTAGTGGTCGACACAGAACATACGGTTCAGCGACATCCTTCTTTTAGCTGAAATAATTAAATAAAATTTCTAATTAAAAATAAAGAAATAATTTAATTAATTAATTGCATTTATAATATCTGTATAAATCAATGAATAAATAAAAAAGACTTGAAACATAAATGAATTAATAAATTCAATAAAAATAAAAAATAAAAAAGACAAATAAATAAAAAATACATAAAAATTAAATGAATAAATAAGACAAATATATAAAAAAAAATTGCAGGACCTGCGATGTGGTCAACCCTTTATGGGACACTCATCCTAAATTCCGTCCTTAGTGTCATAGAACCTAACAAGACTTTATTGCTTTTTTATATGATAACCAAGGTCAATGAATTTATCATATTTAGTTCTTTACCAGTAAGAAGGGGTGTATATATATATATATATATATATATATATATATATATATATATACACACAGAGTGTGATTTATCAAAAAACTAGAAGGGGGATGTTTTTTTTCACTGAAAAAAGTTTGCGTTGGATGTTCTGACCCTCATTCCCACATGAATAACATAAATGAGGTTCAAATCACAAAATAAATGTTTAAAATCAACTGTTGTCTCCAATGGTGCAGTTCATGTTACCTTTTGTGCGTGCTGAGGGCACGGTACAGTCTGGACCAGGTTACGGTTCTCCCTCTGGCCCACATCAAGTCAAACTGAGCACATGAGACCCATCCCTGGACAGACCACGTTTAAAGGGGGGTACTGAGGGGTGAGCTGGTGGGAGTCAGGTTGAGGCAGTTCGCCACCCTGTCCCTATGACCCACTGAGTGTAAGCATATTATTAAGCGGAGGAAAACAAAACCAGGGTTCTCGCAGTGGGTCTGGGTGGCTGGTCGGTGCTGGGTCCGGGTGCGAGCTTTACAATCCCCCCAGACTTTGTTGCATGTGAGAGGTTCCTCTTTCAGGCATTTTGTGTTCACGCCATCAGACTCATAGACCACAGGACCTGGTGATGTCCAAAACCAGAGGACCATATATATATATATATATATATATATATATATATATATATATATATATATATATATATATATATATATATATATATATATATATATATATATATATCTACTTGGACCTGGGGCGGCACAGTGGTGCAGTGGTTAGCACTCGTGCCTCACAGCAAGAAGGAGGTTTGAATCCCACACCAGACCTTTCTGTGTGGAGTTTGCATGTTCTCCTCATGTCTGTGTGGGTTTTCTCCAGTTTCCTCCCACCATCCAAACACATGCACTGATAGGTTAACTAGTTAATCTAAATCACCCATAGGTGTGAATGTGACAGTGATTGTTTGTCTATATATGTTCAGCCCTGAGATGAACTGGAGACTCATACAGGGTGTACCCCGCCTTCACCCATTGTAGCTGGATTAGGCCCCAGGTGACCCTCGTGAGGATAAAGTGGGTTCAGATGACGAGACGAGATGAGTTGGACCTGACATTTTTGCTTCTGTGGAACTGTTACTGTTTTTATAATGTCTGAGGAAATGACCAAAAACACTCACTTGCCCAATACATGGTTTACCCTTTACACACTCATACAAATACTCTGGAATCCTAAATTTCAACCTTAGTGTTAATGTTTGAGAACCCAACAAGATTTTATTGTTTTGGTGATTTTTTTTTTTGTCATATTGAAAATCACAGTCAGTGCAGTTACCATATTTAGTTCTTTAAGATGGCAGGGGGTGAGGGTGGGAGGGTATATATATATAAAAGTGTATCTATAAACAACAATATATACAAATAACAAGAACAACGACCTGTAGAACACAGTTCGTCACTGTCACTGTCTTATAATGTTCGAGGAAACGAACATAAATAGTCACTTGACCAATAAGGGGTTAAGGATACAAAAACAACCTCTTCCCGTGCGTCTGAATGGTCTGCTATAGGAATCTTTTCCACAGTGTCATAAACATCTGTGGGACGGGTTGGTCTAAATCCCTGAGAAAAGTAGAATCACTTTTCTCTCACAGAACTAATTAAAAAACAACATTGCCTCCACGAGGAGAATCTGTACCATTCTCCCAGAGCCAAAGAACTGACTGCTGTTGGCCGCCGTCCCTGAGCCAGTAAGTGAGTGTGTGTTATCGTGTGATTGTTTGGAGTTTTCAGCCATCCGATGCCACAAGAATCTGGACAGCCAGCAGAGGTCTGCTTTTGGCTGGTATGACGCCTGCTACTTGACACTCCCGTCAGATTTATCTCCCCTCTTGTAAAACAGCATGCGACTTGTTCTCTCCATCCAGAAAGGTAAGCGAGCCCACAGAGATTTCTTTTGCTCAGGAAACACACGCACATATAATAGCGGGGGCTAATTTTTTTTAACCCCTGCATGTAATCGGAGACGGGGCCCGCGAGAGTGAAACGACACATGGACGGCGCTTAAGCAGGTAGAATGACCATCTGGTTCCAACACATGGGCTGGAACACTTGTCCCCATGGATTCTGAAGGTGGTCATTTCATTTGCAGCTCCACTGTCCTGTTGTTGCTGTTGGATTTAGTGGAAGGCCTGTGTGTGTGTGTGTGTGTGTGTGTACTTGTATTCTTGTCTTTATGGGGACATTGATAATACATC
This sequence comes from Siphamia tubifer, assembly GCA_020466265.1. NCBI lineage: Eukaryota > Metazoa > Chordata > Actinopteri > Kurtiformes > Apogonidae > Siphamia > Siphamia tubifer. The sequence continues at coordinate 9,967,834 of CM035802.1, read as the reverse complement.
ATGGGGACCTCTGACACTACAACATGGGGACCTCTGACACTATGGGGACCAAAATTCAAGGTCCATACAAGGGTTTAATATATATGAATGTCAAATCTGTGTGAAGTACGTACATTTATGCAAATGATGTCCCCCTATGAACATTTTTCTGGAAGTCCCCATAAGGCATGAGGGAAACAGGTGCAAAGCAAAACATGTATTTTTCAATGGTGTAAAGATGTGTTTACTTTCTTTTATTAATTTGTTTTAGTTTTTATTATTATTATTATTATTATTATTATTATTATTATTATTATTATTATTATTATTATTATTATTATTATTTAGTTATTTTAAAATTTTAAATGTAAATTAAATAAAAAAATTTTCAAAATATTTTTATATATTTAAAAATTTTGATTATAATTTTTTTTCTCCAAAAGATGTACTTAAAAATACTATTTTGGATTTATTTGATTTAATGTTGAAATGAATGCGATTTGTGTATTTTATTTATTTTTGTGTAATATTTTAAGAGTTGTTTTTATTTAATTTTTTTTGTATTCATTAATAAAAAACAAAAAAAAGATGTTTTTACGCTTACTATGAAATGGCTACTTTACCTACTAGTGACGTTTACAGAATTGATCCTCATGAGACATAGAAACCAGGATGTATGTGTGTGTGTGTGTGTGTGTGTATGTGTATGTCTCCTTGTATTCCTATCTTTATGGGGACATTGATATGTTTTACTCAGTCACACCATGGGGACTTTTGACACTATGGGGACTAAAATTCATGTCCCCATTAGGGTTAAATATAAATAAAGGTCCCCACTAGTAAAATAGAAAGAATGTGGCCCTATAAATACAGTAATTTTTCTTTCCAGAAGTCCCCATAAAGCATAAGGGAAATAGGTCCAAAGCCAAACATATACTTTTCAAATGTTTGAAGATGTTGCCTTAAAAATAATAATTAAATAAATGTAGAATAGATCTTATTACATTTAAGTGAATGTAGGTCAAAGGTCAAGGTCACAGTCACCAAAAATGTGTGCAAATCAAGTCAAATGTGTGCAAGGGGGGCACAGTTTGTTTATATTTACATCTTTTTCTTTTGCCATTTATAGATAAGGAACCAAATTTGGTAACTTAATTTACCTTGACTTTCTATGTGATGCTGAAAATTTTTATTTAATTTCACAAAAGTAATGCGTTCTTAACTCTGAAGCCACTTGTTTGGTCTATAAATTGACTCCCACAATAGCATAATTTTATGTTTAGCTTCAAAAAGACAGAATAAGAACATTCTCCTCTTACTATAGCTCAGCATACTGTTTGCTGGGAAGCATCCAAAAATAAAGGGTGTAGCTATATTTACTTATGTTTCAGTCAACATGCTGGAAAGTGCATTTTTCTCTAGTCTAAATATATCATCACACTTAAAATAAAAGATAATTCTAATTGTAATTTTAATTCTAATGTTCTAAAATACATGTTTGTGGTATGTTCTATAAGCGACTGCCATAAAACATTGGACGTCTGACTCCCAGCTTCTATACCTCTCCTTTTATTCTGGAGTTTACAAAACATTTTCACAACTTCCAACCTATATCTACTGGGACCGATGGGCCCCATGGATCTGTATTGTTCACCCACCCCTCGTTACGGTGCCCTAGGGTGCAACTTTCACCCCAGTTGATTGACAGATCACTGCACATCTTGTTGAAAGACACATATTTTTTGGTAATGTGAATGAGAGAGGCAGAAAAAACCTCTTTCAAATGAGTGACACATATACTAAGAACTGACTTTAACTGAATATGTTGTTCTGAGGAAAGTTTGAAGGTGGTTTACAAACAAATGTCACCGGTTTAAACTAATGGTCATATGACCACATATTTAGAGAAGAGATGTTGTCACCAATAGTTAAACTGTGAATAGGCTAAGGTTATAAAAGGCTAATTTTATGAAAGGCTAACACTATGAAAGGCTAATGTTATGAAAGGCTAACACTATGAAAGGCTAATGTTATGAAAGGCTAACACTATGAAATGCTAATGTTATGAAAGGCTAATGTTATGAAAGGCTAACATATGAAAGGCTAACATATGAAAGGCTAATGTTATGAAAGGCTAACATATGAAAGGCTAATGTTATGAAAGGCTAACATATGAAAGGCTAATTTTATGAAAGGCTAATGTTATGAAAGGCTAATGTTATGAAAGGCTAATGTAATGAAAGGCTAATGTAATGAAAGGCTAATGTAATGAAAGGCTAATGTTATGAAAGGCTAATGTTATCTTATGTTTGTCTCATCTTGAATCCATTTGACATTAATACAACTGCTTTTTTAACCAGTAAAACTTACATTCTGCCTGTGATCAAGTCATGATCATTTTCTAATAGTGAACAAATACTCCTGATACTCCTGACTGTTTCTACACTGGACAAAAATACCCCTCTAAAAACAATTTGAAGAAAATATGAAATATATTTTTTGGCTTGAATTAACCCAAATAAAAACAAAAATCTGCCAGTGTAACAAGTGAAATGATAAAGTAAATCAAATAAAAAAATAAATCCAAGAAGTAAATGTAAAAATCCACAAGATATAAGAAAAACATGCATTTTAGAACATGTCAGAACACAGACGGACACACAGACAGACAGACAAACAGACACACACGCAGAGAGACAGACAGACACACAGACAGACAGACACACAGACAGACACACACAGAGAGACACACACACAGACAGACAAAACAAACAGACATACAGACACACAGGCAGACAAACAGCCAGACACAGACAGACAGACAGACAGACAGACAGGTAAACGGTGACAAAAACATAACCTGCTTGGCGGACCTCCTTTCATTATAACATATTTGGACTAGAAATGAGAAAAATACACTTGGGTAAGATTTGGATTTTTTTTTGTGTGTGTGTTTTTCTGAGCTACTTAAATAAAAAAAAGGCAGAAATGGAGAGTATCCCTACATCTCCAGGGACCACTGCACCACTGGTCATGAGATGTCATATATTCATTTGTAGCAGGAGGCTATAGAAACACTCATCCTGCTAATTACCTCCTCTCATTAAAATGCATGCAGTCTTTAAAAGCCACTTTCTCCACCTCTACCTGTGCTCCTTTAACCTTTAACTATTAATGTTTCCCCCATGTCAGTTGCTATGAGCTAAAATGCCTTATTTAGACCTTGCATTGTCAGCTGAAACTCCCCCACTCTTCTTCTATCTATTATTCCTGCTTATTAAACATATTGCTTTAGTGAACTCATAATTTTCCAGCTCCACAGACAAATTACAGTTTCCGTTGTGCACCCCGCAGACTCATTTTAGAATCAATTACTACATTTATATGCATAAAATATTCTAGCGCTCATGTTTTCACCCCTTTTTCCAAACAAAACATTACTTCTAATCTATTTACTTAGCTAATTATTTATATTGGAGCATTACCTGCGTTGCTGTATTTTTAATGGGAATAAACATGGAGAAAAATTAGCAATTTGATGAGTCTTTTTTTTTTTTTTTTTTTTTTAACCTCCCAGGGAGTTTCTACAAGTTAATTTTAAGACTTTTTAAGACACAGGTGTCAAACATAAGGTCCGGGGGCAAAAAGCAGCCCACCAAAGGGTCCAATCTGGCCCCTGGGATGAATTTGTGAAATGCAAATATTACACTGAGGTCAAGGAAGTTCAAATCATTTTAGGGTCAATTCAATCTAAAGTGGATGAGACGAGTAAAATACTACCATAATAACCCAGAAACAATGGAAAAAGTATCCAAAAATAAAGCATTTAAAAGTGAGTTACTGTGTAGATGATGTGTTTTATTGGGTCATCTTATTCAGTTTAGTGGGTGTAGCCACAGCCATATAAGTTTAGTGTCTCCCCTCATGAACTTATGTTTTGCATATTTTGCACTAGTTTGCACAATGTGTACAATTAAGATTAAAATGGATTTTTTAATATACTGATATATTGAATAACTTTCTATGAAATTAATGGTGATTATATTAAGACTCAGATGTAATTTATTTTAATGTTAATATTGTAATATATTGGACAGACTTCGTTTCCCATGATGCATGTGTCACTGTCACTTCCTGTGAAATGTTTGGGAAACTATGAATGAGCTTGTCAGGCTATATGTGGAAAGCTCCCACTTTGATGCGCTGCAGGATTATGGTCTAATGCTCACAAAGGCAATCGCAAGTTTATTGTCCTTTAATCAACAACCACAAGCTGGAAACATCCTCTCTTAGTCCACAAGCCGGCAAAAGTGTTCTACTGTTCCGCCCGCTTAGTCACAAATCCGAGGCTCAGGTTCTCACACTGATGTTTATTTGGCAAACGATACAAACAACGTAGAACTAAACAAAACAAATACACCACAATCAGTCACAAATTCATAAACGCAAACACAACCTTAAGAGTTATTAAAATAATAACCAACAAACATAACAGTGGGTATGGACAGGACATTTAGGAAACATTTAAAAAATCATAAATAGGAGATGAAAAAAAAGTAAAAATTATGAGAAAAAATGTCATGTATTGTCCACGCGTTACTATCATTATAAAATATTTCCCACTTTGAAATATTTACTTTCATGGAATTAACCTTTATTGTGAATTAAACAGGAATAAAAACTGTCATGTAAACAGGCCCAATGAAAAGAAAGAAAAAAAAGATTTTAAAAAATTATAATAAATAAATAAAATTTGGCTTCATCAAATCACTACCTATGAGTGAAAGATTATATTCTGTGAAAAAAGGCCAAATAATCAGAAATCCTGCTCAGGTATGTAAACGTAGGAACACATATCGCTGTGTTGTCAGTAGTTTGTCTAGAGTGGTGGGAGTTGTTCTGTTCAAATTTACTCAATATACGTCACATTCATTCGCCTCCATGTTTTTTTTTTCTTCGCAATACATTGTCACATTCCAAGTAATAGTGTTATATTAGTATCCATGTAAATATAAGGGCAAACCACCAAACCATTACAATATTTGTTATGGTTACTTTCCTAAATCTACCACAGAAAAAAAAAGTTTGTCCTGAAAACTCTTCATCACGCCAGAATTTCTATTAAAAATAATTAAAGAAAGTCGGCAGTACATTTTGGCCGCGACGCTTCTTTTCCTACCTCCGTCAACCCTGGAACATGACTCTCAGAAGCATGTTCAGTATATCATCATGTCCCCCCCACCCTCACTCATCCTCTCTTTAGTAATGTCTCCCTTCACCTCTCCCTACCTCCTCTCTCTCTCTCTCTCTCTCTCTGTGTGTGGCGTGCTGTGAAACAGATGGCGAGGGCAAGGATGACCGCCAGACAGAAGGAGGGAGCGAGCGAGAGGCAGGAAAACGACAAGGTAGGGAAGTGGGAGACCATATCCAGCGGGTAAGAGAAAGCGAAATAGGGAGGCAGCAGATGTGTAAAACACAAACGACCTTGTGGCGTTTGCCGCTTGTTGTTGGCAGACCATGATCAAACCCCGGCTCCCTCTCGCTGAGGACATCATACGCTCTGAAACACCCAGACTGAGCTACCTTGGGCATCCACTAGTGCTCATTAGCAATCCAATTAAGACAGGTTTATTTATGTAAACATATGCATTATTTACAGTAGTAGTCAAACCTTCGCTGACTTTAGTTCCAACAGGAGTTTAATAATCTGTTGGTGTTTATTTTTAGGCCAATAAGCAACCCATTATGGGTAATAAAGGACGTTAAAGTACTTGTAGTTTTTATTTTTTCAGTTACAAAATTACAGCATCATAATTTCATTTTGTGTCTTCGGTTAACATATATATGTGACCCCCCAGCACAAAACCAGTCAGTTGGGTCAAATTTCAGAAATTAAGACTTTATATGTAAGGGATAATGTATTGCCCACGCATTACTATCAGAAAAATATTTCCCAATGGGGTAAAACAATGCTGAAATATTTTTCGATAGTGACGCGTGGGCAATACATTATCCCGCTTATTCTACGGTTATTACAGCTTATTACTGCTACTATTCTAACAGATTGGATAAAATAGCTGTTACAACATAGCAAATATTTACTTTAAAAGTGGCCGAACTACCTGCGGAGTGATATGGTACCGTGAATCTGTAGTGACAAAACCCGTTGCCATGGGCAGCGGGGGTTAATTGCTCAACAGGTGGTTATCGAAAAAAATCCGTCTGCTGAATGCTGGGAACGTCCATCCAAAGTGAACGGGAGCTGTCGGAACATTCTAGAGGATAGTAAACATATTATCTGAAAGTTTATTAAAAATGCTTGCGTGACACGAATTGAACCAATCACAGGCAGTTTTTCAACATCGCCATAGCAACAACAAACTAGTATTGAAATTTGGTCCCAGTTATTTTAATTTTGCCTTTAAAAATGTTTAAATAATAATAATAAATGGCACCTTTTCCATGCACAAAACTAAAAGGAAAACGGTTGAATTTTTCTGAATATTTAAACTAAATCATCCATTCAGAATGCGTCATCCTGACACATAAAGAGTTAATAATCAGCTCCTCATCAGACTGTTAATGATGCAATGGCCTCCAGGTGTAATGGAAGAGGGAAACATCTAAACCATGCAGGACACCGGCCCTCGAGGACTGTAGTTTGACACCAAATCCAGATCTTTCTAACGGTACCAAACATGATGGGGAAATAGCTAATGCAAGCGAGAAGGAGCTGATTTTTCTTAGTTTTAGACATAATTACTGTCAGAGTCACTTGTTGTTCTTCCTAAAAGGCATGATTTGAAACACGTCTGGTAGGAATTTCACAAAAACTCAGAGTTAGAAGTGTTCAGGAGACATTTTACTTGGATTGTATGCATAAACTTCAAATTCAATAAGGTTCCATTTTGATTATTTTTTAAACTGGTGTGAGGAATTATTTTTATTTTTAAATGTTTGAAAGACAAAGGACATGTGTATAGATTTTAGATGAGTGTAGCCCACTCCTGATAAAAGGACAGGAAGTTGAACTTGTTGGGTCTTATAAATACTTGGGTACATGTCTTGATAACAAGCTGTCATTTTAGAAAAATACTAACTTAGTAAAGTGTCAACAGCACCTGTATTGTCTTATAAAACTAGCTAAACTCCATGTCAACCCTGCCCTGATGAGTATGTTTTATGGTTCTTTTATAGAGTCTATGATTGCACTTTCTTTTATTTGATGGTTTCAATCCTTGAGGTTGAAAGAGAGAAGCTATTGAATAAAGTTGTTAGTGTGAGGAGTAAAATAATAGAATCTACACAAGAAACCTAACAAGTACTTTACAACAAACAGCTTCTTAGGAAAGAACATTCTATCTTGTCTGACTGTTCTCATCCATTGCATGAACAGTTTCAATTTCTACCATCTGCTTCATTGCTCAGATTTCCTTCTGTTAAAACAAATACATTTAAACATTCCTTTGTTCCTGCTGCTCTATCTCTCTTCTAAATTCCAAGAGGAACATTATTTATTATTTTATGCTAGGGCTATTTTATTTATTTGTTTGTTTAGATCTATCTATCTATCTATCTATCTATCTATCTATCTATCTATCTATCTATCTATCTATCTATCTATCTATCTATCTATCTATCTATCTATCTATCTATCTATCTATCTATCTATCTATCTATCTATCTATCTATCTAACCAGGATCAGAACACAACACAAAACAAATGCCCCACAAAAACACATTAAAACAAAAAAAAAATGCAGAGAGAAAAATATACAAAACATGTTAACATTCACACAAAAATGATGAAAATCAGAAAAGTAGCACTCTTTGGTAACACCATACAATAAAAATATTTAAATTTGTCTTAGTTTCAGTATCTTAACTTGGCACAGCTCAGTTCTCTTTAGCCTAATATGACTGGTCGTCATAGCAACGCAGCACAAATGTTTGTTGATGCCTCAATCGTAGCTGCAGTCACACTTTAGACAGTATGACAGTGGTGAGTTAGAATTACTGAAATATCATTTTAAAGGAGAGATATTTACTATAAATGTTCTGCTTGGGTCTGAGTTCTTCATTACTTTGACTCCACTGGTCCATTATCAAACCTATTTTTAAATAATGACACCAGAAGGATGGTTTTGCGTGCTGGCCCTTTAAATGCATATGAACCACTTCAAGCCCTTCCCCTTCAGGCTGTTCCCATTCCCATTCAGCCACTTGTGTTTGTTAATGCACTCACATTTTGGATGTTCTACCCATGTCCATGTGGGTTCTCTCTGGATGCTCTAGCTTCCTACCATGGTCCAACCACATACACCTTAACCCACACCACTCTTCTGGCCATTCCCAAATGAATTTTTGTCTAGATAACTCAAAATAATAATAATAATAATAATAATAATAATAATAATAATAATAATAATAATAATAATAATAATAATGGATTAGATTTCTATAGCACTTTTCAAGGCACCCAAAGCGCTTTACATTATTGACCCATTATTCATTCACTCTCACATGCTCCCTCTGGTGGTGGTAAACTACATATGTGACCCACCACCACGAAACCAGGCATAAGTGTCTGGAAATCAAAACATAGTTATCTGTGTAGCTTGGTAGAGTGGAAACTAAGGTTTAAGATGGTGAAAAAATTATGTTTCTATCATAAGTAGAACCAAAGTTATGGTCATTTTAATATCCACAGTTGGACCTATTATGCAATTTGCATATTTTTAGATATTGTCCGTTAAAGTTTTGGACTGTTTTGGGGTAGGAAGTCCTTAGCAATGCATAATAATTCGTATCCGATTGACAAAAAATATTCACAGATGTTAAAGGACACTCTGATGGACATGTCACAGAAGTTTTATATATTATAATAATAGGACAGAAGTGCGACGTATTATAATCATTTGGCTTACGACATTGGACAAGAACATTCAATATAGGCTTTTACCTCGTACCGAACACTTGGGTGTTTACTCACGGAACGGAGATCGGTTTGTTCAGCGAAAAGAGGTAGAAGTCGTCTTTGTCTTTGTTCAGCAATCCCTGAACTTTTGTCGCCGCTTAAATAATTGACTCAATAAACACCTTTATTGATTGGATTTCAATGTAATGACCACAGGAACTGAACATAGAGGTGTTAAGGTACCGTTTTTTGATAAGATGTAAACACAAATAAGAAATCACCTTCCAGCCTAAATTTGGCTGTAGCTCTGAACGGCTCAGCGCGACTTATGCCTGGTTTCGTGGTGGCGGGTCACATATGTAGCCACAGACAGACTTAGTTGACATTTTCAGGATGTGTTGGGAGTGTTACAAGGAACAACTGATAAAATTTTGGTGGTGATCCGGAAGAGAAATTTTACATTGCGGTAAATGGAGAATACATTTCAAAGTGATCCAGAATCCAGGATCTCTTCCAGATCACCACCAAAATGTAATAATTTGTTCGTTGTGAAACTCCTAACACATCCTGAACATTTGATCAAAAACTTTTTGGGTTATCTTGACACCCCCCCCCCCCCAGATCACCACCAAAATTGAATCATTTCCAGATCTCTCCATTATTAACCTACCCTGTAAATTTCAGAAAGATCCGTCCATAACGTTTTGAGTTATCTTGCAGACAAACAAACAAACTGGCAAACATAACCTCATTGGTGGACCTCTCTTCATTCGAAGGTGAGGGGGGGTTGGCTTGGCCGAGGTTTGCCCTCTCAGAGTGTTTTTTTAGTCCTAAATTAAACAAGAATAAAACCTCTCATATAAAGAGGCCCAGCGGTTACATGTCCCTGTGTGTCAACCCTGTGACGGGGTGGTGATTTGTCTAGATTTGACTCCATTTTCATCCTGTTCATAGTCATTATTGGCTCCAGCATCCCCATGACCTTCTAAGCAGTTGCGAAAATGGATGGATGTTCGTAGAAATGGAGAAAATGTGATCTGATTATGACCCAGGCCAGCAGAAGAGAGGAACAGAACTAAGGTTTGTTTGTGATGACTGTGGGGGCTGTTGAAGAGTCATGGATGGCTGTTGAAATGGCCATATAGTAGGACATTTAAACCTAATATACCCACCTCCCAACCCCTCCACAAGTTGAGACATCACCAAAATCATGACAAACCTTCCTCCTGTCTTCTTTCCGTATCGAAATGTGCGTTGGATACAATAATCGACAACGAACATGCATTTTTTTTTTACACCGAAGTGTGTGTGTACAATGAATATTTAAGGTGCATCAGTGTCAATAAACACAGAAAAAGTGTCTAGAAACTGAAATAATCTTTTGTTGTTTTTTTTTCTTTTTCACTTTTGTGTGCCACGCTCAAATGAAAAGTATGTCAACTCAGCTCAACTCATGTCAAATATTTATATAGCCCAAAATCACAAATCACACATCTCGCCTCAAGGGGCTTTACAGTCTGTATAGTATATAGCACCAACATCCTTAGACCTCAGGTTCAAATAAACTCCTAAAAAACATATTTAACAAGTAAATAATAAAAAAAAAAAAACAAAAAAAAAAAAACCTGCATCTGAAATCCTGTACCCCTGCACGTTTTTTGATCTTGCATTGTCAGCTGTCAACATGTCTGAATTCAGAGGGGATTTTTTTTGTGTATGCAAGAAATTTCTGAAAGTTTTTGGAAAAAGAATAACTCGCATACTTCACACGACACTTAGTCAGTTGTGTAGGATTGGAATTGAGGGAAGACTGTCCTGAAGTATGCACTAATATTCCCATTTACACTGCTCATACTAACATCACACCCCCCTCTGCTATTTGGAAGAAACGTGTTTAGACGTGTTCTGACAATAGTTCACACAAACCACTTTGTTTGAAGCTCACTAAACCCTTAATCTTCCGGGACAAATGGCACTGAAGCATGATGCGCATCTCCTTAAACTTAATATAAAGTGACGTGAAACTTTAATGTGTTGACAAAAGCGCAGGAAGGAGAAGGTAATTGCATCTACAACACCTCAGATGCTAATATTTGTGATACGGCCTCATGTTACTGTCAGTTTTCCTTCCTTTAACAGTGAATATTGGCATTTTGACTTGGTTTTCTCAATGGATACACACCGAGCAATTAACGTCGTGTTGTTCCACCAATTTAATGATTGTAATCTCCACTCCACTCCTGATCTAAATGTGCGATGTGTAACAGCATCGAGATAAAAGCCTACTCCTGACACTGTTTTCCACCTTCAACATTGCACAGACTCCACTCCGGCAAATGGTAATTGAATCAATTGAAATCATCATGTTGGCGAAATGAGGTTAGCAGGCTTGACTGAGCTCCTTTGAGAGCACTTTGTTTTATTTTCACTGATTGCATCAGGCAGGTAAAGCACAGGGTAATAATGCTCCTACTCTGCAACCGGTGATGTTATCTAAAGCTAAAATAAGACTTGAGAACGTCTTTATCAGCCAATGACACCATTAAGATTGGCATCTCCAGACAATGCAAGTGTGTTTAGTGGGCTCCTGAGCTAATTGTGCGATTAGGGAGGATCAGCATGAGGACTGTAACTACATTCTTAAAGAGATTTTACACTTAATATGGTATGCCAGAACAGCTTGTTTTGTGTAACCTGCCAGGTAGGTGTTTTTCCTTTCAAAGTCGATCATTTTTATTCGAACTTCTACTTGGACTGCATGTGCAGGTTGTTGCCACTATGAGGTAATGCTCTTGAACAAAGCAAGTGTCATTTATTGTACGGTCTTATATTTGACATGCAAACCTTTGCCAACATCAACATTACGTGCTCTGATATTGTCATTGGCAGTTGGGAGTAAGAATATATGGAAAAAAAGTCGAGCAGAGAGTGGTGTCAGGCCAAGGAGACAACCTGAATGCAAAATAACCGCAGCATTAAAACTGTAATAGACTCCCTCTGTCAAAATATCTGCAAATTGCATAAGGAAAATGTGAGAAAGTAGAAGTCTGGATGAATCTGAGCACTTTTTATGTGTTGCGAAAGGTGAACAGAGCGCAAGAGGTTGAGGAACGGGGCACTGAAGTGGAAGGGAGAGCCTCCCCTGAGCTACGCTGTATGATGTCTGATTGACAGGCTACACGCTAAGATCACCTGAGCCTCTGACCTCCCTTTTTTACATCTCTGTCGCTTTTTCACTCTCCTTTCTTTCTCTACTCCCCCCAGATCCCTCCTTTTTTTGTATTTTTCTGAGAGGTTGGAAACCTGAGGAGGGTTAGATTCAGGGTGGAATGGCTTCAGGCTGCGACCTGCTCTAAGGGGGGATGGGGGGGTAGGAAGGTTTGGGAGGGGTGGGGTGGGTCACCTCCAAACAAAGGCCATTCAGGTAAAGTCCTCTGAGCCGGGCCTGAGACAGACAGGCTCTCAGGACAGATAACGCTGAAGCTCAGGCACTATTATAACGTTTGCACAGTCAACAGCAGCAGATTCAGCCCGTGTTGTGAGCGAGGAGTGCTCAGGGCGTGTGAGCGAGGTGAGGTGTGCGTCGGTTGTTTCAATTAGTGAAAGAAACGGAAAAAACAGACTGACAGGTGAGTAAACACAATGCTGTGAAAAGACCCACTGAACATTCCTGAAATGACTACGCCAGTGTTGAAAATATTCCATACAAAAGTGGTAATCCTCTTTCTGGAGACTAATCTTGGGCAAATTCAGAACTTACCAAACACATAAGACAGGGGTCTCAAACATACGGCCCGAGGGCCAAATGCGGCCCCCCCAATAGTTCCAATGTAGCCTGTGGGATGAAGAGCATAAAATAATAACCTATTAAATGACTATATATTTTCTTCTCAGTTTTTTCTTTGTCTATATTATAGACAGAAAATGTAAGTTGTCATTAGTTATAGACTATAACTAATGACAACTTAAATATTTTTGTCATTGATTTACTGCAAAAATAATATTAAATTCAGGCTGTTTCCATCTCTCTTCACAAGACTCGGGCCTATTCAGTTCAACTGCACCACAGCCTCTGAAAGTACACATTCTCCCCATGTCATTCATATATATATATATATATGTACCTCTACTTTCGAAAGACTCAGCTAACGAATGAACCCCGAGATATAAATATAGCAAATTACTAGATGTAACTACATAATATATGTAAATACATCACATACTTACTGTACGTAATAGTGGTACCTCTACTTTCAAAAGACCCATCTAACGAACGATTCAAATAACAAAAAACCTTTGCCTTTGTTATTTTTCTCATGAAATTTCCATTTTTTTTACATTTATCAAAAATATATTCATAATTTAATGGGGGGTGTTTGCCGTTTCCACTAAAACACTGACAAAAATCCACATTTGTCATTAATTATAGGTTATTATCGAAGATCAAATCAGGCTGAATGTGGCCCCTGAAGAAAATCAGTTTGAGACCCCTGACATAAGAGGACTTGAAACTCTCTCTCCTCAAACTCGCTCACTCTGAACTGCATTTTAGGTCCACACGACTGCGTGAGGAATCGATATGCTTTTGTGTTTGATTAGTACCTCTCTGGCAAAGTGCTGCAGACAGAATGTTGATGAGAAGCTGAGATGTTAATTGCAGAAGCAGGAGGAAAGTTTTAACCTTTCGGGCTTATCTCATCTACCTAAGTGGTCCGCTCTTGTTCTCAGACTGAAAACAGCAGATACAGTATATTTACTAATCTGATCAAGGGCACCGTGGTTAGTCTAGTCAGCAGGCTCTGCCACAATGTTAGGTTTTTAGGAGTATTCCTGCTATTCCTTTTAATTCCACAGAGATGGAATCGGTCGACTGTGCCTCCTAAGTGGTTAGAGAATCGGTCTACTTGTCTGTCCAAGTGTCCATTTTTAAAGCTTGACCACAATGTACAGACCATCATCTTGGCTTCAGGAATATCTTGGTGTAATGGAAGTAATAATTAAAGTGCAAATCTGTGCACGCAGTGATGCTATGTTTAGTTGGCCGGACATTAATAGGAGGATATGACAGGTGGGAAGTATTACCCTGATGAAACAAAAATATTTGGTAATATATTAAAAAAAATATAATGCATTATATTAAAAAATATATTCCCATATGTGCAAAAGTAGTGCATATATTATCCAGCATACTGCAATATATGATTTAATCATATATTGATAAATATAAAACATATATTGCACTGAAGAAAAACACTGACCTATATTTTTACAGACAGTTTTATCAAAACTCAATTTACTAAATATATAATTTCATATATTTAGTAATACATGTCACAAAATATGCATATATGTATGTGCATCTATATATTATTAAGTGAATTAATAAATATATATTAACATATATGAATACGTACTGTATATATCTCAATATATGGAAAACAGCAATTTGTTATAGTTTTTTAAACTATAATTGTAATATATCGACACAATATATGTTTCTGTATATTATATACATGTATCTTTTCTGTTCAATTTCAATGAGTAATATATTGATAGTCAGAACTGCATTTTAGTTGCATTTTAGGTCAAAATCTATTTTTATTTCATAAAGGTAGAGCTACTGAAACACTGATCATTGACAATAATGTAAAGTTTTCTTTTTAAAGGAGTGATAGTTTGAATTTTTTGAATAAATCCTGCATTTAAAAACATTTCCCTTTGGTCTACATAAACTGTAAATAATATGTTTGAGTTTGAACTCTTCATTAATTCAACTCCTGAGCACTGGCCCTTTAAATGTAAATGGTCGACTTCATGCCCCACCCCCTCCAGGTTGTCATCCATGCTGCTCCGTCCTGTCCAGCCACTTGGGTTCAATAAACAAACCAACAACTGAATGTTTTATCAACTCAAAGTTTGGACATATGTTCAGTTTTTCAGAGAAATGTTCATGTTCATATTATAATGACAATGAAATGTATATTCTGTTTTTGTCTCAGAAATTGATTTTGGACTGTCACCCTTGAGCAACCATGTAAATCTGCCAAACTAATCCATTTAGTGATCGATTTTTAAGTAGGGATCAATTGATATGGATTTTTTTGGGGCCAATATTGATTTTTTTTTTTAATTAGCCAATTATGGATATTTCTATGGCAATATTTGGAGCTGATACTGATGGGGTTATTTTCTATCAAATGATAACAAATGTCACAAAATCTTTTTTACTTACAATTATAAAATGTAAAATTGTGAGTTAACCTAATAAATATTACTACATAAAAAAAAAAAAAAAAAAAAATCAGTGTGGACAGCAGTATCTCCAAGAACACGGAGGAAAAATAATACATTGGCCAATGCAACATGCGACAGAGATCCAACAAAAAAAGTTAAATATCGACCCGATATATCAAGTTTATCATTATTTTTAAGCAGGACTTTAAAACCATTTGTGGTAGTGCACCAAAATTACATTCTGGTACTATATCAGGTACCTAACAGAACCACTGGGGACATTTGTTTGGTTAACTTTTTATTTTAGGGCTGCATGATATTAGAAAAAACTGACATTGCGTTTTTTTTAAAACTCTGCGATATATATATATATATATATATATATATATATATATATATATATATATATATATATATAAATCAGAAGGAGTATATAATAGCTGTGTGGTGCCGACGCAAATGGTCAGACAGATTATTGGTCGACACTGTAACAATCTCAGTACCAGTGATGGATCCAAATGCAGTTTTATTGGTTACAATAAAAATATGCTAAGCGGGTAATTCCTCAATAAAGCTCTGCGAGTGATCATGAAGATGGAGAATGTCCTTAACTGAGGACGGAGGCAAAGAAATCAGAGTCAGGCAGGCATGGGTCAAAAACAGTATCCAGGAAAATCCCCAAAAAATCATACCAGAAGAAAGGTCAGGTCCAGGGTCTGAGAGACAATGAGGCACCAGAAGGGGAAAAGCAGACTCATGGTCGAGGACAGGCTGGAGATCACACACACAAATCCAGGCAAGACAGACAGGGGCAAAGACAGAAACAAAAAAAAAAGCAGAATATCAGAACGAATCGAAATACCAAACATCAGAACATTGCTCATAAGTCGCTACCAAGGCTGACGAATTCGCACAAAGAGGGAACTTATGTACAGGTGAAGACAGGTGGGACACATCAAGGAGAAATTAACGAGAGACGGAGAAAACACTGGTGACAGTAAGAAAAGAACTAAAGAGTGAACATGAAACACAAATACCAAAATAAAAGCCCAAATACTTATAACAATGACAAAAATACATGAAGACACACAAAAAATAAAACAAAACATCAAACCTTCAGTATGGATTATGACAAACACAGAACGTATGTTTCAGTGTCATCGTTCTTGTAGCTGAAGTAGTTACATAAAATGAATCATAAAACATAAATAAATGTAAAAAATAAATAAATTAATAAATAAATAAATCATGGTCCTCAGCCGGAGAAGGGTTAAGGTCAGATGGTTAAATAGAACCAACACACAATGTATTCAATAACAATGGAGAACACAGTAATATAAATGAAATAACCATGGAATGACAACTTTAGACCTTTATTTTAATGCAGAGACTGTGAAATGTATATGTGTAGTCATTAGTTTACTTTACTAAAACCATAAACCTAATGTCGGCCTCGGACTTTT
Source organism: Siphamia tubifer (assembly GCA_020466265.1). NCBI lineage: Eukaryota > Metazoa > Chordata > Actinopteri > Kurtiformes > Apogonidae > Siphamia > Siphamia tubifer. The sequence goes on along the minus strand of CM035802.1, from coordinate 9,951,241 downwards.
GCATCTCAGTTTTTCTTTGTAGTTAATCATTTTTTCTTTGTTTCCTGCACAAAAGGACTAAACTGATATTTAATAACAGCTTGAACAATCTTTTCCCCCATTTACATTGATTTCCAAAGGCCAAACAGAAGCTCAAATGGAATTTTACATCAAAAGGGTAGAGTACCCTCTCCGGGTTGGGGGGAAGGTTCTGTAACAGGTGGAGGAGTTTTAAGTACCTCGGGATCTTATTCATGACTGACGGAAGGATGGAGCGGGAGGTCGACAGGTGGATTGGGGCGGCATCCGCACGAATGCAGGTGCTGAAGCGATCCGTTATGGTGAAGAAGGCGAAGCTCTCGATTTTCTGGTCGATCTATGTTCTGACCCTCATCTATGGTCATGAGCTTTGGGTCATGACCGAAAGAATGAGGTCACGGGTACAAGCGGCCAAAATGAGTTTCCTTCGCAGGGTGGGTGGGCTCAGCCTTAGAGATAGGGTGAGAAGCTCGGACATCTGGGAGGGATTTCGGAGTAGAGCCACTGCTCCTCCATGTCCAGAGGAGCCAGCTGAGGTGGTGAGAGCATCTAGTGAGGATGCCTCCTGGACGCCTCCCTGGGGAGGTGTTCCGAGCATGTCCACCCGGGAGGAAACCAGGAAACGCTTGAGGGATTATATCTCTCGACTGGCTTGGGAATGCCTCGGGATTCCCCTGGAGGAGCTGGCTCAGGTAGCTGGGGTGAGGGAAGAATGGGCTGGTTTGCTGAGGCTGCTGCCCCCGTGACCCGGATGAAGTGGAAGAATGCAAGACGAGACAAATAATTTAAAAATAAATAAATAATTTTTAAAAATATTAAAATTCATAACTAAGATATATATGCAAATAAATCAAAAATTCAAAAAAAATAAAAATAATTGCAGGACCTGCGATGTGACTTTTGCGCACATGTACATTGCGATGTTCATGCTCATATAATATATTGTGCAGCTCTAGTTTATATCCGAGAACATATTGGTAGAGCAAATTCTTACTCTGTTTAAAATCCCATTGAAAGTTGTTTTTTCACAACAACACAGTTCATTTTACATTATATTTGACTTCATTCAACTTCACACATAGTTGATTTTAAGAATTTCTCAGAAAATGAACCTTATTATTTCTTGGAACAGAAGTTATCACAGCTACAGATCAGAACACATCGTGCTAGTGTAAGTAATCCTCTTAGTTAAGCAAATATTTCCCCATTGTCACTAGCTGGTTGGTCAAATAATAAACTAAGCGAACAGTAGCGGGATTGGTTTTGCATTGAGTGAAGTAAATGAATTAAAACAGCTTGACATGTCTTATATTGGTGCCAAGCTAAAGAGTGTAGATATGCAGTTTTATTTTTAACTTTAAAGGCCCCAACACCCACCATCGACCAAAATAATCTCCTGATATAAGCTTTTAATCCACTAATCCTATTAATCTGTTAAAATAATTGGTGGAAAATGCAGTTTGTCACCTCTTAATGGTCATCAGATATGACCCATTTGGGTGTTCAGAGGCTCTGTCGTTACCATAGAAACGTCGCCATCTTCTACAACGTTAAAACCCATGGAGTTGAAACAATGACAGTGGATGAACACACTGGGTTTATGTTCATTTAATGATAGATTTGACATAAAAAGTAACATTTTCTCCAGTTTCTCTCTTACTTTAAATTAACTCTGAGTTTTTATGAACATCTATATGATTAGTAAATAGGGACCTTAAGTCTCTGCCCCTTCCGGGAGGCTCATGGGGCCTGAGATTGGACAATTAATGAATGGTATGCAATGGGAAATAAAATATTAAAATCATATCTGGTTTGTCATGTGCCCTGAATCACACACGTTGTAGTATCTCATAAAAAATGCTAATTATTAATGTGTGTTTCAACTGCTTCTTTTAACCAACGGCTGATTCACGTCACGTTTGCTTCCCATCAAAAACAGGTGGTCTGTCTATGACACATCAAATATTTATTATTAACTGCTATCATATGTGAATTTTAGAGCACTTGTCAAACGGAATCAGAATTTAGTTTGAATCGCTCCATTCACTCCCATTTAATTTTTTTTGTGAGCTAAGCACCCATGGACTGGAGGTAGAAGGGCATGAGTTAGCCTCTACATTAACCCTTTAACTCCTGAGGCTTTAGCAGTTCCACAGTAAAGAAAGAAAGAAAGAAAAAAAAAAGCAACAAAATAAAGGAAAACAGCCAAAGGGATCAATAAAAATTAACAAACAATGAATAAACCAACAAAAATAATAACGAACAATGTAAGACACATAAGACACATGAACAACGTAAGACACAAATGGAACAAAATGAATGAAAAATCTTAAAATAACAAAACAAAATGTAAAAAAATAAACAAAATATGCAACATAATGAACAAAAAAAAACCTAATAAATATTTACAAAATAACAAATAGTATGAAACAATTTGCAGAATAATTAAGTAAAAAAAAAGCAACTAAATTAAAACTAAATTAAACTAAATAAAGAACTTATATTGTAATTTGGTTCCAGTAGTTTTAGTTTTGGCTTTCTTTTTTTTTTTTTAAATCAGTCAATTTTTGACATCTATTTATTTCAATAGCTCAATCCCTTGAACAAAACTCAGTAAAAACACAGATTAAAAAAAAGGAGATTTTTTTTCTGAATATTCGGAATGCATCATTAGGGGTTAAAGGGTTTTATATATATATATATATATATATATATATATATATATATATATATATATATATATATATATATATATATATATATATACCATATTTTTCCTTTTATTTTAAGAAATGCAAAATAAGGAGGATAACATTGCAATGAAATTGTGATAAATCATTTCCGAAACGGGTAATATAAAGAAAAAAACGGGTTTGTGAACTGCTACATAAGTAACACTAGGTCTTTATGGGTGTAAAACTCACTCCTGACCTTTGACTTCAAGCCAGAACAAATGAAAACAATAGGTCTAAACCAATTTAGAATCAACTCATTCAACAGTGTCTACATTACAGAACCAAAATGTGTGTGAATTAAGGCGGCAGGAAATCACTGTTGATCCCAGTTAATCTTGCACAGGATGTAGTCTTTGTTTGTGCTAAATGCTGAAGGTATTGCATGCACATTTTGAGTCGAACAGTACAGGTTTATGAGTGGAACAACCCCACCCATAGGCTACAGCTCCTACCGCATTGGTGGGAGATGAAGACATTGCAGGCCACTCTTTACAATGGGAGCACTTCCTCCAGGACTAATGGCCTCTGAGCTGCAGCTTTTGTCCCCTGATTAGCCAGCCTATTCAGGGCTCAGCCCCCTAATTGCGTAGCCTGGTTAGCTACCCAGCATTACAGTAAGAATTAATGAGACACAATTACTGCACCCAGGAAATCTGCGTCCCAGCGACCACTTCGATCTGCAGAGGGACCTGAGTGAATAAAACCTCCTTGAGTCTAGAATTCAACCTACTGTCAAAAAAAAAAACGAGTGGAGCACAAGGTTTTTTTTTTTTTTTTTTTTTTATCCCTTCACACAGGAAAAAAAAAATACATGTATTTATTCGAAGCTGCCTCATAATTAGGCCCTAGAGTGAATGAGTGAGGGAGAGTAGGGGAGGAGGTGGGAGAAACAGAGGACATGGGTGGGGGTGGGGGTGGGAAAGAAAGCAGCATTCAATAGCAAATAGGCCCACAGATACAAAAGGCAGAAGAATGACAAGTACAAGAGTGAAACCTGCTCAGAGAAATGAGGAGGAGGGAGATGGAAAAGATGGATGGGGGGCAGGGGGGGAGGAGAGGACGGGAGGGGAGGGGAGGTCGAGTTGAGGGCTAGGTCAGACACAGATTACACCTACAGTTTAGCTCCAGATAACATTTCATTGCTGTGGCTTTTGTGGCTACACTGAAATATGGAAAGAGCCCGAGGAGAACAGCCAAGTCTAATGGTGGGCTGCGACTGAACACCTTTGAGGTGGGACAGCCGGCTCCGGAGCCCCGTCCATGTGGGAGCCAAGTGTTGTAGCTCCAAGCCAACACAGGTTCTGCAGCACAAATGAGGACATGTTCCTCACTTCTGACAACACACTACAGAAATGATGAAATATCAATAAATGTTTTCTGCTATTTTAGTTTAGTGCTGTGTTTTAGAGGGAGGGGTTATTAATACATAATGTGGGTCTACCAAACATGCTCCAAAGATGTCTGAGGGTTGTTTATGAAAACTACTAAAATAAGGAAGAAGTGTTACAGTTACTGAATCAACAATCTAATGTTGGTTATTTATAGTTGGGCTTCTCAAACGGTGGTTTGGGGACCCTTGGAGATCTGTGATTTATAGCCAAGGGGGTCTGTGATATGAATGTAGGACGTTCCGGAAAAGGATGTTTCGGCCTATGACGTTCCGGACTGAGGTGTTTTGGCCTAGGACCTTCCGGAGTAAGGTGTTTCCGCCTGGGACGTTCTGGACTAGGATGTTTTTCGGCCCAGGACGTTCCAGACTAGGATGTTTAGGCCTAGGACGTTCTGGTCAAGAATGTTTGGGCCTAGGACGTTCTGGTTCCGGACTAGGATGTTCCGGACTAAGGTGTTTTGGCCTAGGACCTTCCGGAGTAAGGTGTTTCCGCCTGGGACGTTCTGGACTAAGATGTTCCGGGCTAAGATGTTTTGGCCTAGAACCTTCTGGACCAAGATGTTTCGGCTTGGGACGTTCTGGACTAGGATGTTTTTTTCGGCCCAGGACATTCCAGACTAGGATGTTTCGGCCTAGGATGTTCTGGTCTAGAATGTTTGGGCCTAGGACATTCTGGTCTAGAATGTTTGGGCCTGGGACGTTCTGGACTAGGATGTTTTGGCGTTGGAGGTTCCGGACTAGGATGTTCCGGGCTAAGATGTTTTGGCCTAGGACCTTCTGGACCAAGATGTTTCGGCTTGGGACGTTCTGGACTAGGATGTTTTTCGGCCCAGGACGTTCCAGACTAGGATGTTTAGGCCTAGGACGTTCTGGTCAAGAATGTTTGGGCCTAGGACGTTCTGGTTCCAGACTAGGATGTTCTGGACTAAGGTGTTTTGGCCTAGGACCTTCCGGAGTAAGGTGTTTCCGCCTGGGATGTTCTGGACTAAGATGTTTTTTTCGGCCCAGGACATTCCAGACTAGGATGTTTCGGCCTAGGACGTTCTGGTCTAGAATGTTTGGGCCTAGGACATTCTGGTCTAGAATGTTTGGGCCTGGGACGTTCTGGACTAGGATGTTTTGGCGTTGGAGGTTCCGGACTAGGATGTTCCGGGCTAAGATGTTTTGGCCTAGGACCTTCTGGACCAAGATGTTTCGGCTTGGGACGTTCTGGACTAGGATGTTTTTTGGCCCAGGACATTCCAGACTAGGATGTTTAGGCCTAGGACGTTCTGGTCAAGAATGTTTGGGCCTAGGACGTTCTAGTCAAGAATGTTTGGGCCTCGGACGTTCTGGTCTAGAATGTTTGGGCCTAGGACATTCCGGACTAGGATGTTTTTCGGCCTACGACGTTCCGGGCTAAGATGTTTTGGCCTAGGACCTTCTGGACTAAGATGTTTCTGCCTGGAACGTTCCAGACTAGAATGTTTCGGATTGCACTTTTTGCAGAGTAGGACTTTTTAGACAAATCATATTTTCTTCTAATAATACGAGTGTATTGTATACATTTATAATGTGTGATCATGCGTAAAATCCTTCTGGACTCTTTCAAATAATGTGAGGTTATATATTTGTAATGTAATTTGTATAATTTTGATACTTTAATTTGAGTATATTGTATACATTTTTTATGTGTTTGAGTGAATAATAAAATGATATGCAAATAAACAAACATGTTTGTTTTTGAAAATAGGATTTGTCCGAAAAGTCCTACTCTGCAAAAAGTGCAGTCCGAAACATCCTCGGCCGAAACGTCTGTCCACTCTGTGATATACCATTCAGTATATTTACATGCTCTTAGAAACTCTAATTATTGCTTTACTCTGATTAAGGACTGAACTGGAGTTTCCCAGAAGTCCGAGTTTACATGCAGCGGAAAAACTCGACGTGAGGAACATTGGATGCCCAGACTTTTTAAGTTCTTTGCCAATGTTTATGGAATGATTTCTCATGTCATCTCCCAATAATAAATAAACAAATCATCGCATTTGTGATTCAGCTGAAAAGCCGCCATTATGCACTTCTGTTTTTTCAATGTTGAGTAAATATCTGTAAAAATGTTGCACGTATATCCAAAGGAAAAGTGATGAGTAAGCTAACTGAAGGAAGCAAAAGCGATGTGTGATGTTATATAACATGAGAAAAGGATTCTTCACACTTCCTTTTCAACAGAACTTATGTTGTCATTAGTGTACATGGCAACTTCTATGACTTCTTGATTGTCTTTGTTACCTCCACCAAAGAGGTTATGTTTTGGCCAGAGTTTGTTTGTTTGTTTGTTTGTCTGTCTGTTAGCAAGATAACTCCCACAAGTAATGGACAGATCTTAATGAATTTTACAGGGTAGGTTGGTAATGGGGAGATCTGGAAATTATTATATTTTAGTGGTGATCCAAAGGGGGGTGGGGGGGTGTCAAGATTACTCAAAAACTTATCACATTTTCAGGATGTGTTGGAGATCCTGGATCTTGGATCAGTCATCATATGGTACACGTTATTCACAGAAGTTGCTGTTACAGTCTTTCTACCCCTCGTACTGAACTAGGAAAACAGGTTTTTCTTTTTTTTACTCCATATCTCTGGAATGACTTGCAGAATATATTAGCTATGGACTCTCTGCCACCATTGGAGACTTTTAGGAATACAATTAATAATGTATACACAGAGGACTGTCATTGTTTTTAGACCTACTCCACATAGCTTTTTAGCAGCTACTGAGTTTTATGTAAGTCTGTCTCCTTTATCTGTCAATGTGTTATGTTTGTTTATTTCTCCCTGTTATGTGTTATTGTGTCGTCTCTGTCTGAAACTTATTGTTTGCTGCCATTTTAACCAGTACTCCCTGGAAGAAGAGACACAGTCTGAATGGGACAATCCTGGCGAAATAAAATAAATGAATAAATACAAATTTTAAAATTTTACATTGTAGTAAATGGAGAATACATTTCAAAGTGATCCAAAATCCAGGATCTCTTCCGGATCACCACCAAAATCTAAGAATTTACAGATCTCCCCATTACCAATTTACCTTGTAAATTTAAGCAAGATCTGTCAATAATTTTTGGAGTTATTTTGCTAAATAACAGACAAACAGACTCTGGCACAAACATAACCTCCTTGGTGGTCCTCTCTATTTTTGAAAGGGGGGAGGTCTCTCAGAGTGCTTTTCTAGTTTGTTGATGTATTTTCTCTGTCAGTGTTTTCTTGTGCATTTTTCCCCTACTGAAACCAAATAAATTAATGAAATGAAATTAAAGCCCTAATGGGTTTTTACTAGAGAACCAGTGTTGTAGAAGATAATGTAGACATTATTGAATGACTTGATTCTAAATTGGTTTAGGACTATTGTCTTCATTTGTCAAAGGTCAGGAGTAAGTATTTAACCCATAATGACCCATTGTTACTTCTCGAGCAGTTCACAAACCCATTTTTCTCTATATTGCAATTACATTACCCCTTTCTCAAGTGAATTATCACCATTTATTATTATATTATCCTCCTTATTTTAGTTTTTTTTTTTAAAAAACAACAACAAAAAAGCATTTTTTCTATATTTAATTGACAAAATTTTCATAAAAGCTCAGAGTAAATTCAAAGGTTAATATATGAAGAAGAAAGAAACTGGAAAAAAAGCATTTATTTTAAGTCAAATCTATCATTAACTGAACATAAACCCAGTGTGTTCATCCCCTGTCATTGATTTAACTCCATGGGTTTTACTGGTGGGTGAATCAATGTTGTAGAAGATGACTGTGTTTCCACGGTAACTATAGAGTGTCTGAACGTCCAAATGGGTCATTATATATATATATATATATATATATGTATATATATATATGTATATATATATATAATGACCATGAAAAGATGAAGAACTGTATTGATTAGATTAATAGATCAACAGGTATTAAACAAACAGTTGCTGTTTGGATCATTATAGGTAAAAATTTTAATATGTTTGATGATGAGAATGTGGTTGGTATTAAATAAGTTTCTCTTCTTCCAACTCCTTTTCAAGTGTTAATGAATGATTTGGATTTCAAACTATAAGCGACAACTTCCTTCCTAGAAGTTGTAGAAAATCTGTGACTTGTAGCACAGGTAAAAACTGGATTTCCTTTATGATTGAATGCAACAAAGGTCTACAGCAGGTGATGACATATTTATGACCACTTTCTGTCATCTGAGAAATTCATATTCATACTGAAGACAGTGAACTTTTCATTTTGTGAATGTAATTTTTGATGTCGTAACTTTTCGATTCTGACAAATATCAAACACACAACACATTATAAGTACAAATGGACTCACTTTAAAGTTCACAAATATTTATTTTATCCTCAACTACAACCAAAGACATATGTATATCCCATATATGCACGGGTAACTTTCCTGTGAATATGTTTAATTTTGTCCCAAAAATCACTCCATAGGAATAATTGTAGTTTGAGCTGTAAACCTGCAGTGACTTGTTCCATATGATACATGTCCCACCATTGGGTTATTGTGCACTGTAAACCCAAATAAGTTAGTAGAACTAAAAAAAAATTTAAGGCAATCGATTGCTTCAATTATTTTAAGTTGATGAAACTTAAAAAATACAAGTTTCCAGAACTTAAAATGTAGATGCTTATTAAAGTATACTTAAATTAAAACATTAATTATTAACTTAGTATTCTAAGGTTCTGTCAGTCCTACTGGGAGACTGAGTCTGGGTTCAGTGTCTTTGTCCAAGGACACTTGGACATGTGGACAGACAGAGCTGGGACATGAACCTCTGACCCTTCAGTCATTGGATGACCCGCTCTACCAACTGGACCAGAGCCGCCCCTGAATAAAATGACTGTGTTTTGTGATTGTAATTTTTTTTTGGGGGTGTGATAGATATTGGTGGTTATTTGGAGTGATTTGAAATCATCTGCTACATGAATTAAGTAAAAAAAATGTCAATAATCTTATCCTAGAAATAACAGTATAATTTCATTCTCAGCATTTAATGACTTAATTCCACTCAGTTTTACCTCATATGTTTTTAAGTTATGTAACGTTATGTTATGTGTAATGTTTTTAAGTAACTATTATATCCACAATAGTTCCCCTTAATAATAAAATATTAGTTGGAAGTACTTAAAAAGAAGAACATGTTACAGTAACTGAATACATTTGAGCCAGTAGTACTATTTCTGATACTTTGAGTATTCACAAATGAATATATTTAATTATTCTGAATGTTCTGACTGTTTACAGTGTGTGTGTGTGTGTGTGTGTGTGAGGGGGGGGTGGCTGTAGCTTCAACCAGGAGGGTGTAAAGATTTTGTGGAATGTCTTTCTTGACCTGTGTCTATTCTGTTAATGCTCGAAATAATCTAAATAAAATAAACAAATTGCACTATAACATTTATTCCCATGTCTTTTCACGCCAATATGTTCCTCCAAATCCTAGATTCACACAAACTCGAAGTGTTAAAATGTTGTCATGATTGGCTGCTCTCAGAGACATCAAGTGCACCAGAGACACTCTCTCCCCTGCCGTCCCTCCCCCCTCCTCCTTGTCTTCCTCTTCCTCCTCCTCGTCTTCTTCGGTATGTGCCCCAGCAGCCCGCACGCTCCTCCAAACTGTCGACTCAGGAGTCTGGCAGACCTTTCTGCCATCTGGGAAGGGTGGAGAAAAGGAAAGAATAGAACGATCCTAACATTATCTCTCCCCTGCCTTTTCTCCTTCTCTCTCTCTCTCTCTCTCTCTCTCTCTTTCTCTCTCCCCCTTCTCTGTCTCATGCAGCTTTATCTTTCATCCCTATTAATCACATCGTCAGGCAGCCTAGACGGAGAATAAATGAACTCTCCTGGTCATTAAAATTAAGCATTGAATTATTGACATGCAATTAGCCTGCCTTTTTTTTTTTTTTTTTTTTACCGGGGTAAGACACTGAAAACTTTTTTCCCCGCAGTGAGACGGAAGAAATAATATGACTGCTGTAGTCATCAGAAAAAAAGGGGGAAAATGGGAAAGTGTAAATATATATATATATATATATATATATATATATATATATATATATATAATAGTAGAAAATTCTAACTTGGAAAGTCCTATTTATCACATAATAAGAGCACTAAGCCTGGTTCCATCTCATTTAGTTGAGTTTTATTCCCATAAGGAGTGGTGTCTTGCACTCGTTATCTGCTTCGTTATGGAGAGGCCCGTGCTGCTGCCGCCGCCGCCTCTGGATTATGCTGTGGATTATGTTAATGTTGCAGAAACACACGGCCAGACTAACTAACTAACACTGAGGTGATCTCTTCCAGCTGTACATTCCTGTGCACTAAACTTGTTTATCTGTTTTCATTTAGCATTATGCAGATCCAGATTCTATTATTATAATAACTCAATACATCCCTCCTAACTCCATTTGCCATAATCCCCTATCACTCAAAATGCAACAACAACAAGTTGATGCGGGGAAGAAAAGTAAACAGTATTTTTTTTGGGGGGGGGGGGGGGGGGGGGGGGAGAAGAAGCGCCTACATATTCTATTTTTCACATTCGCTTCCAATTACAGTGACAATTGCCTGGGTAATTTTATGAATAGCACAAAACACTTACTGTGCTTGTTAGTCAAATACACATTCTGCAGCCTTTTCATAACAGCAGAGCAGGAGTTTGACAAGCTGTTTACGCTAAGCCTGAGTAAATCAAATTCAGAGTTTGCCTTCCCTCCCCAGTAATCTCATTTTGTTTACCGCTAACGCTAAGTACATTAGCATCTGCAAGGCCTGTCTGTATTTACTCTATTTACCCCTACTGTACTGGCTTTAAGCCAAGCGAGGACTAATGTTACGAAATGAGGGGAACCAGCTGTATATTCATGAACAACTAGCTGCTAATCTGACACTGAGGCAGGGATCCAGAGGCGGCAGAGCTACAGTCCCTGTATAAACTGACAGAAGATGTAGTTTTTGCTTAAGTGAATGGAGATATTAACTGCTTTTAAGCCTGTAAATTTTTTCCCTTTCTCTCCTCCCGGGTGTTTATAAGGGAGAGCGAGACATGAGAGGAAGGGAAATAGCAAACCTCCCTCGCAGGAAACTGAAAGATACACAATAGGAAGTAATGGTTTGGTTTAGATTATTCCTGAGCAGTTTAGCTATTGGAGGTTTACATAGGAAGTAAGGGTAATTTGACTCCTTAAGTAAGGAGGAAATGACATCAGGGTCAAAGATCGTCAGGTTTCCAAGCCCCTGTAATGCCTCCGCTCAGTGTTTTAGAGTGAATGGAGCCGGTGTCAGGTCTCACCTGTTGTATGCATCCTCCTGTTTGTCTATAGTTCCAGGTTCTGACCACGGCCCAGGTTCCCATAACCTACAACCTGGTTTGTACGCCTCATTAGGCAGCGTCATCACGGCTGAACACCGGCCTGGGTGGTGAACAGATGCTGCGTTTGCACCGTGGCCGAATCAAAGACAAACTGCAAGATTAGGAAGAAACAACAGAAAGGGGGGGGGGGGCTGTTGTACAATCAAACAATATAAGAGTATGTAGAATATCCTGCAACTCCTTGAGGAGGCAGGTCTCAAAAGGAAGATGTCCAAGTACTCTTCCAAATTTGTATATCATGGTTTATCAGAATGGAATTGCAGACACATTTATTTATTTATTTTTTTGGACAATTTTACATGCATTAATTTTATTGTATTTGGTATAGAAAGACAATGTACATGAATGAACATTTCTGTAAATGCACCCAATTGTAGCCAGAAGGCTAATTTGCATTGGCAGTCGCCCTGCAATAAAAAATAAAAAAAGAATCACAAACAAAAATTAATGGACGCACAACACTTAACAACATTAACATAACACAGGACCAGGACAAACACAGAACATGCAGTATGTTTCAAAGTCAACATAATGACATCTGCCTCCACACCCAATAACAAGTGGTGACCGGCACAACATCGCAGCGTTCAGATAAAGCATCTCTGTAAATCTCTTTAATCTCAGGGGTACGGTGGCTGAGCGGTTAGCGCTCCTGCTTCACAGCATGACACCTTTCTGTGTGGAGTTTACATGTTTCTCTCCCTGTGTGTGGATGGGTTTCCTCTGGGTGCTCCAGTTCCCCCCATCACCCAAAAAACATGTTTGTTAGGGTAAAAATCCTCCAGCCAGGTATCTATCTATCTATCTATCTATCTATCTATCTATCTATCTATCTATCTATCTATCTATCTATCTATCTATCTATCTATCTATCTATCTATCTATCTATCTATCTATCTATCTATCTATCTATCTATCTATCTGTCTGTCTAGCTGTCTGTCTATCTAGCTGTCTATCTGTCTGAACAAACAAACCAACCAACTCAAAAACAATATATATACAGTATATATATATATATGCAGCATGAATATATGTGACCCGCCACCACGAAACCAGGCATAAGTCGCGCTGACCCGTTCAGAGCTACAGCCAAATTTAGGCTGGAAGGCGATTTCTTATTTGTGTTTACATCTTATCAAAAAAACGGTACCTTAACACCTCTATGTTCAGTTCCTGTGGTCATTACATTGAAATCCAATCAATAAAGGTGTTTATTGAGTCAATTATTTAAGTGGCGACAAAAGTTCAGGGATTGCTGAGCAAAGACAAAGCCGACTTCCACCTCTTTTCGCCGAACAAAACGATCTCCGTTCCGTGAGTAAACATCCAAGTGTTTGGTACGAGGTAAAAGCTTATATTGAATGTTCTGTCCAATGGTGTAAGCCAAATGATTATAATACGTCGCACTTCTGTCCTATTATTATAATATATAAAACTTCTGTGACATGTCCATCAGAGTGTCCTTTAACATCTGTGAATAATTTGTGTCAATCGGATACAAATTATATATGCGTTGCTAAGGACTTCCTACCCCAAAACAGTCCAAAACTTTGACGGACAATTTCTAAAAATATGCAAATTGCAAAATGTGTCCAAATGTGGATATTAAAATTACCATAACTTTGGTTCTACTTGTGATAGAAACATAATTTTTTTCACCATCTTAAACCTTAGTTTCCACTCTACCAAGCTACACAGATAACTGCAGTTTGGATTTACACACACTTATGCATGGTTTCGTGGTGGTGGGTCACATATATGAAAAACCTCCATGATGTGACCACGTGTACTGTGTCTAAACTGTATACTGTCAGAGTATGTTTTATGTACGAACTCACACTCTGTACTGAAATTCCAGAAATCTTGGATTGGCAGCTCGGTATGTTCAGGTATTCTGCTGTTGTAACCAATAATTTCCTGTCAAGCATCTATTCTATTCTATTCTATTCTATTCTATTCTATTCTATTCTATTCTATTCTATTCTATTCTACGTCCAGTGTGGAATCAAAATCTTCCTCCTGGTCTATAAAGAACTAAACGACCTTGGACCCAAATACATCCTAGACCTGCTGGTTCACTATGAAGAATCCAGAGCCCTGGGGTCATAGGTCATCAGGAACAGGTTTACTGTGTGTTCCAAAAAATCAGAACCAAACAAAGTGAAGCATCATTCAGTTGTTCTGCTCCTCACCTGTGGAACAAACTACCTGAAAACCTGAGGTCTGAGAAAAACTGTCAGTTCATTTCATTTCTCATTTGCTTTTTAAATGTTTTTATGTCTGTATTTTCATTGTGTTTTAATGCATCTTTATCATTTTAATTTTCTTAGATGTTTTATGTAAAGCACCTTGAATTAGGGCATTGACGACCAGTTTTTTTCAAGTTGACTTAAGTGTCAATAAAGTCGAGTCGCGTCGACGGGTCATGATGACATCATCACATTGTCAGGAGAAACAACAGACACATGAATAAAAAAACAAAACAAAAAACAAAGACACATGTCTGTCCAGTAATGAGCAACTTGTATTAAAGTTCACTGCAACGTAACAATGTCCACTGACACAAATAGCATTTAACTGCAACAAAACAAAGGCTAACGTTAGCAAAGAGTTTTGTGTTAAATGTAAGTGAACATCAGTAGGTGAACATATGTCTGCATTTGGTCTGGACCCACGGCTCTAAAACTGGACTGTCCACACGTCTGTCACACGTCCTCACTTTTTATATTACGTGTAAAAATTTTAAGACCAATAAGATGAACACAACACTGTCCATATCATGTGTTTGGAGGAAAAAAGAGTGTGTTGTCTTAATGCAGGTTGTCTGTGCTGCTTATCACAGGTTAGCTAATGCATGAGTGTCTGTCACTGTTGTTTTGTTAGTCCACCACAACTGTCTTACCTACAGGTGTCTTGTTTATGTCTGGTCTGAGAGAGAGAGAGAGAGAGAGAGAGAGAGAGAGGGAGAGAATAATGTGTAACTTGTCGACTCCTCCAAATTTAAGTCGACTTGTGCTACAGAAGTCGAAATGTCGACCAGTCGACATTTTAGTTAATGCCCTACCTCGAATTGTCCTGTACATGAAATATGCTTTACAAATACATTTACCTTGGAACCAACAGGAACCTTAACACTACACAGTTTGTGACACCACTGGCCAGATGCCCAACATGATGTCATGAGTTGTGTAAATATACACTTTTAATTAGCGTATTATCTGTAAGCATTATAAACGTTCCACATGTATGTTCGTGCTGCATCAAAAACCACACGATGAGGAGTTAGGGTCAGAGGTCTGGTACGCTGACCGCCATAACAACTGACGTGAAGTACAACACAGTTTCATGAGAAGAAACTGCAAGAAGAAAAATCCCCAGACTTATCAGACTCTGTTGAAAGACATTATACAACACTTCCATTTGGAGGAAATCCAATTTTTGAAAAAAAAAAAAAAAAAAAAAAGATAATGTAGTATTTTACTCAATTTGCAGCCTTTTATAGATTATTTTAATACAAATTAAATAGGAACAGGGTCAGAGTATGTGTCTGTGTGTCTGTATATATGGATGCAATAGTAGGATTATTCTTATTTTTTTACTGTATGACTTTTTTTGGGGAATTTTGTCATCATTAGTATAATCCACAGGTGTCAAACATAAGGCCCAGGGGCCAAATCCGGCCCGCTCAAGGGTCCAGTCCGGCCCTTGGGATGAATTTGTGAAATGCAAAAAATAGTTTTTAAGTTATGAACAATCATTTTAGTCACAGTCAGAGCAATTCAATCTGAAGTGGATCATAATAATCCATAAATACTCAGAACTCCAAAATGTTCTCTTTCTTTTTATAATTTTCACATATTTACTCTACAGTATAAATACTTAACTAAGTTAAGTTATTATTTTGTAAATATTTATTGGTTTTTGTTTTTGTTTTTGTTTTTGGTTTTGGTTTCTACATTTAATATAGAATTTTCAGATTTTTCTACACCTTTGTGCCATTTGTGTCTTATTTTTATTCATGTTACTTATTATTTTGTTAGTTTATTATACATTCGTGTCTGTCATTGCCCATTTTTTTTTAAACTTATTTCATTAATGTTTGACTGGAACTGTTGAAGTCTCAGGAGTTAAAGGGTTAATCACTGAAGAAAGGTTAAGTAGAGATAATTAAAATTGGAAACTGCCCCAAATTAGCACTGGGTCTTTATGGGTTAATTTAAATAAAGAGGTTTTTTTTTTGTTTTGTTTTTAACAAGAAGAACAAGAACAGCAGCCTGGGTAAGTCTCTTAACTTTAAAAATGTAGCTCTTTATCCTCGTCACTTCTTGCTGATGTGCAAACAATTGATTAGCAGCGGTGTTAACGAAATGCGAGTGACCTTATTGTCTTGCTAATGCTTGGGCTTAGTATGAACAGATTACCTGATACATTCCACATCCCCACAGAATACTGTCTCACACTCAATTAACACAGGGCACACGCTACGCAGCATCGCTCTAATACTGTAACACACAACACATCATGTACTTACACTGCTTTGAAGGTTGTTCACTGTACAAAAGAAGGAAAATACAGTGCTGATTCCAAATCTGTGTATCATTGTTTTTCAAAATAAAACCAAAAATAATACAATGAAACAACAAGTCGTTTTTCTACTTTTTCTTTTTGTTTAGAAAAATAAACTGATAATGGCCATTTTCTGTCTTATCCAATTTTGACCTGAAACAAGTTGAGTAAACCATGACCTTTGACCTGCATCTGGTGGACATGTTTCTTTGGGTTGTTAAGATTAATTTCTGGTTTTGACTTTTTATCTCATAATGTAGATTTTTTTTATCTCATAATTTTGCCGTTTTATGTCATAATATTGATGTTTTAACTCGTAATTTTGACGTTTTATCTCATAATGTTCCTTTTTGTCTCATAATTTTGACTTTTTATGTCATAATTTTGACGTTTTATCTCATAATTTTGACTTTTTATGGTCAAACAAAAATATCAAGTTAAGTGAACCAAATTAAATAGCATAGGGTTAGGGTAATTTGAATTTGATTTGACTCACTTAAATTACTTAGGAAATGTTAAATAGAGTCAAAAATAGATTTTACCAGTAAATGAACACACTGGGTGTATATACATATATATATATATATATATATATATATATATATATATATATATATATATATATATATATATATATATATATATATATATATATATATATATAATTATAAATGATATATTTTATTGAAAAAGGCACATTTTCTTCATTTTCCTCCAGAATATTGTCTCACACTCAATTAGCACAGGGCACACGCTACGCAGCATCGCTCTAATACTGTAACACACAACACATCATGTACTTACACTGCTTTGAAGGTAGTTCACTGTACAAAAAAAGGAAAATAAAGTGCTGATTCCAGACAAAGAAAGTGTAGTTTTGAATTCCGCTATGTTGGCTTCCAATTACTGTGGTGGTGGTTTGTTGAAAACAGTCGATCAGCAGTTTATTCACATTTACACAAGCTCCTTCATGGTTTCACCTTGGCCTTCAGGTAAATGAAAGCTTTCTATACGTCTGTATGTACACATGTTATTCCAGCTCACATGTTCCTGAACAATGAGAGGGATTTCAGTATTTCATGCCTGCGCTTGATTTTTTTTCCCTATTTTGCGAGGATCAAACACGGTCGGACTGTAGTCGTATAGAAACTGAGAAGTTTTTACCGACGAGAGTATTTTCAGCCCCCTGTGGCAATGCAATCTCTATATCCCATTGTAATTATTAGGGTAAGTCATTCTCTTTCCACTGTCAGGGCCAAAGTTTCCTTCCATGGTGCGTGGAGATTTGATTTGATTGAATGAGTCGTGTCGTACAGTCCGGACCTCGGCGGCTCCAGGGCTTCTGTGGCTCATGTGTTATAGACCTCCATACAATATGTATTAAATGCATGATTTTTTTTTTTTTTTTGCTCCGAATTTGGAGAACTAGAGAGAAGAATTCACAGTTTTTCCACACATTTAAAAAAAAAAAAAAAAAATCCTTTATTTAACCAGGATTATCCCATGAGACCAAGTCTCTCTTCTTCCAGGGAGTCCTGGTCAAAATGGCAGCAACAGAGACAGAGACAACACCATAACACATATGAGCAGCCATGGCTCAGTTGGTAGAGCAGGTCGTCCATTAACCAAAGAGTTGGCGGTTTGATTCCCGCTCTGTCCTAGTCAGTCTGTTGTGTCCTTGGGCAAGACACTTTACCCTCCTTGCCTCCAGTGTCAGTCACACTGGTGTATGAGTGATAGTGGGGCAGTAGGCACAAAATGGCAGCCACGCTTCTGTCAGTCTGCCCCAGGGCAACTGTGACTACATATGTAGTTTACCACCACCAGAGGGAGCATGTGAGAGTGAATGAATAATGGACCACTAATGTGAGGTGCTTTCGGTGCTTTGAAAAGTGCTATATAAATCTAATCCATTATTGTTATTATCATTATTATTATTATTATTATGTAACCGGTGGTGTCCGACTCTGCGTTGTGTGTGTATATTTTCAATGACACCCGTACGTAACCAGTTGGAGGTAGTCTTTATTTTTTAGCTCCTGACAGATAACATGAATCCCTCGGTCAGTGGATCCACAAAACATGCCCCTCCTCCACACACATCCAGAACAAAAGTGGAAAAATACTAACATTAAAATACAAAGAGAACATGACATACCTGAGAGAAAACACGAATCCCTCGCTCAGTGGATCAACAAAACACACCCCTAAATTATATATAAATATGAATTGTCAAACTTTGAAATAGCCAATTAACCCAAAATAACATTTTAGAAGCTGAAACAGTAATTTAGGAAACTACATGGCCCCTTACCTCCTCCACACGCATCCAGAACAAAAGGGAGGAGGTAAGGGCGCGAAAATCCCGAATGTAGTGAGCGGTATCGCACCATAAAGTGCACGTTAGAAACACACCACATACTGACACAGAGGCTTTGTCAGGCGTCAACTAAAAACAAACCAATACAAATAAAGAATTTTGTGTAATTATAACAAGTGTCCTTGTCCACGTTACTGCAACATAATTGACCCTGTTACACATATCAGCGAGCAATAAACAAACATAACACATAAAACTCAGTGGCTGCGAAAAACCTACGTGGAGTAAGTCTAAAAACAATGACAGTCGTCTGTGTAGACATTATTAATTGTATTCCTAAAAATCTCCAATGATGGTAGAGAGTCCATTGTCAATAAATTCTGTAAATTATTCCAGAAATATGGACCAAAAAAAGAAAAAAAGTAGTTTTCCCTAGTTCAGTACGAGGGGTAGAAGCAGCAGCTTCTGTAAGGAATGTGTTCTACATGATGAAGTGCAAAGACTGAGAAGATAACAGATGTAATGGGGAAGTTTAGCCACCAATGCTTTAGCAATAAAAGTAACATGTGTAATTTATGTCTTAAATACAAAGAAGCACTGGAGAGTTGTTAAGGGAGTCCTCTGCAGCATCCAGGAAAAATTCCCAGTGACATGGGTGTCGCACCAGTGGGGGATGGGGGTGTTGCGACACCCCCCACTTCTCCAACCAGATGATTTCATACCCTCCACTTTTTCCTGAGTTTATATATTGTATCGTTACTGGATCCAGAATCTCACCTACTTTTTATTTCAGGATAAACAGTTACTGTCGTCACAATCACACCAAACAAACATCAATAACATTTCAGGGCTGTTACAATATCTATGGTTTAAACTGTTTACCCGCCCGGGTGGCACAACAGCATATGTAAATGAAGCGCACCTCAGTTCATCAGTAATGTAAACAGCTCTTCTTCGTGGTGTTAACAAACAGTTATTAACCAGTAAGTAATGAGAAATGTTACTGTTGTTAAACTAAGTTAACTAAACTATGTCTTGTTCTGTGACATTTACCCTAAGACAGTGGTTCTAGAACTTTTTTCACTGATGTTCCCCTTGAGGAACATATTTTTAATCGTCTCCCCTGACATGGACAAAACATTTTTGTAAGAAAAAAAAGGTCGAGTGTCTGTAAAATCAGTGTCTGACGTTTTAAATCCTTTTTATCTCATAATGTTTACTTTTTATCTAATAATGAATAAATGTTTAATTGAGGAAAAACACATTTTTGTTATTATTTTTGGCCATATATTACTTTTTTTAATATAAAAAATGTAATCATTAATGGATTTTAAATGGCTGTGACACCCAGTGAATTATCTGAAATGACCTCTTTACTTCCTGTTTTGCTTTATTACTGTCATAGTTTAGACCCTGAGTGTCTTGTTTTGTTAGTTTTTGTGTGTCTTCCTGTTCTTTCTGTCATTGTTCGTGTCTGGGCTTTTATTTTGTCATGTTGGTTCATGTTCAATTTGTCCTGTTTTACTTCCTGTTACCTGGTGTTTTCCTCCCCGCCCCTCTAATCTTTATGAGTGAATCCACCTGTTCTTTCCCCTATTTAAGTGTTGTGTGAATGTTTGTCATTTTCTCTGATGCACTTAAAGTGGTTATCTGTTATTTTGCATCTCCTCGTGTATCACTTGTCTGCTCCTTTTGGACCCCTGGTACTGGACCCTGACTTTACTGGTACTGACTTTGAGTTTGTCATTTGGGTTTTCCTGGTCTTCCTTTTTCTAAATTGAACCAACAATGCATTCAATAACAATGGATAACACAGTAATATTAATGAAATAACCATGACTCCTTTAAACCTTGTGTACTGGGAAAAAATACCCAATAGATCATCTGAATTGACCTCCTTACTTCCTGTGCCACTTTATTATGCATGTTATTGCAACAACAGAATACAGATGTATGTTTTATTTTTATTTGTTTAAGCTTGTAGATCAGGGGTCTCAAACTCATTTTCTTCAGGGGCCACATTTAGCCTGATTTGACCTCCAATGGGCCAGACCAGTAAAATGAAAATATAATAACTTATAAATAATGACAATTCCTCATTTTTGTCATTGTTTTACTGCAACCCCCCCCCCAAAAAAAACCAAAACATTAAATTATGAAAATAGTTTTATAAATTATCCAAAAAGAAAACAAGTTACATTTCAGAAGGAAAATAAGGGCAATTTTAACCAATTTCTGCCTCAAATTATCATTAGTTCATGTGTTTTATTATGGATCAGTTCTTCAAAGACACTAAACTCTTACTAACAGAAGCAGAAAATGGTTCAAATTGTGTCTAATTTTCTGTAGACATTTCAGGTTGTTCACATTTGTTTAGATTATTCACATTTTGTTGTTACAGGATAACAGTCAAATAATAGCTCTGTTTCCATTACAGTTTTTCGCAAAACAATATCGATATTCCTAAAATTTCAACAAAGTATACTTGCGCTTTGAATGCGTTTCGATTGACGGTTATTCTAGGCAGGAGCGTCGTAACTTTTGTGAAATATCATCCCAAGAGATTTCACTGCTGTCACCTTCGGAGCTTCAGACTGACCATCACCCTGCTAGCATTAGAATGAATGAATCGGCTAATTATCTGATCAGTAAAAGTCCCCACCAAACTCTTTAAAGACACTAACATGTCAAACAAACCAGCTGGTTAAGGTTATAAGGGTCTGTACATGTGGTCCCTACATTGTCAGGTCAAAATATTAAGTGTAAATATGATTTAGATGTGTTTAAATTACAACCGCGAATTAGCATGTAATAGCATTAGCACAAATTAATCGGCTAATTCTCTCGTCGGTAAAACTATCTGGTGAACTGTTTAAATACACTAACATGTCAAACAAACCAGCTGGTTAAGGTTATAAGGGTCTGTACATGTGGTCCCTACATTGTCAGGTCAAAATATTAAGTGTAAATATGCTCAACACTGAACAAATTATACATGTATGTAGTGCTTTTTACACAGTGCTGCATTTGACACTTTACAGAACAGAGAATATATTTATCTGTAAAAAAACTAAACAAAAAAAACCTTAAACATTCAAAAACTAACAGATAATCATCACTCCAAGAGCGTGATCAGAACTGCCTTAGTTCTCATGTCCCAGCAGCCAATGGTTGTCATGGTTACAGTGACTGCGGCTGCCATTTTCACTCCGAGAGAAGTGATCATGTGACCATGTACGTCACATCCTGTGACATATAATTGTGGAAAAAGTGTTTCCATTGCACTTTTGTGATATATTACAATCGAAAAACCACTGAAAAACCACCTCATGAAAGAGTGAACATTTTTTATTGATATTTGAGTGTTTTTTTTTTTAATTCAGGTGTTTCCATTACCAGTTTTTAGAGCGATATTTACATTTTGCGAATTTCCAAGGGTAATGGAAATGCAACTAATGACAAAAATATGAAGTTGTCACTTATAGGCAAAAAATTTCAAAACTGAGAAGAAAATATGGAGTCGTTTAATAGGTTATTACGCTCTTCATCCCACGGGCCGCATTTGGCCCCCGGGCCGCATGTTTGAGACCCCTGTTGTAGATGTTCTCTCCAGACTGCAGAACAATGTGTATTAATAAAGTCACCTTGAACTTTGTGTCTAGGGAAAAATAGCTTATAAATGATTTGAATTACCCTGCTTACTTCCTGTGCTGCTTTATTATGCATGTTAAAAAAAAACAAAAAAAGTAAAAACACAAACTAGGGGAGGGGTGGTGTCACACTGGAGGTCACTGGAATCTCTTCTGGTTCATTGGCCACTGGGGTCACTCGCATAAACACACAGAAGAAGCTAACAACCCCCCAGGAAAACCACCAAAAAACAAGTGATTTTTCTTGTTGTTAAAGCTGTTGCATTAAACGGCGGCTTGTTGGCGAACGTCCAATGAGATCCGCAATTTAAAATCCCTGTTTATTCCACATGCAAAAAGAACACACAGCCCAACGCTCTGCTCAGCTGGTTAAAAATTAATAGGAACGTCAACGCCTGAGCATTGTGTTACTCTTTAACCATGTGCTTCGTTAAATATTCAATCTAAGGAAAAGCAAATGTTACAAATCCTTTACCTTTAGTCGTGCCTTTGCTTCGTTGCTGTCGCGTTGCCTCCCGGGCTCTCATCTTTTTTTCTTCGTTCTTTCTATCGTTTCCCATTCTGTCTTTCTCTCCTGTTGACTCTGATGCCCAGGCTTCTGCTTAATTGGTATTTCTGTTGAGCTTTTCCGAGTGTGAAACAACAGAGCCTCGCACCTCAAATACAGTATTTATTCATTATTTTGCACACAGTTGTCTGACAGCAGGAAGCCTTATTAGCCAAGCTAATTTAAGGGGTGACTAGCAATCCAATTAGGCCTAATTGGAGGCTGATGGAACAATCTTCAGAGGTAACCTGCCCTGTCTCTGGCCAACGCTGCATCTTCACACCCCTGGAAGCTTTTCTCCTCCTCGTATTGACGCCGACTCGCAGAGGTCTGGGGTTGTGAGTCAAACTTTCACCATCAGGTAATAATGAGAATGTTACATTATGCACAGCGACAATGGAGATCTATTCATGGTGGTTGGTCGGAGCAGAGGAGGCTGTGAGGGGTGGCAGAGGCTAATTCAGCGAGGCCTTTTTACAAAGACTGGAACAATATCCTCCGTATTGAGCTCTTGTCTCGAGGCCCAGACCCCCACCACCCCACCCCCCACCCGCACCCCCACTCTCACACCCAGCCACTCACTCTAAAAAGGACACCGGTGGCTTCTCAGTCTGCACTTTGGACGCATGACCTACAGTCGTGGGAAAAAAAAAATACAAAATTATTAGACCTGGGGGGGGGCAATGTATATTTTTTGAGCATCGACGTCGCAATGTACGTGTTTGCAATAGTCACATGGCAGGTTCTGTAATTATTTTCATTTTATTTTTTTGTTTCTCCTTATAAATTCATTTTAAAAGTAACTTTTAAAAAAATTTAAAATTCTTTTCATTTATTTGTCTTTATTTATTTATCTTATTATTTTATAATTAATTTAATGTATTTTCTTAATTTATTTTGTATTTATTTATTTCTATTAATTTATTATTAATTTATTTGTCTATTTATTTAATGAATACATTTTAATTTTTTTTTATTCGTAATTTTATTTAATTATTTCAGAAGGATGTACTGCTGTGTGTTCTGTGTTTATGTATTTATTTTATTTTGTTTGCATTATTATTATTTTTTTAATGTTTTTATCATTATATTTAGTAGAATTTTTTTGTAATTATTTTTTAATTTATTTTTGATGATACTGTAACGTATGTTCCGTGTCGACCACTAATCTGTTTGAGCATTTTTTATAAAATATTTTATCATTTTTAATTATTTTCATAATTTTGAGTTTTTATTTCATGATTTTGACTTTTTATCTCATAATTTTGAGTTTTTATGGTCACATAGAACTATCTAGTTGAGTGAAACAAATTAAATTGCATAGGGTTAGGGCTATTTTAATTTAATTTGATTCACTAAGCTGTGACCTATTTTTAATGAAGTCAATTCAATTCAGTCACACAATTTTAAAATCAACATAACCACAATTGAGTGTTACATTCAGACACATAAAATAAACAGAATTAATACAAGTTAATGATGTAAGAACTGGACTGATTTTGGTTATTATCAATAGAACTGGATAAATACACTGGTCTACAACTAAATTACCACGTTTGTTACTGAAGTCTGAAATGGTGATTGGCTCAAGTTTCCAAGGTAAGTCTGGTGTCAAAATGTCAAATTCTTATAATTGATATTCATTTTACTGAATATTTTCTTTATTTTTGTTCATTTTACTGAATATTTTGTTCATTTTGTCGATTATTTTGGTCATTTTACAGAGTATTTTGGTAATTTTTGTTCATTTTACTGAATATTCTGTCCATTTTTGTTCGTTTTACTGAATATTCTGGTTATTTTTGTTAATTTTACTGAATATTTTGGTCATTTTCTGAATGTTTTGGTCATTTCTGTTCATTTTAATGAAGATGCTCATTTTGTTTATTATTTTGTTCATTCTACTGAATATTTGGTAGATTTTCTGAATAATCTTTTGGAATACTTTGATCATTTTTGTTCATTTTATTGAATATTTTGTTCATTTTGTTGATTATTTTGGTCCTTTTTTTTAATATTTTGGTCATTTTTGTGAATATTTTGCAAATTTTTCTGAATATTTTGTTCATTTTTGTTTGTTTTACTGACTATTTTTGCCATTTTGGTGGTTATTTTGGTCATTGTACTGAATATTTGGTAAATATTATGAATATCTTAGTTATTTTTTGGTCATTTTATTGAATATTTTGCTCATTTTTCTTCATTTAATTGATTACTTGTGTCTCAACCTTCTCAAAGACCACCAGTGAGAACCTCTGAAATCCATCTCTCCAAGTGGTCCAGTGGGTTTGTCTTGTGCCCCTCTCCTCCCCTTTTGTGTGTTGGGGCGGTTGTGGCTCAGTCGGTAGGGCAGGCCGTCCAATGACCAAAGGGTTGGCAGTTAGAGTGTTGAAATGTCCTTGGGCAAGACACTGAACCCTAAATTGCTCCCAGTAGGACCTGGCAGCCCCTCGCCTGGTGTGTTCATGAATGGGTGAATGTGAGCTAAAGCGCTTTGGGCTTTTTTAGTTTGGAAAAATGCCACCTAAGTGCAGGCCAT
Organism: Siphamia tubifer; assembly: GCA_020466265.1. Lineage (NCBI taxonomy): Eukaryota > Metazoa > Chordata > Actinopteri > Kurtiformes > Apogonidae > Siphamia > Siphamia tubifer. The sequence goes on along the minus strand of CM035802.1, from coordinate 9,926,061 downwards.
TTATCATAATCCCACAGGTAAAAATCACATGGAGTTAGATCTGGAATTTTTGGAGGCTATTCATGAGTTCATTTAATTTATTTAATGGCGTCTGTTTGTGTCTATGTAGAACATTTTAGCACATTTCAACAATTTTAGCTTCACTTCACTGGACTCCCATGCATCTTAGAATTCACTTACAAATTATTTTACTAAGTAGAAGAACTTGTTACTGTATTTAAATAGATTTGTTTTTAACATTTGTTTTTACTTTCGTATTTATTTCTCTGGCAATTTTTTTATTTTCCTCCCTACACTTGTGTATAAATATATGTAGTTTATACTCTTTACATTTATATAAATATATGTAGTTTATACTCTTTACATTTATATAAATATATGTAGTTTATACTCTTTACATTTATATAAATATATGTCATTTATACTCTTTACATTTATATAAATATATGTAGTTTATACTCTTTACATTTATATAAATATATGTCATTTATACTCCTTACATTCTTAGAATAAACCTGTTACTTTTTCAAACTAAACAGATAAAAAATAAGTCACTTCAGAGGGAAAATCAGTGAAGGAGGGGAATTGTGTGTGTTTATATATATATATATATATATATATATAATCATGATTATGACTTTTATCATTTCAACTCTGTCTCATAATTATGCATTTCTTATCTCTTATTTTTAACTTTATCTCACAATTTTGACTTTTTTCTCTTGATTTTCTTCTTGATTTTGTTATAACTTTTTTCCCTTACTAAATTACCTACTAAATTACTTACTAAATCTCCTGTCCATACCCATCAAACACATTATCTACACAGTAACTCACTTTTAAAGGCTTTATTTTTGGTTACTTTTTTTCCTGGATAAATAATTAGCATTTTATCCAGGGCAAAAAAAATGCCTTTTTTAGTTTTTTACTTTTACTTGAGTACTTTTTCACACATGTAGCTGTACTTTTACATAAGTACAGAATGTGAGTACTTTCACCACCTCAGCAGGAAACTGTGTGTTGGCATTAGTTACACAGAACCAGATGCTTGCACCAGTTTTAGCAGAGAAGTTAATTTCCATCTGTTGTCCTGTCGACCAACGAGACAAACATCACTTCAATTACAAAGTGCTAATATACTGGTGGAGAACGGACGAGAACGGCTTCAGCCAAACACATAAAACATACGTACAATCAAAAAACACTTAAGCATTTGTAGAACAAGAAGAGGGGAAAATGGAGGACAGAAGAGAGAGAGAGAGAGAGAGAGAGGGAGGGAGAGAGAGAGAGAGGGGAAGAGAATGAGAGAGAGAGAGAGAGAAAAATAAAATATATTTAAAAAAAGAGAAGAGATTAAGGTGGAAAATCCTATCCATCCATCCTGGAAAATGTTTGTCCTAGAAAATATTCCACTTGGAGTTAACTCCATCTGACCTCCCAGTATTCCAGGTGATCCATGTTGAAAATAAACCTTTTTAATCTTTTAAAACTTTTAATCTTATTGTTTTAAACTGCAATTGCCAATGTTTTTTATTACCCTTACCCCGAAGGAGAGAGCGCTATTGTGTTTGAGTAGGTCTGTCTGTCTGTCTGTCTGTCTGTCTGTCTGTAAGCAGGTTTATGCAAAAACTACTGGAACAATTTCCATCAAATTTATCAAGAAAAATTCAAGGTGGTCCAGAATAGATTCCATTAAATTTTGGTGAATGTCGGTCAAAGGTCACAGTCGGCAAATTTTTTTACAATGACCAGAGACAGGACAAACCCTTTTCATTCCAGTTTACTCAGTTTTACATAAAGCTTCTTTTTGCTCTCACTGTTGATGTGCAGTGACATCAGAACTTTGAAGGACATATTTGAAGACTCTAGGTCAAAGGTCACAATAAAGGGCACAATTGAATTGTGGCTATAACTTTTTGATATAACTTATATTTACATATATATATATGTATGTATATATATAAATATAAATATATATATATATATATATATATATATATGTGTGTGTGTGTGTGTGTGTGTGTGTGTGTATGTATGTGACTGTGGACAGTTCAATCGGTTCATTTATGCAAAGGAGATGTAAGAAGTAAAACGATAGATGAGCTCATTATACATCATGACTGTTTTTTTTTTTTCATTGTAAACTTGACATCACGTTGTAGTTCACCGTGAGGTCAGGGTACTTTCTATCTGGTCCCACTTTGCACACTTGGATGGGCGCTCCAATGCGTTTTATCGAGTTGGACGTTGGAAACCTCCCATCTTCCAGCGCTCTGGAATGCAGCATAATCATACATGCATAGTAAGAGTGAAGTGGGCTGGTGCAGCATCCTGCCTGCAATAACATCAGGTCCACAGTTTTATCCCAGTATGTATACATCCACTCAAAGAAATTCAAATAAATGGGATAATATTAAAATAAATGACAGTAAATGACTTGGAAAAAAGTTTAAATATCGAGAAAAATTAATTTGTAGACTGACAGTAGCTTTGGGTTTTTATGGGTTAAAGACCAATCAGTCAGGATGTTTATATGGACTTCGAGAAATTTAAATTACTGCCTTACACAACACACAAATCAAAGTTTTAAAAGGCATGTGAACATGTTAATCAGAGTGGAATCAAATCGAACTGGTGTTTTTAGAAGTTAGAAGCAAAACCGATAATGCTACCGCTACGCCGGCCAACCTTAGCTGGACACGCCCCCTTCAGGAAGTCACCAGACACAAAATGACTGATGTGGGTAGCTGTGGTCCACTTGGTAGAGCGGGTCATCCAATACATGAAGGGTTGGTGGTTCTAATCCCACCCTGTCTGAGTCATGTGCTGTTGTGTCCTTGGGCAAAGACACTTCACCCTCCTTCGCTCCAATGACACTCACACTGGTGGATGAATGTTTGGTGGTGGTCAGAGGGACCATAGGTACAAATTGTCCCAGGATAACTGTGTATAATGTAGTTCACCACCACCAGAGAGACACTGTGAGAGTGAATGAATAATGGATCCACTGTACGCTTTGAGTATGCATTCCATAGAAAAGCACTATATAAGTCTAATTTATTATTATTAAATAAACAAATACTGTATCAGGAATAAAAGCTTGTGGAATCAATGACATATTTTTATTCGAGAATTTTCAATTACGAAGATAACGATCTTTATTCACGATGTCACTCAGAGACAATAAGAAAATAAGAATTGCCTGTTTAAAAAAAATAAAATTCATAAAAAACTTCTAATACAGAGTTACTTTTCACCCACCCCTGTAAAAATGTAACATGCATCACAGAAAACACGCCAACTACTGTTTCTGAAGTGAAGCTAAGGTAAAAAGCAATGATCCTGTGGGAGGATTAGCTCAAACATACAAGTCATTATATCCAGAAACATCCTTTGCACTCATTTAATTCAGATTCGATCTGACAACTTCTTTTCCACAAAGACACTTGTAGGTGCTTTATGTGCTGCCTTGTTATAATGATGTGTTAGTGCCTTACAGGTGTTGAGTGTGTGTTTATCACTGCAGTCTGTTACTGTATATGCTCTGTTACGCTACTTTTGTTCCTAATAACCTCTATGTTAACTTATAGTATGAACTGACACTTTAAAAACAAGCCCAACTAATAACGAGCACGTTTTTATATTGACATTAAAATGAATTCAAGTTGACAGAGAAACGCATTATGTGTCAGGGTGTCACAAACATGAAATATATTAATAATGCAGCGTATTATATATAGCAAATGCAATAACAAAAAAAAAGTACTGTCTTAAAATGATGCCAGAAAAAATACTTCTTTTGGTTCAAATGCAAAAATATTCACCTACTTGCATGTTTTTCCCTTTTGTTGCTTCCTAAATTGAATTTATGATTGATATAATTCATCCTTTTATTATTTTTTTTTTTTTTTACAAACTGATCTCTTTCAAATCAAGTGAAAACAGATGTCTTCAAAGTAATTGTTGCTTATTTAACAATAAATCATATCACAAAAAAGTAATGTTCTCAAGGAATAGAACAGAGGTGGTCAAAGTACTCACATTCTGTACTTAAGTAGAAGTACAGCTGCTTGTGTGAAAAAATACTCTGGTAAAAGTAGAAGTACTGATTCAACTCCTTTACTGAAGTAAAAGTACAATTTCACAATTGTAATGGTGACAAATCTGTTTAGTTTGAAAAAGTAACGAGTCTATTCTAAGAATGTAAAGAGTATAAAGTACAGATATTTATATAAATGTAAAGAGTATAAAGTACAGATATTTATATAAATGTAAAGAGTATAAAGTACAGATATTTATATAAATGTAAAGAGTATAAAGTACAGATATTTATATAAATGTAAAGAGTATAAAGTACAGATATTTATATAAATGTAAAGAGTATAAAGTACAGATATTTATATAAATGTAAAGAGTATAAAGTAAAGATATTTATATAAATGTAAAGAGTATAAAGTACAGATATTTATATAAATGTAAAGAGTATAAAGTACAGATATTTATGCATCTTGTTTGTTGGTTTGTTTTGTTTTTGTTGGGGGGGGGCTCTTGTTTCAATCAATCAATCAAACTTTATTCATAAATCACTTTTCATACATGGTACATGTAGCACAAAGTGCTTTACATAAGACCCCCCCATTATCCCGCAATTGTAGGACAAGTTAAAATATTTACAGAGTTAAAAAGAATAGAATAAATATACAACTAAATAATAGTAATAAAATAAATGTAAATACATAAAATAGCAGAATAAAATAATAAAGTATCACTAAACGCTAAGTTAAAGGTTTTCAGTTTACCCTTAAAAATATGAACACTGGCAGCGGACCTCAGACCCTCAGGTCGACTGTTCCATAGTTAAGGAAATAAAAACTGAATAAGGCCTTTAGTGTGAACTCTAGGGACAATTAAAATCTTACTACCCAACGACATGAGGGTCCGAGAGACTCATATGTTAAAAGCAGATCCAATAAATAAACAAGGCCACAACCATTAAGACTGTTAAAAACTAATAAAAACGCTTTAAAATCAATCCTGAAGCTCACAGGGAGCTTGTTAGGGGGTTGTTATGTCTAGTTATTTTTTATTGCTTTTTGCCTTTTTCATTTTTGTGTTCTTTATGAAAAAACAAAAATCAAAAGTAACAAAAAAAAAATGCAGGCAAAAACAGAACCTCCTTTAATACACAACATGTAACCATGTCACATATGTGAAAAAAACAAATCAGATTCAGGCCACATTTGCCTGTCGTCTAAAAACATCTCTTTTTTCCCCTTAAGCGCAACATTCCATAACAGTTTTTACACCAATAGTCAGTTAATCTTCAGATCAGTGAAGGTGAACTTTCAAAAGCCCATAAATCTCACCTCCAGCTCAGCACAGATGATAGCATGCTGCCGCACGGTGACATATTCTCACTTTGATTAGCCAATTGGAGACATTGTAATCTGGCAACCCTCCAATCGGAAAGCGGCAGGGAACAACATTAGATGAAAGTGGTTTTCTGTACAAGACCAGCGTCTGGTACCCAGGGAAATCCACAGCAGCGGCACATTTGAGCCCGCTAATGCTTCGTCTGTGGGGGAATCCGGCGCGTTGGTGTGTGTGTGAGACATCAAGAGGTTAGCGAGTGTGGGTATTCCCCTATCTGATTGGCCACTGGCTGGCTTTGGAACATGATGCAAGTAAATACAGACTCCCTTTGAAATACCTAACGCACCATTTGCAATTCTAAACATCCTGGTTTACATTGACTTTCTTTTAGTACGAGTGTGTGTGTGTGTGTGTGTGTGTGTGAGAGAGAGAGAGAGAGCACCAATGTTTTCTGCACGCTTAAATCAGTGTAACTACAACTGGTGGCTAAAAAATCAGGAACATGTGACTGTTACAGTCCAGCGGCATCGCAAACCAACTGTTGAAATTGGTATAAAAGCACCAAATTTGGCACAAATATAGATTAAGATATTCTGCACAATTCTAGATGTTGAGACACTCCAGATTATGTGTTGGAGATATGGCACCCATTTTTAAAATGGCTACAATTTTCAACAAAAAAAAAAAAAGTCAAATTACAATATATATACTGTGTGCAATTTGCCAGGGGGGATCAACCCCCTTTCTGGTTCCGGACATCTCTGTTAGGGTGGATTTATACTCTGAAGCCAAATTATCTGTGACGTGTGTGCACGCATCTCCCAAAAAATTTGACCCATCGCAGACAGTGAAGCAGAGAAGACCAGAAAAGAGGCCTCTGATTGGTTCATTCTACATCCGCTCTCCATGCACTTCCCTACTTTTCCTTATTATTTTATGAACATGAGCTCATTGTTGAAGACGACTTGTATGAATGTGGGTTCAGTCGAGTGCGTGAGGAAGTGGAAGACTCTGCGAGATGAGTTTGTTCCACAATGAAAGGGTCTGATGTCGAAACGGAGCGAGGATCCAGGTGAGAAAACCTAGCGAGTTTGTGAGTGCCCCTCGAATGCGTTGTGACAGTAACAGTAGTTGGAGGGCGCTGTAAAGCCGGAGCTGCGAACCACCTTCGACTCCTGACCACTTCCTGGACGACCCAGAGCCGGTCGACCGGCACTGCTGCGACCCTCTGTTTTTTTGACAAGTCGCACCCATAGATAAACATATATACATGCATACGATGACAGGGTGTCCCATAACCTTCCATACATTACATAAGAGACATAATACATTCTAAACATATATAGTTCTCACATGTATTTCTTTATATTTCAGACAACATAAAAATGCATTTGAATAAAGAGCAATGAATTGTAATGTCAGTCATATAAAGCATATTATGTCAAGAAACATTTATTTTTCCTATGTATGGAGACTTATGGGACACCCTTTATATAGGGTGTATATAATAATAATAGATTAGATTTCTATAGTGCATTTCAAGGCACCCAAAGCGCTTTACATTATTGATCCATTATTCATTCACTCTCACATGCTTCCTCTGGTGGTGCTAAACTACATATGAAGTCACAGTTGCCCTGGGGAAGACTGACACCACCAGACATTTATACGCATTCATACACTAGTGTGAGTAACACTGGAGGCAGGGGGGGGGTCAAGTGTCTTGCCCAAGGACACAACAGACTGACGAAGACAGAGCAGAATCAAACCGGCAACCCTTCGGTTAATGGACGACCCGCTCTACCAACTGAGCCATGGCTGCCCCGGTATACCAGTATGTACCAGAGTATAGTACAATCCAATGGTCAATAAAGTTCACTAAAGTACAAAATACATTTCTGCACATAGTATATAAATGCCGATTCAGTAAAAATGACCCAATTTTGACATTTAAGAAGCGGACTCATGTACTATAGTTAGTAATTCTGAGACGTTCGTGAATGATCCATTTATATGTAACATTAATACATTGCTGTTATCCATGTATTTTTGTGATTAGCTGTTGATTAATACATATCACCCATATAATTTGCTGATGTAATAAATAATTTATGATTCCAAAGCAGAAAATGTCATCATCTAATCGCCTCGATAAAATACAAAACCATTAACATGACAATAATCCAGAGTCGTAAACTGTACGTGTGGCTTTTTTAAATTTTTAATGTCTCCGAGTAAATATCTTGACCAAATTTGGTGTTTTTATACCAAATTGAACAATTGGTTTGATAGTTAGGACTAAGCCACTGGACTATTAAACAGAGCATGTGGAGAAAAGAGACGGATACAAGGAGAACAGAAACAGGATCTTTGCTGAGATGTGCTGTTTAAAGAACTGCCATCATAACTCACCCTTAAATATGAATTGACAGGAAGCTGTAAAGTAAATTCGCAGAGGAGAATCGTAAATCAAAAGGGCTGCAGTTGAACGGTTACTAGCGGAGTTTTACAACATAGTGGGTGGACACCTGTCATTGTCTAAGTATAGCTCCCATGCACCTATGGACCGTCACTTATAGGACGATACACAGGTTGTGAAGAAAGTGGGACATTTTTGTCTTCCATCTTTTAACCCCTTTATAGGACACTCATGGAAATACTGTGAAATGTTCAATCATAGTGTGTTACTGGAAGACCTAACAAAGAGGAAGTTTTCACTTTCGTGAAATTAGTCGAAGTTTTGTTTTGATATGTTGAAAATCAAGGTCAATGAAGTTACCGTATTTGGTTCCTGAACTGTAAGTAGTAAAAAAAACCCAAAAAAAACAACCCTTAAATATGCAAGAAAAAATACATGTACAGTGAAAATAACATGGGTTTTCAAATATTATAATACTGTGAAATTCATGTTTTTAAAAACCTTTGTGTTACTGGAGGACATAACTAATAATAAAAAAAAATCAAGTATCCCTTTTTTTTTTCTCTGAATTTTAGTGGATTGTAATGTGCTTTGTATGTTTTTTTTATGTTTCTTTGAGCACTAAAAAAGAAAACATCAGACAAAACAAAGTGTTTTGATCATGAATAATCTGCTTAAAATTGGAATCATTTGCCAACCCTGAATAAAATCTGTATGTGTGTATATATATATATATATATATATATATATATATATATATATATATATATATGTATGTATGTATGTATGTATGTATGTATGTATGTATGTATGTGTGTGCACGCTTATATTTCTATCTTTATGGAGACATTGATATGTTTACACAGTCACACCAGGGGGAATTCTGACACCATGGGGACCAAAATTCACGTCCCCACAAGGGTTAAATATAATTCTGTGTGACATATGCAAATGTGTGCAAATACATTAATAATAATAATAATAATAATAATATAATAATAATGTGTGTGTGTGTGTGTGTGTGTGTGTGTGTGTCTGTGTGTTATTTAAATTTTTTCTTGTTTTTAATAAACATTTCATTTATTTATCTCGTTTCATCATCTGAACCCGCTTTATCCTCACTAGGGTCACAGGGGTCACTGGGGGCCTAATCCAGCTCCAATGGGTGAAGGTGGGGTACACCCTGTATGAGTCTCCACTTCATCTCAGGGCTGAACATATATAGACAAACAATCAGTCTCACATTCACACCTATGGACGATTTAGATTAACCAGTTAACCTATCAGTGCATGTGTTTGGATGGTGGGAGGAAACCATCCTCCTTATTTATTTATTTATTTATTTTATTTTTCTAATTTTTTTTTAAAAAGAAAGACTCACTAGGCTTACCCAATAGTTACTATACCTACAACTGATGATTACAAACTTGATCCTCATGAGACATGGAAACCAGTATGTGTGTGTGTGTGTGTGTGTATGTATTTTTACATGTACGCATTAATCACATCACTTTTAGAACCTTCCAACAGCGTACATGCAGACCAGACCCCTGTCCATATCCACATCCTTACTGAACATCATTCCTTACATTAGTACCATTACTTCCTGGTACCTAACACAGCAGGTCCAGTCAGTGTTCATGCAGAGGTGGACCTTCCAGACCCCGGAGACCACATTGGACCTGAAATTGTTGCCTTACTGTCTTCACTGCCACTGTTTTGCAATGTACCCAGAAAACGGTCACTTCATCAATGAAGGGCCAGTGCAGAATTGGGATATTGTATCGCTTTTCTTTATATTGGTACTAACTAACTACTTACAAGTCTGACGAATCTGCGCCCAATGCATCAGCTTGTCATGATTAGTGGAAAAGGAACAGAGGTTTTAGTAATTTAGATTCATTAAAATGGCTTCGGGGAATGCAATTACCAATGCAAACAGTCTTCGGACGAGGCTCATTGGAATTCTTTCCGTACACATACGAGCAGCTTCTTCTCACTTCGACAGGCAGATAGCAGACAGACAAGCTGTCAGAATCGTTATCGTTGGGACTTCATCTCGTTAATTTGGTAGATGGGAGCGCGGGTATTTGCCCTGTGGAAAACTAAACATACTCGCAGGATTTCTCCAACCATCACTACCCCCCCACCACCCTCCCCTTTCTCTGCCTCCCCTCCTCAACCCCTTCTATCTTGTCCATGGAGGAACCAGGCAGCCAGGTCCATACATAGCCTGAAGTCATATCAGACCCAACAGCCTGGCTGAAGTCAATATGACCGCGGGCGAAAAATGGTGGTGGAGCTGGTCCCCCTTCAATCTGAGACCTGGCTCTGCTGCTGAAAACAGCGAGCACGGCACTCATTCAAAATAAGTGAGCACCCCCCCCCACACACACAACACACACACACACCTCCCCAAACCCCCCCCCCCCCCTTGCATTCCCTCTTTCCTTCTGCTCGTACACCAATGCACATTTCAAAACTTGCTCTCGCTCAGACCCTGTCACCCCCCACACAACCGCCCACCCCACCCCACCCCTGCACACACACACACACACACACACATTACCCCATCACCAAAACCACCTCCTTTCAGCTTCTATCTCCCGTTTCGCTAACTCTATCTCTCTGGTTACGCTCAAGCTTTCCTTGTTTTTGCTGAAAGTTGAACATGATTTTTCATTATTTTGTGAAGGCAAGTTGTGATGATGTGTGTGAGTGTGTGTGTGTGTGTGTGTGTGTGTGTGTGTGTGTGTGTGTGTGGCAGGGTATTCTGACAACCAGATTTGATTTGACAGCAGATGCTTCTCTTTTTCCCCTCTCTGCTGACCCTGCAGACCAGAATTTGAGAGAAGTGGATTTGGGCAAAAAATAAAAAAAAGTTCCTTTTTATTTATTGGAGTTTTTGGCGGTTGTTATGAGCATCCGTTTCTCCTCGACCGAGAAGTTTACCCATCATTCTTCACCTCTCTTTGAGAAGTTCAATCGGCAATTTGGAAAAAGGAATAATGATTAGAAGTGAAATGCGGCGTCTCAGTTTAACATTTGCGCGAGCACACCTTTTCTACGCTCGGCGAAGCAGGAAAAAAACACCATCAGTGTCTTAACGCACGGGAATTCCAGCGAGTAGGTGACTCAGAGGTGACATAATGAAAAAGTTTAATGAAACGAAGCCTGAGGAAAAACAAAATAAAACAAGGGGGGGGAGAAAAAAAAAATCATCGCAGATGCCAATATTCAATAATTAAACACCACCGACTAGCATCAGTCATTATTTTAAATAGGTCATTTACAGGGTCAGACGAAACCACATCCTGTTTTGTGCATCCAGCCCCTATTACTATTCATTTTGTCAACTGAATATTTATGACTAAAACACACATTTCAGGCAAACCTGTGTATGCAAAAGCTCCCCACGTCGAGCTCTGCTTAGACATCTCAAAGAGAATACACAAACATGAAGCTCTTTATTGCGGTGTGTGAACAGCCCTGTCAAACGTCTGTTTACCATCTCATGTTCCCAGAGGCACAAACCTCTCGACAGAGGCTACATCTATTTTTCCTGCCGAAAGATGTAACAACAGTGTTTTGCAGTCTTTGCGTTCAGCACAGAAACGATGTCAGGATGTCAGTGTTACAACCTCAGAGGACAAATTAGAGTCAAAGGAACGCTGCTTTGTCAGACAGGTTCTAGATACACAAAACCCTATACAATCAAAATAACACTCCCAGAGTTTACATGCTTCTTTACATCCTCAGAGAATCATGCTAACCCTTTATCTGGCAAGTGACTATTTTTGGTAATTTGTGCAAACATGAACATACAAAGCGCTAATGCTAGTCTATGGCAGTTCTCAAATTAATTCTGAGCTCTGTTTAACCTGTAATTCACCCTATATCATGTTAGTGACTATTTTTTGGTCATTTTGCTAATGCTACTCTATGGCTGTTCTCAAAATGATTGTTCTCTCTGTTTAAACTTTACTTCATATAGGTGACTATTTTGGCAAATTCTGCAAATATTAACCTACATAGCGCTAATGCTCGTCTATGGCTGTTCTCAAATGAATTCTGATATCTGTTTAACCTTTATCCAATATCATGTAAGTGACTATTTTATGCCAATCTCAAGTTTCTATGACAACCCGTTCTTGAATTAGGTTTTTTTTATATATATATATATATATATATATATATATATATATACATATATATATATATATATATATATATATATATATATATATATATATATATATATATATATATATATATATATATATATATATATATATATATATATATATACTGTATATATATATATAAATGTAAATTCACTTCATATACACAGTATTATTACATTACTATTTTTTAATTGCCCCAGACAGCAAAGGAAGACAACAGTTTATGAAAACCCCCGTACATTTATTGTTTTTTTTCTTGTATCAGTATCAGTTACATTGGCCTATATACTCTTTTTCTCTGCCATGATTTAGTGACGCACAAAGTTCACAGCAACTCCGTGTTCTTGGAGATACTGTTACTTGTTCGACCTCAGCTGGATGTTTATTTTACAAAGAACTGACTTGAAGAATTAAGTGACTGAAAACTTTGTTTGTTTTGATCCAAATGTAAGTTTTCGTTCAAGTCAAAGTGTCTTTATTGGTCTCCCATGGAAGAAATTAATTTTGGATAAAGGATGTTCTTGGAGATACTCTTATTTAACAGGTGTGTCCCTCCACTGTCATTCATCAAACTCAACATGATATCATAATTGCATAAATATACAGTATAGGCCATTTTTAATTGGTGTGCTATACTGGTTAAAATATTTCCAGAATAAAAGTAATGAAATGTTCCCACATGTGTGTTAGTGATAAAGAAAACTCAAGTCTTAAATGCTGGTTGGATCAAGTTTCCGAGATAAGTCTGGCGTCAAAATGTAAAATTGTTAGAATGAACAAGAGAGAACAAGAACAAGAGAACATACAGACTTAATTATAGTTTTTACAATTCCAGTTTTTATTCTATACATATTTATTTATTGTGTATTATGCTGTCTGTGACTGTTCTTATCTGTGACTATTGTTGTCTGTGATAGCTGATTGTTGCTGTTGTTTGTTTTGTGTATCTTTTTTATGCCACTACCAAAGAGAAATTTCCATTTTATGTAAAGTTTAATGAACAATAAAGCAGTCGAAGTCTATGTCTACTTCAAAATACTGTCTGCACATTATGATCCATTCACTTAAAGGGTTTCCTCACAACATTTCCACCAGATCCACTCCAGTTTCACCTGGTTCGCACCACACAGCTGCGAGTCGTTGCTGATCTGCAACTATTTAAACGGTGAGGCTTGCAGTTTCCGGTGCAGGACCATTTTGGTTTATCACCTCCATAACCATTTGACTTGTCACCATAACTCGGACATGTCTTTCATCACCATGGACTCTGGCTGATCAACCCCCAGGTTTTGATTTCTGTTGTTGTCATGATTTTGCTTATGTTTTATTAAATCTGTTCTTCCTTCAACACCAGGCATCTGAGTTGTATCTCTATCTCACCTCATCATAACAGGTTCTTTCTAGTGCAATATTTACAAATCCATTGCATACGTGCACATAAATCCACCATATGTGGAATAACACACCATCATATATATTACAAACATGAACTAACCAGCACGAAAGTAATTTTTTCTGATTCATCTTATTAAAGTATGTAAGATTTAACACATTTAACGTCTGGAGCAGATACTTAAAAAAAATATTGTACAACATTATCAGGTTTGGTTTAGGGTTAGTATTTACAGATCTTGATGTACACTGACATGTGATCAAATGGCACTATTGGGTTAGGGTTATCTTATCTTTTCATGGTCAGATATGAGTCATTTAGACATTTAGAGGTTCCGTAATGAACACAAAAATATTAATTAACCACTAAAATCAATGGACACACTTACTTGACTTTCACTTCTTGATATCATTGCTGAAAAGGTCATATTTTCTTCAGTTGTTTCTATTATTATATAATAACGCTCAATGTAAATATGAACTTTGATGAACACAACGTGGCAAGACCCCATCTATACGGAAACGAGTTTGCATGAAACCAATGTACTTTCTTAATGGATTGGCCTTTTGTCAAAATGGGACCAGTCTTGCGGATACCCCAAAACGATCCCTTTAGAAAACGGGTCCCAGTGGGAAGAACTGGATATGGTGCCATTTCCGCACCCATCTCGACAAGTATCCATGTGTGTTCACACCCACGTCATGGCCACATGACCAGTAAAAACAACAGCCTTGCACCTGTAGCATTCATTCTTGTCACAAACCGGCAACAATGGAGAACAACAGAATATCAGTGGTGAATGGGTTACGGTGTTAACAGTGTTGTTGTTGCGTGCGTGTTGCGCCGGTAGAAAAAGGACATGGGTGCATGGGCACTACTTCTTCTATTGTTCTCTTGTATCCAGTGGAACTGGTTTACAGCGCGCATAGGGGTGTGGCATGTGAATTGCATAATTTTTCGCAAGCGTTTCGTCCCCATGCTGATGCAGATTTTTACTGAAACAGTTCCATTTTTGCATAATATCTTTTTGTCATGGTTTGAAAACTAAACCTGTATTGAACTCGTCTCGACGTAGCCTTAGTTAATTAAATACGGAGCAAGATATAGAGCATAGGTATCAAACATAAGGCCCAGGGGCCAAATCTGGCCCATGGGATGAATAACAATGAAGATGTCAATGGTTTAAAAATCCTATTAAATCAGGTTGTATATACAGAATAATTAGATCTTAATTGGGTCAGAGCAGTAAAATATGATCATTTTTACCAATAAATAATGAAAAAAAAGTCCAAGTACAAGAAAGTTTTGATATTAATAAACCATCCTTTTACAAAAACCTAAATATATACTTGAACAAATATGAACCAGTTGAAATATCTGAAGAGAAGTAAGCGTCATTTTACAAATATTCTGTCTTTTTACTACATGTTTTATGTATTTGTAATTGAAATGGAAGTTTTTATGCACATGTGCAAATGACCAACTGATAGACTGAGGCAGAAAACGGTTCAAATTGCATTTGTTTTTCTTAAGACATGTCAAGTCAATGTTATTCACATTTTGATGGAAACATTATTGATATAAACATCATCATAATGTAATTTGACTCTTTTCACTGTTATTATTTTACTGGTCTGGACCTTTTCAGATCATATTGGGCTGAATGTGGAACTGAACTAAAATGAGTTTGACACCCCTGATATAGAGAATGACATTATAATAAAATACTGGTTAAGTAGAGGGAAGAAAATCATTTTGGGGGAGTACCGCAAAAGTAGAATTGAGTCTTGATGGGTTAAACAGGAAGTAAAAGGGCTTAAGGTCTGTTGAGTTAGCAGACATGCAATATATCTGGGGAAAAAATGGACATAAAAGATGCTATTCTTGGCTTATATACCCAACTCATTGTTGGTCCCGCTCCCAGCGAGCTAAATAAACACACCAGATCACTGCTTCATAGCCCATCATCCCAAATATAGATTTCACTGTCATCTTTAAGTATGCAAACGATCTGTCTGTCTGCAGATGGACGCCTCATGGCTGCATTCCAGGGCCTCTCATTTTAATACCCAAATTGACGCCGCGCTCCAGCATCCTTTTGTTGAGCCTCTCGTCGGCCAAGAAAACAAAAAGTCACTTATACACCGGCAATTGATGCGACAGGCATTTAGTAAGGAGATTTCTATGGTAACAATCCTCAGGAACATTTTCATTTTCAGCATCAAATGGGTAAAATTGTAGCCATGATAATTAGCACCGAGTGCGTCGCTTAACACTTGTGTGTGTGTGTGTGTGTGTGTGTGTGTGTGTGGAAGCTGCTTTAAAAGGACTTCAAAAAGCCTGAAGGAAAAACACAGTTTGGTGTTTTACGACATCTCGGCACTCTCTCTCTCTCTCTCTCTCTCTCTCCTGTCAGTCAGTATTAGGGAGTGTTTTTTGCCTGTTGTATTTTTCTTTTGTAATCTAAAACACCGTCCTTTTAAAGCGACTCTGCTAATTACTTTATTTAATCAGTCGCTGGCTGAGGAATTATTTTTGTAGCCCGGAGCAAATTTTGAACCTGTAACAATAGCTTTTTTTGCAATATCTGTTTAAGATTAAAAAAAAAAAAAAAGAAAAAAAAAAAGAGGGGTGGGGGGGGGGGGCTTTCATAGTTAATCCTGGAGGCTGTTATATCTACACATTTGGAGTTTCCACTTTCATGTGGACCCTTCAAGTTCACCAGGACTCTGATATTGTTGAATTGCACCTGAGGATAATCTGGAAAAAAAAACAAAACATGCAATTAGTGTGACTGTGAACACAAAGTCGGAGTATGATATCGACGACAGCGATCCACAACACAACCCCCTGATGGAAACAATCACAGTTTATTTTTCTTACCTTTAAATTGATTTTTCCACTCACACTTGTTTCTTTTTTAACAAACCCTATTCTTCTTTTAAGGAAACCAAACACAGGGCAGCAAATGAAAGATGGAAGCACACACACACACACGCACACACACACACACACACACACACACAAACTGTTTTCCTGTTTGTAATCATCAATTGTAGGTAAAGTTAATATCATTTCATTTATTTGTTTGTAAAACATACAAAGTGTTTAAGCAGAAATTAAAATGACACCTCTTTAGCATTCTAGGTAACTATACCTTGTTCGAAAGGGTGTAGGATGAAGTTAACAGAACTTATCTAGTCCTACCCCTTTGTATTACTCAGTCAGAGCATGTATATACACAACCAAAAAGATAGTGATAAAAAGTAGATAGTGAGTGTAAATACTTCAACATAATAAATAAATACAAACATAATAAAAAAAACACACACAAATAAATCCAAAATAAATAAATAAATAAACCAAATAAAATAGAAAAAAATTAGAAAAAAAAAATATATATATATATAATAAAAAGTTGTCCCTACAATGCACATATTTATGACTGTTGTATTTTATACTGTTTTTAGCTATTTTTAAACGTTCACACTGATTTTCACAGTAAATGTTATGGACTATATTTACAGTGTTTACAGTGACATAGAATGGAATAGAATAGAATAGAATAGAATAGAATAGAATAGAATAGAATAGAATAGAAGCACTTTATTGATCCCACAATTGGGAAAAAAGCTTTGTGACAAAAGCAACATTAAACATATAGGTCAAACAGTCAAACTGTGAGGTGCCAAAAACAAAGGTAAGGATCAATGTCATATTAGAGTGTCCCTACAGAATAACTACAACTAAAATATATGAAAACCAGTGGGTCAGTAACAGCAGTATTTCTAGCTTTAGCCTCAAATACATTATATGGATCATAGTTGAAGTTTATGCATAAAATCCAATGTCTCCTGAACACTTCTAACTATGAGTTTTGGTGAAATTCCTACTGCAAGTGTTTTAAATCATGCCTTTTAGGAAGAACAACAACTGACTCTGACAGTAATTAAGTCGAAAACTAAGAAAAATCGGCTCAAAACACGTCTTTCCTTTGCGATTGCGTTAGGTATTTCCCCGTCATGTTTGGTACCATTAGAAAGATCGGGATTCCCTCTAAACAACCCTTAAATATAAGTCTATGTAGTTATATATTTGAACCAACGGGAGGCCTCAGAACAAAGCCTTCTCCAGTAAACAAAATTCCTTGTTGCTATGGTGATGTTGAAAAACAGCCTCTGATTGGTTGAATTAGAGTCACGCAAGCATTTTTAATAAACTTTAAGATAAATATAAAATCTGAATTTCTGAAATTTGACCTAAGTGATTGGTTTTGTGCTGGAGGGTCCCATATAATTACAGTATTCTTTGTTGTTTACAGCAAAGTGAAAAAGCAGAAATGAGATATGATTATGGTTTATTGAACAGGAGAGGGTTCTATTCTATAGGGGTCTGGTTTTAGTGGAGGGGGCGAAACTGTTCTACAAAGTAAAAAGGCAGTAACTGCACAGACACCAAACTGAGAAAAGTTACCTTAAAGTTCTGTTGTTGTTTAGCTCCAGTAGTTGTAGGTAGATTATTGGACATGAGGCACTTATTGTTACTGTATATTAACTAGTTCTACAAAAACCACAGAGTGCCTTATATGTGACTGCTCAGCACGAAACCAGGCATAAGTCGCACTGACCCGTTCAGAGCTACAGCCAAATTTAGGCTGGAAGCCGATTTCTTATTTGTGTTTACATTTTATCAAAAAACAGTACTTTAACACCTCTATTTTCAGTTCCTGTGGTCATTACATTGAAATCCAATCAATAAAGGTGTTTATTGAGTCAATTATTTAAGCGGCGACAAAAGTTCAGGGATTGCTGAGCAAAGACAAAGACGACTTCCACCTCTTTTCGCCGAACAAAACGATCTCCGTTCCGTGGGTAAACATCCAAGTGTTTGGTACGAGGTAAAAGCCTATATTGAATGTTCTGTCCAATGGTGTAAGCCAAATGATTATAATACGTCGCACTTCTGTCCTATTATTATAATATATAAAACTTCTGTGACATGTCCATCAGAGTGTCCTTTAACATCTGTGAAAAATTTGTGTCAATCGGATACAAATTATTATGCGTTGCTAAGGACTTCCTACCCCAAAACAGTCCAAAACTTTAACGGACAATTTCTAAAAATATGCAAATTGCAAAATATGTCCAAATGTGGATATTAAAATGACCATAACTTTGGTTCTACTTGTGATAGAAACATAATTTTTTCACCATCTTAAACCTTAGTTTCCACTCTACCAAGCTACACAGATAACTCAGTTTGGATTTCCAGACACATATGCCTGGTTCTGTGGTGGTGGGTCACATATATGAAAAACCTTCTTAAAAACTATTCATTAACAGTTCACCTTATAGTGCGTAAAATACAGTAATCCCATAATGTGATTCAGTCTAATACAGTGATTGACTGTAAACTATTGGTCCTAAATGAACATAGGTAAGAACACAGTAATGGTCTTTACTGCCTTTTTGTTTTGTTTTACTAGTACTTTTTGCAGTTACTGTACAAACACTCACCAATTTTCTCCAAAACGACAGACATTTAAGATGAGATATTTTATTACATGACAAAGAATGATTTGAATGTTGTAAAAAACACAACAAATTTTCGCCAAACAATTCAGTTACTGCCTTTGTTGCTTTATAGGGCAGCATATCTATATATATATATATATATATATATATATATATATATATATATATCAAAGTGAAATGGGCAGAATGTGTACTTTCAGAGGCTGCGGCACAGTTGAACTGAGCAGGCCTGAGTCCTGTGAAAAGAAATGGAGACAGGCTGAATGCAAATTAAATCCCCTTCATTCCTGCAAATATTGTCTTAGCCATTAGTGCGGGCTTGACTAGAAAGGAGTGGTCCTACTCATTGTCGCTCGGCCAGGGAGAAGTCAGGGGAAGAATTCTATTCAGTGGCCGTCTTGGGGGCTCGGTGCACTTGGGCGCTTGTTTGGTACCATTCAAACGCCACAGACCGTGGCAACAAAGAGAGCTTTCAACGTACCTCACTGTAAAAGCATGTGAAAAAGAAGAAAGGAGGGGAAAGAAGAGGAGGGAGGAAGAGAGGGAGGGGAGGTGGTGGTGGTAGAAGGGGATGGGGGCCAGGAGCAACTGGAAAAGTTTAGGTGTAGGTCCTGAGTGGAGTTGGGCCTGTGTGTTGTTTTTTAATCGTCCGGTTTATTTTGCTAGGTGGGATATTGGAGCGTTTCACGCAGCTCGCGCAGTTGGCTCCACCGGGGCGATCGAGGGAGCTGTGGATGTACTTTCTCACGTGCACAAAAACACACAGTCGTGCACGCATACACACACGTATGAAGCGCCTTTTTCCAGAGGCCCCCGTTGGCCCGTCTTCAACAAGCACCCATGAGAAACAAAGCGAAAAAAGACCCAGTTCAGCATAAAACCATACCTGTCTGGTCTCTTCCTAAAGCTGTTGGTGTATATTTATGCATCCAAAGACAGTTTTATAGCCCACTTCTGTTTTAGGCATCAGCTCATGTTGCTGTTTTGTGCTCAAACTTCATCAACAGACAGGTTTGAAATGCGCTGTTGACCTGAGGTGGCTTTCATACACACAGCAGACAGGTAATTTTTTAAGACGGCGAACATACATCTGAACCCCCCCCCCCCTCTCTCTCTCTCTTTTTCTCTCTCTCTCTCTCTCTCACACAGAATTCCAGAGCCTTCTGCTGTATCCATCGGCCCTTAAACCAAACATGACTGTTCATGAACTGATTATTTGTGTTTGAATCCGCATGAGAAAGTCGAATCCGAGGCGCACAAGTGTGGACGAACGCTCGCTTAAGCCGGTGAGGTTCTATTCCGCCACAGGCCACGGGGTTTAATAAATCGAGCTGCTGCGAATCCTAACATTAGCCGACGCTTTAGAAGGCTATTATAGAGAGATAAAGTCCTGAACGGTGTACGAGGTTTGTGTTTTTGTGTGTATAGGTGGAGCGGGGTGTGTGCAGAATAGCCCTTGGCATCCCAGGTTTGTTTTGACTGGTGCGTTTACAGCTGCAGCATAGCATGGGCGAGCAAGGGCCCAGCCGAAGTAAAACAACCAAATTCTTACATTTCTTCGTCTTTTCTTTCACTGGTTTTTCTCCTCTCCTGTCTTCGGAGAGATGGCTCCCAGCCAACCAGCTGTATAATCAAGCCCTTCATTTATACTTTATTGACAGATGCTACTTCCAGCCTTGGTTTAAGGGGAATAGGGTTTGTTTTTCAAACCTCTGGGAAAGGTTGTATTCCATGGCAGGGTGATGTGTATGTGCTTCAGATGGCTTTGTTAATGCTCCATCACAGCTGCACACCCAAAGAGTGGTGAAATGCTTTTCTTGGTTTTGTCAGGAGAAGAAAAACAGGTGAAAGCATGACTGTAGCATGTTACAGTTAAAGACTTTTACTACTGAGGAGAAAAACTGTGACTTTATGTGTTGTAATGATGAACTTTATCTCTCAAATGTGAGTTATTTAAAATTTTTTACTCTTTTTATCTCACAATTTTGACTTTTTATCCCAAATTTTGGACTTTTTATCTCACAATTTTGACTTTTTATCCCATATTTTTGACTTTTCATCTCATAATTTGGACTTTTTATCTCACAATTTGGACTTTTTATCCCACATTTTTGACTTTTTATCTGACAAATTTGACTTTTTGCGACCTGATCAAACACATCATCTACACACTAACTCACTTTTAAATGATTTATTTTAGATAGTTTTTAAACTTTACAGATTTTTCATAGTTCATTCAATCAGTATTATTGCATTCATGACAAAAATTTTTTTAGTTTTGTACTTTATTACAATTGTGAAGTTGTAGTTTTTTACTTTTACTTAAGTAGAGGAGTTGAATCAGTACTTCTACTTTTACCAAAGTATTTTTTTTTTCACACAAGAAGCTGTACTTCTACTTAAGTACAGACTGTGAGTACTTTTACCACTTCTGGTATTTACAGACTCCTGATTATTTTATGACATTTTGTTTGTTTTTATCATAATAATGTAAATTGTATTCTGTTCAAAATTATTTTTCATAAAAGCAAAATGTTTAGAAACTAAAGCAAAACACAAAGGTTTATCAAAAAAAAAAAAAGAAAAAAGAAAAACCATTTGGGTTTTTTCAAACACACTTACATGGAGCCAAAGATTAAGATAAAAATGTACCTGGACTCAACCTGAGAACAGCTCCTACATTTCTTTTTTTGACACAAAGTTTTATTTTTCTAAATGTTCCACCTTTCTAACCCTGTTAAGAGTTCATAAGAAAACAAATAAATCACATCACAGTTAGAATTGTAAGCACTTTCAACGACTTGAACTGAAATTCAAGCACTATTAAGGGTCATTTCCAGTTTTTTTCCCCACTTTATCGCTTCAGTAAAATACATTTCTACAGGAATACATTTACTTATCACTATTTATTTCACTTTTTATCACAATGTTGTAAATTGTTAAATGCCATAAATATCAGATATTATGTTTCATACTCGCAAAAAGTTTAGAAACTAAAGCAGAACACAAAGTTTTATCTAAAATATGGAAGGTTCTTGGCTTTCTTCAGACACACTCACACTGAGCCAAAGATTAAGGTAAAAATGTACCTGGAGTCGACCTAAGAACACCCGCTAAATGTAATTTTTGACAGAAAGTTACATTTTCCCAAAAGAATTTCTTCTGTTAAAGTACACTGTAGATTTTGCAGTGTTAATTTGGAGACAATGGGACCAAATACACTCTAGAAGAAGTTAAATAAACTCTCTAAGTGTTGATTTAACACTGCAAAATGTACTGTGTAGCTTCACATCATCCTGGTTCATATGAAAAGAAACAACTGGTGCAGAAGACTATGGACGTGTCCATACCAATGTTTGGATGTTCCTAAAATGTCCTGATGAATTTTTAAATGGGAAATTACATGATATTTGGGAAAGAAAAGGTTACTGTATATACTGGAATAGAAGGACAGAATAAATACAGTGCACCTTATATATTATATGGGTTCATTCTGGTTGTGCTTAATGACTGGGAATTTAGACTTTTTATCTGATAATTGTAAGTTTTTATCTCATAATTTTGACTTTTTACATCAGGATTTTGACTTTTTATCTCATAATTTTAACTTTTTATCTCATGATTTGGACTTTTTATCTCATAATTTTGACTTTTCATCTCAGTATTTTGACTTTTTATCTCAAGATTTGGACTTTTTATCTCATAATTTTGACTTTTTGTCTCATAATTTTGACTTTTTATCTCATGATTTGGACTTTTTATCTCATAATTTTGACTTTTTGTCTATTGTTAAAGTTTCTCATATTCATGCAAATGAAGTCATACTTTTTTTGTCATATATAAGTTTTTGTTTTATTTTCTTTTTACTTGTTTGATTCATACAATTACATAGGTTTGTTGCATATTCAAACTAAACTAAAAAACACTAAACTCTGAAAACACAACATTGAACGTCCAAACATTTCAAGCATGAATCTCAAACCTACATTTGTCCATGTGCATAAATGATGCCTTCTTCTTTGCTGTGTAAAGTCAGCATCTTTGTAAAACACTAACACAGTTGCTTTTCCTCGTGCAGCAAAAACAACAGAGAAAAGTCACAATTACTGTATGTTTGGATTTAACTAATGCACGTCAGCCGAGCAAAAACCTCAGCCTGTACGAAGCGAGGAAGGCAGAGGGTGCCAAAACAATCTGAGGAAGAGGAGACGGCGGGTTGGTGTCGGTGACAGATGGGATGGAGAGGATGACTTCTGTATTTTAAAGACGTTATCTTCTATCTCTTCCTGGCAGCCTGTCGCTTCCCTCTATCTTTGTCTGGGTGTTATTGGAGAAGGCATCCTCTCACTCCGAGTGGTTGCTAGGAAGAGTGATACGTGTTTACATTACACAGTGACAGGAGAAAATGCTCGCAGACAAAACAAAATGCATTTGTGTTCTTTTCCATATGCGCACAGGTACAGATTTGCATCTTTCGTGCCTCATGGCGCTGTTCTGTACGCTGAGATTTATGGAAAAAGGTGGAATGGAAACATGAATAAACAACATCCTCCTCTAGAGGGAAAAGTTTTTCCTACTGTTGTCCAGGAAAACTGTTGGCAAAGTTGAAAAAACACAAAAGTCCAGATCACATTTTGAAATTAGACTAGTGTATAATCTACACTGAAAAAGGTAAAACATTGAATCAACTTAAAAATTCTTCAATTTTGACTTTTTATATCATACCTTTGACTTTTTATATCATACTTTTGACTTTTTATATCATACCTTTGACTTTTTATATCATACCTTTGACTTTTTATATCATACTTTTGACTTTTTATATCATACATTTTACTTTTTATATCATACTTTTGACTTTTTATATCATACCTTTGACTTTTTATATCATACCTTTGACTTTTTATATCATACCTTTGACTTTTTATATCATACTTTTGACTTTTTATATCATACCTTTGACTTTTTATATCATACCTTTGACTTTTTATATCATACTTTTGACTTTTTATATCATACTTTTGACTTTTTATATCATAATATAAATTAAAACTGCAAGCAGTCTCAAAGACCTTCACCTCCCCTATTACGTAATGCACCATGTTATTACATTTTGTAGGGAATAAAAAAGTTGCAACTGCATTTTGTAATAAAATGTAATAACTTATTTCATAATGCGACAAAATGTATTACAAAATGCTTTGGGACAGTTTATTACAACATTAAATAAAAAAGTGATTACATTTTGGATGGTAATATTAGACATATTAGACATTAAGACAATTTGAAATTACGGAAATATTTTGGAAATAGAAATGTTGTTTATTTAACCTTTTGAGTCAATTTCATCTTAGTTTAAAATGAATGTTAGTGGACAAATGATCTGGTCACAGCAGCTCTGTTCACACCCAAAGGGGTTTTCTAGTCATTTCAGCTGAATACATGCCCAAATTAAAGTAAAATACAATTAATAAATAAATAAACTATGCTTTAGAATTGTTATTACGTAATGCACCATGTTGCAAGTGCATTTTGTAATAATCTTCTCAAAATGTAATAAATTATAACATAATGTGGCAAAATGTCTTACAAAATGAAAAAGTGATTACATTTTGGATGTTTATTACAAAATTTTGTAATAAATTTTGCCTCATTATGTAATAATTTATTCCATTTTTCAGCATCAGGTGCTTTGGTGGTGTGATATTAAAACTAAAGGAGCTTTTTGGGAAACATTCCAAATGGTTTATGTCTGTAATTAGACATATTAAACATTAGAACAATTTAAACAATTAAAAAAAAAACACTAAAATATTTGAAATATATTTTGGAAATAGAAATGCAGCCAAATTGATTAGAAAATATAATGAAAACAAAGTGATTACATTTTGGACGTTTATTACAAAGTGCGGCTCCACGTCACTCTTTAGTTGTGAACTTTTTAAACCATGACTGACTGTCACAGGTACACGTCCTGAAGTCAGACTTTTAATGAGTGCAGAGAAACTTCCCCTCAGCAGATAAACATCCTCTTCTGTGTCAAACGCTGCAGTCAAACTCACACATCACGGTGCTATGTCATGAAAAATGTATGTTTTTGAGGGAAGAGGGACTTAAAACCTGCTCAGCTTTAGGGACTGATTATGACTAACGCTGCTTTCCAAATTATTACCTGAGTCAGTGAGTTAAAAAAAACATTGAGGAGCTGCTTGTTGACACTGGTGTTAAAAGACAGGAACGTCTCAGCCCCACTTTTATTATCCTGTGCCTTTTTTTTTAACCCTTTAACCACTGAGAATTATTCCTGTGAATCTGTATGTGTTTGTGTTCTTTTTATTCAGTGGTTTGAAATCTCCTTATCACTCATTTTTCAAAATAAAACCCAAAATAAGACAATGAAAATACAACTAATTTCTTCATTATTTGTTTCCAAAACCAAAATGAAAGAACGGATAGTGATGTGGTTTCGTTAAAAAAAAAAACACAAAAAAAAAGACTGGTTTATTTGACTTTTGTTTTAAAGCACAAAACCAACAATTGAATTAGGCCACATTTGACTTTCATTTTCATTTTTTTAAAATTTCACTTTAAAAAAAGAAACTCAACACACATGAAAAACTATCATTATTCATATTCTCTGTCTCTAACATTCAAACAAAGTGGAGCAAGTCCTTTTCACAGCAACTGTAAACAGCGATGTTTCTAGAAAAACCTCCAAAACAGTCATTTATCGACAGTTTTATAGTCAGACACTTTGATTTATTAATTATTTCAGTTTATTTTCTTTTATTTTGGTTTGACAAAGAGTTCATAGACCTGAAACGTTAGCAATTTTCAGTTATTTTCGGTTTAATTGTTATAATTCTTATATGTAAACGGGCAACATCCCTAACTTATTATTTTTTTTTAGCACAAAATATCGTATATTATAAACAGCGAGTAACTCGTGTGGATTACACACAGAAGCCAAGGTTATGAGTGTGTGTATTAACATGCACACAGCTACAGTTAATAAACATGACACACAGCTATACACAATCATTACAAAGTCAATTCGGAACCAAAAATACACACAACACACACACACAACACAACCACAAATTAAACATTTAAAAAAACAAAACAAGAAAGAAATTAAACAGAATTAGCAGAAAATAACGTTTGAACAACAACTTACATTTTTACTTTTATTTTCATTTTCAAGTCAACAGAAATGAAAAAAACGGACCAAAAAATAAGCATTATTCGTATTCTCGTACCGGAAGTCGGGCAACCTCCTCAATTTTACATTATTTTCAGCTTAGAATTTTCGCACATTTTGAGCTGTAAATCCACTTCCGCTTTCCACTGAAACATGTACAGAGATTTTCGACACTGACAGGCCTTGTTTCATCCATTCTAAAACAATTTCTGAGTACGGCTCCAAAGACATAATTGTTGGTTGTTATTGTTGCATTATTCGTACTTTACTACAGACTGAATGGCAGCTTTCCGATGTAAGAATATGAATAATGTTTGTATTTGGTCCATTTTTTTCATTCCACAGGGTGTACTGAGCATGCTCGCATTTCTTTATTTTCTTGAATTTTCCTTTTTTTCCTTCTAACTTTTTTTTTATTCATAATTGAACATTGGAGAAAGTCTACATCATATAAAAACAACATTACATCATCCCCCCCTCCTCACTACCACCCATCCCACCCAATCCCTGACCAACACATTGCCTTCCTTTATCTAAATATTAGAATAAACTGTTTAAAAATATCATATTACAATAAAATCAAAAACTAAGAAAAGAAACATAAATATTAATACACATTTATTTGGAGACTAACTCCTTCACTGTTACTATTCTATTACTGTTCTCCTTTTTATTGACTGAACATGCTCAAATTTCTTGATTTTCTTGAATTTTTTTTCCTGGTAAGGTTTATTTTTTTTCCTTTGAATTATTATTGAACATTGGAGAAAATGTACAAGATCATATAAAAACAACATTAAACGACAACCACCACACAATCCCTGACCAACACATTGACTTCAATTATCTAAATATCATACTACAATAAAATCTAAACTAAAAGAAACATAAATATACACAGTATTATTGTATTTATAGTGTTTTGGTGTTTTTTTATGCACTTTTTACATATAGTTATTTAACAAATACGTTTTGTTTTGGGTTTTTTTGGGGGGGTTTTAAGCTGTTTTTATATATTTCAACGTCTTGTCTTCTTATTTCACGTGATTTAATTCTGAAAGTTCCTACGTGTCGTACACAAATGGCAAATAAACATCTGTTCACATTTATTTGTAGAGTAACTCCTTCACCATTACTGTTCTATTACTGTTCTCCATTTAATTTATTGATTGAACATGTTCGGATTTATAATATATATATAAAAAAAAGTCAATTCTACGAGCACGTTTTGAATTTGTTCTTACTGAGCAAACGACTGAATTCTTATGAATATTTCAACTAAAACACACGTTGGGAACGCTCACCGCAGACACGCCGGAGGTTAAAGGGTTAAAAAAAAAAAACAGTTCTACTCCCACCAAGTTTGGAGAGGATAAGTTGGTTTGTTTGCTTGTTTCTAAATATATCTGATGGACACAGACACACCTGGACATATAACCTGGACTGTTTATCATCTCTCTCTCTCTCTCTCTCTCTGTCTCTCTCTCTCTCTCTCTTTTTTCAGCTTGCTTGCCTGCCGGCCTTGACTATTTCCCCTCCAGCAATGACAGGATTATGTCTGACATGTTTAAGGAAGTGACTTTGGCAGGCAGTGTAGAGGAGGCAGGCAACCAGACACACTCTCGCACATGTAGTACAAACACACACACACACACACACACACACACAGGTGCGTGCACATTCCTGATGCCAGCTTTGACTCACTAACCTCGTACGGCAGGGGCAGGTTTCGACGATGTGTCTTGTCTGTCAAGCTGCAGCTGAAATTAATCTGCGTGTAAAGAGAACAGGGAGAAGAGGCAGCGAGGCTTTAGCATTAACTCTGCTATCATTACAAATGTCAGGCTGGATGACAGAGGAGGCCTGACGCTGTTGGTAAACCGATCGCTGCTGTTTGATTTGAGTGGGGAATTAGCCGTGCTTGGTTAAATAGAAGTGTTGGGACAGGTGAGCTATTTATTTACACTGCTGTTGTTGCTTCTGCTCGTGGTGATGATGATGATGATGATGATGATGGTGATGATGGTGATGATGATGATGATGATGGTGGCTGTGGTTGCAAGAGGTCTTCACTTGTCTCCTCTGTACAGACAAGACAAGAATATACATATATATAAAAAAGATACATAAGAGCCAGGGGCGTTCCTAAAGTCTCTTAGAGCTCTGAGCAAGAAGTCCCTGGGCCCCTCACCCCACCCCATCCCACCTGTACATGCCACTAAAACGTGTTTTTGCACAATTTCAAGGATACTAGAGATGAATACTGGGGAAAAAATTACTAGTTAAGTTCTGAAAGTGAGGTCCAACAGATGTCCATGAAAGCCCAGGATGATCAATAATTGTTGTTGGAAATAATCTGACACAATAAAACTTTTCTTTATTCCAAAAGTGCAAATTAGTCGAATTTCAAATATAATTGAGAGATCCACACTTCCATCCAATATGGCCGACTTCCTGTTAGGTTTAGGGCGGGGCCATAATGTAATAATTACTTATCCTATCATGGGCATGTTTGTACGTTGAAAAAAAATGTGGGGATGTCGTTCATCTGTACAATATACAGTCGTACTTAAAGAGACCCAGCTAACGAATAATCCAAGTAACGAAAACACTTTACCTCAATTTTTCATCTCTGACTATAAAAGAAAATTCTAATTATGAAAGGAAACTGAAACCCCCGAGACATAAATACAGTACTGTATGTGCATTACTATACGTAGCATCCCATTAGCTACGAGGGAGTTAGCAATGATGCTTTTCGTTATCCTTTGACCCTCATTCATCACAGAGTTACTGTTGTTTGGTGAGTTTTTCCCCTTTGTTTTCATTGAAACTTTATTACAGTAAGTGTTCGTTATTCATCATGAGCTCAAAGTAAGTGATTCCCGGTGAAAATGCTGGAGTGATATCACAAAGAAATATGAACCCGTCTACCATCGGTATGATATTGAAGCAGAACGACGCATTAAAAGCAACAACCTGTGTGTTATAGCAAAAGAGGTCATTACTGAACGACAAAATGGAGAGACATTTGGATAAAGGAGAAGGGGGGGGGGGCTGCTTAGTTTTCTTGTCCTCAAGGCTGTCCTGAGTTAACCTGGGACAGACTCCAGTGACCCTGGTGAGGATAAAGCAGGTTCAGAAAATGAATGAATGAAGTCTGTATGTCTTTATTCTTTTTTTTTTTCTTTTTTTTTACTTTCGTGGTGTGACAGATTAGATATGTATGAATGGGTACAGTGTGTGCATGTGAAGATGATAACTGAGGTGAATTTATCCAAAGGACTTGATTTTATCATATATTATATTGACAGGAAGTTAAACCATAGACTGTGAGATGGGATTAAATAAGTTTGACTTCCACCCACTGCTTTTCAAATATGCAAATTAAGTCATGTTTTGTTTTGTCTTTCATATACATGTTGTTTTTGGGGTTTTTTTTATGGTTTTGTTTTTGTTTTTGTCTTGCTTATTCCACTAGTGGGGACAGAGTGGGAGTGTTTTGTTTGGGGCATATTTGAAATAAATTGAACTGGAATGAAATAAACTGTACACTAAGCAAGGAAAAATACATATTCAAAGGAGTCTTATGTAGGATTGTGGCCAAAACTGGTACTGCAATCACAATAAAAAATACTGTAGGGTGGGGTATCATAACCCACCACCACCCACCCCCACCCCAGACCAGGGGTTGCCAGATCCAACATGACCATCTACTACAAGGAGCTACTTTGGCGAGCAACAAATCCGGGACTGGTATTTATACTGGGCCGTCTTTTTATCCAGTCCCAGACTTCTCCTGGGGCTGGGCCACAGTCTCTGGGAGGGGACATCACAGTCTGACTCTGGCTCTGAGGGTCTTCTACCTGGTGGGGAGACCATGGGAGAGCTCTTCAAATTCTTCTCCCCTATCATCCATGTCCATGTTTTAAAAGCATATATCTGTTTTTTTTCTTTCTTTCTTTCTTATTTTTTTTTTAATTAATAAATATTTTTTTTTAGTTTCATGGGAATAGATTTAGATTCATTGACATTTTGCACATACAATAATAAAGATCAAGGTCATAATAAAAGAAAAAAAAAAAACAAAGCAAACAACAACAACCAGAAAAGCACTCTGAGAGTGCAGACCTCTGCCAAAGTAGGGTCCAGATCTACCCTGCCCTGAAAATTTCATCAAAATCTGTCCATAATATTTTGAGTTATCTTGTACACAAACAAACAAACAAACAAACATTGAAACCAACCAACCAAACAACATTGGCAAAAACATAACCTCCTTGGTGGAGGTAATAAAACAGTACAGGTGCAGGGAGAGGCAGAAAGCCAGAACAGGCTGGTTTAACCCTTTGTTGGTCAGCTCAACCGTTTGGTAGAGGTAACTTTGAACCCTGATATCTAATCTAAATTTAAGTCATTTAACACCAAACTTCTTGGGCAGTCAATGATATATTCAGGTCATGCTAGTAAATATACCACCAAGGAAGAAGATCATAACCATGACAACATCTCTGCTATGATCTTTTCTTTTGAACACTAAATTGCAGGCAAGAGTCTATTTTACATAAATAATCCTCATCATGTTTTAGAAATACTTTGGTATTCATGGAATAATTTCTTAAAAACATGCTCACCCAAACGTTAGAGATGATAGTAAAGGGCCATGAAATGCTAATGCTAATGCTAATGATCAGTAATGATGCAAACACAAAGAGTTAATACATCTAATTTGAACCAAGTAACAAAGTATGTTAGCGAAGGAGTTTTAATACTTAATTTAGGGTTAGCAAAATAACTAAATATGTTTTACAGTTTGTTATAATGGTCCCTGTGAGGTGGAAAAAGCAATTATTTTTCTATTGTGAGTTTTGTAGTGTGACCAACAAAGGGTTAAACACCTCTACCTCGTACATAAACATGATGAACGTTGTGAGCCTCCTATAATTAATACAGATTCAAAACATGAATAAAACAAAAAACGGATAAAATGTTCCTCTTCACCCTGTGCTTTAGAGGAAGAGCAGGAGGAACATACAAACTGTACTTAGCATGGGTCTATAACCAGGCTAGGCTCCAGCTAGCGTTTCACGACCGCTTAGACAAATTCCTGGAAAATGACTTAATTGTAGGCTAGATTTCCAAATGATGATTTGAGGCCAAATGACAGAAAGAAAAAAGACGGAGCCGGGGAAGTTTCATATGTCTCTGTATGTAGCTTGGTTTTTTTTCTCAACAGGTGAAATGGCTGTGAGTGCATGGGCGAGAGAATAGAGGAGTGAGAGAGGAAGCAGGGGATACCTTCACAGGTTCCCCCAGCGAGAGAGAGAAGTCAGACGATAATTGCAGACAAACTAGTCCGAGGCGAGGGGAGCTGTCTACATCCGACATCCTGTGTGCTTTCAGCCCAGTTTTTATCCCAGAGACGCAGAACAAATGGCAGGAACTGGAGCGCCAGGACGTGCTGAGGGGCTCCTTATACCTGCTTTTAAGTCAACATGCCCCAGCTTGTCACCCCGGAGGTTTTTCGTTTTTTACTGTAGAGTGACTGTTGATGCAGACACAGGACGCAGTTTTTTTTGTTTTTTTTTTTTCCCTCTGTACCCGCAGCCCCACGACTATTCATCAACTTTTATATGAAGTCACGGGCCGTAAATCAATTCCTGCGAAAAGGGCAGATGGAGTAGACGAGAGAGATGTTCAAAGAAGCTCGGAGCGTCTTTGAAAATCCTGCGTCGTCACTAACAGGTGTTTTGATTTACGCTGTTTGTGTTTAATTGGGGCATTTCTCAGATTCAGATGAAAGTGAAAGAGGTGAATTGATATTTTTCTGAGAGCTGAGAGTGGCTCGGGTTTTTAGAGATACCAAGACACACAGTCCAACGGTATGTTTAAAAAAAAAAAAAAAGACTACCTTTCCCCCCCTGCTGTGTGCCTGGAAAAAAACAACAAAAAATAATGACAAAAAAGAAATAAAATAAAATTGTTCCCCTTGTGGTTTTTGAGGATTTCATTGAATATGCAGCTTCATAAATAATGACTTTGACAAGTATTATTGCAAAATGAAACTTAGCCGGAGGGTCTTTATGCCCTTGTTCAGGTGTCTTTCAGGTGTTTTGAAGTTTTTATATTAGATTGTTGAACGGCTGGTGAATGGCACACGCCTACGCACACCTCAGGGGGATGACGAGTTACTGTATGACATAAGACAAGGAACATAAAGACCAGATCGTAAACATCCAAAACCCAACCTGCTTTTGTCACATGTAACTGACTATCTGGGTCTAATAAGTCACGTAGCAACTTCAATTTTTATTCCATTTAACCTTCGAAAAAACTAAACAGACGCCAACAGCCAAAAGCATGTGTTAATATAAAATGTTTAACAACTTTGGAACCAATAATCCTGTCAAATTAAAATATTTAATCACGATTAATCACATAAATTCAATAGTTGACTTGCGATTAATCGCACATTTTTGTGTAATTTAAATTAATTGTAATAAAATTAAATAAATTAATAGGCTTGGTTTGTACAAATATTTTTTTTTTATATATTAAAAACAAACAAATAATGTTACACACACACACACACACACACACACCAGACATAGGGACTCGAGTCTGAGACTTGGACTTGAGTTGGACTTGTGTGATATGACTTGCGAGTTCATTATCATATTATTTGTTTTATTATTTAATTTCTTTCAGTTTTTCCAATGTGTTGCTTAACATGGGAAAATCACAGGTAGAAATAATAGTTTCCCTCCCTTGATATTTATGCAAACGTTTGTAATATGTGCGTGCTACCACAAAATACATTGATCAAATTTAAACAAAGCTTTTGGGATGTTTCTTCACATTGCACATGCATTGTTCTGATCAATTTTGTTGGTGTAGCGTGAAATAATAGTACAGTAAAGCCTACATACTTTCACCACAATTAATTACTACATACCTAATACAAAACAATACAGTAATGTAGTATTATCTCAAATAGCATCTAATGTGAAAACTCTCATTTCAGCCATTTGAGACTTGACTTGGACTTGGAAAAAGTGACTTGTGAACATCTCTGACACACACACACACACACACACACGGGAGGGGTTGGTCAAACTGCATTTCATTTTGATTCTGACACTAACATCTGTCATAAGAATATAGTGGTACCTCTACTTACGAACGACCCAGCTAACGAATAATCAGAGTAACAAAAAACCTTTACCTCAATTTTACGAAAGAAATTGTATTTACGAAACAAAAGTAAAACCCCAAAGATGTAAATGCTATGTGCACTACTGTATGTAATGTACGTAGCATCCCATTGGCTATGAGAGAGCTGCTTTTCGTTACCCATTGACCCTCATTCATCGAACCGTACCTGTGTCATCCCAGCATCAGAAGCCACATGTAAAGGACAGACCCACCGCTGCTTTGTGAGTCCCTCTTAGTGCATCCACCGAAACCCCCCCCCCACAGTACGTGTTCATTATCCATCAGGAGCCAAAAGAAAGTGACTCCTGGTGTGAATGAAAAGAAGAACTGTGTTATCAACAGAAGTGAAACAGGAGATGATAAAAAAAAAAGGAGGAGGCAGCCATTACTCCACCACCACGAACAAAAGACATCCCGGCAAAACCCCCCAAATTCGTGGAAAAATGCTACCCCGAAAACATGTCCAGGAGCCATGCCATCAACCCACGCACCCCAGGAAGATCACGAAAAGCCATCAAAGCCAGTCCATCAACAAACACTGAAGGTGAAAGTGACAATTAAAACAAACACAATGGTATGAAAATGACCCACATGTGTGGTTCATTTGAATGGTTTAATGTTTAATGTTCAGTCAGTGAAGACACATTTACAGACTGACACCAATTAATCTTTTTTAAAGGGTTTGAGGGGTACTATTTGGGGCCTTGGAACGAATCAGGCCTTTTACATGTAAAATGCGACTATTTACGAAAAATTTACAGTCCAAAAATACACTTCTGGAATGAATTAATTTAGTAAGTAGAGGTACCACTGTATATGACAAACGGGGCAAAACATAAAATAATAATAATAATGATGAAGGCTCAAAAGCAGCACCCGAAAATAGGCTGATACAAAAGATTTTTTTTGCCTTCCTTAACATAGAAATCCGCAAAACACTGTAAAATATGTATTTGTAAAATACTGTAAAATACTAATATAAAATTGTAAAAAAAAATCGTGATAAAAAAATAATAATCGCATTTAACTCAATTAATCGTGACAGCCCTAGTTTAGCTTTTTATATATGTTATTGTTTTATTGTCTTGCTTTTTTTAAATTATATTTTATTGAGTTTTTTCTGCTGTGTTTTCCTTATGTTTTAGATGTAAAGCACTTTGGTCTTCTTTTATGCTATTATAAAGTGTTATATAAATAAATAAATACACTTTGATTAATTGATCGAATAGATGTAAATAATTCAGGTAAAATCAATCAGGTAAAGTTTTTTCATGGTCATCAGATACGGCCCATTTGGATGTTCAAAGATTCTGTGGTTACCGTGGAAACAGAGTCATCTTCATTCACCATTAAAACACATAGAGTTTGATAAATGACAGTGGTTGCAGTCGCTTGTTTCCATGTTTAGTTAATCATATATTTGCTTAAAAAGTCAATTGTACATGTCAATCATATATGATATTTACAATAAAATAAAGTTTAATTTCACCCAAAATTTGAATAATCTGAACCAATATGAACAATTTGACACCAGTTGCAGATGCTTTTTTTACACAATTACTTAATGATATATTTGCTTTAAAAAGTCAATGTATTATTTCTCTTTGTATATGTAATAATTTCATATATTTACATGAAAACAATGTTTAATTTCCCCCAAATTTTAATTATCTGAACAAAAATGAAGTATCTGACAGTTGATGCAGATGCTTGTTTCCATGTTTAGTTAATCATGTATTTGCTTAAAAAACTATATTTTTTCTCTTTGTATAGGTAAATATTTTCATATATTTACACTAAAATTAAAATTTCACAAAAAATTTAAATAATCTGAATAAATATGAAGAATCTGACAGTGGTTGCAGTCATTTCTGTCCATGTTTAGTTGCTTAAAAAGTCAATACGTACATGCAGTACCTTTTCAGTATCATCCTCCTTGTTGCCAACATAATTCAATGAAATGAAAAATAAATAAATAAATAAAAAAGACATGAAAAAGAAATACATACAATAAAAATACTAAATAAAAATAAAAGAATAAAACAACATTTAAGTAATAAAAAAAATAATAAAATAAATAAGACAAATTGAAAAAAATGTATGCAAATAAATTAGTTAAAATCATTAAAATAAAAAAATAAAATAAAAATAAATAAAAAAAAGACATGAAAACGAAATGAATACAAAAAAAAATAAAAATAAATGAATAAAAAAATACATTTAACAAATAATAAATAATAAAATAAATAAGACAAATTACTTAAAAAACGAATACAACTAAATGAATTAAAAACATTAAAATAAATGAACAAATATAAATAAAAAAGTCATGAAAGAGAAATAAATACAAACCCCCCCAAAAAAATTAATGAATAAAAAAAATACATTTAACTTCTAAAAAATAATAAAATAAATAAGACAAATTAATTTAAAAAAAACCCCCGAATACAAATAAATGAATTAAAAACATTAAAATAAAAAATAAAAAAATACTAAAAAAAACAAA
Source organism: Siphamia tubifer (assembly GCA_020466265.1). Taxonomy (NCBI): domain Eukaryota; kingdom Metazoa; phylum Chordata; class Actinopteri; order Kurtiformes; family Apogonidae; genus Siphamia; species Siphamia tubifer. The sequence goes on along the minus strand of CM035802.1, from coordinate 9,890,236 downwards.
AAAGAATTAATGAATAAAAAAATACATTTAACTTATAAAAAAAATAATAAAATAAGACAAATTAATAAAAAAAGACCGAATACAAATAAATGAATTAAAAATATTAAAATAAAATAAAAATAATTGCAGGACCTGTGATGTGACAAACATGTGATGCTGATGCTCAGACACTATACTGTGCATTATTTCATTGGTTCAACTCACTTCAGATCATATTTAGCTGAATGTGGTCAAATGACTTTGACCTCCTGTCATAGCAGATGGAGGAGAAGTATTGTTTTCACCCCCCCCGTCCACCCACCAACCCACCCACCAACCCACCAGACTACCAACGTCATCACTCTCTCTCTCTATTACACTCTCCTATCCCAGTTTTACTCTCTGATACTGTCACTTCTGGCCACAACAAACGCATACAATACAAACTACTTCTTTCAAAAACAGCGTTCTACAAACCACCCTTTGACATAACGGTCGCTCCATCCTGGTTGAGGCTGTGAAATGGAGCCAAAGTGGAAGTGTCTTGTACAGATGCTGACGGCTGCTGGGGTCAGCTCCAAAAAAAAAACTCTGGCGTTCAAACACTTCCACTGAAACTCTCTCACAAAAATACTAAATCAATAACTTGTTTTTTCCAGGCTTCAGTCCAGTCCCATCTGTTTTATTTTGAAACTCTTAATCACTGATGCGGTGGTCTGTTACGTTGTTTATATATTTCCTCTTTTAATCAGATCTCAGGTCAAACAGAAGGCTATGAAGTCTGCAGCGTTGGCTTTTTATTGACTTTATAGGCATTTTTTTTTTTTTACAATAAAATGTGTTTTATTAAGACTGTAGTTGTGGTTAAACAGCAGTGGTGGAATGGTCCCCAGAGAAGTGGGTATACTCTAAAGTTTATGTCTTTTTTTTTTTTGGAATGTAGTCATAAAAACCACCGTTTTGGAAACAGTGACGTATGAGAGTACTTTTTTTAGTTTCCCCCAAAAATCCATCATCAGTATTTGCTCATTATTATAACCTCCTGAGACCCCGCAATGCATGTTTGTCCCATAATGGACGAGAGTATCACAGCTTTATCTAAAAATAAATGGATGCAAATGTCCACTGAAAAGGACATTATATTAAAGGGGACATATGTAGATTTTCCACCAGTGAACTAGAGGTAAGATCGGGCCTAAAGAAATCCAGCCCAACCCGACCCAGTCCCGTAGGTATTAAAGCCGGACCAAATAACTTGAGCAAACATATTTTTTACATATTTTTTTCTTTTTTTTTTGTCTGCATTTGTTCTCATTGTTTAACACCACAGAGGGGGAGTCAACATTGTTTGAGATCAATGCATATTTTAGTCTTGCAGCCAAATATTTTAATATTTAGTGCATGTATGTGACCATCACCAGTCCTCCCTTTCATATTTTATTTGTGGGGACTCAGGTGGAGGAGGGGTGATTTACGATAACACATTAAAGTCCGTCTTTTGTAACGAAATCTAAGTGAAACAAAACTGTATATATTTACATCTTTAATATTTCTGTATCTGCAGAGGTTACATTAACCAACAATTTTTCATCATTGACGGATTTTTTTAAAAGTTGACGGGAAAAATTTAAGGCCGTCAAGTCATTTTACCGGGTTGATAATTGGGCCATAAACCACAGCAGCAGGACGTCCTTAAGAATCTACTGCCACACTTTAAGAGAGAGAGAGAGAGAGAGAGAGAGACAAAGAAGAACAATGATGGGTGGATAATAGGCAGACACAGGAAGGAGTTCTTTGAATTGTCATTGTAGGAGTTTAGTACAGTATGCATGAGCGTCTCACCCATGGGGGATGGGGGTGTTGCGACAGCCCCACTTCTCCAACCAGATGATTTCATAGCCTCCACTTTTTCCTGAGTTTATATATTGTATCGTTACTGGATCCAGGAAAAGGACGGGGAGTTGGTCTCACCTACTTTTTATTTCAGGATAAACAGTTACTGTCGTCACAATCACACCAAACAAACATCAATAACATTACGGGGCTGTTACAATATCTATGGTTTAAACTGTTTACCCGCCCGGGCGGTACAACAGCATATGTAAATGAAGCGCACCTCAGTTCAGTGTTAATGTAAACAGCTCTTCTTCGTGGTGTTAACAAACAGTTATTAACCAGTAAGTAATGACAAATGTTACTGTTGTTAAACTAAGTTAACTAAACTATGTCTTGTTCTGTGACATTTACCCTAAGACAGTGGTTCTAGAACTTTTTTCACTCATGTTCCCCCTGAGGAACATATTTTTAATCGTCTCCCCTGACATGGACAAAACATTTTTGTAAGAAAAAAGAGGAACAGTGTCTGTAAAATCAGTGTCTGATTTTTTAAATCCTTTTTATGTCAGAATTTTTTAATAAATGTTTAATTGAGGAAAAACACATTTTTGTTATTATTTTTGGCCATATATTACTTTTTTAATATAAAAAATGTAATCATTAATGGATAATTGTTTGTTCATTTTCCAATGATAGACTCATGTGCCATAACCTCGAACACTCCCACATTTTAAATGGCTGTGACGCCGTTGACAGTACGTGTTGTGATGAGGCGACTTCTGTTTTTTTGCGGACCACAGTCTAAGTATTCCTTAGTTTAGTATCAACACATCATTTTTTTGTATACATTTTTCTAAACATATATTTATTAAAAAAATAAATGTAAGTGAGAGTGAAGCCTGGCCCAACCCGACCTAAATGTAATGATTGACATTTTAGCCTAGACTTGGGCTTGGGTTTAAGACAGGGGTGTCAAACTGCAGTCCACGAGGGCCAGGGTCCTGCATGTTTTAGATGTTTCCCTCTTCCATTACACCTGGAGGTCATTGCATCATTATCAGTCTGATGAGGAGGTGATTATTAACTCTTTAAATGTCAGTGCTGATGTATTCTGAATGGATGATTTAGTTTAAATATTCAGAAAAATTCAACAGTTTTACTTTATTTTGTGCATGGAAAAGGTGCCAAAAAGCAAGAGGCTTTTTTTTATTATTATTATTATTATTATTATTCTGTTTCACTATGTTTTTTAAAATTGTGACCAAATGTCAATACGTGTTTTCTTCTTTAGTAATTTTTTTTCCCCAATTTTTGTAAATATTTATTAGTTTTTGTTCATTTTGTTTATTTTTCTACATTTTGGTTCTTTTAATTTTTTAATTTTTCTTTGATTTTCTGACATTTGTGTCTTACTTTGCTCATGTTACCAGTTATTTTGTTAGTTCTCAGGAGTTAAAGGGTTAAACTGAATCACATGGAAGAGGGAAATATCTAAAACATGCAGGACACCGGCCCTCGAGGACTGGACTTTGACACCTGTGGTTTAAGATGTTACCTCTAAGATAGTGAGCTAGCCAAACTAGTTGATGGAAGTTAATATAATTCACATTTTTACCTCACCCCCTTAAAGGTGTCATTTTTCTGAAAACCACTTTTCCACACTCCTTTTGGAATCTGATGGGTCACCCCGACTTACCGACACCGTTCATCACCTCCACTGGCTGCATACTGCATTCACACAAAACAACAAGAGGAACCAGGGACCCATGTGATGTCAGACGGACTTTAGCATCACCCACGTGAGGTTAAACCAGTCCCCAGCAGCAAATCTGAAGTAGCATTAGCATTAGCATCTACAAGAGAAGACGGTGCCACAGTAGCTGCTGCACAAACTGGAAAAAATGGCGGATCAAACTGGTTCATGTGGTCTCTGTGGAAATAAAGCCTGTTTTTTTTTACCTGCATGTTTTCAGAACAAGCAATGGAATGAAACCTAGCTGGATGCTACTCTGGTAAAGGTAAACACATACAGAGCCAGAGGGGAGGGGGGAGTGTTCCTTCACGCATTCTGAGCCAATCAGAGACGCCTCATCACCGCGTCATGGACATGTATGAGAAAGTACCAGTAAAATCTGTTCTTTGACCTCAAGTCATTTTTCTACTGTGAAAAATCAGCTGGAAATAAAACAATCTTTTTTTTTTAAATAGAACCAACACACAATGTATTCAATAACAATGGAGAACACAGTAATATTAATGAAATAACCATGGAATGACAGCTTTATGGGAAACATTACAGATATAAACATTATCATATCTTTTTTTACTATTATTATTTTACTGCTCTGGTCCTTTTCAGATCATTTAAGGCTTAATGTGGAACTGAACTAAAATAACTGTGACACCCCTGCACTAAACAAACACTATAAAATGACGTTCTAACTCACTGCTTTATGAACTCTACCACTTTACTGACTGTGTAATGTAATGTAGTTAGTATTACCTCACCTTTGACCCCTTGGGTTGTTAGCGCTCCCGCCCCTTTTTGTCCAAATATGGTCACTTCCACTTCCATAAATCCAACAACACAGTGACGACCAAATCTCAAAGTGGCTTCAAAACAGCAGCTCAGAAACCAAAGTGAACCAACCTCTGTCCACTGATTACATACAGTTTTATGGTTTAAACCTCAGTTCAGGTTCTCAGTGCCTTGACTGACCCACATTGTCTGGAAATAGACACCAATCGTGTCCCAACACAATGTAGACCAACCGAAATCTACAAATAATAGAGTCAGATGGTAGACGTTGTCATTTTAAAGATTGTGATGGGTAATTTTTTTTTATTTTATTACATAGAATTTGCCTGAATTAATAGATTCAAACTGTATTTATTTTGCCATTTAATTCAATAATGATGGATTTAATGTCATCCTATCCACCTCACATATATTTTGCTTTTTAGAATTTTCCTGTGGTGTGTAGAAAGCGTGCCATGTAAAATAAAAACTAATTGCATGCTTTAAAGCGAGCTGTGTTGTAATGGCCATTTCTTTTTCTTTTTTCATGGCTGTTATTTTTGGCTTGGTCTTGATATATATTTTTTTGATTTATTATCTAATGGTAATAGATTGCGGTTCGGGTAAATACCGCAGCTGTCCACTCAGAAGTGAGTGTCCTCTGGACTGCTCACCACGGAGGCTAAAATAAGTCTGGGTTTGTTATGCTTGTTTGAACAGAAGCTGCGGCCTCTTCATTTTGTGGTTTAGAGCTTCTGTCTTTTTTTTTTTTTTCTTCTTTTACTCTAAATATAACCCAGAACACAACTACCTCATCCCACTCTTCATGTGCCATTGTAATAACTGACCAACCTGAACACATGCAGATTTTTTTTTTACATTTTAATTTAATAAAATATGGAAAAAAAAAGTGTTGGAAACATCTACAGGACGTTAGTAACTGGTTGATTTTATTCTCTCAGAGCCAGACGCAACTGAGCGAGTGGGGAAATTCATCATAAACAGAGGTGTTGAAAGTACTCCCATTCTGTACTGAAGTAGAAGTGAAAAATACTCTGGTAAAAGTAGAAGTACTGATTCAACTCTTTTACTGAAGTAAAAGTAAAAAAAAAATACAACTTCTCGACTGTAATAAAGTAATAAAGTAAAACTGCATTTCTTTGCCATGGATGAAATAATATTTATTTAACCAGGAATACATAGGAAGGTTTCAAAAGTATAAAATAAATAGCTTTTAAAAGTGAGTTAATGAGTAGATAATGTGTTTGATCAGGACAGGTTACTCAGTTTTGTGGGTATGGGCAGGAAATTTATGAAAAATGGGGTAAAAAAGTCACAATTTATGATGAAATGTCATCATTATGACGTAAAAAAGGTCATATGTGAGATTAAAAAAATGCTGAATTATGAGATAAAAAGTCAAAACTATGAGACACAGTCATACATATGGGATAAGGAATTATATTTCTTATCCCATATATTATAAGAAAGACTAGAAATTATGAGATAAAAAGTTACAGTTATGATATAGAAAGTCACAATTTCTCTCCACTGATTTTCCCTCTGAAATCACATATTTTTTACACTGTTTAGTTTGAAGTAATGAGTCTATTCTGAAAATGTAAAGAGTATAAAGTACAAATATTTATATAAATGTAAGGAGTATAAAGTACAGATATTTATATAAATGTAAGGAGTATAAAGTACAGATATTTATATAAATGTAAGGAGTATAAAGTACAGATATTTCTGCTAAAATGTAGGTTGTAAAAGTAAAAAATTCCCAGAAAAAGATATACTCAAATAAAGTAGATTCATAAAAATGTACTTTTACTCAGTTACTTCCCACCTCTGATCATAAAAATCCAGGTTTTCTTCAGTTCACACAAACACAGGAATTGTCCAGTGTGTCACTCGCTCCATTGGTGAAGTCATTAACATTGGTGGTGGTGGGGGGGGGTCTGAGGACCGAAGCAGTAATAGCCAGAAACAACATATTGTTTCATTCCAGTTGAAGTGTTGTCAGTATTTGACGTGGCTGGTCAGAGGGAGACAGCTGAAAAAACCTTTCAACCTGCGAAGGCTGAACTCGTGCTAGCCTGAAAACACACCAGTGAAGAAAAGTACAGAAACTACTTAATTGTACATATATAAATATCTACAACATAACGGATACTGTGTTAAAAATATTTATGGTGAAACCTTTTACTTTGTTTCCTGAAAATTTGTTTTTCTTCTCCAAGAAGTTTTAACCCTAGGGAGGTGCAGCTCTGGAAGTAGGCGTGGTCTATAGTATGTTATTGATGACATCACCATTTTTTTCATTTTGGTTTTGGAAACAAATAATGAAGAAACGAGTTGAATCAGTGTATCATTCGTTTTTCAAAATGAAACCAAAAATAAGACAATGAAAAAACAACTTGTTTCTTCATTATTTGTTTCCAAAACCAAAATGAAAAAAATGGATAACAATCCATTTTTAATTTTTTGAAAAACGTTTTTGTGTTTAAATGAATAATGGAAAAATAACAAAAAGTTTTATCTTATTTTGACCTGAAACAAGTTGAATAAACCAGAAATGACCTTTGACCCACAGTGACAAAGATAGAAATGTCCTATTTGGGGAAACTAAGAGGGTCACCCTAAGACCTGAAGATATGACCATGGAGAAAATGAGTGTCGTATTCCAGGTATGTTCTTTTAATAATAACACACAAAAAATATTTATATGACAAGTATATATGTATATATTTCATATGTGTACAGCTTGTACTTATCTTATGTATTAATGACAGGATAACAGTTTCCAGTTCTGTATCTGACATATGTCATTTACACCTGAGTTGGTGTTGAACACAGAATTCTCACCAACATTTCCGAGGATCTCTGAATACATAACTGTGTTAGAAATATCAGCATGTGTTTTTCCATCGTCAAACAGCTGTTTAATCATATACCATAATGATCTTCAAGTCCAGTGGGCATGTTTCTTTCGGTTGTGAAGATTCGTTTCTGACTTACTCAACTTGCTTCAGGTCAAAATTGAATCAAACGTTATCCGTTTTTTCCATTATTCATTTCAACCCAAAAAACGAAAAATGAAAAACGGATCCTTATCCATTTTGGTTTTGGAAACAAATAATGAAGAAACAAATGTTTTTTTCATTGGTTTCATTGTGATAAACGAATGAACGAATGATACACAGATTATGGTCTTGTACTTTTTACAGTTACTGTACAAACACTCGCCAATTTTCTCCAAATTTGACATTTAAGATGAGATATTTTATTACATGACAAAGAATGATGCAAAAAACACAATCATTTAGTTTCACCAGTTACTGCCTTTTTTGCTTTATAGGATAACATACCTTTACTGACTTTTGGTACTCAACCCTAGTTCCAACTGTCCCGTTCTCCCCAACACACACACACACACACACACATATATATATATATATATATATATATATATATATATATATATATAAAGCTTGCTGTCAAAACCGTACCCAAGCAAGTGCAGCCGTAACACTTCATCTGTTTTCCACTAACACGCTGAAAGACAAATCACGAGCCCATGTGTCTTTGGAGCAGATTGAACTTGGCGGATGTGTGTTAAACGAGCGGGCCCCTGGAGTACTAAATAATGATTCCCAGTCTGCCTTCTCTCAGAGCAGGAGTGCAGCGCGAAGGAGAAGTCTGAATGGAAAAATCTTCTGTCCAAACAAACGGCCTGCTGCTGTGTCCGCCGTGCGCCCTGAGCGTCTGTCATCAGCCATCCACATTGTTTTTGAACAATTGGCACTAATTTGCCATCTGGTCGAGGGAGCCTTTGTTAAGCGGGGAGGGAGGTATTGTGCAGAATCAATGGTGAGTCCACTTAGAGAACCACCGGTGGACGGAGACAAATGAGGAGACAATGCATTTTTATCTCCACTCTGGTCTCGTCGCTACGCTTTATTGGCATGCCTGTTTATCAAGGACAGCTTAACTAGAGTGTGCGCATAAAACATGGACACTGTGATTTACGTTCATAGGTGGACTTAATGAGGTTTAAAGAAAGATATGTCCCATTAAAGACCCTGTGCTACTTTTATGGCAGCTCCTAAATGCATTTTTTGGTCACTATTTAACCTTTCTTAAGGGTTTTTATTACCATTTATTTTCATATTATCCTCTGTATTCCATGATTTTCCAATAAAAATCAAGTTGTCTAAAACGTCAGATTAAAAGTGATTGTAAGAAACTTAGAAAAATTAAGAAATATGGCTTATATTTAAAGTCAGGCATTAAGGGTTTAAGATGCATTTGCAACACCCTAAAAACAAAAGATTAAATTTACCCCCTTAATGCCTACTGTCGTAAATATGCAATATAAAAAAAATATATTGTACTGTATATACTGTAGTCAAATTAATTATCTGCAATTAATTTAGCATTTATTTTTAAGACTTATATTTAAAGTCGGGCATTGAGGGTTTAAGACGCGTTTATGAGGAATTTACTGCAACACTTTTACAACAAAAGGTTAATACCAACTGTCATAAATATGCAACATATCCAAAAATTTACCTTATTATATGTGCTATAGTTAAATTAATTATCTCTACTTACGTTTTTGACATACTTATATTTAAATTCAGGTGTTAAGGGGTTAAATAAAATATCTCTTCATGAACAGATGAAGAATTATCTTTGACATCACTTACCCATAATTGACCCAGTGCTACTTTTATGGCAGCTACTAAATGAAAAATTATCTCTATTTAACCTTCTTTAACTGATTTATTACCATTTATTTTAATATTAGCCTCTGTCCTTTTAGAAAATACCTGGCTTTTATTGAAAAAGCATAAAATACAGATTAAAGTTGATTATCAGAAATGGAGAAAATGGAGAAAAATAAATAATTTTAAATACAATATGTCACTTGTTGAAAATAAAACAGATGTCTCCATCCACTGTTACTAGAGGTGAATCAATGCTGTAGAAGATGACGGTGTTTTTACGATAACTCTGAACATCCAAATAGGTCATATCTGATGATCATGTAAAGATGAAGAAGTGCATTTGACATCACTTACCTATAATTGACCCAGTGCTATTTTTATGTCAGCTACTAAATGAAAAATTCTCTTTATTTAACCTTCCTTAAGTGATTTATCACCATTTATTGAAGTATTGTCCTCTGTATATTGTGCTTTTTCAATGAAAATCAGGTATTGTTCCATAGATAATTTAGTGATCATGTAGGTCAAGGGTGTCAAACTCATTTTAGTTCAAGGGCCACATATGATCTGAAATGGGCCGGGCAACATAAAATTGAAAACTACACAGATTTTTTTGGGTTTTAACTGATTTTCAACTGATTTGTCGTAATTTTAGATGTATGTTTTTATAACTGGGGCACTGACTGGAGTGCACTTTGAATTTTATTGCACCTGTTACGAGGATAATTTAAGATCTATCTAAAGTCTGGATACATTTGCAGCATTCTAAAGACAAATTCCTAAATTTAGTGCTTCTACTACTAGTTCTAGTCAGTATCTGTCCTTCTTACTGAGTGCATTTGCATTTAAAATGCATTTTAACATTTCACATTAGAAAACATTTCAGGAAAGACCAAAATTTGAAAAACGTCAAGAATTCCATATTTGTTTTAGTTGCTTGGAGTGGTTTTCGCCCAAAAAGTATGTACAGGAAATTGACATAAATTCTGTTTTACTCTAGACTGATTTCAGCTGTTCCAGTAAAATGTCAAAATATCTTTGGTAAAACAGGTTGTGAAGAGGAGTCTAAATTATTCTGTCTCATCCATGAAAAAGACATCACAATGGTTTTCGTACAAGAACTGAAGGTTTTGTATCTTTTTCTCTGCTCTTTAGAGGCATATGGACTGTAAAATGTAGCGCCACCATCTGGTGACACAACAATGTCTCAAATGATTTGATGTCCAATGGGCCTGACCAGTAAAATGAAAACATAATAACCCATAAAAAATAATGACTCCAAATTTTTGTTGTCATTGTTTTAGTGCAAAAACCCCCCCCATTAAATTATGAAAGTATTTTATAAATTATCCAAATGCAAAAAAAGTTTAATTTCATAAGAAAATTAAGGTCAATTTTAACAATATTCTCCCTCAGTTTATCATAAGTCCATGTGTTTTATTGTGGATCAGTTCTACAAAGACACTAAACTCTTAGAAAATGGTTCAAATTGTGTCTAATTTTCTTTAGACATTTCAGGTTGGTCACATTTGTTCAAATTATTCACATTTTATTGTTACAGAATAGTTTGTACATGTAAATATTTTCATAAATTAATGTTCCTTTTGTCCACTAAACCAAAGAAAGACATTTGAAGTCGTCATCATTTATAGACAGAAGAAAAAACAATGAGAAGAAAATCTATTCTTTTTTTTTAGTTATTATTCTCTTCAGCCCAGGGGCCACTTTGGAACGTTTAGTGGGCCACATTTGGCCCCCGGGCCACATGTTTGAGACCCCTGGTTTAGATTATTTACCCCAAACTAGTTGATGGAAGTTAATATAATTCACATTTTTACCTCACCCCCTTAAAGGTGTCATTTTGCTGAAAACCACTTTTCCACACTCCTTTTGGAATCTGATGGGTCACCCCGACTTACCGACACCGTTCATCACCTCCACTGGCTGCATACTGCATTCACACAAAACAACAAGAGGAACCAGGGACCCATGTGACGTCAGATGGACTTTAGCATCACCCACGTGAGGTTAAACCAGTCCCCAGCAGCAAATCTGAAGTAGCATTAGCATTAGCATCTACAAGAGAAGACGGTGCCACAGTAGCTGCTGCACAAACTGGAAAAAATGGCGGATCAAACTGGTTCATGTGGTCTCTGTGGAAATAAAGCCTGTTTTTTTTACCTGCATGTTTTCAGAACAAGCAATGGAATGAAACCTAGCTGGATGCTACTCTGGTAAAGGTAAACACATACAGAGCCAGAGGGGAGGGGGGAGTGTTCCTTTATGCATTCTGAGCCAATTAGAGACGCCTTGTGACCGCGTCATGAGGAAGTACCAGTAAACTCTGTTGTTCAATCTCAAGTCATTTTTCTACTGTGAAAAAACAGCTGGAAACAAAACAATCTGGACTTTTTTTTTTTAAATAGAACCAACACACAATGTATTCAATAACAATGGAGAACACAGTAATATTAATGAAATAACCATGGAATGACAGCTTTAATAGGGTGACCAGCAGTGCTGGGAATAACGGCGTTTGAGTGTAACGGCGTTACTAACGCAACCACATTTTGAGTAATGGAGTAATCATTTAATTACTTTATCCATAACTGTATCGCCGTTACTGTTAATCGGGAAATAATGTGACACATTACAGGCGTGTTTCCACAGTTTTAAAACAGTCACTAAATACATTATCAGAATAACTAACATGATGCAACAAAGAGCTGATAAATCACATAATTTAAATGTTACTTACAGTAGAATTACTGGGAAACGGTATTTCCATTTCCTCTCAGTGACCGAAAAACTGCTAAAAACTCCTCAAATTTGTGAAGAATGTTTAACTTTTGGAAGAATTTTGCTGTTTAATCCATTCATGCAGCGTTTGGTGAGTGGACAGACAGGCAATGACAGCTTTATTGAGTCTAAAATGACTAACACATCATGTGTAATTTGACTTTTTGTGACTTTTGCTACACTTTCAAGCTCATAAATATGAGCTAAGGGTTCATTCTTACAATATCGTGGTTATCATGGTTTTAAAACTGTCACAGAATACTGTATATTCTCAGTATATGCATCATGATGGAACAAACAGCTGATCAATCATATCAATTAAATGTTAGTTACAATAGAATTAGTGGAAAACAATATTTCCATTTCCTCTCAGTGACCAAAAAACTGCTAAAAACTCCTCAAATTCATGAAAAATTTGAACATTTTTATGAATTTTCCTGTTTAATCTATGAATGACTCCAAATATCCTACTGCACATTATATATATTTACATAAATACACCCTTTATATCATGTATTTCATAATGACTATGTATTACCATTGGATTTGATGCTATATTTATGTGTCTTAAAAATCTAAGCTGTACTTCTTATGTTGTGTATTTTATGTCGGAAAAACAAAGTATAATTAACTTGCGAAAGACATGTTGAATATTACGTACCAATGAAACATTTTTACGCTTATGCAGCATTGGGTGAGTTGACAGACAGGCAATGACAGCTTTATTGAGTCTAAAATGACTAACACATCAAGCTCAGGTTTCAGGATTCATTCATACAATATTGTGCTTATCATGGTTTTAAAACTGTCACAGAATATTTTATCGGAATAACTAGCATGACAAAACAAACAGCTGATAATTCACATCAATTAAATGTTATTTACAATAGAATTAGTGGAAAACAATATTTCCATTTCCCCTCAGAGACCGAAAAACTGCTAAAAACTCCTGAAATTCATGAAAAATCTTGAACATTTGGATGAATTTTGCTGTTTAATCCATTCATGCAGCCTTGGGTGAGTTGACAGATAGGCAATGACAGCTTTATTGAGTCTAAAATGACTAACAAATTTGACTTTTTGTGACTTTTGCTACACTTTCAAGCTCATATTTCTAAGGCTTCACTCATACAATATAGTGGTTATCATGGTTTTAAAATTGTCACAGAATACTGTATATTCTCAGTATAACTATCATTATGGAACAAACAGCTGATCAATCATATCAATTAAATGTTAGTTACAATAGAATTAGTGGAAAACAATATTTCCATTTCCTCTCAGTGACCAAAAAAATCATGAAAAAATTTTAACATTTTAATGAATTTTCCTGTTTAATCTATGAATGACTCCAAATATCCTACTGCACATTATGTATATTTACATCAATACACCCTTTATGTCATGTATTTCATCATGACTATGTATTAACATTAGATTTGATGCTATATTTATGTCTTAAAAATCTAAGCTGTACTTCTGAATTAATGTGTTATCCTATGTTGTATATTTTATCTTGGAAAAAAAAACCCGAAAAACTGTTAAAAACTCCTCAAATTTGTGAAGAATATTGAACATTTTGATAAATTTTGCTGTTTAATCCATTCATGCATTGTTGGGTGAGTTGACAGACAGGCAATGACAGCTTTATGGAGTCTAAAATGACTAACACATCATGCATAATTTGACTTTTTGTGACTTTTGCAACACTTTCAAGCTCATATTTCTAAGGCTTCACTCATACAATAACGTGGTTATCATGGTTTTAAAACTGTCTGCCGCAGTATATACCCGAGAGGTTAAAAATACCACAAGAGTCGCTTCTTCCTAGAGCAACAGCCACTTCTTTCCTCACCTCAACTTTACTATTTTTCTTTCCTCCTCACCCCTTTCCCCACCTCTCCACCTCCCTGCCTCCCCACCCCGTTGCCCTCCTCTTTCGGCTCCATCCTCAGGGAAAGGCGCAGTGATGTCACCGCGACTGAAAGACTTAACAAAGCACCGGTGCCTCTCTTCTTATTTTTCCAGTTTGTTTCTTCCTCTGTGTCTGCTTTCGACCCCCCACCACCCCCACAACCTCCCCCCTCTTCTGCACTCTCCATCCCCCTCCTCACACTTTTGTTGTGTATTACCAACACTACCACCCTCACCACCACCACCACCAGAATCCTCTCCACTCCAATCCATTTTGCAGTCGGGGCCCAGAGAAGATGAGAAGTGGTGCTTTCTGTCCACAAATCAATAGGCCTTACTCACCTTTGAGTCAAGCTGCAGAGGCAACATCATCACTGTATTCGACTGTACTGTGTGTACAGGGGGGAGCGAGAGAGAGAGAGAGACAGAGAGAGAGAGAGAGAGGGGACCCAGGGGTGTTAGCCTGGCTGTCTAATGCATTATTGAGGAGTGCATCTCAGCCATCAGTTGCAGGCAGAAGGCTGAAATAGTCTTATTAGCTGCTGCAGACAGAAGTGTGGTGGAGAACACAGTCGACCACAGCTGAAATCCAGCGTCTGTGAGTTTAGATCCTGCTGTTACTTTGTGAGGGGGTGCTCAGGGATTTGTGTGCAGGGACTCTGCAAAACTTTTGTCGAAATGCTGCTTATTAGGAGTTATTTTGATGGAGGAACACCATTAAATTCATTGTTAAAACAGTTAGCATCATTAAAAAGCTATAATATGTATGTATGTATTTGTAGACAGTATGTATGTAAAAGGGTTTTAGTGTTGATTTCGGTAAAAGTTTGTTGTGTATATCCATATGAGTTTTCTCCCAAATGGTTAATTTACCAGCCTGGGGTCATGCTGTTAATGTGGTGTAAATAATAGTTAAAGTTTTATTCTTAATGTTGGGAGTTTTTATATAAATAAGTCATTTCTTATTTGTCTCATATTTCATTTTTCACCTGTTTTTTTTTTCTCTGCACTTTGCACTGTGAATGTCCAGTGATGGGATGTATAATCTTGTCATCCATCCATCCATTCATCCATTCTATTATCCATCCATCCATTCAGTATCCATCCATCCCATTTATCCATCCGTCCGTCCATCCATCAATTCATCCATCAGTAATATTTTGATGGAGGAACACCATTAAATTCATTGTTAAAACAGTTAGCATTATTAAAAGCTATAATATGCATGTATTTGTAGACAGTATGTATGTAAAAGGGTTTTAGTGTTTCTTTCGGTAAAAGTTTTGACACTTAGTTAAGTTTGTTGTGTGTGTATATCTATATGACTTTTCTCCTAAATGGTTAATTTACCAACCTGGAGCTATACTGTTAATGTGTTGTAAATAATAGTTGAAGTTTTATTCTTAATGTTGGGAGTTTTTATATAAATAACTCATTTCTTGTCTTTCTCATATTTTATTTTTCACTTGTTTTTTTTTTCTCTGCACTTGCCTGAATGTTGATACTGTTAACTGTGAAATTGCACTGTGATGGAATGTATAATCTTGTCATCCATCCATCCATCCATCCATCCATCCATCCATCCATCCATCCATCCATCCATCCATCCATCCATCCATTCAGTATCTCTCCATTCTCTTATCCATCTGTCCATCCATCCGTCCATGAGTGAAACTATGGTGTAATTTTTTCCCTCTCACCACACATTTGGACTATCTGATTTTATTTTACTGATAAAAGACCTAATACACTTAAAGCAAAGGGTGTCATCCCTTTGAGAACAAAATGAAACAAGTAAATGTTGAAATTTAGCAATTTTTACACTATCATTACGAAATTCTATGAAATTCCAAAAGAAAGTATTTGGTCTTACTTTAATCCACCAGATAATAATTTAGAATTGCATTCGGTGAAAACATACGTTACCTACCAACATTAACTGTTTATGGATCTGCATCTTATCAAACCCCTTCTCAGTCTAACAGCAGATTCATATCAGTATTAACTTTATTCATAATGTGTTGGAGGCTGTTTTGACTCGATAAGCAAGGTCCTTTTCATTGAATTTTCAATAAACATCTCACCCTGAGGTTGTGCTCTTGGAAAAATAATCTCTTCAGGCTCTGTCAGAATTGAGATCCAAGAGCATGCTTAAATATTCTCAACCAAAAACCAAGAAAGCAAGTTTAATTTAGAAAGTTAATTCGCACCCCAGTGGGTCTGTAAACGCTATGAAAAACCAATGAGCATTGACACGCCATAAAAAATGCATGTCCCCAGTAGGAGCATTTGATTTAGTCAACTGTGAACAAAATATGGGTGCTATGCTAAATGTCTGACATGTAACTTATTCATGTAATGTTTTTCATTTATTTACATTGCATCATGCTGCAGTGATTGAAAACATTGCGGCGCTGCCATTTAAAAAATAAATGACAGCCGTGGTGAACTGCGGAATAAAAATTAAGTCAAGAAACTGTACAATGTTCTTCCTTCTCTCTTCTGTGTTTTATAGATAGCGAACAAACGCCGGCAAAGCTTTGACAAATAAAAGCTTCTCCTGCCATAGTTAATATTAATGGCTTACACTCCAAAAGCAAACACACACACACACACTTTGTGAATAATCCAAACAATGACAGCGCTGCTTGTAAAATAATCCCATGCAGAGTGGGGAGAAGAATCTGACAAATCAGACCGGTTTGAAAAATCCTGTCAATTTGCTTTAATTGGTTTGTGGAGCCTGCTGGAGCGTGTGACAGCAAATGGCATTTCACAGATCCCAATCCTGACATTCCTCCATAGATAATGAACAGAGCTGCATCTGTTGATACGCAAAGGTCCCTTTTGTCAAAGCTGGAAATGGTCCCTCCTTGTTAAAATATGAATGTGCATCTTTGATCAGTAATAAAAGTGCAGGTGTACCACTGTCTTCCTCGTCTTTGTGTGCGACAATGTACGGTGACTGATCCAAACGTACACATGCTGTGTCTGTCCGATGAGAGCCTCAGTGGAACCTCGGTAATGTTGGGCTGGTTAGACTTACAGGAGGGAGCTGTTTTTGTTTAATTAGGCAGAGCTGAAAGGGAACTTTAACTGGGGCACAGAGAAACCAGGCCAAACCCTGTTATATTTAAAATACCTGCTGCTGTGAGACAGCACTGTAATTGCACCAGCTAGCTAGCTAGCCTCAGGAGGTGATGTGCACACCTACCTATTGTACGATAGCCCAGCTGGGTCCGAAAAGAACAGCTCCGCAATGTTGCTTAATTACATTTCTCAAAGCAGAATTAAATCTCCTCTGTCTCTGCTTGTCATACTTTGTGATTAGGCCTGAAATCTGATGATGGAGGGATCATTTTGGGAGCTTATGGGGGATTTTCATCAGTGTGAAACGAGCATTCAGCTGTGAATAAACGGTTCAAGGCTGATGTTCAAACCTCAGTTCACCTCGAGAGAAACATGCACGGCATACATACAGTTTTGACTTGACCGAACGGCGTCAGCCCATGCTGACAAGTCAGACCGCATTGCTGCTCACATTAGTTTGGTCGTCACCAGCCTCAGAGACACGTCGCTTCCAATTATGTGCAAAGTGAAATTAGTGATATGCATCTGGAGCAACTGCCATCGTACAATTACGTAATGTTATTTGAATTGAGCCACTGGCCTGTAAAATAATCTCTTATTCATGTATTCAGATGCAGGCAGATGCATGTGTCTTGCCTTTTTTCCTTCTTCTTTTCTTTGACACATACACAAACAGACCTGCTGTTGCTGCTGCTGCTGCTGCTGCTGCTGCTCCACTGAACTGTGCATCCACAGCAGAAGTGAGGACTCCTCAGAAACACTCCTGTGTTTTGAACGGCGGTTCAAAGTGACATAACTGGACACAAAGAGGGTATTGTTAACATCCAGTGATACTGAAACTGCCTTTGTCATTCCTTCTATACATGCTTGAAGCACCGTGATACTGAGGCAGATTACTGTCAATACCCTCAGTGTATTATATGTACAGTGAAGTGGCCTCACATGAAACAGTAGAGGCTGGATAATCTGCAAAGGCCTGTGTCACACACCAGCAGGTAACACCAAAAAGGTTGATCCCCACTGTTCAGTTCAAGCTGTCTAGTTGTAGGACACCCACCCACCCACCCCCCCGGTGTGTTATAACCCAAAGGCTGCAACATATTTTCTAGAGAGCACAGATTTGCCAAATTCTTTATTTATCATTATTAGCAAATTAAGCATTTAACTTAATTAACCTAATTTTCATGCACAAAACAAAACACAAAGAACTCCAAAAGTTTCAAAAGAAAGAAGGACCAAGGTGAGGTGGTCAAATTAACAAAAGGCGCCCTGTGGCTCCTATGGCCCGGGATGGGGGCTGCCCTGTTAGCTTGGCCCTGCCTTGCCGTGATTGCTGTTCTGGGCTTCGGAGTCCTTCACGCTTGCAATGTTTGATTGGGTTTCGCCAGCTACTGCAGAGTCCCATTTCAGTGAATGATGGGACCCTCCAGAATGTGCTGAGAATCTCTCCAGAATCTTGACCCTAAACTCATTCTCTTTTTGCACTAGTGTCCCCTTCTGGCCTATTCTATTCTATTCTATTCTATTCTATTGCATTCTATTTTATACTATCAAGTCATCCACAATTATGGTGCTCACTACCATTTTGTTTAATTATTTATTTATTGAATCTCTTTTTCTTTTGTGCTGTTTTGGTTTTCTTCTCTTTTTTTCAATTTATTTATTTATTTTTATTGATGGACAGTTAGTAGTTGGGAATAACACACCACCTTACAATCTTTAACTGCAATAGCACCACCTGTTAATTTCTTTCCCTGTTCGTCCTGTCCAGTCTTTGTTTCTCCCACACATCACTGAGGTGTAGCACTGCCCTCCCTGGCTTATAATAGAGAGTTCTAATAAAGGATGTCTGCTCAGCTTTCAGGGAGGACCGATGATGGTCACACACATGCACTAAATATTTAAATATTTGGCTGCAAGACTAAAAAATGCATTGATCTCAAACAATGTTGACACTCTCTGTGGTGTTAAACAATGAGAACAAATGCAGACAAATTAAAAAAAAAAAATTAACAAAAGGACTGTATGTGGGCAAAGGCAACCCTGCGCACACGAATTCTAATTCAATTTTAGTATAGTATTGATTCAAAGTATAACTTTGAATCAACTAGAACATCTTCTTCAATAGGTCACAGATTTTAATTAAATTAAAATAACCCTTACCCGATGCAATTACATTTGGTTCACTCAACTAGATTTTTTTTTATGTGTGACCATAAAAAGTAGAAATCATGAGAAAAAAAATTTAGGAGATACAAAGTCAAAATTATTAGATAAAAAGTCCAAATTGAAGAAGATCTTTAAGTTGATTCAATATTTTACTTTTTTCAGTGCAGGACCATTGAAGCTGCACACATACCACCCCCCACTCCCCCTACCCTGTTCCATTTTGCAGCAGCAGGTGCTTTGTTGGTGTGACATTAACACTCAATGTTTGGGAAACATTCCAAGTAGTTTATGGCTTGGCGGGTAATTAGTACTGTAAGCGATAATGTATTGACCATGCGTTACTATCAGAAAAATACACACAACAGGTATTGTTCCACCCCAAAAATAAATATTTTTCAATAGTCATGCGTGTGCAATACATTTTCCCGCTTATTCTACGGTTATTACAGCTTATTACTGCTACTATTCTAACAAACTGGATAAAATAGCTGTTACAACATAGCGAATATTTACTTTCAAAGTGGCCGAACTCCCTGCAGAGTGATATGGTACAGTGAATCTGAAGTGACAAAACTCGTTGTCATTGGCAGCGGGTGGTTATCAGACAAAAAAATCCACCCGCAGAACACTGGGAACGTCCATTCAAAGTGAATGGGAGCTGTCGCAACATTAGAAGAATAAGACATATTAGACATATGGACAATTTGAAATGATGAATATATTTTGGAAATAAATGGTCTGCACTTATATAGTTCTTTTCCACCTTCATGGTGCTCAAAGTGCTTTACATTAGCTTCACATTTACCCATTCACACACACACACCAGTAGGTTTCTAAGGTCTAAGGTCAGTCCTATTGGGGGCCTAAATCAGGGTTCAGTGTCTTTGCCCAAGGACACTTTGACATGCTAGATCTGGGACGCGAACCGCCAACTGTCATTGGACGACCCACTCTACCAACTGAGCCACAGCCGCCCAAATGTGAAATGTGGCAAAAATTTATTATGAAATTAAATGAAAAAGTTATTACATTTTGGATGTTTATTACAAAATGCAGCAGTGTCCAAATGATCATAAAACCAAGGGGGTAAAAAAGGTGGGCTGGAATATGACACCATTCAGGTACAAAATTGGAATCTCTCACATTCCTTTGTACTTTTCTGATACTGTAGGGAATGTGCAGCAGGACACACCCGGTGCTTGAACCCAGGATGACCTGATAACTGGCTGCCAGGTCAGGGGAGGGTGTTCTCCAGGAAAAGGATAGCTGTCCTCTGCCCTGCTGACCCTCTGCTCTGTTTGCACACCCCTATTTACACAACACTGCGCTCAGTTTCACGTCCTTGACAAGTGAAGCAACGGAGGAGGATTGTCAGGAATCTGGTGCAAGTTTGAAGAAAAATACTTGATAGGAATGCTCTGCAGGTGTATATCTGCTCTTAAAGAACATTAAAACATCACTTCTGACAGGAGTTCACTTCTTATCATTATTTATGATGCCTTTTGTCATCACCTTTTCTCTGACAGTTTCAAGTGTTAATCATTTCTCCTGGTACCTTCCTGGTTCTAGAAGATACAAATAAAATTTATGACATTTTTCCACTATAACTTCATGTTAACCCATAACACTCCCAAACATTCACTGGCAATGAAAATAATCCACTGATTTAATATGTTTAATAGCTGCTGATCCACTAATCTTATCAATACATGTAAATAATTGATAGAAAATGCAGTTTTTCATCTTTTTATGGTCATCAGATATGACCCATTTGAAGGTTCAAAGGTTTTGTAGAAAATGTGGATTGAAACACCGTCAACTTCTACAATAAAACTAATGGAGTTTGACAAGTCATTAAAAAAGGCTTTTTTTCATTCATTTGTTAATATCTGCTGAAAAAGTCACTTATTTACACAGTTTTCTCTGTTTTAATGAAATAAAATTTGAATTTATGTGGTTTTTATGAGCATCTAAATTAGATATAAGGGAAATAAAGGAAAAAAGAGACTCCACTAAGCCTATCAATAAATGTAAATAATTGGTAGAAAATGCAGTTCATCATAGTTTTATGGTCATCAGATATGACCCATTTGAATGTTCAGAGGCTTAAATGAATAAATGTGGAAACACTGTCAACTTCTACAATAAAACATCTCTGTTTTAATAAAATAAAATTAGAAATTATGTGGTTTTTATGATAATCTAAATCAGATATCTGAAATTAAATATAGAAAAATATATAATTTAAGGTGAAAAATGTAATAAATGATGGTAAATAGCTTAAGGAAGTTTAAATAAAGTAAAAAAGGAACCAGTTGGGAACTGCTACAATATTAGCACTGGGTCTGTATGGGTTAAATAATAGCTTCTTCAATATAAATCTCTATTCCAGCACACTGATGAGACATGAGCCTGCACACAGTCTAAGAGTCCTAACTTATCCCACTGTTGATGATAATAATGATATGTGGAGCGGCCTGAGGACCAAATCCCTGTCCTGTATCAGACAAAGTCAGATGGTTTTGTGATTTAAGTGACAGAATGTGTGGACCTTCCCCTGTCTGCACGGTGGTCTGTGGCTTAAACACTAAACAGGCCCATGGACGCACAATCCCAAAAAGGGGCCCGTTTCATCAATCTAAGACGTCCAAATGTAAATAAACCTATATGACGGCAAGTCGTGGGTGGCTGCGTAGCACCATGGCGCAGGGATCTGCAAGCCCTGGGGAAATAGAGCAAGAAAAAGCAAGCAAACTGTGACCTGAAGTGATTTGTACCTCTGGAGTAACTTCACTGGGACCCTGGGGGAGCCATACAATGCAGCGTATATTGGATTTGTTTACACCTCAGTTGGCCTCAAAGGCCACCGCGACGGGTGGTGGTAGAGGGAGGGTCAAAGACAGGGATCATGGCTCCGTTTGCAGATTGGGGGCACGGAGGGAGAGCCCAGGATCTCTTTTGAAAGCAGACACAAGGTCAGCTGAGTCACATGCCAGTTCTATATGCCCCCGATGGGAGGGAAGACTAATAACTGTTTTGGGATCAGTGGAAGATGAACGCTTGTCTCCAGGCAGACAGGACACACGCAGAGGCTACAGACAGGACTTGACTCCAGGATAACATTAATCCCCTCGGTGCAGCTTAACTTCTAAATTGACGTCAATCTTCTCAACCACAATCTTTATGTAAATGAAGATGGTAAACCAGGAGGTGGAGGTTGGGGAAGGAAGTGGCAGGCAGAGTGTGTAGTGATATCATTTAATAAGACACTAAAAATATGGAATTACCGCAACATTGTTTGCTCGGGTGGAGTCACCCAAGAAGATATTGTCAATTCAGACCCGGAATTTTGGGGCTTTTTGGGGCCTGAGTCCTGTGGGGTTCAGAGACAAACACTGGCTTTATTTTCCATGTGACTTGAATAAATTATTACAACTCAGACCAACTGTATCTTCAACTCGTCATCACTTCATAACTAGGGCGTGGGCTGAACTTGATAAGCCACATGAATAGGTGAAGGCCAAATTAGGAGACAGAATCAGATGATGTTGCGAAATCCAACCCATTTGTTCAGGGTCGACTCACCCAAGAAGATATTGTCAATTCAGACCCGAAATTCGAGTCCTGTGGGGTTCTGGTCCACAGAGGCCAACACTGGCTTTATTTTCAATGTGACTTGAATAAATTATTAAAACTCAGACCAACTGTATCTTCAACTTGTCTATGGAGCTTCCAATCAATAAACACAATCATTCTTACATCGACGGCACGGTTTCCATGTAAACGAAAGGCACTTGCGAAACAATATTTTCTCATTTCACTGCCAATATTCGTCATGTAAACGGCACCTAAATTGACGTCAATCTTCTCAACCACAATCTTTATGTAAATGAAGATGGTAAACCAAGAGGTGGAGGTTGGGGAAGGAAGTGTCAGGCAGAGTGTGTAGTGATATCATTTAATAAGATACTAAAAATATGGAATTACCGCAAGAATGTTTGCTTGGGTGGAGCTTCTCAACCCCCTTTTTTGAAAACTAGTCAATGGTCTTTATGAATATCACATGACCTTACTCATATACCTGCATTTATTTCTGTTTTAAAATCCCATGTCATTGTTTGTAAGTTAACATGTTGAATTCAAAAGTTATAAATGCACAGCATCTAAACCAAGGGTCGACAACCTGTAACACCCAAAGAGAAATAGGGTTTGAACCCTATTTCCATGGGAAAAATGACACTGGGAGGCGCTCATCATCTTTAAAAATCTCAGTGAATGTGTCCCAAACCTTAACTTTTTTTGTTTGTATGTTTACGCAGCTTCCACTCTCCTGCTCCCTCCATACTGTAGGATACTGAAGACATTGTACGTCACCTTCATGGACATTTAGTTAATAAAGCATATTTCCCAGGTTTTTTAATGTTTAAGAGAACCCAAGAAGATATTGTCAATTCCGACCCGGAATTCGTGGCTTTTTGGGGTCTGAGTCCTGTGGGGTTCTGGTCCACAGAGACCAACACTGGCTTTATTTTCCATTTAACTTGAATAAATTATTAAAACTCAGACCAACTGTATCTTCAACTCGTCAACGAACACAATAATTCTTATACCGACAGCACGGTTGCCAAGTAAACGCAAGGCACCTCCAAAAAAAATATTTTGTCATTTCACTCCCAATCGTCCTCATGTAAACGACGCCTAAATTGACGTCAATCTTCTCAACCACAATCTTTATGTAAATGAAGATGGTAAACCAGGAGGTGGAGGTTGGGGAAGGAAGTGGCAGGAAGAGTGTGTAGTGATATCATTTAATAAGACACCAAAAATATGGAATTACCGCAAGAATGTTTGCGAACAGTTTGGTTTGTGTTTGGTAGAAACACCAATTACCTCAGTTGCAAGTATCTACTGGGAAAGGAAAACTGAGAACTCTTCTCTGAATTCAAACATTTCAACCCTTGTTAAGCACTGAACAGATGACCATCAGTCTGCAGAGTTTGGACTGAAGTGTCTGACAATGCGTGTAGTGTAGAGCGGTGGGTGTGAGCTGACGCTGTTGTACAGTTGAGAGGAGCTGTGTGAGCGAACAGGGAGCTTTGGGCCCTACTGCCTGCCTGACTGCCAGCACAAATGCAGCTGCAGGGCTTAAGGAGCCAGAGGCCCGGCTGTATGAATGCATCAAGTAGATGTTAATTGGCGGCCCCCGCTTTCTGCCACTAGTTGAACTCCTCCCCCTGCCCTCCCTCCCTCCCTCCTTCCATTCCTTCCTCCCGCTCTCCCTTTTTTTTAAGAACAAATGCCACATTCCTGCCATCAGTTATCTGCTCTGCTGACAGCCCCAGTGGCCCGTGGAGGACTCCCCCCTGCAACCTGTCCACTCCAGGAGGAGGCCTGTTTACACAGGACTGATTGGGAGCGCCCTGCACTGCCCTTGTGACCTACCCCCTTCTTACGCCTCCACTCTTTTTCTCTTTTCTTTCTCTTTTCCTCACTCCTCCCTGCCTCCTTAGTCTCTCTTGGCCTCTCTCACTCACTGCCCCCCCTCCCCTCTGTGGTTCCAGCACCCTCATAACCCACCGCTTCATGGTTCTCTGAAGCACCAGCAGTGGGACGGGGGGCGGCGCTGCTCGGTGGAAGCCCCAGCAGTGGGGATGTAAATCAGTCATGGTTTTTACAAGACTTCCTTAAGTGAGCCCAAAGGCTGTGATGGGTCTCAATGGTGGCTGGCCCAGATCTGCAGCTTATTTACCGGGAAGAAGTGACTTTTCTTCGTCTTAGTTTCAGCACTTGAAATGGCTATGATGAAACTGAACCTTTTGTTGTTGCAGTAAACTCCTCAAATGCATGTGAAAAGCCCTCAATGGCTGACTTTAAATATAAGTTAAGAAAAGGAAAGGACTTAAGTGGAGATAATTAATTGGACTAGCACATACAACAGATCCTTGTTTTTGTATTTTGCATATTTGCGACGGCAGCTGTTAAGTGGAGATCATTAATTTGACAGTAGAATATATAATAGATTTTTTTGGGGGGGTATGTTGCATATTTGCAACACTAGACACTAACCCCTTAATGCCTATTGTTGCAAATGTGCAACATACAAAAAAAATCTATCTTTGTTATATGCTGTGGTCAAGTTAATTATTACATTTACTTATTTTGTTAGTGTTTCTTTTTTTTGAGAATTGTAGTCAATTTTAGTATGTTATTTAGCATTTATTTTTTTAAACTTATATTTAAAGTCATGCATTGAAGGGTTAAGAGGCATGTATGAGGATGGATGCATGTATTAACCCCTTAATGCCTACTGTTGCACATATGCAACATACCAAAAAAATATCTATCTATTATATATGCTACAGTCAAATTATTTATTTCCACTTAATACATGCATGCATCCTCATGCACAAAGGGTTAGGGTTAGGGCATCTTAAATGCCTAACTTTAAATATAAATAAAAAAAATAAATGCTAAATAACACTAAAATTTACTACAATTCTCGAAAGAAGAAACCCTAACACAAAATAAATATATGTAATAATTAATTTGACTACACTATATGAAATATTTGGGCTTTTTTTGGTATGTTGCATATTTGCAACAGTAGGTATTAAAGGGTTAAACCAAGCAGATTTCACTCCAACAGGAGCGGTTCTGCAGCCTGTGATCACATGTATTTTAATGTTATTTCAGATTTCATATCACGGTTGAGACTTGGGTTTATATGAGGTGAAATCAGTGCTTTGTGCGAGTCCGCTGGTTCACAGTAAAGTCATAAAGCAGCTTAAACTGAATGAAATTTGGCAGATTTTGACTGAAGGACAGGTGGACTGAACACCTCTGTTTAGACAAGGCAACACTGCGCCTGTGTACACGCACGCCAATACTCGGAAAATGATCCGATATCGGGAGTTATCAGATTATTCAAGTGATTATGTTAACAGGATAATGTGATATGCTTCATCAGATAACAGCAGTAATCTGATTATGAGCAATTGGATTAACACACCTGGTTTTGTCCACAATGTTCTAATGTCTTCCTGCATGTACACAGGATAATCTGATTTCATTATTTACATATGTGCATGTGTAAAAACAATTACACTTGTAGAGAATGGAAGTTATGCAGGACAAAAACAGGAAGTTTAAGTCTAGTATCACAATATACGTAAGTAATATGAAAAAAAAATTCCAATAATAGACTGGAGTGTTTAAAGGAAGTATGCAGAGGTGGGAAGTAACCAAGTAAAAGTACTTCATTACTTTACTTAAGTAGGTATCTGTATTTTAATTGAGTATTTGAGTAAAACTGCTCCATGCTTTTATCTCCAGCAGACTGGACTACTGTAATACACTCTTCATATTCCTCCCTAAAACCACCACAGACAGACTTCAGCTGATCCAGAACTCTGCAGCTACGTTACTATCCAGAACCAAGAAGACAGAACACATTACTGCAGTGTTAGTTTCCCTGCACTGGTTACTGTTAACCTACAGAATAGATTTTAAATTACTACTGCTCACTTCTAAAGCCTTAAATGGAACAGGATCCAGTTACATTTCAAACTCACTGATCAGTTACATACAAACTAGAACACTAAGGTCATCCAACACTGGCTTATAGTGACTCACAGATATATGTTAATTGTTAACGATGAACCAAAGTTATGGAATACAAAACTAAAAAACATCAGGGAAGCCAGTTCACTGAGTATATTTAAAACTAAATTAAAAACATTTTTATTTTCATTAGCCTTTGAAGGCAGATAAATAATTCTTTACATTCTTTTATACTCTTTATATTCTTTATATTTTGTGTGTAATCAAATGTTAATGTATTTCTTATTTATTTGATTGGAATTTTATAATGTATGTATCATCAGTTTATCTTGTACTTTTGGAATTTTATAATTTTGTGTAAAAATGTATTTCTTATGTCACCCCCTTTCACCTTATTATTATTGTTGTTATTGTTATTATTGTTGTTATTGTTGTTGTTATTGTTATTGTTATTGTAATTATTATTATTATTGATGTATTTTTATCTCATATTTATAACTCATGATTACTTTTTTTCTCCTAAATGTCCTGTCCATATACCCACAAAACTGAGTAACTGTAACTTGATGAAAAACATTACTTACGTTACTCACTTTTATTTTAGATACTTTTGAAACTTTACTGATTTTTTTCTGGTTAAATAAGTATTATTGTGTTCGTGGGGGAAAAAAAAAGTAGTTTTATTTTTCACTTTTGTACTTTATTACAATTGAGAACTTGTACTTTTTTTTTTACTTTTACTTCAGTAAACGAGTTGAATCAGTACTTCAGACAAACAGACAAACTATGGCAAAAACATAACCTTCTTGGTGGAGGTAATTAATCATCAATTTGATCTAAAATGGATCAGAACATAATCATAATAAACAATAAATGATGAAAACAGCTAATTTTCTTCTTTGTTTCAGTGTCCACAAAATAAAATAAATAAATATATACATAAATGCATAAGTAAATGTACTATAGCCTGTTACAAAAATGTGAATAATCTGAAATATATGTGGAATTTTATCAATATTCTGAATGATACTAAATGTTGTATGTATTTGTAAATCCACTGTTATCTTTAAGTTGTGATGCACATGTATAAATGATAAAATAAAGTGTCATCTTTTTAATATTGTTCAGAATTTTCAGTTTCTTAATATTTTTGTTCATGTTATTTCATATTTTCATTGTAGAATTTGACTTTTTTTTGCTCAAAAACATAGAGAAAACTTGGGCATTGACATTATTTACACATTTTTATCCTATTATTTCTATTATTTTACTGGTCCAGTCCACTTTATAACATAATGGCCCCTAAATTAACATGAGTTTGACACTCCTGTTCTAGACCAAACTATCTCCTCCCTGTGTGTCCTGTGCTTCTAAATAGAGTAATATAATAGTGTCAGTTCAGCCAATTGGAAAATTAATGTTTGACAGAATCTGACTGAAGGACAGGGGAACACATGGGAGGCAGAAATATTGATTTATCCAAAATCCACGAACTCTATGAAGGAAAAGAAGAACATCTTTGTTAGAGAGCGGCTGAGGAAGCAAAAATAACTATCAAACAACTGCAGTTAATGATATAATCTGCCTAAAGTATTTTCATCTGTCTGCTATTAAGCTCTAAAACACAAATCCCACCAGTTTTAGATTAAACTATTTATTTATTAGATGTCAGTAAAACTTACTGAATATTATTTATAAATGGTAAATGGACTGTACTTACACTGAAAAACCTAAATATTAAATCAACTTCAAAATTATTCTTCAATTTTGAATTTCTATCTCATAATTGTATATACATACATATATATATATATATATATATATATATATATATATATATATATATATATATATATATATATATATCTTTTTAAACACCATTTTAGTCAGTTGTTATGCATTTAGATAGATAGATAGATAGATAGATAGATAGATAGATAGATAGATAGATAGATAGATAGATAGATAGATAGATAGATAGATAGATAGATAGATAGATAGATAGATAGATAGATAGATAGATAGATAGATAGATATTACAGTTCATATTGACTTGTACTGAATGAAAAAAAAACTCTAAAAGCCTTTTTTTCTTTTTTTTTTTATCTCTCTGTTCCTCTCTTCTCCCCAGTGCAGCCTGATGGTATAATCTGCTGATTATGGGGTGGTTGCTGTCGGAGGTTGCCGCATCGGAGCAGCCTCCTCCCAATGTGATGACAAGCTCCAGAGAAACCCTTGGCACAGCTGGAA
Source organism: Siphamia tubifer (assembly GCA_020466265.1). Lineage (NCBI taxonomy): Eukaryota > Metazoa > Chordata > Actinopteri > Kurtiformes > Apogonidae > Siphamia > Siphamia tubifer. The sequence continues at coordinate 9,861,388 of CM035802.1, read as the reverse complement.
AGTGAGGGGCCCCGGGCTTCAGAGGCGTGCGCTCGGGCCCTCGACACAAACCGCACTGATGTACAGTTTTGTCTCTTTACTCCTCTTCCCCTCCTCCTTCCTTATCTGCCCCCCCCCCCCGCCTCTGTTTTTTCCCCAACACTATTTTGGCACGCCCCCCCTTTCAAAAGAAGTCTTTAACAGTTCATTTGAAGTGTGTTTTCAAAGCCTGCCAAAGCAACACTTGATTTATGAAATGAAAAATGCAGCAGAAAATTTTGGGCAGGAATCATATATTGTTTTCTAAACAGAGGTGGAAAAAGTACAACACTATTCTACACTTAAGTGCACTCTAAAAAAATGTGACTGGGCTTTTTATTAACAAAATACATGATATCAAACTACATCAGGGGTCATTTTAGGCCACATTTAGGCTAATATGTTATAAAGTAGGGGTCTTAAACTCATTTTTTTCAGGGGCCACATTCAGCCTGATTCCACCTCCAGTAAAATGAAAACATAATAACCTATAAATAATGACAATTCTGATTTTAGTCCGAAAAAAAACAAAAAACATTAAATTGCAAAAATACTTTTATAAATTATCCAAATACAAAACAAGTGAAATTTCCTAAGGAAAATAAGGACAATTTTAACAATATTCTGCCTCAATGTATCACTTGTCCATGTGTTTTATTATTATTATTATTATTATTATTATTATTATTATTATTATTATTATTATTATTATTATTATTATTATTACTACAAAGACACTAAACTCTTAGTAACAGAACCAGAAAATAGTTCAAATTCTATCTAATTTTCTTTGGACATTTCAGGTTATTCCTATTTGTTGAGGTAATTGACATTTTATTGTTATAGGATAGTTTGTGAATATAAATATTGTCAGAATTTTATATTATATTTTTGCTTTAAAACAATGACAAAATTGGAAATTGTCATCATTTATGGCCAAAGAAAAAACTAAGAAGAAAATATGGAGTCATTTAACAGGTTATTATGCTCGTCATCCCAAAGGGCCACATTGGAAACATTAGTGGGCCACATTTGGCCCCCGGGCCGCATGTTTGAGACCCCTGATATAAAGTCATCATCATATCTTGTCGACCCACTGCCTCAGCCAGTCCAGGGCGTCCTGGTTTACATCATACAGGTGTTGTTTGGTGACAGGTTGTCCCAGTTTGCAGTCCTGTACAATGTGTTGCATGTTTAGGTAGAGTGGCAGCATGGTGGAGACCCTTCCCCATTTTAACAATTTATCTCAGGTCCTTCCTACTCCTGGCTCTGTTCAGGGTCACCCATTTCCTTCTGAGCAAGTGAGTGGCGTGGGGTAGGGACCCACTAGAGGTGTTAAAAGTACTCACATTCTGTACTTATGTAGAAGTACAGCTAGTTATGTGAAAAAATACTCTGGTAAAAGTAAAAGTACTCATTCAACTCATCGACTTAAGTAAAAGTAAAAAAGTACAATTTCTCAATTGTAATAAAGTACAAAATTAAAAAAGTACATCAGGAAAAGTTTCAAAAGTATCAAAATTAAAAGTGTGTTACTGTGCTAAAATTGTTAACAGTTACTCAGTTTTGTGGGTATGGGCAGGAAATTTAGGAAATAAAAGTTAAAAAGTCACAATTACCATAAAAAAAATCATCATGAGATTTAAAAAAATATATAAAAATGGATATATACGAGATTTAAAAAATGCATAATTTTAAGATAGCATTTTTTAATGACAGAATGTTAAAAATTGTGAGATAAAAAGTCAAAATGATCAGATAAGAAGTCAAAATGTTGAGATAAAAGTAAAAATTGTGAGATAAAAAGTAAAAATTTTAAGATAAAAAGTCAAAATTATCAGATAAGAAGTCAAAATGTTGAGATAAAAGTAAAAATTGTGAGATAAAAAGTCCAAATTTTAAGATAAAAAGTCCAAATTTTAAGATAAATGTCAAAATTTTAAGATAAAAAGTCAAAATGATCAGATAAGAAGTCAAAATGTTGAGATAAAAGTAAAAATTGTGAGATAAAAAGTAAAAATTTTAAGATAAAAAGTCAAAATTATCAGATAAGAAGTCAAAATGTTGAGATAAAAGTAAAAATTGTGAGATAAAAAGTCCAAATTTTAAGATAAAAAGTCAAAATTTTAAGATAAATGTCAAAATTTTAAGATAAAAAGTCAAAATGATCAGATAAGAAGTCAAAATGTTGAGATAAAAGTAAAAATTGTGAGATAAAAAGTAAAAATTTTAAGATAAAAAGTCAAAATTATCAGATAAGAAGTCAAAATGTTGAGATAAAAGTAAAAATTGTGAGATAAAAAGTCCAAATTTTAAGATAAAAAGTCAAAATTTTAAGATAAATGTCAAAATTTTAAGATAAAAAGTCAAAATTTTAAGATAAAAAGTCAAAATTTTAAGATAAAAAGTCAAAATTTTAAGATAAAAAGTCAAAATTTTAAGATAAAAAGTCAAAATTATCAGATAAGAAGTCAAAATGTTGAGATAAAAGTTGAAATTGTGAGATAACACATCGAAATTGTGAGATAAGAAGTAAGAATTATGAGATAATAGTCATTTAACTATAATAAATAAAGTCACAGTTTCTGTCCCTTCTTTTTAATTTGAAAAGGTAACACATCTATTCTGAGAATGTAAATAATCTAAATAAAGTACAGATATTTATGTAAAAATGTAGGTTAGTAAAAGTAAAAAGTTGCCAGGAAACTAAATACTCAAGTAAAGTACAGATACCTTACAAATCTACTTAAGTACAGTAATGAAGTACTTGTACTTAGTTACTTTCCACCTCTGGGACCCACATGGGCTTTGTAGAGCTTTGTTTGGAGGAAGAGGGTCTAAAGTTCTCCACACACCGACTGGACCGTTGGAGAATAATATAAAGTGAAATAATAAATAAATACTGGGATAAAAATTTATAAATAATGGAATTTCTCTATTTTTTTGGAGCAAAAATAGTCATCGTTAAGACTCAGGTGTTCAGATAAACCCAAATGTCAGAGATTCAAGATACGGTTCACACAAATTATTAACAATTGAATGATTAATAAATTGTACAATTTGTGCACTGTGGTAAAAACAATCATTGGATTGACTTTCCCCGAGATCAACACCATCTACACCACACACTGTCTGGGAAGTCACTGTTAAAGGGTTTATTTTTTAGATAGTTTTGAAACTTTTCAGATTTTTCCTGGTTAAATAAATATTACTGCATTCATGGCAAAAAAAGGAGTACTTTTACTTTTTACTTTTGTACTTTATTACAGTTAAGAAATTGTACTTTTTAACTTTTACTTAAGTAGAGGAGTGTTGCCCTTAAAAAATACATACATTTATATAAATGTAAGGAGTATAAAGTACATATATTTATGTAAATGTAAGGAGTATAAAGTACATATATTTATGTAAATGTAAAGAGTATAAAGTACATATATTTACATAAATGTAAAGAGTATAAAGTACAGATATTTATATAAATGTAAAGAGTATAAAGTACATATATTTATATAAATGTAAAGAGTATAAAGTACATATATTTATATAAATGTAAAGAGTATAAAGTACAGATATTTATGAAAACATTTATGGTGTAAAGGTAAAAATGTTGCCAGAAAAATAGTAAAGTAAAATACAGATATCTAAAAAGCTACTTAAGTATAGTAATGAAGTACTTATACTTCGTTACTTCCCTCCCCTGATTCTAAGCATCGACACATGTGTTATATTAACATTTACAACACACGTTAACAGATATACTTCACATGTAAGTGTAGTAGTCGTCATTTCTGGGCTTTTTTTTTGTGCATCAGATAAAGGTTTTATATTGTGTGTTTCACCGATACTGACAAGTACCAATTATATTACCTGTTCACTGACTGCATAAAGCTGCCATCTGACTGGAAAAAAGAAAAAAAAAGCAAATCCATTTTCACAAAGATTCAAGATTCAAAGATTTTTACTGTCAATTTGCTAAATGCACATGACATATGGAAAAGGCAAAGGCTGTTTCTCTCTCGCCTTGGTAATAAATGCCATTCAATTTAATCAAATAGATAAAAAATGGAATAAGAAATGAGGTATAAAAGATAAAATAGACACTCTTAGATAAATTCAACCTATTTACAGTAATGGTAGAGATGGACTTGTATGGACTTTATTATTTAAGACACATGGACATCACATTAGTCTGGATCAGATTTTATTTTAACCCCTTAACACCTGAATTGAAATATTTTTTTTTTAAAAAGTAAAAATTAAGTAGAGAAAATTACTTTCAATGTTCTACATACAATAGGTAGATTTTTTTTTGTAAGTTGTATATTGGGTTTAGAGGTTAACTGTTAAACCCTTAATGCCTACTGTTACAAATATGCAACATACCAAAAAAAAGGTGAACTGTCAATGAATGTTTTTTTTATGATGGTTTTTCATATATAAGGTGCATTAAGTGAAGTTAAAATTATTAGATAAAAAACCAAAATTATTGATTTGATGTGTTTATTTCAAGCAATTCACACAATCTACACATACATAAGAAAATAAATAATAATATTTACACCCGAAAAGGAGTGGGGAAGAAGAAACACTTATTTAATCAATAAATAATCATCAATAAAAAAAAAGACTCAAGTTTCAACACTCACTCCTGTCCCTTAACCATAAACCAAATAAATAAAATAAATAAAATAAAACAGGCCCAAACTAATTCATAATCAACTCATTCAACATTGTCTAAACCATGGAGCCAAAATGTGAATAGAATACAGAAATAAAACAAAACACATTCAACAGCTATAACCACAGACCAACAGTGATAACAACAAAACTAGCATAGCACCAATGCTAAAGAACAACACAGAGCAGTGACGACATGAATAAGCAAAAGGTAAAGAACAAACACATATGAACCAAACAAGGAACAAAGAACAGACATTAATAATTGAAACAGAATATTGATATGACATCAGCATTAATTAATTATGAGATAAAAAGTCAAAATGATGACATTAAAAGCCAGAATTATGAGATAAAAAGTCAAAATAATTACATAAAAATTAAGAATTATGAGATAAAAAGTCAAAATAATGACATAAAAAGCAAGAATTATGAGATAAAAAGTCAAAATAATGACATAAAAAGCCAGAATTATGAGATAAAATGTCAAAATAATGACATAAAAATTAAGAATTATGAGATAAAAAGTCAAAATAATGACATAAAAAGCAATAATTATGAGATAAAAAGTCAAAATAATGACATAAAAAGCCAGAATTATGAGATAAAAAGTCAAAATAATGACATTAAAAGCCAAAATTATGTATATATAAGGCATTCTGTGTTTGTTGTAGAATATGCTGTAACAATAACTGCCTCATGTCCAATAATCTACCTACAACTACTGGGGCTGAACAACAACAGAAGTTTAAAGTCATTTTTCTCAGTTTGGTGTGTGTGCAGTTACTACCTTTTTATTTTTTAGGACAGAAGTCGTGTCCCACATTCACACCTGGTCGTTCAGACACTCATCACTTCCATCTGAGTCTGATTACACAAATAGACAACAGGTGGGGTAAGACTCAGAATTGGGGGGTGGGGTCGTCACTTCCACTGTGTTTTTGGTGTGTTTTTTCCTGTTTACACCCCCACACATATGTATGGTCCACCTTAAATCACCCTGGACTGGGGGTGGGTTGATTTTGGCCCACTATAATATCAGCCCCTTTTCCACTTTACCCACAATCCACTTTGAGGTTTTTTCTTGGCATAATACATTACCACTGTCACTAAGTGTTGACAGTTATTGTCCGTTCAACCTTGTGAATCTTGAAATTATAACGTTAGCGGCTTGTTATCACTTGACATGGCGCTAAACGCTGGTGTGAAACACGACAAGCAGCTGTGAACGCACGGGGAAACTAAAAGAATGTGCTAAACTGAGGTTGGAAATGTAAAAATATAGAAACTTAAGGAGGAAAAAGACCACCATATATAAAAGATTTAGTTTGATGTCTTCCATAATTGTTTCTCAATTGTATTTATTCATTAAAAACCCAGTGTTACTTTTATGGCACATTCTCAATTAATTTGTCTCTATCTTGATTTGGATTAATTTAGATTAATTATAATTAAAACACTTCATATGGGTTGACTCTTCTGTCTTAGGTTTTCTTTTTTATTTGTATAAATTGACCATAAAATATACAAAAAGTTCAGAAAAAAAACTAAACAAAACAAAAAACTCACACACACAGAAATTCAACAATATGATATATCTGGAAAAACTACCTCTTGCCAGCGCAAAAAGTTTTCAGCCAAAAAATTTACCTTTGTTTCTATGTTGTCAATTTAAAAAAGAATTTACATGTGTGTGTGTGTGTGTGTGCATGGGCATTCTGGGGCCCTAGGCAAAATATAGACATGGGGCCCCTCATTCTGTAAACACACACACTCGCTCCAAGTAATGGAAAGAGAGAGAGAGAGAGAGAGAGAGAGAGAGAGAGAGAGAGAGAGAGAGAGAGATTGTGTGTGTGTGAGAGAGAGAGAGAGATTGTGTGTGTGTGTGTGAGAGAGAGAGAGAGAGAGAGACAGAGAGATTGTGTGTGTGTGTGTGAGAGAGAGAGAGAGAGAGAGAGAGAGAGAGAGAGAGAGAGAGAGAGATTGTGTGTGTGTGTGAGAGAGAGAGAGAGAGAGAGAGACATTGTGTGTGTGTGTGTGTGAGAGAGAGAGAGAGAGGGACAGAGAGATTGTGTGTGTGTGTGTGTGTGTGTGTGTGTGTGTGTGTGTGAGAGAGAGAGAGAGAGAGAGAGAGAGAGAGAGAGAGAGAGAGAGAGAGAGAGATTGACAACGGATGGGGGTTATTGTGTGATGGGACAAATATTATTTAGACATTAATTCAGTTTAATCTGCAGATATTTAGTGTTTTTTTCCCATAGAAAAACTTTTTATTACTGCTCAGATTAGGGGGGGGGACTGTTGCTTAACTGAACAGTCTGCCCCTGAGTGGGGGACAACTTCTTTCTTGTATTTACAACTTGTTTTTGGGTAATAATTGTCTATACATTGATAACATTGAACAGTTTTTATGCATCAGTTCTATAGGGTGAATGGAAAACTTGTGTTGCCACGGTAACTATGGAGCATTTAAACATCCAAACTGGTCATATGTGATAACCATGAAAATACGACCATCTGCATTTTCCACCAATTATTTATATGAATTGATCATATTGTTGGATCAACAGTTATTTAATAGTTTAGTTCAGTGTCTTTATACGTTCAAATATTCTGATCATCTATAACTGCCTTGAGCCCACCCCTCCCCTCCTCTGTTTAAATACTAGAAAATAACAGTTAATGCTATTATTCCTGAAAACAAGATTGTCATTGGAAACAAATGAAATGATGCAACCCCCCCCCCTGTCTTTTGTCATCAAAAATGAGATTTGAGCGCTCAATACCAGATTAAATGACTTGTTAAAGATGGATGGGTGGGTTTACTGGGGGTGTTGGGGAATATTGTTGCTCATGGCATATTGTAGGTTGAATGGGGACACAAAAGGGGGGGGGGTAGGAGGGAGGGAGGGTAGGGGGTTGGGTGGTTGACCTCAGAAGCAGTGACCCAAAGTGAGCTCCACGTCTCTGAGTGGCCCTACCCTGCTCTGCCCCAAATTCCTGCGTGTCTCCAGCCATGGGACAGACAAACAGCAGGGTCCACAGTCCATTTAGTGAAGGGGGGGGGTTTGGAGAACTTCTTATCTAATGGATGTTAGTCCATGTTTTGACAGAGAACCAACACATCCATGCATCCACACACCAACTGAAACACAGTCTGAGGCCAGAGTTAGTGAAGCACAAAGAGTTTTAACCCTTTACTGTTGATTTTCTAACACGTCATGGACTGGGTCCAGTGTGGCCCCCCAAGAATACCCTCTGAATATGGAGGAGATTTAAGGTGGTTTGGTGGACTTTAGTATAGTTAAGGTGGTTTTCAGTATTTTAGTACATTTAAGGGGGGTTAGTATATTTGAATATATTTAAGGTGGTTTAGTGTATTTCAGTATATTTAAGGTGGTTTTGTGTATTTCAGTATATTTAAGGTGGTTTTGTGTAGTTCAGTATATTTAAGGTGGTTTTGTGTAGTTCAGTATATTTAAGGTGGTTTTGTGTATTTCAGTATATTTAAGGTGGTTTAGTGTATTTCAGTCTATTTAAATGAATACTGGTCATTTTGACCTGGAATAACCTAAGTGTAAAATGATACCAGTTTAAACTATTTAAATGTTTATGTATTTTGACTCAGTTTCGGAAAAGTCACATGATTTCAGACCAAAAAAATGCTAGTATGTAAAGCTTAAGCTAGCATTAGCCCTTCAGTCTGTCATTAAATGTGTTTGAATGAATGAGATCAGAGCCGTTATAATTGGTCTTGATGGTGAAAGGGAGAAAAGATGAGTAAAGAAAAGCACTGGTGGAATAAAGCAGAGTGTGGTTTCATGTGGTTGTGCTTTTGAACCAACAGTGTGTGTGTGTGTGTGTGTGTGTGTGTGTGTGTGTGTGTGTGTGTGCTGTGACTTGAACTGACAATACCTCCAGGCCTTAAATATTTATCTTATGTGCACTTCACTTGCTGGTCGTGGAATATTCTGAAAGTAAAGTAGAGATATACAAAGAATTCAACGTTTTGCAGAGACCTGATTGAAGATAAGATGGAGGAGGGAAAAAGGCGTCTGTCAACCCTGTAACGCCAAACGTGTCATATTTGATACATGACTTTTGAAGTATTCCTGGAGAGCGTTTCCATTACAGGATGGTACTGACGTGACGGTACTTGGTCATTATAGCAGCGCCACGTGTTAGGACCGCGTGTTGTCTGCCCACGGCATTACTGAGTTAGGATTTTTGATTTTATTTTGATTTATTGATGTTCTGTTTATGCAATACTAATGTTTATAATAATAAAAAAAACAACAAATAAGTCAGTGAAGGTGCAGGTAGAGGCACAAAGCCTGGACAGACTGCTTTAAAAGACGCTAATACATAAACATTATGGAAGTTGTGAGACTTCCATAATCAATACAGATTCAAAATATGAATAAAAGACAAATAAAAATATAAACACACACACACACACACACACACACACACACACACACACACACACACACACACACACACACACACACACACACACACACACACACTGTTTTTCATGTCTCATGAGGACCAACTTTATAATCATCACTTATAGGTAAAGTAGCCGTTGGCTAGTGAGTGTAAACACATGTTTTTTTAAATTAAAAAAAGAACTAAAAATAAATAAATAAAATAATTTCATTCAATTCAATTAAAAAAAATAAAATTAATTAAAAAAATAAAATAAAATAAAATAAATGGAAAAAAGTATAGATATTTATATAAATGTAAGTAGTATAAAGTACAGATATTTATATAAATATAAGGAGCATAAAGTACACATATTTACATAAATGTGAGGAGTATAAAGTACACAAATTTATATAAATGTAAGTAGTATAAAGTACACATATTTATATAAATATAAGGAGTATAAAGTACACATATTTATATAAATATAAGGAGTATAAAGTACACTTATTTATATAAATATAAGGAGTATAAAGTACACATATTTATATAAATATAAGGAGTATAAAGTACACATATTTATATAAATATAAGAAGTATAATGTACACTTATTTATATAAATATAAGGAGTATAAAGTACACATATGTATTACAAATGTAGGAAGTATAAAGTTGCCAGAAAAATAAATACTCCAGTCAAGTACAGATACCTAAAACATCTTCTTAAGTACAGTATCGAGGTACTTGTACTTCATTACTTCCCTCTTGTCCGCCTGTCATCATGTGGATTAAAGTACTGATATATTTACTGTCAACCTCCGCATGCATATTTTGTAAACATGTGGGTCACAGAGACAACTGTCTGACCTATCAGTGTGTGCACGGTTTAAACATCAACTTTTATTATTGCTTGGAACCTGAGCAGAGGTTATACTAAAAAAAAAACCTAGTACCGGGTATCAGATTCCAGGTCCTTTTTCGCAATAAAACACAGTCCAGTCCAGACGTAGTTCTGTCAGACCTGCATACTTCTGCCAATGTCTGGATGAGCACTAATGACGTTCTTAAAGTTCCTTTCACGTTACATGTGTTTTTTTTTTTTTTTACCAAATATGGTAACTTCTTTTACCTTGATTTTCTACATAACAATAAACATTTATTGAAAAATTCACCAAATTACCAAACTCATATGTCCTCAACTAACACAAATTTGGAGTGCCCTATGAACGTTCCACATCCTGTACAAGAAAGAAACCAAATATGGTAACTTGGCTGATGGTATGGTAACATGATGATCACAAAACTGGAATATTATCACAAAAGTTTGGCAAAGGATCAGCACTTATGATGTTCGCTCCCTTGTTCCATATATAAATGTGTGTATATATATATATATATATATATATATATATATATATATAATGTATTTCCCACACATGACTATCAGAAAAAAATATCCGGATGGGGCGGAGGGGTATTGTTCCACCCCGAAGGGAAATATTTTTCCATAGTCACGCGTTATTATCCTGCTTATTCTATGGGTTATTACATGTTATTACTGCTTATTTTGAGAAAACACATACAATTCTGTAGATGTAGGCCCTACTACTTTAACAAACTACCTGCGGAGTGATATGGTAACGTGAATTTGAAGTGACAAAACTCATTGCCATTGGCAGTGGGCGTTAATGGCGGCATTAAACGCTGGAAACGTCCATTCAAATTGAATGGAAGATGTTGCAACAATCTAGAGGGCTGTAGAATATATATATATATATATATATATATATATATATATATATATATATATATATATATATATATATATATATATATATATATATAAATTAAAGTCTTAAAGGAACCAAATATGGTAAATTCTTCAACCTTGGTTTTCTTGCAAAATTCACAAAAGATCAACAATGTCTGGGTCAGCACTTAAAATGTTCTAAAAGTTCCTTTCACCTTATATGTTTCTGTTTTTTTATTTTTTATTTTTTAATATTTGAGTCTGAAAGTAACTAATTTTGATAACTTCATCTGTCTTGATTTCTGCATGACCAAACAATTTGAACATTTTCACAAAGTTGTGGCAATCAGCACTTATGATGTTCTAAAAGTTCCTTTCACCTTCCATGTGTGTTTTTTTTTTTAAATATTCAAGTTTTCAAGGAACCATGGTAACTTCTTCGACCTTAATTTTCGACTCATTAATATTTTATTAAAAAATTCGCAAAAGTCCAGCAATGTTTGGATCAGCACTTACAACAGTCTAAAAGTTTCTTTCACCTTTTCACCTTACACCTTACTTAATTATTCTTAATTTTTAACATAACATTCTCTTGTAAAAAAATAAATAACCTCCCCCCCCCCCACAAAAGTACTATTCTGTCCTCAAATAACCCACTTTAAACTGTCCATTTTGATGAGTGTCCTTATCAAAGGTTAACAAGTGCAGAAAGTAAAAAAAAAATCCTAGGTTTTGTAGCACAATGATTCCAACAAAATAGATCCACAATGTCTTTGCGATTTGTCCTGGAACGGAGAGCACACACTGATGTCATGGTGTTAAATGCTAAAATAAGGCGTGTGATTAGGGACCAGGGCTCTGGCTTTGCGGCGTTGTAGTCTGGGTAATGTTTAGAGGTCAGTGCGAGATAAAGGCGTGATTGACAGTAAGGACAGGCCTGGTGTTAGGGGGGGTGGGGGTCAAAGGTCAGGCCTCCGCTGAATCACTCCGATTTATGGCTCCGCGGACTTCTGGGTCAGGAACCGAGCATTGTTTGGGGATGTGATCATTTCCATAACACTGTGCTTCTGTGTCCATGTGAGGGAGAGAAGGCAGCTCGCTCACTCTGCAGCTCTGGAGTTTGTGTAATCCTAAAGAGATCTGGATGTCTGAGTGTGTGTGTGTGTGTGTGTGTGTGTGTGTGTGAGACAGAGACGTGGTGTCTGGAAATAGCAGCGCGGAGCCTTGCTTCTGCTGTTTGCCTTCCCAAGTTTGATTTGACATCCTAATTGCCACATGGAGGAACAAAATACTCTGAGGTTCCCCAAATTGAAGTCGATGTTGAACCAAGCAGGCTATGTTTAGCGGCCTGGGCTATCTGTGGAGGGCCTACATTTACTGTCGCTCATTCTTCCTCTTTCTTTTTTTTTTTCTTCTTCTTCTTCTTCTTCTTCCTGAAGGAGGAAATATGAAGACAGAAACACAGAGAAAAGATTGACTGGAGGCTGAAAAGTAGATAGAGAGTTAAAGATAGAGGCAGTGAGAAAGGACGAGCAGCAGAGACAAATTGGAAGATCAGTGCTTTTTATGCACCCCTCCAGTGAAACTCCACAGCCAGGCCGAGCATACATGCATTTTACTCCTCTATTCTTTTTCCCTTATCCACCCTCCCATCTATCTAACCCTGCTTTTTTTCTTTTTTTTTTCTGTCTCTGTACACCCTCCAGCAGCAGCAGCAGCAGCAGCGGTAGCAGCAGCAGCAGCAGCAGCAGGCAGCCCAGGTAGGTAGCTGACAGGCAAACTGAAGCCTGGCAGACTGGAATAATTACATGTGGCTGTCTGCGTGGAACATGACAGCTCTACCTTCAATTAAGCCCGGCGAATGCATTTTCATCACCCGCCGAGAGCTCCCAGCCTCGCTCGCTCGCCCGCCCACCAGCCTGCCAGCCAGTCCGTCGTCCAACGCCGAACGGCTCAGAGCTGTAGGATGGAGCGGAGTTAACCTTTTACCAACCAGCCTTGTACAGTATCCTGATCCTACGATAGAGACGACTTTATTTTAGTTACAACTTTATATACGGCTTCAACATCAATGCACCTGCACTTGTCTCATATTAAATCAAAGCAAATTAAGTTATGTTTAATGTTATAGAAACCATTCTGAAGTCAACATCAACACCACATATACAAAAGGTTGTTGTATAGAAAAGACAAATATGGAAAATGTGGCTCATGAAGGCTGTCATGCGATCAATCATCTATTGATATTCCAATAAATTAGGTTATATTTATGATCTTTGGTGAATAAACAGTCACCTGCTGAACACCAGGACATATGACAATGGGATTTTTGGACTAGAATATTACTTTGGACTTTACTTTGGTCATTTTGTATGTGGTAAATGGTAAATGTTCTGCACTTATATAGTTCTTTTCCACCTTCATGGTGCTCAAAGTGCTTTACATTAGCTTCACATTCACCCATTCATACACACCAGTAGGTTTCTAAGGTTCTGTCAGTCCTACTGGGAGACAAAGTCAGGGTTCAGTGTCTTGACCAAGGACACTTGGACATGTGGACAGCCAACCTCTGGGTCATTGGGCGACCCACTCTACCAACTGAGCCACAACTGCCCAAGTGAAATACTTATTTCTGTAAAAAAAATGTTGCTAAAAAATATGTATTTAAAGCATTTAACAGTTAATCACTTTGTCCACAAATTTCCAAATGTAGCCCTTTTTTGCTCCAAATTTGCCTCTGTGTAAAATGCATAAACATAACCATATAAAAATGTTTCAAAACTGATATTTTTACAAATAAAGTTCTCAACTTTGAACTGCAAATGGCACAGACATTGGTCTGGTCCAAATGCAGCTTTAAACACTTTAATGTATTAATGGTTTTTTTTTACACTTTGTTTATTAAACCAAAATATTTCAGACATTTTCTCAATAATGCACTTTTCTTTCTTTTTTTCACAAAGAAATTGAAACAATTCTAAAAAAAAATATATACAATTTTCCCAAACCCAAACAGAAATAACAAACAAAAACAAACCAGCCTACACACACATCAGTTAGCAAATGGTAAATATAAAATACATCCAGATAGGTACATAAACAAAACCACAAAGTAAGTAGAACAGCTGCCGATCATAATTTGCCAACACTGCCCAAAAACAGCCCGAACACGTAACACAAAACCACTAGCGTCCACTAGCTTGTCTTCTGTCCAAAACATCCAAACACTCCCACATCACCCCAGTTTACATTTTCTTCACTGGCTCCCAGTTCAGTTCAGAATACAATTCAAAGTTCTGTTATTCAAAAAAATATGGTGAACGTTCTTTCGCACTTTTCGGCCCAAGGCTGTGGAATCTGCTTCCAGCACCACTACAATCAGTGACTGAGCTCGCTGTTTTTAAATCTCACTTACAAACATATTTATTAGGCGAGTATTTGACATGTAGTTGACCGTCCATGTCTTTTTTATGTTGTTGCTATGGTTTTATAACTTGTTTTATCTTTGTTTTTATCTTGGTTGTACTTGTTTTTATAACTGTTACTTGTATTTTGTTGTTTTTTTATCTCATTTTGGAAAGCACCTTGTGCATCTTTTGATGTTGTAAGGTGCTATATAAATAAAATTTGATTGATTGATTGATTGATTGATTGAGTCATTTTCAAACCCGCAAACACACCACAGGACAGGTGCCCCTCATCTCAACTGTCTATGTATCATTCAAAACAGTTAGTTAATTAATAATAGTGAGTCAGTGTTTTAGTCCAAACTACAGGGTGTTACCTTTACAAAGAGCCCATTATTTTATTTGTACTTCAAATAGTTTTAGAACAACTGCCATTTTAATTTGGAGAGTTATTTTTCAGGCATTTTAAGCAAAAAAAAAAACTAAACTAAACAAAAAAATTCACCCCAGAACAGTAAGGGGTTAAAAAAAAAAAAAAAAAAAAAACCAGGAGGAGGGGTGGGCAGCGGACAGTGACATTCACCACAGTCGTTACAGCATTACCGCCACTTGGTCTCTGATGATGACAATTAGCGAGCGGGCGAATGCAAACGGCGCCCTCCGCTCCAGTCAAAAGGGAGAAGGGTGAATCAAAGTGGATGGAAACTACACGTGCAGTAAGACACCAAAATACTGACAATTAACCTCTGAACTCAGCTTGATGCTGCTTGTACCGACTGCAGCAGCCCCCGCCGACAAACCCGCCCATCAAAGGCGGCGACACAGTTCTGATGCTGATGAACGGTAACAAGAGGCAAAATGTTGGGACAGGAGTCACCTCGCTGTTCGATTTTTAGATGCACAGTTGAAATGTTCCGCGGCTATAAAAACAGAAGATGAAAGAAAGACTGGGTGGGTTTATGATGAGTAAATTGGTAGTGTAATAGATGTCAGTTTGGAATTTACATTCAATCCCCCCTTACCCAAAAAAAGAAAAAGGGAAGGTAATAAGAAAGGTAGCCCGCTTGAAATTAAGTATTGTAGTTGTCGTACTTCCCCAGATACCTGTCACTTGGCTTACGACGTATAAGGGGTTAATTATGAAACTAACCTTTACATTCCAGCCATAACTGCAGACGAGCTCACTGTTGTGCAATTCCTGTCGAGTTTTTTTCTTTTTTCTTTTTAACCTTTACAAAGGACACAGAATGGAACATCTCTTCCATTTAGCAAATCTTAATTTACATTTAGAGTGATTACTTTTCCCCCCTCAAAGCATATTGAGAAAGTTGTGAAATGCTGTTCCTAAATTAAAAGTAATACTCACAGTAAAAATAAAAAAAAAATAAATAAAATTGAAAAAAAAAAAAAAAAGAGGTAGAGTCGTATGAGGCAGAAAATATTCACTCTGGTGTTGACACATCCAGTAAATAGAAACAAGGATGGAAGACGACAACAAAAATAAGTGGTGCCGGGCATAACAAAACCTAACCCTCGCTAACATTTTACTTCTTGATGGACATCTCCCTCTGAAAACGTGAGACTATTGTAATTGATTGTCAAAACAAAGGGACCCAAATGCAAGACTCTGACAGAGAATTTCACTCTTAACACTTTTATTAAATGTAAATGTGTGCGATAGCAAATCTGCCGCTGTACTGCCAGTCTGTGTGTGTCCGGAGATCAGACCGGGAACTGAAGGACCAGGCAAAAAATGGATCAGTAAACAGGCAGGGGTCAAAACCAAAACCAAAAACCAGTTCACGTTACCAGTTTGCAGGCGAGGGTCAATCTGGGAGAATAGTCCCAGATAGGGCAGGTTCAGAGTCGAGTATACAGTCCAGGTCTGGTAACGAAAAAGCCGCAAATAGTACCAAAGCCAAAAGTGCACAGACAACAAACACATTTATAATCTATCTTATATACAAAGTCTGTTCATGGCTAGTCACCTGGTGTGCCATCTCCCCCCCTTGTGGGGAGTGGTGGCTCTCTTGACAGTGTCTGCATGGGAGCCATGGACGACAGGATCTGCGCTCATATGCCCCCCCCCCCTCATTCATTTATAAATGGACGTTCATCTATAGCCTGTCCGTCAATGGGAGTGGATCTGTCCTTCAGTGTGGTTCTCCTCAAAATTTTGTCTTTCTCTCACTGGGTTTTGAAGTTTTTTCTTGCTGAGAAGGAGGGTCTAAGGAGAGGGGATGCTTGGGACTTTTCATATATCTCTGTAGTTGATTGTGTTTCTGGAATGCCCCGTGAGACGACTTTGTTGTGATTTGGGGCTTTATAAATGAAATTGAAATTGAATTGAACAGACAAATACCAAAGTTCCAGAAACGAGTCATACACGGGAGGATCAAGACACAAGTTTAAAGCGCTTATTTGGGTGTTCAGATACAGACAAATTAGCAACACACTACACTTATAAAGGGTAGAAGACAGGTGGACTCTAATCACACAGAATTACGAGGCAAGAAGAAAAACACCAGTGGTTAAAAACACCAGTAATTAAAAACAAAACAGGTGGATTCAATCATACAGGATGACAGACGGAAAGAAAACACGGGTGACAGGAAGCAAAGCCAGACAATGTGCACAGAGACCCACATAACAAAATAAAAGCCGAAAAAAGTAAAATAAATAAATAAAAGCACACAGGAAGACTAACAGAAACTCACATGACACGATGACAAAGTCCAGATTCAAAACAACTATCGATTAGACCTTTCAAGGTCACTTAAGGTCACAGGTCATAGCATCAATTTGGAGCCAACACGTAGGCTGTGTATGAAATCACTCCCTAACCCCTACATAGTCCACTATATAGGGACCACGCCATTTTGTAGGGGTGTCTGAATCTTTAGTGAATATTTATAATCACTATATAGTCACTCAATGTATCCCACAATCCACCACAAAATGTAATGGACATCGATGGTCACTAACCAAAGTACTATATGACACACCATGCTGCGTGGTGTGTCCTCTACACTGACTGGATTTACCATTCATAGAAAACAACAGAAAAAGGTTGAAACTTTTACCACCGACAGTATCACACACACACACACACACACACACACACATGCCAATGATGGCAGCTCAGTTTTAATGTAACAAAGCACAAAACAATATGTTTGAAGATCCTCAGTTAAATCCAACCACGGGATATATCTGTCACTGTGTGTGTATATGTGTGTGTTTAATCACACATACATGCCTGTGTGTGATTAAAGTGAGAATGAATTCATAAAATATATGTGAATTTAACATTAACAATAATAAAGTTAATGTGAATTGCCATCCATTGAAAAAATAAAATTATATTTCAGAGTATAAAATTTGATTTTAGAGTATTTAATCATGCACTGGAAACTAATGAAAGACCACTTTATCATAATTTATTATCATAAAAACAACATTTGCTCACTTACATGTATGTCTCCTGAAACACACACCGCTGCTGCAAAAATCTCCCAGATTTTGCGTCCTTCAAAGTTCTGATGTCAATGCACATCAACAGTGAGATAAAAAAAGAAGTTATATGTAAAGTATACATGCCCTCTTGCTTATCATTGTGAAAACACATATTGGTGACCTTAACCTTTGACCTACATTCACCAAAATTCAATGGGATTTAATCTGCCCTACAAAGCAAAAAGGCAGTAACTGCATTCTTTGGTGAAAATGAGTTGTGTTTTTGCAACATTCAAATCATTCTTTGTCATGTAATAAAATATCTCATCACAAATGTCTGTCATTTTGGAGAAAATTGGTGAGTGTTTGTACAGTAACTGCAAAAAGTACTAGTAAAATAAAATAAAAAGACAGTAAAGACCATTACTGTGTTCTTACCAATGTCCATTTAGGACCCTGACCCAATTGTTTGTGAATCAGTGTATTAGACTGAAACAGATTATTCCGCACTATAAGGCGCACTGTCAAGGAATGGTTTTTAAGGTTATAAGGTGCATTAAGTGAAGCCAAAATTATGAGATTAAAAAGCCAAAATCATGAGATAAAGTCAAAATCATGAGATAAAGTCAAAATCATGAGATTAAAAAGCCAAAATCATGAGACAAAGTCAAAATCATGAGATAAAAAGCCAAAATCATGAGATAAAAAGCCAAAATTATGAAATAAAAAGTCTAAATTATTAGATAGAAAGTCAAAATTATGAGATAAAAGTCAAAATTATGAGATAAAAAGTCAATATTATTAGATAAAAACCTAAAAATATTAGATAAAAAGCCAAAATCATGAGATAAAGTCAAAATTATGTGATAAAAAGTCAAAATTATGAGGTAAAAATTCAAAATTATGAAATAAAAAGCCAAAATCATGAGAGAAAGTCAAAATTATGAGATAAAAGTCAAAATTATGTGATAAATAGTCAAAATTATTAGATAAAAACCTCAAATTATTAGCTAAAAAGCCAAAATTATGAGATAAAAAGTCAAAATCATGAGATAAAAAGTCAAAATAGATAAAGACCTAAAATTATGAGATAAAAAGTCAAAATTATTAGATAAAAAAATCAAAAATATGAGATAAAGTCAAAATTTCCAGTCACTAAGCAGTACCAGAATTAATCTATACCATATATAAGGCACACTGTGGTTTTTGTAGAACTAGTTAATATAGAGTAACATTAACTGCCTCATGTCCAATAATCTACCTACAACTACTGGGGCTGAACAACAACAGAACTTTCAAGGTGATTTTTCTCAGTTTGGTGTCTTTTTACTTTTACTTTTTACTTTATAGGACAGTATTCTGAACCACCTCATGCCTTTCCAGAAACTGTCCTGAAAATCAGCCCAGTAGTTTGTGCATAAAGTTGCTCACAATCAGGCAAAAAAAAAAACCCCAAAAAAACAATACCCCTTGCTTTCCCTTTTCGGGTGGGTGGGTGTAAAAAAGAGACTATGTAATTCTAACTTTTGTTCTATATCAGCCGGGAGGGGATTAAGACGTACGAGTCTGGCCACCTCTTCCTGTGCCACTTGAGACGACTACTGGGGTATAGATTGAGCAACAAGGTCAAGGAGGTGTGAATTAATGGCATAGATAATCAGTGGGTTTACTGTGGAAGCTCTTCACAGGCTTCCACCCCTGCTGTGTAACCCAGCAGCCCCTGGCGCACTCTGCTCCCATGGCAGCCAGGGTAAACATGTGTGTAAATACTCCTCGCTTGGCGCTGACACACACGTGCACGAACAAACCGAGGCGGCGGAACACACAGAAGCGGAATAGAAAACGTACACACATACAGTACTGTCGGTATGCACACACACACACATAGATAGATATAACACACACACACACATATATAATGAAAGAATCTGAGAGCAGGACTGACAAAAATGCCTCAGGTAAAATGAATTGAATCCAATGAGATGTATTGGGAGGATAGATATGTAAAGGGCTGCTGCTGACAGCTTCTATTGCTCCCTTGGTGACTGGTGCCAAATGACAGGCCTGTAGTGAAGGGTGCGTTTGATAATACAACCAGAACAATCCACCATATTTCTCTATCCCTTCAGTCTATTTATATTCCATTTTCGCAAACCGTTGTCGGCGCTAACGTCGACAAAGAATCTTGTTCTGTTTTACAAGCTCGCATGTGAAATGCACTTTGTTTCTTTTTGTGGGACACGAGGCATTGTAAAAATAGTACTATATCAACTTTTTGGCGCCGTTCGCATTGCAACATAAACAGACATGCACCAAACACTCCCCGTATTTCCTTTCTCCTCCCTCTCCCACTTGTCTCGGATAAATATTCAGGCAGAGGGTGAGGGGCTTTTAGGGCTCGCTGAGGCTAACATGTTGCATTGGGCTGCTTGAGTAGAGAGGACAATGACTAGGTCCACTGTGCCCCTATTAAAGCAGCAGCCTCCAGGCTAGCGGATTAGCCTGAATAGGCTGTGCTCCCCAGGTACAGGATTTGGTTTACATTAGCCAGCTTTGCCCTTGGCTGCCACTGCTAACTCCTGTTCAAGTCACTTAGCTGGGGCTCACCACGCAGGACATTTTTCTCCAGCATAAACAGAAAGAAGGTCTTAATTGACGTTACTTTGTGCTACAAAATACGCCTGCTGTTGTTTTGAGGGGAAAGGAAGGAGTCGCTCGGCAATTGTTGCAGCCGACGCTAGAAGGGAGAGCGGCGTAAAAAAAAAAAAAAAAAAAAAAAGCTCGAAAAACGTCTCACTTTTCCAACAATCTTGTGTGCATGACAGTGAGAGGGCATGTAGCTTGGGGCAATGGGACCACTTTAAATTTTAAACACAATTTCAGCTTTGCCTCATTTCAATGCAGTACGGCTGGAGGTGGAATCAGAATGCATAAAATTGACTGCATGAAAAGATAATGTATAATAAATGTATTCCGCGTTGGGCGCCAGTGGATCGAATCATTGATTAGCGGTGCTGGGCCCAGTGCTAAACATCCTTGTTTCATACATATTTCATTACAGCTCTGACAGTGGCGAGGTCTGCTGTTGTGGGACTGTGACAGATGTCCATTAGTTGGACCCTGGACCCGGTGGAAGGGAGGTACTGCTAACCTGTACCACCCCAGATCAGGGGTCCCCATCTGGTTGGCTGCATCCTGATAGGGTGGTCGAGCGTGTTTGTGGCTGCTTAAACCTTTTTTTAAGATACGCATCGTGCTTGTTGATGCTACGCTGATTTATTTCTACCTTCAAATGTCTGTCACATTCTATTTTTGTTTACTCTTCCTTCTTTTGTGATTCTCCGGTCAGAAATATAAAGTTACATCATCTGCAGGAACTATCTTTAGCTCTTCGAACCATAAATATCTCAGTCTATTTTCTATCACAGAACGCAATTCTACCTTTTTTTTTTTTTTTTGTTCTTTAAGCCTCCTGTTATGTTCATGTGTCAGAAACAGCAATGATGTTCCTGGGTCATTTTAACCCAGTATACCAAAAAAATCACAACAAACACTGTTTATATTTCAGTACTATTTACATTACTAACTATTCTATCAGTATTTAGAACAGGGGCCACATTCAGCCTAATATGGTAAAATAATATATTAAAAAAATAGGATAAAAACGTATAAATGTCACCTCCAAACTTTTCAGGTTTTTTTTCCAGATTTTATTAATTTTAATTTTGTTTACTGGTTTTCAATCAACATATTAAGAATCATAACATTTGTCAATTATGTTTTACAAATCAACCCCCCCCCCATACCTCCTCCCCTCCCACACACCCACCCAACCCATTACAATGTAGAACTAAATAATAATAACAACAATAATAATTTTATGAAATAGAATTATAACAGGAAAACATAACACTAATAAAGTAAATGAAACAAAAATAAATCATTAAAAAATAATTAAATTTTTTTTTTAATAAAATTTTTTCTCTGTTTTTGAGCATAAATAATAACATTCCATAATGAAAATGTTTACGTGTACAAACTATACTTTAACATAACATGAACCAATATGAACAACTTGAAAATTCTTAAGAAAAATAAGTGCAATATCAACAATATTATGTTTTAGTTTATCATTTATACATGTGCATCACAACTTAAAGACAACAATGGATTTACAAATACACACAACATTTACTAACATTCAGAATATTGGTAAAATTCCACAAACATTTCAGGTTATTCACATTTTTTGTAACAGGCTAGTTTTTTTTATTTTCCTTTTTTGCACTAAACAAATAAGGAAATTTGCATTTTTCATAATTTATTGTTTATTAGGATTATAATTGATCCATTTTAGATTGAATTGATGTCAAATAACTTTAACTTCCTTAATTATTAACATCTTCGGTGTCATTTTTTGACTTTAAAAATTCATCCCAGGGGCCAGATTGGATTTATTGGTGGGACAATTTTGGCCCCCAAGCCACATGTTTGACCGTCCATTTGTTGTATAATGATGCTCATGTACTGCACATGCAAATTATGCATATTACTGTACCAACAACAAGCTACAAAAAATCTAAATAATGCAAAAATTCTGTGTATACAGTGTATGCTACATTTATGATAGGGGCATGGCATGGTCAGTGGGGGTCAAATTATGTCCCCACCAATATCAACATCTTTATTACGGCCTTGATTTGAATGAATGTAAATATGACACTAAGGTCTTCATCATCTTCATCATTGTAGTTGAGGTTCCACATTCAGACCAATTCACTCATAAAATAACTTACAAATACTCACAAGTTAAAGTTTTTCTCTTTCTAAATGTAAAACACAGGTGTCAAAAATAAGGCCCGGGGGCCAAATCTGGGCCGCCAAAGGGTCCAATCTGGCCTGTAGGATGAAGATAACAATGGTTTAAAAATGATGTTATTTCAGGTTCTATATACAGAATAATTAAATCTTATTTGGGTCAGAGCAGTAAAATATGATCAGAATAGAAATAATGAAAACAAAAAAAAGTCAAAATATAAGAAAGGTTTTATATTAACAAACCATCCTTTTGCAAAAACCTGAATAAATACTTGAACAAATAGTTGAAATATCTGAAGAGAAGTGTCATTTTACAAATATTATGCCTTTTATTTAAAAAAATTATGTATTTCTAATTGAAATGGTAGTTTTTATGCATACGTGCAAATGACAAACTAATAAAATGAGGCAGAAAATGGTTCAAATTGCACTTGTTTTTCTTAAGACATGTCAACTTGTTAATGTTATTCACATTTTGAGGGAAACATTATACATATAAACATTATCATAATGTAATTTGACTCTTTTCACTGTTATTATTTTACTGGTCCGGACCTTTTCAGATCATATTGGACTGAATGTGGAACTGAACTAAAATGACTTTGACAGCCCTGCTCTAAAACATGGACAATAATTTGGGGTTAATTATTATTTATATATTTTCTATTTTACTGGTTCAGTCCACTTTTGATCAAATATAGTTTAATGTGGCCCCGAAATAAAATGCGTTTGACACCCCTGCATAACACCTGAGACGTAAGCTATCCCACAGTAAAAAATAAAATAAGCAACAAAATAAACAAAAACTACCAAAATGATTGGTAAAATTAACAAAAATGAATATTAAACTAAGAAAAAAAATAAGTAACATGAACAAAGTAAAACACAACTAGAAGACAATTGAAGAAAAATAATAAAATAAAAAAACAACAACAAAAATAAGCAACAACATCCAACATGAAGTAATAAATATTAACAAAATAACAAATAACATGAACAAATAAATAAAATAAAAAACAAAACAAAACAAAATTAAGTTAGAAAAATGGATTTTATGATTAGTATTGTAATTTGGTTCCAGTAGTTTTAGTTTGGACTTTTTCTTTTTCTAAATCAGTTGCTTTTCGACACCTGTACATCAGTTCCACGAACAAAATTATCAGTAAAATAACACAAAAAAAAAGTTATTTCTTCAGAATTTTTAAACTAAATCATCCACCGTCAGCGCTGACGCAACAGGGATTAAAGGGTTAAAACTAACAAGGTGTGGTCTAATAATTTTTTCCACAACTGTGTTTTCCTTCTGATTTGCACAGGATATGCAGCAGATGTAAGCAGTACACCCCAGACATAAATCAGCCAGTTATTCAAGTACTTTGCATTCCACTAGAGCTGAAAGCCTAGTTATGTAAAGATACAAATTAACATTCATGTATTCATCTTGCACACTTTAATAATACTTTATGAACTCCTGTGCATCAAACACGCTGATGGATGATGTGACTGTCTTCTAGATGACCGACTTCAACCACTAAAAAAAATATATATATTAGAATAAAAGACGCCCTGTATTTGTTATGTGCATATAAAAGAAGTCAAACCAAAGTTTCTAAAATACATACACTTGAAGAATACAGAAGGAAACCTTTTGAATAAGAGATGAAGTATAAAACAATCTATAATAAAAACAAAACAGAAATTAAACAAACATATAACAGCTGCAGTGTTCGGCAGATGGGAACACGGTGCGCTAGATTAGTTAGAAGGTCCTCGAGCAGACATTATGAGGTCCCCCAGGGGTCTGTGATTTCAGGATATTTGTGTTTAGGGGCCCTCGGTGTCAGGACCACCATGGGAAGTCCTCTCCCATGGGGAATAGGAGTGATCAGCCTCTCAATTGGGGAAGCGACCTTCAGGATTCTACAGCTTAAACACGACAGAGTGATTATTTCTGACTATTTTACATGTGGTCATGTTTTTCTTAATTAGTGGGAGGGGTCATTGCAATCTAAATGCTGGACTCCAGACATGTTGAAAGTTAAAAAATGCTTTTTGGGTCAGTTTAGACTTTCCCTTATAGACTTTATTGTCAATAACCATGTATAGATTATTATATACACATAATTGTGTATATAAACATATATATAAATGTATATATAAAAATATATATATATATATATATATATATATATATATATATATATATATATATATATATATATATATATATATATATATATATATGTTAGTTGAGTGCAATCGTTTAAGTTGTTGCATATTCGAAATAGAAGAACTACTACACTGTAGATTTTGCAGTGTTAATGTGGAGACAATGGGACCAAATACACTCTAGAAGAAGTTAAATAAACTCTCTAAGTGTTGATTTAACACTACAAAATGTACTGTGTACTACTACTACGACGACTACTACTACTACTACAAATACAGAGCGATGGAATATAGTTAATATTCAACCAATGCAGAGCAGTATATGAACACACAATAACCACTGTCACGTTTTGTATTTTATTCTTTCATGTTATTTACATTTGTGATATGACTACTTTACTTGCTTCGGTATTGATTTATTGCGAAAACTATCCTAAGATACCTTTATTTTGTTGACTCAGCTGAACCGGAAGTTGTTGTTCGAGGTACGGTGGCGACGCCATTTTGATTTCGCTCGCGGTGAGAACAGCTGTTTTTATCCACCTCTTATGTGTTACGCTTTCTATGCTTGTTCAAGCAACGTGTGTAAATAGTTTAGGTTTGTGTAATTCATCAGATTTATAGTTCAGTTCATGTTGGAAATCCATATGTATTCATGTTACAAGGTTAAAAATGTGATTAAAAAACGACGTGGTTCAACAATAGCATAGCAAACACATGTTGAATGTTAGCGACAGCAATTCATGACACATCATTTACTATTTTCATGTATGTTGTGTATGTGTTTGTTTTTCAGTTTCACAGTGATTATGATTCAGTAAAAGACACAAGGAAGACCATTTGCTTTTGTGGATTTCTGGATCTCTGCTTAGCTGCTTGGATAGCTACTTCTAGTGAGGCCAAGACACACACACACACACACACATATATATATATATATATATATATATATATATATATATGTGTGTGTGTGTGTGTGTGTCATTCATTTTTCAAAATAAAATCAAAAATAAGACAACAATTTGTTTCTTCATTATTTGTTTCCCTTTTTTTAATCCAAATTTGACCTGAAGCAAATTGAATAAACCAGAAATTATTCTTAACAACCAAAGAGAAACAGGTCCACCAGACTTGAAGATAATGATGGTATGATATGACACTAATTTTGGTCATATCTTCAGGTCTTAGCATGACCCACTTAGTTTCCCCAAATAGCATGTAGGTTTACATCTTTGTCACTGCGGGTCAAAGGTCGTTTCCAGTGTACTCGATTTGCTACAGGTCAAAATTGGATAGAACAGAAAACGGCCATTATCAGTTTTTTTTCATTATTCATTGAAACAAAAAGGAAAACTGAAAAAGCACATCATTATCTATTTTTTCATTTTGGTTTTGGAAACAAATAATGAAGAAATGACTTGTTGTGTAGTTGTGCTATTTTTGGTTTTATTTTGAAAAACAAATGAACAAATGATACATGGATACATACATACATACATACATATATATATATATATATATATATATATATATATATATATATATATATATATATATATATATATATATATATATATATATATATATATATATATATATATATATAATTTAAATATAGGAAATACCTGACTTGCAATGAAAAAGGATTATGTTGGAATAAGTGAACTAGTGAGAGTGAGAGTGCAGACCTCCGCCAAGGTAATGAATTAAATATAGAAAAATACTAAATTTTCACTGACAAATGCAAAATGCAGAGGACGATAATCACTTTGGAAAAGTTAAGTTAAGCAGAATTTGTTTTGACATGACAAAACAGTCTTTAAGGGTTCATTTTAAAGTTGTATTCAGTTACGATAGTTAAGAATAAAGGTGTTTTTCCCCATCCTTTTATTCCTGATTCATTTGTAGGTTTTACTTCCGCGTCAAAGAGGGGAAAATTCCCAACTTTTGGATAGCTTTCCCAGAAGGGTAACACAAATTCAATGGCTATGCTTCCATGTTTTTTTTTTTTATTCAGAATTATTTATTCTGAAGGAAATACTTCAGAATTAAAGCTATTAACTTCATGTTTACATGGAAATGGTAATGCTGAATAAAGGTTGCTATGGGAAACAGCTCCATTCTGTTGTAGTTATGCAGGCTAAAACTGCATTTTTGAATTCCTTATTAAATTCTGGTTCAAATACATGTGCCACTTGATATGTAAAAAAAATATTTGTTGTCCAGTGTTATTTCTATGATTTTACAGGTGTGGTTCACTTTATATCATATTAGGCTGTATGTGGCTTTTGAACTAAAATGAGTTTAACAGGGTTATGTAAACTTATGAGCACAACTGTCTAAAAAGTGTTCTAATAAGGGTCATCGAGTGCTGACAAACACACAGGGGATGCAGCATTTTCAGTTCAATCACACTGACAAGTTGTGAAACTTAGTAAACTTTGCTTATATCATCATCATATGAGGTAATTTGCAGCCTTTCCCGTGGAGCATGTTTCACGTCAGAAAACAATGTTGTATGTCTAATGATCTCCTTAGCATTTCCAGTTCAAAGAGATGCTTTAGACACATGTATTCCCTCTTCAGTGTCTGCGCTTTTTTTTCAGCCTGAATGCAATTTGTCAGGTGAAGACGAGGAAAAAATGAGGCCAGCATATGGAGCCCCCTGTGTGTGTGTGTGTGTGTGTGTGTGTAAGTATGTATGAGAGAGAGTGAATCTTTCCCTCTCTTTATTTTGGGGAACTAGAGCGTCGTCTCAGCGCTTCGCTATTTCCTACTAATCAGGTGCTGCCAACCTGCCAGCCAAGGCGGGACGTGAGGCCTTTCAAAACACTCAGCTAATTAACAAGCCCCCAGTGCATCCCTTCCGCTTTTACAGTGCTAGCACATCTGCCATAGAAACTCCACACAAGAAAAACTACATTATCGTCAGCCTGAGTGCATCCCTTCACTATCGCACACAGCACTGAATGGATGTGTGCGTGGTGTTGTGTTGTGTGTGTGCGTGTCAATCGCAAAGGTGCACACAAAGTTCTTCACACAAGCCCCCCCCCCCCCTCTCTCCCACCACCATGCCCACCCTCCACCCCCCTTCTTCTCCTCCTCTTTTTGGAAGAAGTCTTGAAAGTGTCAACCGCTTTGCACTGGAGCGCCGCTTGTGTAGACATTGGCAAGGTGTCCCGCATCTATCAGGCAGCTGAAAAGTATGAATAGCGTTCCCACCGTTTTAATGACTGTTTACATGTCCCCAGTGCAGATTAAAAGATGTTTCTGGTGTCGCCTGGGGTCTCGCTGAAACACATCTTTGACAAGTCTCTTGCATGATTAACTTCAAAAGTGTTCTTATTTTCCTCGCGTTCCCATTCACTTTTTGATTCCTTTATATCTCACAGCATCCCAAATTAATGGTAAAATAGAGCGGTGATTCACCAAAACAAAACTATGTGTTACTGCTTTAGCAAACTGCTTCTCAAATCTGGTCCTCGTGGCCCAGTGTCCAGCGTTTTTTAGTTATTTCCATCTTCTATCAGAACTAGTTCAATTATTGATCAGCTCTTCAGAAGCCTGATAAGGATTTAATGGCTTCCAGGTGTGATGGAAGAGGGACATATTGTTTATATTTATATATATATTTATGGTTTTTTTTTTTACTTTTTCAAATTTGTTTTATTTAATTTTTATTAAAAAATGTATGGGAAAAAATATTTAATTTAAAAAATTGTATCAAATTTTTTTATTTTATATATTTAATTATTATGTTTAATGTTTTTTAAAATGATGTTTTAATGTTTTTTTTTAAATTAAGTAAATTTTTTAAAATTTCTAATTTAAAAATGTTTTACTTGAATTTTTTTTTTACTTTTGAACACATTTAAAAATTAATTTAAGTTTTAAATACAATAATTTTTAATTTTCTTTTTAAAATTTTAAAACATTATTTTTTCTTTCAGATTTTTAATTCATTTTTATTAAATAAATGAAAAAAACAAGAATAATTTAGGAGAACTAAAAGGAGATATTTAAAACACGCAGGACACTGGGCCACGAGGACATTGGGTAGTGAGTTTTTTTACAATAAAATAAAATAATGATAAAAAAATTTCAAATTAAAATAAAAACTATATAAATAAAAATGAATGAAATAAAAAATAATTAAAAACACAATAAATAAATAAAATACAAAATAACAATATTAAAAAAAGATACCAAATGAAAAAATCTAACAAATAATTAAAAAAAATACCTAAAAAATTTGTATTTTTTTTTCATTAAAGTAAACACATCTTCAAACCTTTGAAAAATACATGTTTGACTTTGCACCTGTTTCCCTCGTGCTTTATGGGGACTTCTGAAAAAAAATAATTCATGTATTTTTAGGGCCACCATATTTCTACTAGTGGGGACATTTATTCATATTTAAACCTCGTGGGGACCTGCATTTTGGTCCCCATAGTGTGACTGTGTAAACATATCAATGTCCCCACTAGTAAAATATATTGTGACAATCACACACATACACACACACACACACTTCTCTTCCTTTTACATGTCTCATGAGGACCAAGTTTGTAATGAAGTAGACATTGGTAGTGAGTTTTGTTTTTAATTAAATAAAATAATGATAAAAAGTTTCAACTTTAATTAAAAACCATATAAATAAAAATGAATTAAATAAAAAACATATTTAAAAAACATAATATTGAAAAAAGATACCAAATAAATACCAAATGAAAAAAGAAAACAAATACATAATTTAAAAAAAATACCTAAAAAGACCGCTCTTTTTTTCTTTAAAGTAAACACATCTTCAAACCTTGGAAAAAATACATGTTTGACTTTGCTCCTGTTTCCCTCGTGCTTTATGGGGACTTCTGAAAAAACAAACAAACATGTATTTATCGGGCGACATATTTTACTAGTGGGCACCTGTACTGATGTTTAACCCTCGTGGGGACCTGAATTTTGGTCCCCATAGTGTCACAGGTCCCCATGGTGTCAATGTCCCCATAAAGATAGGAATACAAACACACACATACACACACCTGTATTTATTACTCTATTAAAACATGTCATTTGTTTCAGTTGACTTGTTGGAACACACAGTCTATAAAGGTAATTGATATGATGACATCACCACAGGCATAATGACATCAGCTGGATCAACCCCAGAGTAAAACACAACACTGTGACTCAGTTGGTTGTCCAATAACCAAAGGGTTGACGGTTCAAACCCTGCTCTGCCCTAGCCTGTCCATTGTGTCCTTGGGCAAGGCAGTAGTGTGACTCACACTGGTGTATAAATGTGTATGAATGTAGGGGGGGGGGTCAGAGGGGCAGTCATGCTTCAGTCAGCCCGCCCCAGGGCAGTTTACCATCACCAGAGGGAGAATGTGAGAGTGAATGAATAATGGATCACTAATGTAAACTGCATTGAGAAGAGCTATACAAATGTAATCCATTACACTGGTTCTGGAATAAATCTAATGGAATGTCCCCACATGTGTGTTAGTGATAAAGAAACGAAAAGTCTTAAATGATGGTTGGATCAAGTTTTCAAGATAAATCTCTTGTGAAAATATGACATTCTTAGGATGAACAAGAGAATAGGTTTTAGTCCAAAGGAATGTTGTTCTCAGATCTACCAGATCTACTTCCAAACACTGTCTGCACATTATGATCCATTCACTTTACAGGTTCTTTCTAGTGGAATATTTACTAATCCATTGTATACATGTACATAAACCAACATATATGTGGAACAAATATTCAGAGAATGCCTAATCTAATCCGTAATTTGTGGCAATCTGAAGTTTCTATGGCAACCCGTTACTGAATTAGAGCTAATAATGTGATTTTGACCTTTGTGCTAAATATGACCTTGACCTTTGGCCTTTACTCAAATGGATCATTGCATCTGATGCGCATTAGCTATTTGTATATGTCCAGTGTTGTACCTGAACGAGTTCATTGAACGATCGTTCATGAACTATATCATATTTTTGACGAATGTGAACGACTCGTTCACTTTTGCCAAATGAACGGGAAGTTGTGAACGCGGTTATTCTGGCATTTATTGAACTGCGCTCTTATGTAGTTCATATTTCGTTCTTATCACGTTGTAATTATTGAGTCCTATAAGGAATAAAATGGGATCAAAACACAGCATTATCATACATGTCATGTTTGTATTATTCTGAACTAATTTTGGCAACATAATGTTGTGGAATAACCAATGAGAAGCATTGTGGGCGGGGCAGAGAGAGAGAGAGAAAGAAAGAGAGAGAGAGAGAGGGGTGCAGAGAGTTTTGGGGAGCGGAGAAAAAGAGTTAAATGTACAGAGTGTGACCGGCGACCGGAGCAGGTGTTGTCCTGTTCTTGGAAATAAACATTGAAAATGAAGCTCACTGAAACCACTCCTTGTGTTCTAAGAACCTGCAGAGGGAAGTTAACCCTGGGAGGAGGACGACATTTTACCCTGATTTACTGACTACGGTCAGGATACAGTCAGGAACTGTTAATAATACGTTTACAATAATAACACAAAAAAGAACGAAAAAGTTCATTTTGGGATCCATGAACTTCTAGTTCATAATTTGGAAGAATGAACGATGAACTGAACTAATTCATATTGAGTAACTTGAACTGAACTTTGAACTAGTTCCTAATCAAGGTGAACTTTCCCAACACTGTATATGTCCATGTAATTTCATGGTGATATCTCAAGTATTCATTGAGTTATAGCATGATATGTCTCTGCGGGCACACACACACACACACACACACAATAATCTCTCCTAACCAGTGTTGGGCGACATTAATAAAACCATGATATATATTAAAAACATGAACTAACCAGCACTAAAGTCCTTTGTTTTCTGATTAAAGTAAGATTTAACACATGTAATGTCTGAAGCAGATGTTATTGGATGACCTACTATCTCCTGAGTCATAGGCGCCATATTGTCTTTTCTTCTGGCATTGATCCATCTGATGTCGTTATACCTGTGGTGATGTCAACATATCCATTACCTTTATATACAGAATGTGCCAAGTCTGAAGTGAACTGAAACAAAGGTCATGTTTTAATAGACATGTGAAATGTTGCCCATTGTAAGTAGATGCGGGGGTAGGAGGAGGAGGAGGAGGAGGAGGAGGAGGAGGAGGAGGAGGAGCGGGGAGGGGTTACAATAATTTGAACTTTGACCTACTATTCCCAAAATGTCGACACATCTATCATGGGTCACTGGTCATCTATAAACCAAATTTGGGATGAATTCAATCTATAATTCTGCTCCTACTGACATTTGAAATGTTGCTCATTATAAGTAAAGGTGAGAAAAATAAAGATTTTCACAAAACACATTTGAACTTTGACCTCCTGTTCCCAAGATGTAAGACGATCTATTCTTGGTCACTGGTAATATATAATCCAAACTGGTAGGAATTCAACTGATAGTTTTGCTGCTAAATTCTACACAAAGAGATATAATGAAAAAATGATACAGGATTGGAAAGTGTGCAACTCCATATACTTACAATAGGACAATAACGACAACAAAAATTGATCTAAAGATTAAATCAGTCAGCAATCTTTAAATAATTTTTACAGAAGCGACAACAGTCGTTAATTTCCATAATCCACCATTTTGTTTAATCATTCCTAACTTTCTCCAGACTCCTCCGTGAACTTTCCGGCGTCTAACTACGTCATCCTAAATATTACACTCATTGGTTGTAGTACCGTCCTATTGCATATAGAAGATTTGAAAGACAACCTTTTAGGCCTGCCTCCCCTGACTATGAAGCACCACTAGACCCATACATGTAATGAATAGGGATAGCGCGGCTAGGCTAGGGCTATAGTATTTTTGCTCAAAAACATAGAGAAAACTTTGGAGTTGACATTATTTCTACATTTTTATCCTATTATTTATATTATTTTACCGGTCCCACCCACTGTTTTCCATATTAGGCTGAATGTGGCCCCTGAACTAAAATGACTTTGACACCCCTGGATTAAGCCTTTGTTGGTCAGCTCAACCGTTTGGTAGAGGTAACTGTGAATCCTGACATATAAACTAAATGTAAGTCCTTTGACACCAAACGTCTTGGTCAGTCAATGATTTATTGAGGCTAGTTCATACTATTATACCACCAAGGAAGGAGATCATAAACGTGA
>CM035802.1:9805985-9825985 GCA_020466265.1 Siphamia tubifer | reverse complement strand
CTGTGGCAAGTGAGGCACTGACTTTTTCTAAATCAGATTTTCAAATACACCAAATATTATTAGCTGAGCATTCGTGTTTTTGAAGGCTTCTTGGTAGATTTTTTTAGGTCACAAAATCCCATGCTAGTCCATGCTAGTCTAGTGCGAACAGGAGACAGGGGTAACAGTCGCACAGTCAATCTTTTGGTTTGTACCACTCAACCTGAAATGATGGCGTTATCTTCTGCCCAGTCCTTTGAAGTAGATCCTTTAGCTCTGGCATCGCTCGTCAATTCTTTATCATGTCCCGTTTTCCTTGTAAGTCCAACTTTCAGTTTAGCAATAACATCCTGATCCTCCATGGTTTTAGATGAAGCCAACAATAACACGACAACAACGATTGGTAACCTAGTAACCAGATAAAACTTAGTTCACATAGACCACGCCCTCTACTGCGGCAGAGTTACTGCCTGTCTCACCTCATGTCTTTTCAGTTTTGTTTTATGTAAAACTGTTAACACTGCATAAGTGGAAAAGAGATTATAAGGAAAGTGAGGCCATATAACAGACATATCTAAAGTGTATAAAAAGTCTTTATACAGCTTTACGTTGTTGGCATGCACAGAGTAAACGCAAAGGGCACGCGCTCGAACAGTTAACAAGGGATTGCGCAATCTGTGGTGAGGCATGGTTTGGAGCTGCCTCAGCTCACTGTATATTCACTGCAGTTGAATAGGAAACAAGCAAATATGGCGATTTTGGTCACGAAAATTATTGAAAGCATTCGAATCATACAGACGTGATTTATAGCACAGACACTTGGACAAATGTTTATTAGTTTTATTTACATTGATCATAACTCATGCTGGATTATGTCTGGTGACCTGCCTCACCTGCCTCCCTTAACTGCACGTCTCTGGTAGGTAGGTAGGTAGGTAGGTAGGTAGGTAGGTAGGTAGGTAGGTAGGTAGGTAGGTAGGTAGGTAGGTAGGTAGGTAGGTAGGTAGGTAGGTAGGTAGGAAATATTCAGAGGAGGTCAGTATTTTTGCTACAGTATATGTATATATCATCACTGTCGGGTGGAAACCTCTTAAGTCCAAAATAGCAAATGAACAGAGTTAGGAGATGTAATCAGAAAACTGTTTTCAACACTTCATTGGTTAAATATTTATAAAAACCAACAGGCCAACGTGAAGACTGATGGATGGAATAATTTTGTACAGTACGATGTTGAAATACAAGGTGTTATTTTGTAATGTGTGTTTAATTGGAATGATGAAAATGTCTTCGTATTTTGCATCAAAATACTAATATTTTGCATCAAAATACTAGTATTTTGCAGGTTTATAGTACTGTAAAAGACGTCGTGAAATGTCAGTATGATGACATGATGCAAACCTTCATTGAACTGAGGCTTAATTTGCAGAGATGTGTTGAGATCTAAACAATAAATAGATGATTTATTGAGTGGTTTCATTTCACACAAACATCTTTATGCTGTTGCATTCTTGAAAAGTTCCTGTTTAGGGCATCGTTCAGTGTTTGTTCCAGACACTACACATTTGATTTACAGGACAGTATTTGTAGTTTTCACCATTGCCATCATCTCTCTCTTCATATAGGACCAGAACATGTTATATTAGACAAAAAATGTCTCGGTTTGAACCCAAATTCACGACTAGTTTACCAGATCTACTACCGATTACATTAGGTTCTGGTTCCTTTATCAGTATCAGTTGATAAACTGGATTTGCAGTCCACAAGTGTAGCTTCCATCACAGATTTGACTCAATAAAATGTACAAATCCATAGAAAAAAAGCAATTAAGTGACTGTAAACAAACACTGCAGATCATTAAAACACCAAGAAGTAGGAAGTAGAGCTGCACAATATATGGTTTGAATATCGACATCACAATGAACCAATAGTCACATCACAGTCCTGCAATCATTTCTATTTCTATTTTGGTTTATATATATATATATATATATATATATATATATATATATATATATATATATATATATATATATATACATTTTATTTGTATAGCGTTTGTCATGGCACTCAAAGACGCTTTACATGAAGTAAAAAATAGAACAACAAGAATCTGATGACGATAGGAAAAAATAGAAAATAGAAAACTGATCAATCACACATTAAAACAGAGAGAATAGAAGTACTATAATGTCGACCATTAATCTGTTTGACCATTTGTGTCGGCACCACACAGCTGTTATTTACTCCAGAGTAGTTTTTTCATATCACAAGGTTAAAAAAAAAAAGTGCAAATCTAA
Organism: Siphamia tubifer; assembly: GCA_020466265.1. Lineage (NCBI taxonomy): Eukaryota > Metazoa > Chordata > Actinopteri > Kurtiformes > Apogonidae > Siphamia > Siphamia tubifer. The sequence goes on along the minus strand of CM035802.1, from coordinate 9,823,709 downwards.
TATTGTGCAGCCCTCGTAGGAAGTTTAAGGGAATAAAACCTGTTAAATAATACCAGAATGTGAGATAAAAAAAAAAAACTGTTTATTTAGTTTGTCAGAGTAATTGCAAGCAGATTAAAGCTCTATTTATTTTATATTTACTTTCATGATGCACATAGAAATACATTTTCCACTGTGGCTTTAAGTGATGCACCAGTATTCTGATCAAACACATAAATAACTGAATAAAATCACTAAAAATAGCCAACACCTCCATCTGGTTTTCAGAAATACAGTACTATATAACTTATTAAAATGAGGATATTAATGCTATTGAGTAATGAAAGGACCAGATTGTCATCATTAACAAGAGTTAGTTGTCTGAAGTAACATAAGGATGTATTAAGAACGTCGAGTCTACATCAACTACACAACTGACGGATCATAAAGGTTATATTCATACTGCACGTATTAATGCTCAAAATCAGATTTTTTTATGTTTATTTTTTTCATTTACGTGGTTGCTTATTACCTTCGTCCAAGAGGTTATGTTTTTGCCAGAGTTTGTCTGTCTGTCTGTCTGTTAGCAAGATAATTCAAAAAGTTATGTGTTGGGGGTGTTACAAGGAACAAATTATTAGATTTTGGTGATGATCCGGAAGAGATCCTGGATTCTGGATCACTTTGAAATGTGTTCTCCATGTATTGCAATATAAAATTAAAAATCAAATTTTAATCAGTGTGTGTGTGTGTGTGTGTCCCCGCAGAGACATATCATGCTATAACTCAATCAATACTTGAGATATCCCCATGGGCATATACATATAGCTAATGTGCATCAGATGCAATGATCCATTTGAGTAAAGGTCAAAGGTCAAGGTCACAATTACCTAAAAGTTCCTAATTATATTATTGGTTATAACTCAAGAACAGAGGGTCACAGAACTTTCAGATTTGTACCAAACAATGCAGAATGAAGATTCCTACAATTCTCATAATTGGTGTTATCACCTATGACCAATAGTTTCTTTAGATCTCTGGAGGTCAAAGGTGACATGTCGCAAAATTAACTTGTGTAACACTGTTTGTGTGTCAAGCATAGACGTATCACGCTATAACTTAATCAATACTAGATATATTATCATAATATTACACGCACTGACGCATATTTACATATAACGACATTGTCAATATTACAAAAGGTCAAAGGTCAAGGTCCGCATTTAGCTGAAAGGTCAAAATCACATTATTGGCTCAAATTTAAGAACAGCTTGTCGTAGAAATTTGAGATTGGCACAAAATAGGGGCAAGATTAGGTATTTTCTGAATACTAGTTTGTATGGGGTCTAGAGGTGCTTCATAGTCAGGGGAGGCGGGGCTAAAAGGTTGTCTTTGGAATAGGGTGGTACTACAACCAATCAACGTAATCTTTTGGATGATGTAGTTAGGCTCCGGAAAGTTCATGTAAGAGTTGCAAATGACTAAATAAAATAAGGGATTATAGAGGCTAACCACTGTTGTCGGTTATGGAAAAAGAATTTAAAGATTGTTTCTCACATTCTTCACTCATCTTTAGCAAAAAGGAAATCACCGCCCGTTGTTGTTGTTCTTGTATGATTGTTTCTGGTTGTTTGGTTCCAAATCATTGTTCACCCTTGTTAAGCCCGCCCTCTGACTCTATGTCACTGTGATTCGTCGGCCAGTTTCAGGGAAATCACATTCTTCACTTATCATTGATAAAAAGAAAATGCCACCCATTTTTGTTCTTCTATGGTTGTATCTGGTTGGTACCTTCACCAAGGAGGTTATGTTTTTGCCAGTCTGTCTGTCTGTCTGTTTTTTAGGTTAGCAAGATAACTCAAAAACTTGTGGATGGATTTTAATAACATTTTCAGGGTAGGTTGGTAATGGGGGAGATCTAGAAATGATTAGATTTTGGTGGTTATCCGGGGGGGGGGGGGGCTCTACCTTGGCGAGGGTCTGCGTTCTCTCTGAATCATTGCAGCATTACTTTGTTCTATACTTCACTGTGATTTGTCGGAGAGTTTCAGGTAAATCTAGCCAAAAGTTACATTGAGCGTAACTAGACTACTACGGTAGCACGTGAGATTTGCTGCCGCTAGGGGGGGGTCTGGTGCGGCTAGACTAGAGAAATAGGGCAAATCAGGTAAAATGTGTGCATAGAGGGATGGGGGTTTGTTTTTAAGGGCACCGCTTGTTTTTCTTGTTTGTTTGTTTGTTGTTGTATGTTTGTTAGCGACTTTACACAAAAACTACTGGACCGATTTCCATGAAATTTTCAAGAAAGGTGCGAGATAGTCCAGAAGTATATCCCATTAAATTTTGGTGATTGTAGGTCAAAGGTCACAGTCACCAAAATGTCAGTGGGCGGGGCTTGTTGATCTGTAGCAGTGCCTCCAGCAGGTTAAGATCCTTGCTTTCCCTTCACTTAACCCCATGGCGACTACATCATTACTGTGAGATGGAGCGGCTGCATCGATTCATAGCTTATTTTGCACACAGGTATGGGGGTATTTTTATTTAAAGTCCATTTTCGCCCATCTGTGAACGCCACCAATGTGACGCCGTTCATTCCTCTGATCATGGAACAACCATCACTAGTACAAAACGCGTTCTTCTTGAAAGGCGCTTTAGCAGCAGGGACGTGGAAACTTCCTCCATTCTCTTTTGTACGGCCTCAAACCAACCTCATCTCATTAAATTTACACTTTGATAACCAGATTTCTGCTTGCATACTTGTTTTACTCTGGGGGGGGGGGGTGGTTGTGAGAAAAAAATAACAAAATAAAATAGATGTTGTGTACAGTGAAAATGCATTTAAGAGATTCTTACAGCAACTGCAACCACAGCAGGAACAGCTAAAAAAGAGTGTGTGGCGAGTGTGTTTTAGTTGAATCTCGGGGCCTGCATGCATTGTAGACAGAAATGTATTTTTTCGGGAAGAAGCGCCTTGTTATTCTACCCATCTACAACAAGAAGGTACTGGCAGAAAAATGCCAATCAGGAGGTAAACTGGAATCCCATCATCCCTTTCCTGCCTAGAACACCTTCACTTTCCATTTGCTTCAATATGCAAACCAAGCTGTTTAGGGATGAGGGAAAAGAGGCGGCTAATGAGCTGCCTGCATCAACCCTGCAGAAAAAGGAGGACCCCTCTTCGTAGCTGCTCGAGAGAACACCTCCTCTGGGGCATGCTCAGAAACGGCAAAATAACAACAACAACAACAACAACAACAACTATACAGCCACAGCAACACAAATTGATGTGATTAACCAGCGGGAATGACAGTTATTGTGAGGGCTGGATGCAGAGCAAGCACGTCTGAAGTAGAGCTGCACAATATATTGTTTATGCATCAACATCGCAATGTATGTGTGCGCAGTAGTCACATGACAGGTCGTGCAATGGAGGAGACAAATGAGCTCAACATTTTTTCATCTAAAGAGACGTTCAGGCCGCAGGTAAATGTTAGCAAATCTGACTTTTTTTGCTTCCATTTGACCTGTGTTTGACCTTGTTGAGCTGCATTTTGTAATAAATGTCCAAAATGTAATAACTTTTTCAGTTCATTTTGTAATAAACTGCCGTATTTTGTAATCAATTTTGCCCCATTATGTAATAAGTTATTACATTTTGAAAAGATTATTACAAAATGCACTTGCAACTTTTTTTATTCTCTACCAAATGTAATAACATGGTGCATTACATAATTACAATTCTAAAGCATGGTTTATTTGTTTGTTAATTGTATTTTACTTTCATTTTACTTTCATTTTAGGCTGAATTTACCAGAAAACCCCTGAAGAGGTTGAACAACATAAGTGTTTTCTGCTTGTTTACAGAGCTGCTGTGACCAGATAATTTATCCACTAAGATTCATTTTAAACTAATATGAAATTGCATCAAAAGGCCTTAATAAAATGGAATAAATGATTACAAAATGCGTCAGTTTATTACAAAATTAAATGAAATAATCATTGCATTTTGGACGTTTATTACAAAATGCGGCTCAATAGACCTGTTAAAGACAGTCTGAACGTCACAAATCTAATTATTTTTTTCAAATCTGACCCAGGCTATTTTCATATGTGGTTCTAAATCTGATACGTATCTGATATTTTGCAATTTGACTTCAGTCTGAACGGCCATGTCGCATTTACACAACTTTTTTAGTTACTCTTGTGCAGTGATGAGCACAGACATTTTGGGGAGAGAAGTTACCATTAAAGTGGCTGGGAGACAAACAGGGACCACTCCATGATGAATGAGGGTCAAAGGGTGATGAAAAGCATCATGGGTAGCTCCCTCATAGCCAATGGGATGCTACATACAGGACGTACGTGACGTATTTATGTACATTATGTAGTTACCAGTGATGGTAAACCAACCCTAACCCTAACCGCTGACCCGAAGTGAGCAGATGCCCGTGGTCGCCCACAGTTACGGGTCATTCAAAAATATTTTTAATCATAGTCAGCCAGGTCGTTTGTCATTTGAGATAAACATTGAAATAACCTGGTAAATACGCTTAATTAACTGAGTGTCCGTGAAGGTGACGTACGTCGTCAGTATCCTACAGTAAGGAGAGAGAGAGAGAGAGAGAGAGAGAGAGAAAGTCAAGTTAGGAGAGTGGAAGCTCCGGAAAACACATACAAACAAAAAAAGGAAGGTTTGGGACACATTCACTGAGATTTTTACAGATGATGAGCAGCTCCCAGTGTTTACTTTTCTGTGGAAACCGGGTTCAAATATCTCTTGGTTGTTACAGGTTGTCGACAGGTTTGAACTAAATAAATAAAATGGAAATAAATGCAGGAATAAATGAAAAACCATTGATTACGGGTCGAGTCTGTTCTTTTCAAATATATTTATGCGGTGCGAGCCACAGGTGGGTTAGTTAAAAAAGCGGTTCGGTTGGTACCATCACTGGTAGTTCCATATATAGTAATGTACTGTGTTTCAGTTTCCTTTTGTAAATATAATTTTCTTTCCTATTCAGAGTTTTCAGATTAGAGGTAAGATCTTTAGCCCAATCCCGACTTGGCCCAAAATTCGGGTCGGGTCGTGTCGGGCCTAAAATGTCAATCATTACGTTCGGATCCGGTCGGGCTCGGGCTTCTGTCTTGCTGACTTTTTTTTTTCTCCGCTGTAATATATGAAGTGGATGAAGCCATGTATTGTCAGTCTACCTCTGTATTTTATTCTGTGGTCCCAACAACAACACAGTTAACAACACCTTAAAGTGACAGTGCCACCTAGAGATCAAACTGGGAAACACACTTCTGATATTCCAATACACTACATCTGCGTAATTAAGCGAGTGCGCATCAACATCTCTCCTTCACTCTCATTGTCTGGCCTCTTATTCTGTGTTCCAGTTGTTATGTCGTTGTGTAAATGCATTTATCATGATAATAAAAATAAGTAGATGATTTTAATATTAAAAAAATCTTGCGTTTTTTTCTGCCAAAAATACGATGGGATAAATTGAAATTTCGGGTTTGCTTCAGGCTCAGGTCTGCAAATCAAGTTAATTGGTCGGGCTCGGGCTGGGTGGGGCTTTAATGCCTGTGGTCGTGGGTCGGGTCAGGCTGGATTTTTTTAGGCCTGATCTTACCTCTAATTCAGATTCATTCATAACTTGGATTTTTCATGAGCTGGGTCTTTTGTAAGTAGCATTATATCGCACAGTTAAAAAAAAAAAATCGCGATGTCAGTTTTTTCTAATATGGTGCAGCCTCATCTGAAGTGTGTGAGTTTGCGAGTCATCTGCAGCTGCACACTGCGCCTCCATGCAAAGTGGAAAAGTTTACACCATGACACGTCAACTGTTGATGAGTGGAGTTTGACCCTTAAATGACACAAGTTTCCTCCCTGTCCTTTTTTTTTTTTTTTTTTTTTTTTTTTCCTTCTCCCCTCCTTATAGAAGAAAAGTCAGTATCTAATTTCCTGCACATTGTGAAATAAGTGCTTCATAAAGTTGTCGAATAAATGACATTTGTGCTGGTTGGCTCCTGGAAACTGTCTGGCATCCGTGCACCTACTGTAAATCAATCTCTGTGAGAATAATGATCCGTTGCAGGCGTGTTTGAAAAACTGTCTGACAATTGTTCATCTGCCAGAAAATACTATAATCATTATACTGTGTCCTAAAGCAGGAAATAGCTTCCTGATTTAATTACAGAAATTAGCATATGAAATTCTAGGAGTGAAAACTAACTTTAAGTAACAAAAGAGCATAATCTCTGCACCATTTAATTCTACTAATGCTAAAAAAATATATATATGACTAATGGAAGGGAAAGTCAGGAGATGTTTACACTTACACAATATTTATCACTTTTAATCTATTAATATTTAGCTTTTATTTTTTTTGCTAGACATAGACACTTTGTTGTTCAGATATATAAGTATATACAAAATAAAATGTCATTGCGTTTAGTTCTATTCAGTGTAAAATGACAAGATAAAAATAGGATTTAAAAAAAAAAATTGTAGAGCAAAATAAATATCAATATGTAAGGTATAAACTAGAACTGCAAGATATTAGAAAAAACTGACACTGCCATTAATTTTAACCCTGCGAAATATATTGTGATATGAAAAAAGTATATATAACAACACGCAAACGGTCAAACAGATTAGCGGTGGACACAGAGCAAACGTTTCAGTGTCATGCTTCTTGTAGATGAAATAATTAAATGAAATGTATCATTAAACAATAGAAAATAAGTAAAATAAAACACTAGAATAAAATAAATAAATAAATGAAGACAAATAAATAACAAATTAACCAAAAAAAAACAAAAATGAAAAATAAATGAATGAATGAAAAATAAATGAATTAAATAAATAAAAAGGTTTACATTAAATAAATGAATAAATAAAAATGAAAAGAAATACAAAATAAATGAATAAAAATTCCAAAATAAAATAAATGGATAAATAAACAGTAAATGGATTCTTGTGACACCCCCAACACGTCATGAAATGTCAATCAAAATCCATCCATAAGTTTTTCAGTTATCTAGCCCCCCCCCCCCCCCCCCCCCCACCCCCCCCCTCCCAACATCACCACCTAAATCTATTCATTTCCAGATCCCCCCCATACCAACTTACCCTGTACATTTAATAAAGATCCTTCTATACCTATCGATTGCTATCATTATCTTGCAATTTAACAGACAGACAAACTCTGTCAAAAACACAACCTCTGTGGCAGAGATAAGAAAATAATACATAATAATAATAATAATAATAATAATAATAATAATAATAATAATAATAATAATAATAATAATAATAATAATAATAATAATAATAATAATAATAATTGTAATGTGACTATTGTGCACACATACACATATGTGATACTTTAACCATATATTGTTCATCTCTAGTATAAAGTTTGTGGAATAAAGACTGAACACAGGACAAAAAGAGCACACAATGTAATAAAATACAAGTTAAAGTTGAATTTTTCTGTATACATTGAAAAGTCTGATGACCTAAAGAAAAAAATCTACTTTTATAGAACCTGGTAGTTTTGCATCGGATGCTGAGGAACTTTTTTTCTGGAGGGCAGCGGTGAAAAAAGATCATGGTGGGGGTGTGAGGTGTCCTAATAAATGTGTCTGTCCCAGGACACACATCACATAGTGTCATCAGTAATTTTATTTCTTATTTATTGATTTATTTCTTACTTATAATCAGTTCATTTTGTGTAATGTATTTTTTCACCCTGTAAATTTAATCAATGTGAAACACTTTTGGCTACAGTGTTTGTATGAAAGGTGCTATACAAATAAAGATTATTATTATTATTATTATTATTATTATTATTATTATTATTATTATTATTATTATTATTATTATTATTATTATTATTATTATTATTATTATTATTATTATTATTATTATTATTACTATTATTATTATTGTTATTATTATTGTTATTATTATTATTATTATTATTATTATTATTATTATTATTATTATTATTATTATTATTGTTATTATTATTATTATTATTATTATTATTATTATTATTATTATTATTATTATTATTATTATTATTATTATTATTATTATTATTATTATTTCCCATGTGGATCAATGAAGTTTGTCTAAATGTAATATCTTAAATGTGACAGGTATTGTCTACTAAAGCCTTCTCAAGTTATGACATGTACAATCTATGCTGATGTTCTTCCAACTTTCAGAAAGTGCATCTAATTTATTCATTTTATTGCACATTTATGAGACATACACCCTGTTTTTTTTTTTTATAATCTCAGCGAGACTTCATTAATCCCAGAGGGAAATGGAGTGTTACAGTCATTTGAGAAGAATAAAAAGTAGCAGTAATGAATTGTCAATAAAACATATAAAAATCTAAATAAATATATAAAAACCCTCTATTAAGACATAGTATTGGAACAGCCATGTGTACAATAGTTACTACAGAATGTATTATCATTATCATAAGTACATTACGTAGGGGTGTGACGAGATCTCATGTGACGAGACGTAATTTGGTGAGATTTCTCGTCACGTTAGAATTTTGGGAGATTTGTTATCCAGTAAACAGCCAGAAGACAAATACAATATATTTGTAATTTCAACCCTGTGGCAGCACGAACACGTTACGAACCTTTGCATAAATATCAAAGGGACGGAAACTATTATTTCTACCTGTGATTTTCCCATGTTAGGCAACACATTGGAAAAACTGAAACAAATTAAATAATAAAACAAATAAATCCATGATCATTAACTCGCGAGTCATATCAAACAAGTCTAAAGTCAAGTCACAAGTCTTTGTTTGTGCGACTTAAGTACGACTCAAGTCCAAGTCTCAGACTCGAGTCCCCATGTCTGTCTGTTATTTATTTTTATTTTTGTGGCAACTTTTTACTTTTACTCCCTACATTTTTTACATAAATATCTGTACTTTATACTCTTTACATTCTCAGAATAGACTTTTAAAAACTAAACAGATGTGACTGTATGAAAAATAAGTCACTTCAGAGGAAAAATCAGTGGAGGAAAGAAACTGTGACTTTATATATTAAAATAATATGACTATTATCTCACAATATTGACTTTTTATTTCACAATTTTAATATGTTATCTCACAATTTTGACTGTTTCTCTTAAAATTATGCATTTTTTTAAAATCTCCTGATGACTTTTTTATCTCAATTGAGACTTTTTTTCCTAATTTTTCCTAAATTTCCTGTCGATATCCATAAAACTAAGTAGAATGATCCTATCAAACACATTATCTACACACTAACTCACTTTTAAATACTTTATTTTAGATACTTTTGAAATTATTATTAATGCGTTCATGGCAAAGTTTTAGTTTTGTACTTTATTACAATTCTAAAATTATACTTTTTTACTTTTACTTCAGTAAAGGAGTTGAATGAGTACTTCTACTTTTACCATAGTATTTTTCACACCAGTAGCTGTACTTCTACTTAAGTACAGAATGAGTACTTTGGCCACCTCTGGTAGTGTGACAATAAAGGATATTCATTAATTTATCAGATTAATGGGGAAAAAAGTATACTCTTGTTCGGAGTCTTCCCAAAATTACCTAATTTTTGATCAAATATTGGAGCCAAAGTTGGACAAAAACTGGGACAGGGTCAGTGCATTTAATCTGAACATATAAAATAGGTGTTATATACCACAAGAAATATAGAAACTGTTCAAAATTTGACGATCTGAGTGATTTTTGTAATTCAGACATGCAGGTTTTTCATGAATCGACTCATTCTTACATTACTTGCAGAATAAAGAAGAATAAAAATATTAGAAAAAATATTAGCATGTCATTTTTGTGACATTTTTATCATGTTAGATGGGGATTCTTGTTTTAAATATAATTTTAAAAAATGTGTTTTATCTGGAAAAATAGTTTATTTCTTCTCAGTAAATACCTTTAAATCAGACCCAAAGTGCTTCATGACATTAGTGTGCATCTGGTTTAAATGTTTAACTCGTCTTTCCTGTTTTTAGGAGCAGTTTCATAGAAGTACCCAATTATAATAATGTTGTTATAAGGTTAAGTTGAACAGACAAGAGCACAAAGATCCGCTTTGACAGAGATGGATGTGTTTAAGACAAGGCAACAATTCTAAATGACATTCCCAGAATGGATTGCAGGCAAAATTGCAGTTAAATTACCTGAGCAATCTAGAAAATGCAGGAACAATACAGTCCATTTTATGGATCTATTTACTAGGGTTTGTGTGCTAAACGTATTAATGCACAAACAGTGGGTCCATACAATTCTAGCATGTTTTCTAAAGTAGCGCTGGGTCTTTATGGGTTAAAGCAAAATCTATTTTACAGCTTATTAGGATTTAATTTGTGCAAAGATTATTTAGTGCATGGCTGTTGAGCTGCACTTTGTAATGACGGTGCATTTTGTAATAAATGTCCAAAATGTAATTACTTTTTAATTTCATTTTGTAATAAATGTTGCCACATTATGTAATTATTTATTCCATTTTGGTTGTGTGGTATTAAAACTCAAGGAGCTGTTTGGAAAACATTCCAAGAGGTTTATGTCTTGGATGGTAATTAGACATAATAGACATTAGGACAATTTGAAAATATTAAAAATAAAATACAATATTTTGGAAATAGAAATTATGTTGTTTGTTTAGCCATTTGAGGCAATTTTATATTTATTTAAAAAGAATCTTAAGTAATGTTATGAAAAAAAATAAATAAATAAATAAATAAATATATATATATATATATATATATATATATATATATATATATATATATATATATTTATATATCGTACTTGAATAAAACAAAGTAAATGACCTATACATAATAAGCCGGAGGCTGGAAAATAGCCATAAAGTGGGTTTCAGTCCACCTCCATGACAATTAATGATAATAATAGTAACACAAATAAATGGAAATATACTTTGTTATTTATATGATAACAAAGATGCAAACTCATAAGATAAAATAATGAGAATATAATAAACTAATAGGATTTAGAACTTAATATAATAACATAACCTAATAATCTAATCTTTTTGTATTATTTTGTTTTAATTTTAGTAAATTTTAGCAAGTTGTTTTTTTATATATATGTTTTTTCTATGCGGTTTTTTTTTTTGTTTCTTCGTGTATTTTGGGAAATTTGAGTACAAAAGACCCCCCCAAAAAACATTGATTGAACAGTTAAACAACATAGTGTTTTGATCATGATTAATCTAAAGCAACCTTGTGATTAATCTGATTAAAATGCCATTTTTGACATATATATATATATATATATATATATATATATATATATATATATATATATATATATATATATTTATATATATTATATATATATAGTGTGTGTGTGAAGTATATTATTAAACATAGGTAATTCTATATTTAGTGATACACTTCACAGTATATGTGGAAATAAATGGAGTTTCACTAAAACTGTGTAAAAGTATAGGTATATATGTTTTATATTTGTTAATCATATATTGCAGTATATTGGATAATATATGCACTACTTTTCCATATATAGTAATATATTTTTGAACATAACACAGTATATTTTTCAACATATTCCCATATATTTCAGGTTCATAAGGGTACATCTCACTGGTCCAGTTGACCATCTGAAGAAATGAACTTTTGCACTTTGCTCCGGCCGGCTAGTGTTTAGCTCGGCCACAAACCTTCACAAACAAAACACGAGGGCAGTCTTGTTTCACATAATTGCTCAGCCAGAGAATGTCCATTACGCTCTTGTTTTCCTTGGCGCACGGAGTAGAACTTTAAACCATGAAAGAAAAGCAGTGTGGGAAGTTCAAATGGTATTGTCATTAACGCCTCAACACAGTGATCATTCACAAGGGCCTCGTACGTACGGACAATACGGGCCTTTCTTGCTGTGGCGCAGATGGCATCGTAAAAAAAGAGGCCTTCTCTGCAAACACCAAAAGCAAACACACAAACAGTGGTGACCCTCTGAGTCCTCAATCCATCTTTTCTCCTGTTGGCTGCTTGTTGTCCCAGTAAGATCAAGGCTGATGTTTTCATGCTGCTCTACACGCTCTATTCTAGCCACTCTTCAAATGTAAATGGAAACTTTTCTGAATGTTATATTTCATTCCGCTTTTGTTTTGACTTCATACTTACCAGGATTTTGGGTACTTTTATCGTTGTGGTGTCCTGAAGCTTTAATGTATATCATTTATAGATGCTCATTAATCTTTGTCTGTTCTTTTTTTTTTTTTTACTGTTCTATAAGGTTTGGTTTCAGGCTAATTTACATGCATTATCACTGTCTCTTGTATATTTTCTTTGAGGACAAATACTTTCTTACCTTAGTTAAGTGGGAATGTTGGCCTCTGTAAAGGGTTTGTTTTTTTTGTTTTTTAATTGAGTCAATTTATTTCGAATATGTCAAGCACAAAGACATTTGATTTGTCCAAAGCTAATAATTAATAAAATAACAAGACAATATAGAATAAATAAAATAAGAAGGCAAGTAACATATTCCAAAGGAAGTGGGAAGAAGTAAAAGAAAAAAAAAAATCTCCCACCCCTATTGTACCAAACATTAATACTAATGCTAATAAATATATAAATCTATATCATTCAAAAAGAATGAACTAATTTCATTTTGTAATATTTTTAATATAGAAAAGAAAACTCCAGTTTACCCTGATGAAACAAAAATATATTTCTTCATATACTGACTATCAATATATTACTGCCTGAAACTGAACATAAATATATATATAATAATACTGAAAAATATATAGCATAATATATTACAATATAGTTAAAATTCATAAGGAATTGCTGCTATCCATATATTGACAAGTATATGACAATAGACATATGGACACACACACACACACACCACACACACACACACACATATATATATATATATATATGTATATGTGTGTGTGTGTGTGTGTGTGTGTGTGTGTGTGTGTGTTTGTGTATATGTATTAATACACCTCACAATATATGTGAAAAAAAAATCAAGTTTCAATTAAATTATCTGTTAAAAAATATAGGTCAGCTTTTGTCTTCAGTTCAATATATGTTTTATATTTGTCAATATCTAATCAAATTATATTTTGCAGTTTATTGGATATTATATGCACTACTTTTCCATATATGGGAATATATTTTTCAAAATAATGCCATATATTTTTGTGTAGTCAAACGTATTCTACTTGTAGTTAATTTTAATTTCCTATTCCATAGTGTTAAATGTTTCCAACTGCAGCACAGAAGAGATCCACTTTGAAATTTTACATTGTGATAAAAGGAGAATACATTTTTTTTTTCAAAGTTATCCAGGATCTGTTCCAAATCATCACCAAAGTGTCATCATTTGTTCCTTGTGACACCCCCAGCACGTCATGAAATTTTCATCAAGTTCTGTCCATAACTTTTTGAGTCATGTTGCTGACGAACAGACAGACAGACAGACAGGCAGACAGACAGACAGACAGGCAGACAGACAGGTAACAAGGCTGGAGATACACATCAGGACAAACACACTCTGGGACAAAACAAGGGAAAGGCAGACTCTTTAAAGCAGAGGTAATGTGGGACAGGTGGACACAATCAAGGCAAAGGGTCACAATCAGACAGGAAGTGATTTGAAATGACAGAACGAGTTAGGATTTCAAAATAAAACAGGAAATCACAAGACAAAACAGACAAGACATGAGAATAATAATAAAACAGCTGTAGTTTAACTGTCCTCTGTAGTCACCAGTATATGCATCAAAGGGTTAAAGTTGTCATCCCATGGTTATTTCATTAATATTACTGTGTTCTCCATTGTTATTGAATACATTGTGTGTTGGTTCTATTTAAAAAACGTCCAGATTGTTTTGTTTCCAGCTGTTTTTTCACAGTAGAAAAATGACTGTAGGTACTTCCTCATACATGTTCATGACCCAGTGATGAGGCGTCTCTGATTGGCTCAGAATGCATGAAGGAACACTCCCCCCTCCCCTCTGTGTGTGTTTACCTTCACCAGAGTATCATCCAGCTAGGTTTCGTGCCGTTGCTTGTTCTAAAAATGTGCAGGAAATAAAACAGGCTTTATTTCCACACATGAACCAGTTTGATCCACCATTTTGTTTTTCAAGTTTGTGCAGCAGCTACTGTAGTGCCGTCTTCTCTTGTAGATGCTAATGCTAATGCTACTTCAGATTTGCTGACTCATGATTTTGACTTTTTATCTCAGAATTTTGACTTTTTATCTCATGATTTTGACTTATTTGTCATAATTTGGACTTTTTATTTTACCATTTAGATTTTTTAAATCTCGAAAATATGCCCCCCCCCCTTTTTTTAATTTTTTTTTTTAAAACCTCCTATTTATTTATTTCCTAAATTCCCTGTCTATACCCACTAAACTAAGTACCATGACCCAACAAAACATATCTTCTACATACTAACTCACTTTTAAAGCTTTACCTTTGAATATTTTGGAAAAAAAATTATAAGTTTTCTTTCATCCATCGCAAAAAAAAAAAATGCTGTTTTTTGTTTTTTTTACTTTATTACAATTGAGAAGTTATTTACTTTTACTTCAGTCAAGGAATTGAATATGTACTTCTACTTTTACCAGATTACGTTTTCACACCAGTATTTGTACTTAAGTACAGAATGGTAGTACTTTGACCACCTCTGCATTTGGGACAGGTTTAGGTGGTTTACTTCATATTTTGAGGCTTATTGTTGAAAGGTTTAAAGTCTAGTATCTATACTTCTACCTGAGTAAGAAATATGAATACTTCTGACACAACTGTTTATCCTACAGTCGGTGAATTTGTTTGCACATCCACTCGCTGCAGAGTCTGGTGAATATCCACTGAGCTCCATTTGGTTTAAGGCAAATTGGCTAACCTTTGGAAATGGCTAGCGCTGGACCTCATCTCTCCTCCAAGACCGCTGGGTATCTCATGGAATGCCCTTCACAAACCCAGATGTTCCATCTCCTGAGTAATGCAGCCTTCCTTCACTCTAATCCCTGAATACTGGCACAGACGCAGCAGAAATATTTCCAAACAGAGCTGCAGCACTTCTGCGTGCAGCTGTGCCTCAACATTTGTCAAATCTTGTCATCAAGTGGCGGAAACAAGGCTGAAGAATTTGCTCCTGATTACATCGCACACAAGCCACAGACTCAAATATACACATGCGTGCTAGCCTTGTTGCACGTCCGAGGAACTTGATTTAAACCTCGAAGATAGGTTGTTAAAGGGCTATTACGGGATTTAAAAGCTCAAACTGTGAATGTTTTAGAACATCTCGCACATTTTCTAACCTGTTCACACCTACCGCGTTTAGAAGATTGTCAGTTTATTAATCACATTCCTCCAGCAGGTGAGAACAGCACCGTTTAAAAGTCCAAGAGATGCCAAGGAAAATACCCAACCCAAGTTTCAACGCAAACTATCTGACAGGAATTTTTAATGGTTTTTTTCCCTGATTTTCTCATATTAATCTCACTGCAAATATTTGTATCTCGAATGCGTGACGTTGTTTGACACTGGCGGATCTGAGGTAGAAGGTGTTTATGTTCCACCACCTCCATATCAGAACTACTGTAAATATTACACGTGTGTGTATATATAGCTTAATGTTGAAGTATTACAACTACAACTTCAATTAGATACGTGTAAAAACCTTTGTTTTGCTTTTACTTTTCCACAGTGGATGTAGGTCGCTGGGGTGTTGTAAAGAGTGGGGAGTGAGAAATTCATGGGGCCCAACATTTCCAGGTGTCCCATAGAGCAGTGGAAGAGGTCCAGAGGATACACTGAAAAAAGTAAAACATTGAATCAACTTAAAATTTCTTCTTCAATAGGTCACACATAAAAAAAATAAATAAAAAATGTAGTTGAGTGAATCAAACCCTAACCTTATGTAATTTAATTAGGTTCACTCAACTAGATTGTTTTATGTGTGACCATAAAAAGTCAAAATCATGAAATAAAACAACAAAAGCTGCGTTTACATTACCCGTGGAAATTCGCAAAATGTAAATATCGCTCTAAAAAAAATGCCTGAATTTCGAAAAAACACTCAAATATCGATAAAAAAGTTTGCACGCTTTCATGAGGTGGTTTTTCAGACATTTCGATATTTTAATATATCGCAAAAGCGCAATGGAGACACTTTTTCTGCAATATATGTCACAGGATGTGACATATAAGTCACATGATCACTTCTCTCGGAGTGAAAATGACAGCTGCAGTCACTGTAACTATGACAACTATTAGTTGCTTACAATTTGTTGTTGTTGTTGTTAAGTGCTGAGTATATTTACACTTAATATTTCGACCTGACAATGTAGGGACCACATGTACAGACCTTTATAATGTGAGACAGGTGGTTTGTTTTACATGTTAGTGTCTTTAAATAGTTCGCGGGTGACTTTTACTGACGAGAGAATTAGCCGATTCATTCATGCTAATGCTATTACGTGCTAATACTATCAGGTTGGTCATTCTGAAGCTCTAAAGGTGACGGCAGTGAAATGTCGTGGGATGATATTTCACGAGAGTTACAACCCTCCTGCCTAGAACAACCGTCATGGAAACACGTTCAAAGTGCAAATATACTTTATTGAAATTTGAGGAATATCGATATTGTTTTGTGAAAAACTGTAATGGAAACACGGCTAGAGAAACATGCGACTCAGAAAAAGCCTGACCACTATTCAATGCAGTTCAATTAAATATTATTTATAAAGCCCCAAATTTTGTTGAAACAATATCAGCTGAAAATCACTGAGTAGAAATTAATTAGATTTTATCAATAAAGTCAACGATGTATGAATTAATATCCAGATATTTAGGAATATATATTTTTTTGCAGATATTTTGCATATCTGAATTAGTATTTTCCAGATAAATAGTAAATATTGGACAGTTTCCCCCCGAAAATTGATTTGAGATTTACTTAACATGTGTGAAATCTGAAAAATAATTCAACTAATAATTTCATTATTTTGGATTTAATTATTATGTTTAAATTTACTAAGAAAAGCAATAGTTTTTAATTCAAGTTGAAACATTTAGAATCTATTCAATTATTTTAACTTTCATTTTGTTGCCATCAATGGTTAAATTTTTGTTACTAAAGAAGTACAACTACTTGTGAGGACAAAAATACTCTGGTAAAATTTTACTCCTTTTTTTTGAAATAATATCAGCTAAAAAAATCACTGAGTAGAAATTAAGAAAAAAAATGTGTTAATAACATCTGTCAGACCGTGTAGTTCATGCAATGAAATGGTTAAAATCATCTTATTATATGTAATTATGCAACGAAAGGGAAACAGAACGTGTTCCTGGAGTTCTAGTGTGATTTGGAGTCAGAGTTGTTTAGATCCACAGTCGTGATCTGCAGGCAGTGACATGAGCTGTCAGTAAAAACCACAGATTTATGAAGTGTTTGCTAGTGTCTTAATGGAGGTTAATTGTGTGGGTTTATGGGTTTATGATCTTCACACTGTGTAAACTGAACCAGGGGAGCTTAGCTGACCCCACCATATACAAACACACACACACACACACACACACACACACATTTCCATGTCTAATGAGGACCCAGTTTGTAATCAAGTAGACATTGAGTAGTGTAAAATAATTAAATGTAAAAAATGAATACATAAAATAAATGAATAAATA
>CM035802.1:9790761-9798261 GCA_020466265.1 Siphamia tubifer | reverse complement strand
AAACACGGTGCTGGTCCGTCCATGGGAGCACCTGTCTTTTTTATTACTTTTAATCATGTCACCCTCCTATGGAAGCCTGTTTCTGCCACTGGAAAAAAAAATCCTGATAAAAAAGTCATAACTATCAGATACTTTCTCCTAATTTGTATTTTTTATCTCATATTTATAACATTTTATCTCATAATCATGATTTTTTTATTTTGTAATTTAAACTTTTTATGTCATAATTATGACTTTTTATCAGGGTGATTTTTTTTCAGTGGTGGAAATAGGTTATATATATATATATATATATATATATATATATATATATATATATATATATATATATATATATATATATATATATATATATATATATATATATCAAGGTCACAGTTAACTAAAAGGACAAAATCACATTTTAGGTTATAATCCTAACTTTCCGATTGGTACCAAATGATGCAGAATGAAAATTCCTGAAATTCTTCTCATTGGTGTTATCACCTACAACCAATAGTTTTTTAGGTCTCAGGAGGCCAAAGGTGACATGTCACAACATGAACTTGTGTAACACTGTGTGTGTCAAGCATAGACATATCACGCTATAACTTAATCAATTCTGGTTATATTATCATAATATTATCATAACGCACTAATGCATATATACATCTAACAAAATTATCAATATTGCAAAAGGTCAAAGGTCAAGTTTGCATTTTGCAGAAAAGCCAAAATTACATTATTGGCTCTAATTCAAGAACAGGTTGTCATAAAAATTTGAGATTAGCACAATTAGGAATTCTCTGAATAGTTGTTTGTTTTATGTCTTTGCTCACATCATAGATAGATAGATAGATAGATAGATAGATAGATAGATAGATAGATAGATAGATAGATAGATAGATAGAGGAAAGGTGTGAGGTGGTCCAGAATAGATCTCATTAAAATTTTGTTGAATGTGGGTCAAAGGTCAATCACCAAAAATGTGTTTTTGCAATGATAAGAGATGGAGGAAATCAGGTATTTTCTTTTCATTCCTTCATACTTAGTTTTACATATAACTTGTTTTTGCTCTGACTGTTAATGTGTTTTGTCATCAGAACTTTAAAGGTTACATTTGAAAACCCATGAAGTTTGACAAATCACAGTGGATGGAGAGTTCAGAGAATATTTTTTTTTAATTGAAAAAGCTACTTTTTCTTCAGTTTTCAATAACCATCAACACTAATCTGAGCTTTTATGAACAGTTATATGAGCAGGGAATTAAATATACAAAAACAATGGAAAAATACAGAGCATATTAATATTATAAATGGTGATAAATCCATCAGAATGTTAAACATATAGAAACAATCATCAGAGAACTTCCTTAAAAGTAGTACTGGGTCGTTATGGGTTAAAATTTCCTGTGTTTTTGTAGTTTATTGGTTTCACTTATTTCGTTTTGCTCAGTTCTGTAGCTGATAAATGTGCTTTATAAATAAAATGGATTAGATATAAAGGGATGAAAAAAAAAAAAAAGAAACGTGTCCAGGCGTATCAGGAAAGATCAATGCATGACCTGCACTTCACCTCCGAATTCTTCTGTCTGCTTCTCATCAAACACCATTATTAATATTTGATAGGCAGCGGGGTCAAAACACCCCCACCCCCCACCCTGCAAATAAAGCATCAACATCTGGATGGTGGAAGATTCTGTGGAAAAGAAGACGTTTCAGTCATGGAGGCTGAAAGAAATGTCATTTGTAGATTCCTGCACGGGTTAAAACACTTTGATTAAGACAAGTGTGATATTCTAGTGAAGGAATTTAACTCTGGGGTGTCAAACATGCAGCCTAGGGGCTAAATGTGGCCCCTCAAAAACCCATGGGATGAATTTGTGAAATGCAAAATTACACTTGAGATATTCACAAAACATTTAATTCATGTACAGATAAGTAAAATATGATCATAATAATCTAGAAATACTGACCAATAAAAAATGTTCTCTTTGTAAATGGAAACATGTTCATGTAATTTCTTTGTTTTTGCACTAAAACAAAGTATAATGTGACAAAAAATGCACAGAAAGTAAAATATCATCATAATAATTTATAAATACTGACAAATCAAATGTTTTTCTTTTTGTAAATAGAAACATTTTGGTTTAATTTCTTTGTATTTACACTAAAACAAACTATAATTTGACCAAAAAAAATGCACAGAAAAGTAAAATATCATCATAATAATCTACAAATAAGCACAAATCCAATTTTTTCTCTTTGTAAATGGAAACATGTTCACGTAATTTCTTTGTATTCATACTAAACAAACTACAATGTGATTAAAAAAATGCACATATAAGTAAAATATGATCATAATAATTTATAAATACTGACAAATCCCTTTTTTTCTTTTTGTAAATGGAAACATTTTCATCTAATTTCTTTGTATTTATTCTAAACAAACTACAATGTGATTAAAAAATGCATGTATAAGTAAAATATGATCATAATAATCTATAAATACTCACAAATCATTTTTTTTTATCTTTGTAAATGGAAACATTTTCACAGAATTTCTTTGTTTTTGCACTAAAACAAACTATAATGTGACAAAAAAAATGCACAGAAAGGAAAATATCATCATAATAATTTATAAATACTGACAAATTACATTTTTTTCTTTTTGTAAATGGAAACATTTTCACAGAATTTCTTTGTATTTACACTAAAACAAACTATAATGTGACAAAAAATGCACAGAAAAGTAAAATATCATCATAATAATCTATAAATACTCACAAATATTTTTTTTTATCTTTGTAAATGGAGATGTCATTTTTGTATTATTCTGAACAAATTTTGGGAACATAAGTTTACAATCATAACAAAAAAAGAACGAAAAAGTTCATTTTGGGATCCATGAACTTCGAGTTCATAATGTGGAAGAATGAACGATGAACTGAACTAATTCATATTAAGTAACTTGAACTGAACTTTGAAGTAGTTCCTAATTTGATTTGATTTGATTTGATTGTTTTTATTTCAGGTGAAATACATCAAGCATAGCCATAGATATAGCATACATCTTTTGAAAAAGAGGAAAAAAAATAAAATAAAATAAAATAAATAAATTTAAAAAAAAAAAATATATATATATATATATATATATATTTATATATAGTTACAAACTCAAATTTACAAACTCCAAATTTCACATAATGTAGAAAAAAAAGTACCTGAAAAGGAGTGGGAGGAAGAGAACTTATTTAATCCCACCCCCTTTTATACAATTTCTGTCAAATGATCTATTTTAACTTCTGTGTATTCCGACACATGACAGAACAAAACAATTTGTAGAGCAGAGCTTACTGTACATCATGTGTAATGCAATAATGTATATACACATATATACATGTATGTACAAACATATGCACACACATACACATACACACACACATACATATACATATATAGGAAAAAAAAATGTAATTCCGAATTTGACAATACAAGCAGTAATACAAAACAAAATTATTTAGAACATACTGACTTCATACATAGATAGGGCCGTGGATTTATATAACCATTTGAATTGATGAATATTATGACATTGCTTGAAATTGGTTGCTAGTTTATTCCAAGATTTTACTTCACAGACAGACACATAAAATTGTTTACGCTTGGTTCGAGCACGAGGGAGTTTGAAATTCTCCTCTCCTCTCAGTTTATGAGTGTATTCTCTTTTTGTGTAAAATTTTTGCAGGTTGAATGGCAAAATATTATTATGTGCTTTATATATGATGATTAGGGTGCTGTATTCTACAAGCTCAGGAAACTTAAGCAATTGTGAGTGAATAAACAAATGAATAGTATGATCCAGAAATCCCACCTTGTGTATAACTCGTTTTTGTAACTTAATTAATGGATCAATTGTACACTGATAAGTATTCCCCCATACTTCAACACAATACATGAAGTGGGGAAATACTAGCGTGCAGTATAACATTCGGAGAGAATTTTCATCCAAGTAAAACTTAACTTTATTTATGATTGAGAGACTTTTAGAAATTTTCTTTTTTGTGTGTCCGATGTGGGCTTTCCATGATAGTTTATCATCTATTTGCACTCCGAGGAATGCATTCTCATTGACAGTTTCAATTTGGACATCATCGATGACTAATTTAAATTCAAACTCGGGGCTAAAATTACCAAACACCATGGATTTTGTTTTTTTTTAGGTTTAAAGAAAGTGTATTTGTGTCCAACCACTTTTTTATCTTAGTCATTTCCTCATTCACCGTAGCCTCCAGATTGCTATGACTGTCACTAGAGCAAAGAATTGTAGTATCGTCTGCAAAGAGAATGAGTTCTAAGGATTGTGATGCATCAAAAATATCGTTTATGTAAATATTGAATAGTTTAGGCCCCAACACTGACCCCTGGGGGACTCCACAGGTAATGTCAAGATAATCAGATGTATATTGCCCTATTGTGACATACTGAGCTCTATTTGTTAAGTAACTCTGTAACCATTCACCCGCCACTCCACGAATGCCATAGTGGTCTAGCTTCCTGAATAAGATTTGGTGATTGATTGTGTCGAATGCTTTTTTGAGATCAATGAAAATACCTGCTATATATTTTTTATTGTCTAGAGCATTAGTGATTTTTTCAACTGCGTCAAGAATTGCCATTGATGTGGTTCGTTTCTCACGAAACCCATACTGACCTTCATTTATTATATTGTGTTTTACCAAGAAACTTTCCAGGCGGGAGTTAAATAGTTTTTCAAGTATTTTTGAGAATTGAGGTAAAAGTGAAATTGGCCTGTAGTTTGAGAATATGTGTTTACATCCATCCTTAAATAGCGGTAACACTTTGGCAATTTTCATTTTCTGGGGAAAACGACCAGACAGAAA
Source organism: Siphamia tubifer (assembly GCA_020466265.1). Taxonomy (NCBI): domain Eukaryota; kingdom Metazoa; phylum Chordata; class Actinopteri; order Kurtiformes; family Apogonidae; genus Siphamia; species Siphamia tubifer. Next base: position 9,793,379 of record CM035802.1, on the reverse strand, counting down.
AGACAAATTACATATATATGTGAAAGGCTCAGCAATACTTGAAATAACCTTTTTTTACAAGTTCCATATCTATGTCATGGCAATCTTTAGAAGACTTGCTTTTACAATTGAGAGCAACACTTATAACTTCCTCCTCATTTGTTGCAGAGAGAAAAAAAGATACAGGATTTTGTTTGTAGCAGAGATCAGATGTGTGGTCTGGGATTTTTGCAGCCAACTCAGGACCAATGCTTACAAAAAAACTTATTAAAGCTGTTTACTACTTTACTCATATTATAGTTTTCAATATTGTTGTCCATAAAATATTCAGGATACTCTGATTTTGAGTACCCTTTTTTAATCATACTGTTTAGTACATCCCAAGTTCCTTTAATGTTGGTCTTGTTTTCATATATTTTCCTTTTATAATATGATTGTTTACTTGCTCTTATAACATCTGTTAGTTTATTATTAGACCTTTTATATCTAGTTTCTGCTGCCAGACTTTTAAGTTTGATGAATGACTTATAGAGATTATTTTTTTTCTTACATGCATTTAAGATTCCTTTTGTCAGCCATGGGCTTGTTGCGCGCTTGTTTCCCAAGTAGAAACTTTTAACAGGGCAGTACATATTGTACAATGACATAAATATGTCTAGGAATCTATTGTATGCACCATCAACATCTCCTTCTGCATACACAGTACTCCAATCTTGGCTCGCCAAACTATTTTTCAGAGCATTTATAGTTTTTTCGTTTTTAACTCTCTTTGAGAACATTGTCTCGGGATTGGACGATTTTTTTAGACAACAATCATAGACAGAAAAGACAGGTAAGTGGTCAGATATATCACAAATGAGTAAGCCACTGGTTATTTCTGCATCCATGATATTGGTAAATATGTTGTCAATAATTGTTGCACTGTGCGCAGTTATTCTACTTGGTTTTGTTATCATTGGATACAGAGACAGACTGTACATTGTATCAACAAAATCATCAGTGGATTTAAGTTTATCTGGGTTTAATAAATCAATGTTATAATCTCCACATATAAATAACACCTTTTGGTTTATAGTGGAGAATAATTTCTCCATCCATTCACTGAATAGCTCCACACTTAACCCAGGAGCCCGATATATACAAGTCACAATAACATTTCTCATATTTTCCATCTGTATTTCAATGGTTATGCATTCCATTAACCCATCAACTGCTATAGTCATATTTTCCACAGTATTAAATTGTGGTGAATTATGAACATATAGAGCAACCCCTCCAGCAGATTTGTTGTTCCTGTTTACATATACTAATTGATAACCCTCCAGATGAAAATATATACCTCTTTCAAGATTGAACCATGTTTCTGAAATGGCTATGACACTGAAGGGGTGTGAAAACAATTCCAAATACTCCTTAATTAAGTCAAATTGTTTATACATGCTTCTACTATTAAAATGTAGTATGGATAGTTTCCCTTTCGTATTGATTATATTATATTCTTCATATGTGAGATAGTTGCAATTAATACTCGGACTCATAAAGTTATCAGGATCCATGTCTGTCAGTGGATCGGTTGTATTTTGATATAGTTCCCTTTCTTGGTAAAGAGTGATTGGTTGCAAAGTGTCCAAGTCTGCTTGTGATTTTCTTGTCTGCATGGTTGCTTGTGGTTTGTGTGTGTTGAGTAGGCTACTACCTGTAGGCTTCATGTCAGTTTATCCAGCTCCTCTATGCTCCTTACTGCTATTACTTTTGCTTCCTCCTGCGTCCCATTTAGTTTCACTAGGACTCTACAGTTTGCTACCCAAGTATGTTGAATCTTGTTTTGTTTCTTCAGTTGTCTTGCCTTTCTTGCGATATCTGCATTGTGTTTTGTCAAATTGTCATTCATGTAAACATCCGTGTCTTTCAATTTACGTCCTTGTTTCAGGAGAGCTACCTTGTTTCTCAGATTCACAAACCACATTATGGCCATGGGTTTTCTCGAGCCTCTTGTGGGTATTTGGTGACAGGCCTCGATGTGTTCCAGGTCCATCTCTATCCCCTTGCTTCCGAGGAAGGATGCAACCTGTTGCTCCACCGATTGCGTCTCCGACTCACTAGGCTCCCCGGCGTCTGAGGCCACCGCGCATGCATATGACCGCGGCTTGATCTTGAGACCCGTGACAACCACATCATTCATGCAGGAGTGCTGTTCCAGTTCATTCACTCGACTCTCCAGCTCAACAATACGTTGCTCTTTCTCCGCATTCAAGCAACGAAGCTGTTTCACCTCTTCCAATAGCGTCAGAAGTTGAAGAAGAAACAAAATAGGCCCAAGGACTGACCCTTGAGGAACGCCATAATTAACTCTGGAGGACTGCGATGATTGTTAGTTGATGTGAACAAATTGGTAGCGATTAGATAAATATGATTTAAACCAGCAGAGGGCTGCTCCTCTAATACCTATATCACATTCTAATCTGTGCACTAAGATACTGTGGTCAATGGTGTCAAAGGCTGCACTAAGGTCTAATAACACCAGGACCGATATTAATCCGATGTCAGCGGCTAATAATAAGTCATTAGTAACTTTAACTAACACCGTTTCAGTGCTATGATGGGCACGAAAGCCAGACTGAAACTGTACAAATAAACTA
>CM035802.1:9780761-9785761 GCA_020466265.1 Siphamia tubifer | reverse complement strand
TAAATGGGTAATAAATGGTTAATACACAGTTAATTGTGTGTAGGTATTATAAAGTGTTACCAAATAAAGCAGTGGTCTCAAACATGCAGCCCGGGGGCCAAATGCGGCCCCTGGGATGACTTTATTTCAACAGTTAAGGCTGTGGAACTCATTTTAGTTCAGGTTCCACATACAGACCAATATTATCTACAGTCAAATAACATAAAACCAGACAAAAAAATAATAAATTCATATTTTCTTCTGGGTTTGATGTGAAAAACACTTTAAATTAAGCTGATATTGACAACTTCAAATTTTTATCTTTGCTTTGGTTTAAAGAAAATAACATGTAAATATGGAAATATTCAAACTATAAGATGCCAATAAAAAGTATGAACTACATGAAAATTCACTACAACTCTAACAATTTCTTTGCTTCTTTATGTTAAAATTGATATTGAAAAAAAAAAGAATTTGAAATTGATATGTTGAAGAAAAACAGGAAATTTGAGGGGTTTTTTTTAATGGTTATTTCTATTTTTTTTGTTTGTATACATTTTAATGAGGTTTTTTTTTAATGGTTATTTCTATTTTTTTTTGTTTGTATACATTTTAATGAGGTTTTTTTTAATGGTTATTTCTTTTTTTTTTGTTTGTATACAAAAAGGTTTTTTTTTGCACTAAATCATCAAAGACAAAAATTTGGAGTTATTACATGTTCTATTATTTTTCTGGAAATCAAATTGGACTGAATGTGGTCCTTGAAAAAAAAAAGAAAAAAAAAATTAGTTTGAGACCCCTGAAAACAAGGAAAAAAAGGTGGGGGGGGGGTTGGGTGAGTTACATGTGCAGTGCAGTTTTCACCACTAGATGGAGCTGCACATTAAAGTGTCTTTACATAGGCTGCTGGTCAGAGGCTGCTGGCACACTGCCTGCCTGAGGTTTGGAGGCAAATACTAGAAAAACAAGCTACAAGGCTGACAGCAAGAACCACTATTTGACTGAAACACAACCTTAAATCAGCCTGACCATGAACCGTACGCCTATATATTATATTATAGCAGAAAAACCCATGATGTTTGATGTTTCATGGTCTCATTTAAAACTCGCAAGTCAATGAATAAACAGCATAAAAATCCCAAACAACAATTCATTTTATGGGTCAAAACGCGGTAACGTCATGTCAGAGAGCAAATTTTAATTGATTGCCATGACAACATTTATTTCAGTGTGAATTGACTCCTTGTTTTGGAGAATATCTTATGGTCCAAACCAAAGCAGAAATGAATTTAAAAAGTTAAAAAAAAAAAAAAAAAAAAAGTGGGTCATTTCGAAACACTAATCTGTCAAATTGGCTTCGAAATGTCCCGTCAGAGATTTCAAATACCCTTACAACACTGGTATGACCTGCTGTAAACTGTATTATCTGGGTTTTTTTATCATCTTACTGGTAATAACTACATATTTTACAGATATATAATTATAAATAATACTGTCTTTTAGCACTATTATGTAACTTTTGTAACTTGTTTGTTCTGTTTTTACTGGTTTATCTGCCTGTTCTGTTGTCAGACTGTCATTGTGATAAAGAAATGGTTATTTTAAGTAACCTACAAGGTTAAATAAATAAAATCTGAAGGCTTTCTCAGAAATGTTCATAATTACACAGGTGTTAAAATACTTTCCAAAACAGCACCTTTGCTATTTTTTCTTCGTATCCTAACCCATTAAACACCCATTGCTTCATTTTACTCTCTTTCTATCTATCAGTTTTTTTAAATATTATCCACTGTATTTGTACTTATTTGGTCTAAATCATGCATTTTTCCTATATTTAATTCACAGATCATGTCGCTGTTGATTAAAACTCAAAGGAAATTCAAAGTCGAGTATGTCAAAATAGATAAAAATTAACGAAAAAGTGACTTTTTCAACAGATATTTCTCACTGAATGTAAAACCAACTGTCTACCCACTGTCATTATCAAACTTTTTGTCTCTATTTAACTTTTCCTAAGTAATTTACCACCATTTTGCATAATATTACTATATGTATTGTCCATTTTTCACTGTAAACCATGCATTTCCCCATATTTAATTTCCTACATTTAATTTAGATGTTCCCAAAACTAACTTTTTCAACAAACATATCCTTAACAGATCATAAAACAAGTCTGTCATTGATCCAACTTCATTGTTTTTACTGGTAAATCAATATTTTAGATGATAACATTATATCCATGTTCACTACCAACCCTCTAAACATCCAAATGGTTCATATCTGATGATCATGAAGAGGTGAAAAACTACATTTTATCTCAATTATTTACACATATTGATATGATTAGTGTTTCAGAAGTTATTAAACAGTTTAAATCAGTTGTGCTTTGGTTGTCAGCAGTTGTTCAGGCCTTTAAAAAAGCTTTGGAAAAAACACTTAAAATAGTCCAAATAGGTCATATCTGACCCATATAGAAAGTGCATTTTACACTAATTCTTTACATGTATTGATAGGATTAGTCGATCAACAGGTATTAAACAGTTTATAGCAGTAGACATTTATAGTTTACTTAGTGATGTGGTATGTTCACTGACAGCATACAGTTGATTCACATCCCAGCAGATGCATGAAATGAAAAGAGGTTTCTTTTTGGTTTTTTTTTTTACCTCTACTGTCGGTGCAAAAACATGGAACAAAGACCTCACTACAAAGCACACTGTCACCATTGACCAACAAAACAAAGACATTTCTACGCCGGGGTTACGTGTATCATCTTATGCCAACGCATTGGGTTAATTGGGACCAGAGCAGATACATTTGTTGCAAAAAAAAAAAAAAAAAAAAAAAAAATGCTCCCCCTCTCAAAAAAAAAAAAAAAAAAACCCAAGGGGGCTCTAAAGATGTGAGATCATGTGAACAGACCACCTGTGGGGCTTTCATTGCTATTTCAATATCATTCATGTCAAGGCCCCTGCACTCTCTGACACAGCTTGAGTCGAGGGAGAGATGTTTCAATTCAGTCTTCAGCGAAAAAACCAAACACAAGACGCAGGGGCTCTGGCAGGTTTCAGCTCTGACACCCCCCCCCCCCCCCCCCCCCCCCCAAAAAAAAGGGAGGCGAAGGTTCCAAAATGCTCTTTCAATTGTGCGACGTCCATCAAAGCATCCAAATGGGACGTTTAAGGGAACCTTGGCACATCAGACAGACACTCCTAATACACACCACCTTTATTCTAGGCTGTTAAAAAAGAAAGATCAAAGTTTCTGCAGATGAAAAGGGTCCGTTCCCTGCATTTATACCCCCCCATTCACCCACTCCCTCTTTTACTAAATTAAGAAAGCGGGCTTCGGCAGGCATGTGAAGAGGACTTTAACAATTATGGAGATGCTCCAACTCAACCCCTGCCTCTAATTACCAGTCTCTGATGGTTAAAAGAGCTTCCTTTTTACCCCGGAACTCTGAAAAGCTGCTATTGCTGCTGCCATACTCGACACGGTGACCACAAGGAACCGCAAAAAAATATGCCTCGCTCTAGCAACACAACACACTCCCTTGCACTGAGGAGAGAGGGGTATGGAGTGGGGGGGTGGGAGGGTGGGATGGGGAGGAAAACACTACAAAAGTTACACAGACCTGGAGATTTATCAAATGTTTTATTGTCAAAATAAAGGTCATATTTGAATCCTCGCAAAAAAAGGACATCTACACTTTGTACAAATTTACATTAAGCTTATAAAGTTTTCTGTTTTTTTTTTATACACAAATTTACATGTTTGTACATAATGTTTGTGTTTGTGTGTGTGTGTGTGTGTGTGTTTTTTAATATAAATACATTTGAAAATTACAAAAAAAAAAAAAAAATGAATAACCCGTAAAATACTTGGGCACTATTAAGGCTTAATTTAAACCATCTTTGTTGACGTGATTGAATTATGCAATGTTATCTGGCACTATGTAGATAATAAAATGGTAATAAAAAACAAAACAAAAACAAAAAAATTTAAAAAAAAAAAAAAAAAAAAAGCTCTTTGTATGAAGCTAGACAGTCATCTGTCACTCTTGTCTAAAAAAAGTAGACTACCACAACAAGAACAAGTAATGCCCAGTTTGTGTAAAAAGCCTCAGTCTGTACCTCTAATACATATAAACAGGGAGGATTAACCTGTGTTAATGACAGGTACATTGTTTTAAACCACTTCTCCCTACAGAGGTGTGTGAATATTTGGAGGAAGGGAAGGACACATCAGCAGCAGCAGTTCATTACTATGCAAATTGCTTAAAACAGGGAGTGATGGGTTATCTCCCCTACAATTAGCAGTCCTCATAAGCTGCCCCCCCCCTCCCCTCCCCTCCCCACACAATTCTTTCTTTTTTTTTTTTTTTTTTTTTGTTCAAACCTGGGACAATGGCATCTGCTTGGGGCAAGACACTGAGCTGGCTGTTCCTGACCTCCACGTCAGTCCTGTGCTCACATCGCTGTACATGGAACCACTGGTGCCTTTACTACCCCAACAACACCTGGTACAAAAAGTTCTCCACGAGTCTAAAGTCTTTCCAGACCAGATCCACACCCCGGATGTGATGCCCACCAGAAGGCACATAAAGTACTTTAACATAAAAACTGCATAGTCCGGACTCCTGCGGTCACTCTCCCGTAAACAGTTGGAACAGTTGTGCGTAATCTCCCAGCTCTGTCTATTGTGCTGCTCATAAAAGTAACAGGCGACTATAATAGTAGCTGGAACAGTGTAGAGCACCGTGAAGATGCCAATCCGGATCATCAACTTCTCTAGTTTGTCCGTTTTGGTGCCACCCTGTTTGATGACGCTACGGATCCTGAACAGAGACACAAATCCAGCCAAGAGAAACATAGTGCCAATGAATAAATAAATCACCAAAGGGGCTAAGACAAAACCCCGTAGGTTGTCCAGATTCTGGTTACCCACGTAGCAAATACCTGCCACCGAGTCCCCGTCCACGGAACTGAGCGCAAGCACCGCAATGGACTTCATACTGGGTA